>JALAZF010000833.1:0-600000 GCA_022829125.1 Lathyrus tuberosus
TTTTAATGATTTAGCACAAAATTATTGGTGATTATGGGAGATTAATAGCTAGTTTTTGTATAAATATACACTTGTGCTTAAGGCAAAAGGCATCACTTATCACTTGTTACTACTAGATCCTTTGTAACTCTTAACTTTTGCTCTTTGCTTTCAATCTCTCTGCAACATCGATGTAATTTTTAGTTTTTATTTTATTTAATCAAGTTTGCTTCAATTCAGGTTATTTATATTGCTTTACTTTATTTGTGTGCATGTTATGTCTATCACTTATTTAATTGTTGTTAACCTCACCATGAGTGAGTAGTTTCATAAGGACAAGGGGTCGTGAGAGTCTCGCTCATGATAACCCCTAATTGATTTATCGGAATATGAATTACGAGAATCTAGATACTTTTATTTTAGAATCTGAGTTCTTTTAAATATTTGTGTTGGTTGTGAAAGCAAAGGTAACCCATATACGATCATAGTTCGAAAGGATATGAATCGATATCAGCCCGCGGATTGCTAGACAATAGAGTAGCTATGCACCTTCCATGACAATATGACTCACTCTCAATTGAGAAAGTCGCTTAGTCGTGCCATAAACACGTCTAGATACGCACGCCACTAAAGTGGACATCGTATATATTTATCGATTTTTCTATAAATTGCTTAGATATTCTCGTATTTAAATTTGGAGAATCAATAGGTTAAGTCTTAATAGATGATCACAACCTCATGTCCTATTTTATTTATTCGTTAAATCCTATTTCAATTTGCCCTAAACCAACCAAAATTGCAATCGCTTTAGCTAAACACCATTATAGTAAAATTTAGTACTCATACACATCTCCATGTGGGTTTGATTTTATTATATATTACTTGACACTATCATGCACTTGCAGTTGGGCAACATCAGTTCACCAACTTCAAAAGGTTCAAGCTGTTATTTGAAAGTAGTTTGAATGTGTCATTAAAAGGTTAAGACTTGGTGGTGGTGGCGAGTACACCTCAACTAAATTTTATCTATTTTGTAAAGAATAATGAGTTAAGTATGAAGTTATAGAACCTTACTACGCACCTCAACATAATTGCATTACTGAGAGAAAGAATATAAGTACTTTGAACATGGCAATAAACATGCTCAAGGAAAAACAAATTTCGTACCATTTTTGGGGTGAGGCTACTTTCACTACTGTATACATTATTAATAGATGTCCAACAAAGAAGTTGAAAAAAAAAAGAAACCTTATAAAGCATGGTCATACCTAAAACCAAGTGTTGAATAATTCAATATTTTTGGCTCATTATGTTACATACATGTACCTGAGAAACTCGGAAGGAAGCTATATATAGTTCAGGCTATGGTCTTAATTTCTTACCATTCCACGGTTGCCTACAAGTTGTTCTCATCAAATGAGAACAAGGTGGTGATTAGTAGAGATGCGGAATTTTATGATAGCAAATGATGGAATTGGTTGAAAATTCCAAGTATGCCAATGCAAGGTGAAGATTCAAGTCGCGTCAAAATCACTCTACAAGATGGTAACCAAGAAATAGAGACTGAACCAACACAGCATCAAGTAGTGAGGAGATCAACAAAATCCAGAACTCAATCAATTAGATTGAATGATTATGAGATGTTTCCTGATTAAGCCATATGAGAAAATGGTGGCCTGGTTGAAGAGGCCGTGATGGCTAAATCAGAACCAATTGATCATGTTCAAGCCATAAAATATGAGAATTAGAAATGTGCAATGAACGAAGAGCTCAAGGCCGCTGAGAATAAAAAACATGGGAATTGGTCAAGTACTCAGGTAAGAAAGCAATAGATATCAGATGGGTTTACAAGATGAAGTTCAAGCCAAATGGTGAAATTTCCAAGTACAGAGCAAGGTTGGTGGAAAAAAAAATGTTAACCTGGAATTTATTTTAATGAAGTTTATGTACATGTGGACAGACTTGAAATAGTAATACTAGTTATAGGAATCGCATTACATAAAGATTGGAAGATTCACTAACTTGATGTGAAGTCATCCTTCCAAAATGAACCTTTAGAATAAAAAATTTATGTGAAAGCAGCCACCAGGTTCTTATGTAAAAAAAATAAAAGAAGAGGTGGCGTAAAATATGAGAAAAGCTTTAAATGGATTGAAGCAAACACCTAGAGCATGGAACAAGAGAACTAATCTCTTAATGGTCAAACTAGATTCAATAAGTGCACATCATAACATGGAGTGCATATGAAAGGCTTAAGTAAGCAACACCAAGTCATCCTTTGTCTCTATGTAGATGGTCTATTAGTCACAAGTTCTACTGAAGATGAATTGGAAAAGTTTAAGTAAAGCATGGAAAGCGAGTTTGAAATGTCAGACTTAGAAAATTTTGCATAGTTCCTAGGAATGGAAATTTTGAACACAATGCATGGTGTTTTCTTAGATTAGAATAAATATGCTTAAGACATAATGAAGAATTTGAAGATGAGAGATTGCAAACCTGCAATCACACTTGTGGAATCCAACATCAAATTAAAGGATTCAGGACATGAACTAGTGGATATCATGTCTTTGCAACACAATATCATAAATTTGTCATAGTGTGGAATTGGTTAGCAGATTAATGGAGTAACCAAGGCCATGTCACCTACATGTAGCAAAGAGGATCCTAAGATACATAAGAGATACAACTGGCCATGGAATACTCATTAAAGGTGCAAGAAACACAAGAAAGTGGGGGTTTAAATTGGGTTTATGGATTTTAAAATTTTTGTAACCCAATAACTCAAACAAAAAAGATAATGATAAAGATAAGAAGACACATATTTTTATCCTGGTTTGATGTTAATGAAGTTACGTCTAGTCCACCCGCCTGAGCGATTTAGCCTTCTCAATAGGGACTTAACCAAATAGTTACACTAATTATACAAAAACTCAAACACACACAGTTTAAGACTTCTTGAGAAATTCTGACTATACCCAAATCTCTCAAGGAAATACAACTCAAAGACTAACTGTCAATGACTTCTTGAAAATTCTGACTACACTTAGTCTCTCAAGGAAATTAACCAAAGGTTAAGATAAACAAGGTTTGTATTTATAGTTTGCTTCAACAAGTAGATACACAAGTTTGAATCAAAGATTACACTTAACAAAGATATTCAATGAAGGCTCTAAGATTTGACTAAATTTTGGTAAAACATGATGTTAAACAAGATGTCCTAACATGAAGAAATCTATTAAAAGAAAACATGCCAGCCAAGATGTCCTATCTTAAGGACTCGACATCTTGGTCTGATACAACAGGTTTATTACAGATTTGTTCCAAGATTTAAGGCGCAATCAGAACATGGATCAAGGGATGATTAAACAGAGATTCTGAAGCCCATGGGCAGATGAAGATTATAAAAGGAAGACCAAGATCTAGGGGAAATAGGGAGTCCTTGTTAAGACTTTTGAAAAAATTAAAAATAATGGTTTAGGGTTTTGAGAGTTGTGTACTTTCTTGTATTGTAAGTCACCCTTTGTATCTGTTTGATACATTGTGGTAGACATAGTTTCACATATTCATAAACTTGTAGGTAATGAATTGTATATTGTTTTTGGATGAAGCTATTAAGAATATTCAAGTATTAGTGTTAGTCAAAAGTATTGACTGAATAATGTGTTGAAATGGTTGTCTTTCAGTTGAAGAGTTTGATAAAGTCACCGGAGGTTGTGACTGTTAGATATCACTGAGGTGATTTAGGAATTGAGATGGGCTTCTCTTATCTAGATGGGTTTCTAGATAAAATTGCACTGGGTAGGGAGTTAAGTGATAAGTTACCAGAGGTTGTATACTTAGAATTAATACTACTGATAGTGAATTCATTCCTGGCTTGGTAGCCCCCGGATGTAGGTGAGTTGCACCGACATGGATCATCATATCCTGGAGTTATTTATATTTTGTTATGTACAATTCAGTTTGTTCTTATGCTATGAAATATATGTCTTGGCAGATGTTGAAACATTTGTCATGACACTGTTCTGACTTGGAGATGTCAGAATATTTTTGTTCTGTCCTTGTTTAGTAAAGCAGAGATCAATGTCTCGACATATTTTAGGACATCTGTGATCTGCATACCAGAATGTCATTCAAAAAAATGTTCTAAGTGTATGAGTGTGAGAAACACTTCTTTTATTTTTCTCTTTCGTGTATGTTCTTTGAGTGTATGTGTTAATATATTAATCAGGTTATTCATTATTTTTCCAATATTCCAAGACCTCTTTATATAGTACGAAATAGATTTGTTGGAGGTGAAGTTAGAATATCCTCAATGTAATAGTTGTATACTGGTCACTTCATATTGCAATATTAAAGTGGCGCTTGCAGTAGAGAGTTAGTGAGGATGATGGGACATGAGAAAATTCTTTGGTACAGAGTACATTACTTTACATAGAAAGTAGATTTGCTTTTGTAATTCTATCACATCAACCAGTCGTTGAACTTTAGATTTATCCTTCTAGTCAGAGGCTTCTTATACAAGTTGATGAAGCTTGAGTATAGTTCATAATCTGTTCTTCAGAATGTGGTGAGACTTCAGAGTCTTAAGAGTTCAGATTTCTGAGACTTTCATATGCCAATATAGTTTTTATCATAGTCTATCTAGATAGTTTTAGTTTAGAAATATTGACTTGACAAAACAGAGTTGACATCTTTGTAAACACGCTTTTAATTTTTTTCTTTGTTTCAGATTCTGCACATCTTCAGAGTCAAAATTTGTTGTCTATTTTCTGCACAGTTTAGCAAAATAGTTAGATTACAAAATTGTTCTCTACACTTTGTCATCATCAAAACTCAAGGATAGTTGTAGAATCAAACTTGTTCCAACAATCTCCCCTTTTGATGATGACAAATACATGTATTTTGATGAACAATTTTTACTTGGATAACCATATTTATAAAACATCATAGATAGGTTTGTAAACTCCTCCTAATTCTTATACTTATCATATTTTTCTTAGTTTCTTCAAAGTGAGGTTTGTAAGCTCACTCTGAGTCAAGACTAGAAAAATATTTTTGTTCAGCATGATTTTTGAAACGTTTGGGTTTTATTAGGGTTACAAGACATATCAAAATCATATTCATTTTCTCCCACTTTTTCATCAATCAAAAATATTAATAAAAGTGAAATAGCATAATTGAAAGTAAATGCAAAACAAAGTAAAAATAACAGAAAAGAAAAACAATCTTTCATTGATAATAAGAAAAACTACAAAAGAAGGTAAAAAAATAATAAGACGGGAATAAAAGACAAAAAGAAAAGGAGAAACTAGAGGAGAGAGAGTCCAACACTAGAGTTGTCTTAAGCTACTTTGAGCTTCAGACACAAGTGAGTCTCCAGGGCATCAGTTAACCCAACTTCTTGCACTTTCTATATAATTCCTTCTTGAAGGAAAAGTTTAGAAAGAACTCTTCCAAAAGGAATGAGAAAATATATTCCCTCGTTAGAGGCAATAATATTTTTTCTTAAAAAAGTTGAAGATAGTGAGGGTAAGGTTAACCTTAATCCTCGAAACGATAAAGAAGATAAGATATTTTTCATCATAGGTGAGTGTTTCTAGATCATCTTCACGTGGCTCAATGTTTGACACTAATAGTTGATGTTAGATCTTCGCCTTGGAAAGAACAGGGGAGGAACTTGCAAGACTATGGTTGGTGGCAAGGATCTTGTTTAGAATGCCTTCAAGGAAGGAACTTATTCTTGGGTACATGCCCATATGAACCCCAATCTCCTTGCACAAGATTGCCTTAGTAATCAGAGCAAGAGTTAAAGTGATGGGAATTCTATAAATGTTAGACTGAATGCATGAAGCATCCTATCTAAGCTACAAGAGGGAAATGTTTGTCCAAAGTTTTCTTATGAGAACATGATAAATGTGTTTGTTGAGCATTTTGAAGTGATTCTCCCACTTTTGGGAACGCACAACACTAAGAAGATCAAGACCATGATTCTTGAATTCATTGAAGTCAACAAATTTTTCAACAACGATGCTAAGAGGAAAAGAAACTCCACAGACTGAAGACATTTTGAGATTTAGAAAGATGTAAGGAAGATAAAAACTTTTAGAAATACATTTTAACAAATGTAAGATGAGATGAAAATAAAAGAGCTAAGGAGGAGTTTAACTAGATAGGAAAAAAGAGTTCAAACGTTTTAGGAGGGAGTAGGTAGAGACCTAAACGAAAGAGACTCAACAAATACCAACACATAATGCAGTAATAGAATTTAAACTAAGACACACAATAGAGCATGCTTGTCATAAGATATTATTACAGAACCTTGAAAAATACCAAAAACAAGACATTTGAATAGACATGTAATAAAACTATTTTGAAAAAGGAAATAAATGTTTGAAAAACACACACAATCTGACAAAGGGAGGTAAGTGAAGAGATTTTCTCTTGAATTAAGAAATATAATCTCACTGGGTCACTCAAACATTTAGGTGACTTTAACGTAGGAAATTTGTCTTACTTTAGGGCCATGCAAAAAAGCTTGATTTATCACCATTAATATTAAGAACTCAGAGTCCAGATGATAGAAAATCCCAGAAGGATTCTGACTTTGGACCTTATGACTCAGAGAGCCTCCTAACTTCAGTGGGATAAATGGTTCAGAGCCAATAATCTTACCCTTTTGATTCCCTCTGAAACCTATGGTGCCTTAAGGCTAAAGTTCCATACTTTAGAACATATGCCTTCTTCCCGTCACGTGTCGTGAGCATCCAAAGTGTAGGTGCCATGATTGGTGTTTCAACTGTGCTGCTAAGGATGTCTAAAAACTCTGGGAGAGCTAACAAGAAAGGACCCAAAAAGATACGGGTACCTAAAGATAAAATAATATATGTTGCAGACATCCTTAGCAGCAGAGTTGAAACACCAATCGTGGTACCTACACTTTGAATGCTCACGACACATGACGAGAAGAAGGCATGTGTTCTAAAGTCTGGAACTTTAGCCTTAAGGCACCGCACGTTTTCGAAGGAATCAAAAGGGTAAGATTATTGGCTCTCAACCAGTTATCCCACTAAGTTAGGAGGCTCTCTAAGTCATAAGGTCCAAAGTCAGAATCCTTTTGGGATTTTCTATCATCTGGACTCTGAGTTCTTAATATTAATGGTGATAAATCAAGCTTTTTTGCATGTCTCTAAAGTAAGACAAATTTCCTACGTTAAAGTCACGTAAATGTTTGAGTGACCCATTGGGATTATATTTCATATTTCAAGAGAAAATCTCATCACTTACCTCCCTTTGTCAGATTATGTGTGTTTTTCAAACATTTATTTCCTTTTTCAAAATTATTTTATTACATGTCTGTTCAAATGTCTTGTATTTGGTATTTTTCAATGTTCTGTAATAATATCTTAGGACAAGCATGATCTATTGTGTGTCTTAGTTTAAATTCTATTACTGCATTATGTGTTGGTATTTGTTAAGTCTCTTTCGTTTAGGTCTCTACCTACTCCCTCTTAAAACGTTTGAACTCTTTTTTCCCTATCTAGTTAAACTCTTCCCTAGCTCTTTTATTTTCATCTCATCTTACATTTGTTAAAATGTCTTTCTAAAAGTTTTTAACTTCCTTACATTTTTCTAAATCTCAAAATGTCTTCAGTCTGTGAGGTTTTTGTGTAACATAATCATGTGTGTGCCCATAAGTGAAATGGGATTATAGGTCTTTTGTTTTTGCAGCCATTTGTTTAGAGTTAGGTTTGACCCTAGAGTGTTTGGGTGGCACATAAACAAGACCTCTTTTAGCATTTATGCTTACTCCATAGATCATGGAAGCCATTTTGCTTCTCTCTATGTTTCGTGCAAGAAATTTTTAAAAAGTCATGTCATATTTATTTATGATGTCTTCAGAGTTCGTAAGATCTTATGAAAGAATTTCCTTTTCAAGATCCTTACTCTTATTTTTTAGAGGAGATTTATCTTTTTCAACAACTAAAATATTTTCTTTTAAAATAGAATTTTTCTTTGTTCCGCTCACTAAGAACTTTAGAGTCAGCCACATTGGTTTGTTTCATATCCTTGTCTCTGTTCTGAATACTCTGAAACTTTTCAAGAATTTGAATGAGACAAGAATCAATTTTAGAACGAGTAAGATTAGAGATACCTCATTGGGGTCTGAATTTGATTTTGATCCAGAGTCAGATGCTTTTTGAGCTAGCTATCAGTGCCATGTGTGCGTGCTCTTCTTCAGAGTCATCCTCTAAAGCTTCTGAGTCATCCCAAGTAGCCATAAGAACCTTCTTCTGCTCTTTGAATAATTTACTTTTTAGACATGAGTTTGGGACACTCACTTTTTAATGTCCATGCTGCTTACACTCAAAGCAGGTAACATCCTTGCTGGCTCTAGGCTTCTTCTGTCCAGAGGTTGACTCAGATTGACCACATGTTCTTCTATAGCCTTTAAACTTCATTTGTCTTTTCTTCCAGATTTGGTTAACCCTTCTAGACAGAAGAGACAATTCATCTTCATTTTATGAAATTTCTTCAAAATCTTCTTCTTCAGCTTGACGAGCTTTGGAATTCTCATATTCACCTTTGGACTTTAGAGCTACAAACTTAATTTTTTTTTAGGCTCGTCTTCCTCAAGTTCAATCTCCTCACTCCTCAAAGAACTTATAAGTTCCTCATAGTTATTTTGTTTAGATCTTTTGACACCTTCAGTGCTGTCACCTTTGGCCTCCATTTCTTAGGCAGACTTCTGATGATTTTCTTTACATAATCTGAAGTGGTATAACCTTTGTTTAGGACTTTCAATCTATCTACAAGAGTTTCAAATCTTGAGAAAATTTCCTCAATCATTTCATCATCTTCCATTTTTAAGGATTCATATTTCTGGATAAAAGTCAAGGCTTTAGTCTCTTTAACTTGCTCATTTACTTCATGAGTCTTTTTCAAATAATCCATTATAGATTTAGTGGAGTCTTTATTTATTATCTTTTCATACTCATAGTAGGAAATAGCATTCAGCAATATAATTATGGATCTATGATGATTCTTGTGATCATTCTTTGGTTGTTCTTTCATTTTTTTTCTTTCAAACTTAATGTCATTTGTATATATAGGATGTGTGTTACCACCTAACTCCATATCCCATAGATCAACATCACAACCTATGAAGAATCTTTCGATTCTATCTTTCCAATAGTCGAACTTTTCTCCATCAAAGATGGGAGGTTTTGAAGAATAGTGATATTTATCGTTGTTTGCATGTTCCATACCGTGTTTCAAAAAAATTGATCTTTATCTAACATGGTTAAGATTTTGACACAAAGTAGTCAAAAACCAGAACTGAAGCTCTGATACCAATTGAAGGTGCAAGAAACACAATAAAGGGGTGTTTGATTTGGGTTTCTAGTTTTAATTTTTTTGTAACCCAATAACTCAAACACCAAAGATAATGATATAAATATTAACACAAGTATTTTTATCCTGGTTCATTGTTAGTGAAGCTACGTCCATTCCACCCACCTGAGTGATTTCGCCTTCTCAATAAGGACTTAATCCAATAATCAAACTAATTATACAACAAACTCAAAGTTATACAGTCTAAGACTTCTTGAGAAATTCTTACTATACCCTAGTCTCTCAAAGAAATATAACTCAAAGACTAACTGCCATTGACTTCTTGAGAATTCTAACTACACTTAGTCTATTAAGGAAATTAACCAAAGGTTAAGATAAACAAGTTTTGTGTTTACAGTTTGCTTCAACAAGTAGATACATGAGTTTAAATCAAAAATTACACTTAACAAAGATATTCACAGAAAAATGTTCTAAGTGTATGAGTGGGAGAAACACGTATTTTATTTTTCTCTTTCACATATGTTCTTTGAGTATATGCGTTGATATACTAATCCATTTACTCGTTATTTTTCCAATCTTCCAAGACCTCTTTATATAGGAAGAAATAGATCAGTTGGATGGTGAAGTTGTAATATCCTCAATGTAATAGTTGTATGAAGGTCACTTCATATTGCAAAATTAGATTGGTGCTTACAGCAGACACTACTAGAAAATATACCTTAAGAGAGACAATATTACAACAGCCATTTTCCACCGTAGCCATATCACATTTTTTACGCGCATGTTTTTTTATTGTATTAAGAAACTTTTCATCACGGCTCCTTAAAACAACTGTGGTCCTAGAATTCGGATGACAGGCTTCGAGTACCAGCATAAACATTTTTCCTTTTTTTCAATAAAAATAAGTGTGTGCACCTTCACATTTATTGTTATTTAAAAATTAAAAGTATAACAACTACAGTTGTTTCGTTCAACCCTGGTTATATGTTCCATATTTCACTACGATTACAACTTACAACCGTTGTGAAATTACTTACCACAAAATTAAAATATAACAGGTACTTCATTTCGTTCATAACACACATGTGTGCCCTAGCGAACGAGATGACAGAGATAACAAAATCTTCACCATCTTCATTCATTTCTGGAAACGAATATCATTTCTGGAAACGAAATCTTCATCCTCGTTGAATTATGGTATGTTACCATTCTCTCTCTCTATCTATCTCTCTGATGCTTCTGAATGTTTATGTTCTTCGTAAGGGTTATTTATCACTATCTCTCTCTGCCACTTCTGAATGTTTATGTTCTTCGCTAGGATGTTGTGTGTTTTGACATTGTCATGTGTATTGTTCATGTTGCCATGTTTATGTTTTATTCATATTTTGTGAATATGATTTAGGTTTTGGTGTTGGATATGTTTATGTTTTATTCAAACATCGTGACACTTCTGAATATGTTTATGTTTTGGTGTTGCCATGTTCATATTTTATTCAGACATTGTCATATGCATATAATCATATTATGATGTTGTGTGTGTAGCATTAGTGTGCCATTCACATTAATCTTTTGATATAAATTTCTAAATTTATTATGGATCATAGTTAGATGAAAGCTGATAGATTAGGTCCGGTGTATGAAAAAGGAGTTCCTCAATTCCTTGAATTCGCTGAAAAAATATTCCTGACATTAATGGTATCTTTTGTTGTCCTTGTGTTGTTTGTGGGAATATCCGAAAATGGTCAAAGAAAGAAATATTACATCACCTATGTTGTGATGGAATAAGTCAAAACTATACAACATGGATGTGACATGATGAAGTGGATAATAATCAAAATGAAACGTCACAAATGGATGAAGATTATGATGATATGGGTGATCGACTAGAAGATATGATTCGTGATATTGAAGAATCGTCTTATATGAAATCCCATATTTATGATACTTTATGTATCGAGAAAGATGGGCCTTTATATAAGGGGTGCACCAATTTTACATAATTGTCTGCATTGTTAAAATTGTTTAATTTGAAGGCAAAAGGTGGGTGTTTGCATAAAAGTTTCATAAATTTGCTTGATTTATTGAAACAAATGCTACCAGCAGAAGATAACAATTTGACAGATCGTTTTTATGATGCCAAAAAGATATTGTGTACAATGGGTTTGGAGTATGTCAAAATACATACATGCCCTAATGATTGCATATTATACAAGAAAAAGTATGAAAATTTGGATCAATGTCTAGAATGTGGTGAGTCGCGCTACAAGTTGAAGAACAATAATGGTGATGACAATGACATCGTTAGTAAGAAGCGTCCTTCTACTAAAGTGTTATGGTACTTACCAATAATTTCAAAGTTAAAGAGATTTTTTGCTAGTGTGAATGACGCAATTAGATAGCATGCAAATGAAAGAAATGTGATGGAAACATTCGCCATGTAGCTGATTCTTTGCGATGGGAGAAAATTAATTCATTATTTTTGAATTTTGACCTTGAGACAAGAAACCGTTGGCTTGGGCTTTCCAAAGATGGAATGAACCGCTTTGGTAATTTGAGCACTAACCATTCTCCATGGCATGTTCTTCTCACGATTTACAACCTATCTCCTTGGTTGTGCATGAAGCGCAAGTATATAATGTTAAGTATGATGATTTCTGGACCAAGACAACCTGGAAACGACATAAATTTTTATATAAGTTCATTAATTGAGGATTTAAAACTTTTGTGGGATAAAGGTGTTGACTTTGATGATGCATATTCTGGTGAAAAGTTAAAGATGCATGCAATGTTATTTTGCACAATCAACGACTTTCCTGCATATGGTAATTTGGTTGGATATAATGTGAAAGGACATAAAGCATGTCCTATATGTGAATATGATACCTATTTTCACTAGCTTTAGTTTGGAAAAAATTTGTTTACCTTGGGCATCAGAAATTTCTAAAATTCAGTCATCCTTATTGTATTGCAGAAGGTTTTTAATGGAGAACTAGAGTGTGAAAGCGCTCCTAAACCTTTAACTGGCGATGAAGTTTATCAATGGCAAGAACACCTTAATGTTGTCTTTGGAAATAAAAAATATGGTCCTGTTGAGAGAAATATTTGGAAAAACCGATCAAAGTTCTTTGATCTTTCATTTTGGTTTATACTCGATGTAAGACATTGTCTTGATGTGATGCATGTGGAGAAAAATTAGTTTGATAGGAACACTTCTAAGCATTCTAGGAAAGACTAAATATAATAATAAGTCTCGTTTATATATGGTGGATATGGGTATACGACAACAGTTGGCTCCAAAAGATAGAGGAAAATATTTTATTTGCCTTTGACATGTCACATTCTATCTACAAAAGGAAAATAAAAGTTTTTGCTAGTGTTTGCATGATATCAAAGTTTCCCGAGGTTACTCTTCAAAAATCAAGAAACTTGTATCAATAAAAGATCTCAAGTTAGTTGGCTTAAAATCTCATGATCGTCATGTCTTAATGTAATAACTTCTACCAGTGGCTATTTGTGGCATCCTTCCAAAAACTGTAAGAGTACCTATGACCAGATTATGCTTATTCTTCAATGTTATATGTAATAAAGTTCTTGATTTCAAAAAACTAAATGAATTAGAAGATGAGGCTGCAATAATATTATGTCAATTGGAGGACGTATTTTTCTCCATCGTTTCTTGACATTATGGTTCACTTCCTTGTTCATCTAGTCATAGAAATTAGATATTGTGGTACAGTTTATTTAAGGTGGATGTATCTTATAGATAGATACATTAAGATATTTAAAGGATATATGAAGAATCATCACCAAACGGAAGCTTCGGTCATTGAAAGGTACATCACAGAAGAAGGACGAAAACAGAGTCTATTGGAATTCCAAAGTCTCGTCATGCCGATAGATTTGAAGATAGAGGTACTCAAGGTTTAAATTTTAAGTCAACGAGTCAAGATTAGGGGTGGAAAAACGGGTTGGGTTCACCAGGCCCGCCCGTTTAACCCACCATTTTTGGCGGGTCAAGGCGAGGTTTTTGGCTCGGTGTCTTAAGTTGGCCTGCCCCGCCTAACCCACTTTTAAAATGGGCCGAGGGCAGGGCAGGTTTTTCCCACAGGCTTTTTATTTAAAAATTTATTTATTTTTACTTAGAATTAAAATAATATTAACATGGTATGTAGTAGACATACTTTTAAAATAACCCTTATTTCTTTAAACCCTAACATTCATTTTTCACATAACCACAAACACCTCATTTTGAAGACACTAATTGGTCTCTGCTTCGTTCTTTATTTTCACTCATAGTAGAAAAAGTCTTTATTACAAAACATAGAGAATACATTCTTTTCTATTTTCTATTACTCGTTGTCATTGGAGTCGGGTTCTAAAGCCATAAGGTGAGCTTTGCACATAAGGGTTTGTTTCTCATTATGATAATAAAATTTTGTTTTTTGGGGTTTTAGTGTGTTTGTTTTAAGTTTTTGGTATTATAGTTAAGTTGTTTGTTTATGTTGAAAAATATGACATTTGCATTAAGACTTGTTAAAGTTTTACTATGCATTCTTAAAATTTATCGGTCTCTTTTGTAATGATCAACAATTTTTTAAATAATGTAGTAAATCAAATTGTAAAATATAAATTGGAAACTCGTTAGTAAATGGGACGGGCTTGACTTTTGAGCTCGGACGCCTATGTTGGCCCGCCCTGCTTTTGGACGGGCTTAAATGGGGCGGGCCTAAACGGGGCGGGCCGCTCGCTTTGCCACCCCTAGTCGAGATGTAGTACTTCAATCACATTTCTATATATTGAATAATGTTAGTGTAGATGGACCTTACATAGTTACTCACAAAAAAGTTATAAAGAAAAAATATCCCCGAATGAATGACAAGTTGTTGTTGACACATCATAACAAGGAATTCATAAGTTGGTTTAATATGAGGATTTCTAATGATTATTATGCATCCGAGACAATTAAATGGTTATCGTACATGCCAAAATTTACTGTGATAACTTGGATAACATACAACATTTCTAATTATTCCTTTTATACAAAAGCAAAAGATGATTGTAGTACAATGCAAAAAGGTGGGGTTATGGTTGAGGTCGAATCCATGTATTTCTCTAGTTCGAAATATAAGAATCCTATTTTGGCAACAACTGCATTTTATGATGCCATTCAGGAGATTTTGGAGATTGATTATGTTATTTTCAAAGTTCCTTTATTTAAATGCAAGTGGGTTCTCAATAACAATGGTGTACAAACTGATGAGTTAGGACTTACACGGGTTGACCTTGTCAAGGCAACTTATAACACCGAACCATTCATCATGGCTACTCAAGCAAAATAAGTTTTTTATGTGACAGACCCTACGGACTTTTCAAGGATATGGTCAATTATTCTCAAAGGAAAATACATTCCTCCTAGTTATGATGAAAGTTTTGATATTCCTTCCACTCCTTATGCAACACAAGTGCCCACTTCATATGAAGAAGTTGATGGAGATGATGTACATTTTATTCGTAACGATCATCAAGAAAGAATATGGGAAAATTAAAAAGTAAGTATTTTATATTCTTCATTCATAATTTATTGTATGTTATAATTTCTAATGATGTTATTTTCTAACAACTATTATTATTTGAAATTATAGGTGTTTAAAGTCAAGACACCAAGAGACAAGACACCAAGACAACAAGATAGTATTATTTGTTGTAATGATGTGTACATTGTAAGTTGTTCTGTGCCATTTTGGTTTTGATGTAATATACAATTTTTGGTTCCTAATGGAATTGTGTCATTGATGTAATACAATTTTTGGTCTAATTCAATTCAAAAATGGTTGTATTGTTGTTTCTAGTCTGATACGATTCAGAAATATTCAGGTTTAATATTTGGGAATACTGTAATATTGAAAAATATATATAAAAAACAAATTATATCACAACGGTTTTTAACTCAACCGTTGTTATAAGTAGAGCGCGCTATCCAGAATAATAAAAGGCAAGTATGGCGTTGCTGGGATTCGAACCCATGACCTATAAATTATTTCACAATGGTTGTTTAATTAAACTGTTGTTATAAGTAGCGTGATACCTAACTTATAACCACAGTTTGTTCCCTTGTGGAAACCAACATATTGTTGGTGTAAGCCCTAGAGGCCAATACTTTTGGTACTTGTATCGAATTATTTATTATTAATAAAA
Source organism: Lathyrus tuberosus (assembly GCA_022829125.1). Lineage (NCBI taxonomy): Eukaryota > Viridiplantae > Streptophyta > Magnoliopsida > Fabales > Fabaceae > Lathyrus > Lathyrus tuberosus. The sequence continues at coordinate 15,526 of JALAZF010000833.1, forward strand.
GGCATTTCTTTATTATGGTTGTTTTTCCATAATAACAAAGTCCCTAGAATAGCTAGTCCGTTTAATGAAATATTAAGTGTGACTTAATCATGAGATCCCATTAAACATAAGGACACTATTCTTAAAGTATATGTAGTCGAGCTTTATTGTGAAGTGAGATAACCTTAAAGCATTAAGACTATTATGTAGATAGACTGATAATCACATCTCATGGATCATGGGTAAGGAGTTATCAAGTCTAAACATAGGTATGAATATTAGGAGTAACATTTATACTAGATTAACCCGCTATGAGAGGACTACATATAATGTTATACAAAGTATCATAAGTTACTCTCATGGTGATAGTGGTGTATCCACTCTTTGACCTGAAACCACTATGGACCCTAGATGTAGAGTTGAGTACTTTATTGCTGATCTAACATTGCCCATAACTGGATGACCATAAAGACAGTTGATGGGTACTCCACAAAGCATGTTGAGTGACATGAATGATCTAGATGGAATTTTTCCATCCTGCATGCTGAGGGATATGAGTGACCTAGATACCGCTCACTGTTTATTATGTTAAATACGTGATTTAATATAATTGCCAACATTGCGAAAACCTACGGGATCACACACATAAGAACATATTTATATGAGGTAGAGTAAATAAGGAACACCGTAAAGTATGGTGCACTTAAGTAAATATAGAACACTGTAAGGTACGGTGCACTTAAGTAGAATACGGAATGTGATAAGGTACCACGCCCTTAGGTGATATACGGTACACCATCAGATATGGTGTGCATGCACTTAAGTGGGCTTTTTAGCTTGCAGCCCACACACGTGCTTCTATAAATAGAACCATTGTGCTGAAGCATTCACTCTTGATAAAAATTTAGACTGTGAAACCCTAACCGTATTTTCCTTCTCTCTCTTACTCAAAGCTTTCAATCGTAGTAGCTAACACTAAGACTTAAGGAATCTGTTCGTGTGGACTGAGTAGAGGCGTTGTCCATCATTCAACACTCATGATCACCCCTTCGATTCAGTATCAAAAGTTTTATCGTCACAAGAGGTAACGGTTTCTGTCACTGATCATGCCCATTCGCAAGGATCACTAAAGGGAAATTTTTAATTTCTGCTGCGTTTGGATCGCGATTTTCCTTCACATACATACAATCATGCGCTACCTAACAACGTGAGATCGTCATTATATGTGTTTTGAAATCGTCTTTACATGTGTTTTCCTAAGTAGTGAGGGAGTTGGTGAGGATGATGGGATGTGAGAAACTTCGCTGGTACAGAGTACAACACTTTACATAAAAAGTAGATTTGCTTTTATACTTCTGTCACATTAATCAGTCGTTAACCTTTAGATTTATTCTTCTAGTTAGAGACTTCTTATACAAGTTGATGAAGCTTGAGTAGAGTTTAAAATCTAGTCTTCAGAACTTGGTGAGACTTCAGATTCTTTGGAGTTCAAAGTTTTGAGACTTTCAGATGCTGGTAATCATAGTGTTTATCAGAGTGTATCTGGATAGTTTCTGTTTAGAAATGTTGACTTAACAGATTAGAGTTGACAGCTTTGTAAACACGCTTTTAATTTTATTCTTTGGTTCAGAGTTTGACATCTTTAGAGTCAGAATCTATTCTCCATTCTCTGCACACTTTAGAAAAATAGTTAGAGTACAAAATTGTTCTTTACACTTTGTTATCATCAAAACTCAAGGATAGTTGTAGAACCAAACTTGTTCCAACAATCATGTCAAATAAAAAACACAATAATGGAAGCCAAGGTTTATGGATATTCTAATTCATGTTGCAATGGTGTTCAAGATGATAGAAAGATCGTAATTGGTTATTTGTTCATGTTTGGGCAAGTACCAATCTCATGGAGTTAAAATAACCAAGGAATTGTGGATTTTTCTTCATGTGAGACAAAGTATGTTGCAACCTCTTTTCCTTCTTGTTAAGAACTTTGGTTGGAGATGCTACTTGAAGAGTGAATCTAAACAACTGATCAAGTTGCTAGTGGAAAATCAGCCAACAATTAATTTGGTAAACCATCCAATGAGCCATGGAAGGAGCAAACACATAGAAATAATTTACAATTTTCTAAGGAACCAAGTTGTAAAAGAGAGGTTGAGAATTGAGTATTGCAAAATTTAGTTGCAATTGGCCAACTTCTTGACAAAACTCTTGAAGCATACTATATTTGAAAGCCTTAAAGAGTTAATAGGAATAAAGATCTCAAAGAATCTGAATTTGAAATGATATTATAATATAATTCAATTTTTAAATATGTTTGTTTGTGACAGTTTATAAGTGTTGCATTTGTAACTTGATTACATGAAGCTTGAAGTTTATGGCTTCTCATTCTACCCACGTTTAAGGTCTTATAATTAGCACGAATTGGATTTTTGAAACATTAAGTGTGTCTATATAGGCATTTCTCCTACGTACAAGAGTCACATGTGTTTAAATAAATATGGCAGGATATTTATCTAAAAGTATGTCAAATTTAATGAAGCAGAATTTCCTTACTTGAGCCTACAAACTCAATAGGCCATAAATGCTTCACATTCTCACCAAACAACTATAACCTTTCATGCATCATCATGCCCCAATCATCAAGTGCATATATCAGGCCCCACATTACATGACTTGGACTAAAATACTCCTCCTGAAGCTACTCATTAGCTACCAGACTTCCCTCCGAGCCTACGCAACCACATCAGGCTCAACCTAATCTTACAACCTCAGGTCCTCTAATACCTAGTGGTCATAACCATGAAACTAGTGTGTCCCCTAGTAACTTCCTTGAGTCATTTGCACCATCCAATTATATACATCATGACTTTAATTTCAATCAACTATCCTCTAGCTCTGCACATATGTAACATCAATCTAGTTATGACATTAACTTAGACAACAAGTCACATTAGAAAACTAACTCATCCATTTATAATTATCTTTCACAAACCACATTCTCTTGGTCACCTTCCTTTCACACTTAACTTACACCTACACCTTAAATAGTTAATAACCATTTCATGCTAACTCGAGCCAAAATAGACCACTTTAAATCCAAAGTGTTCCTAGTACAATCAGAACCAGCAACAACCAAACAAGAACTAGCTAATCCTGATGGCTTAAAAAATGCAAACTGAGTTTAACTCACTTCTCAAGAATGGAACCTGGACTCTAACTACTCTTCCACCTTAGAGTCAAGCCATAGGATGCAAATGGGTCTTCAAAGTCAATGAAAATCCAGATGGATCCATAAAAAATACAAGGAAAGACTTGTGGCTAAAGGCTTTTTTATCAACAATAATGGTTTGATTTCCATGAAACCTTTTCTTATGTGGTCAAGCCAACTACCATAAGGGTAATTCTCTCATTGGTTCTCACTTTTAAGTGGGATATTCAACAAATTGATGTTAATAGTGTTTTCTTAAATGCTGACCTTCAAGAGGAAGTGCACATGCAATAACCTCCAGGGTGTGTGACCAGTGACACCACACTTGTGTGTAAATTGCAAAAGGATATCTATGGTCTCAAACAAGCTCCTAGGGCTTGGTATGAGAATTTACACATGGCATTACTTCAATTTGGATTTACCTCGAGCAACTGTGACCGCTCACTCTTCATTTACCAACACCAAAACATTACACTTTAGGCCTTGGTGTATGTATCTAACGTCTTAATTGTAGGAACATCCTCCTCACTGATCCATGATCTCATTTCCAAACTCAATCTAAAGTCTTCTCTCAAGAAATATGGGAAGCCACAATATTTTCTAGGAGTTAAAGTTCGTGAGCAGCACAATGGATCAAATTTCCTCACTCAAACTAAGTACATTAAAGACCTATTAGCCAAAGCGGACATGGTAGGATCAGATGGAGTCAACACACCTATGTTCAACACATGCAAACATAGTAGTTACGGAATTAATGTTATCTTAGATTCAATTCTCTAAAGGTCCACAGTTGGTGCACTTCAGTATGTCACCTTAACTAGACCAAACATAACCTTCAATGTCAATAAGGTACGTCAATTGATGGCTCAACAATTGGAGTCTCACTAGAGTACAGTCAAGTGTATCCTTTTGTGGACCGATTACCATGACCCCGCCAATCCTGAGATGATGAGATCCTCGTGAACCGTGCTTGTGCCACTTTGAATTTCTAATATTTATCCTATGATGCTTAAAAGGAAGGGGAAGGAATCTAAACTAACCCTGTGTGCAAATGTTTTTCCTACAAATGCAAAGAGATTTGGAATCGGAGGTCGGTTATACTAAGGGAAGCTATTAATATCCTAAGTATCTATAGTACTCTATAGGAACCTTTTATACACTTTTTACTATTAGTTATCTTATTTACTTAAGTTTTATACTGTTGATTGGGAAAGTTTTAACCCATGGGTGAGAATGAGAATATGAGTTGTTTTTGGGAGTTTTTGTTTTATGAAAGGTTTGGGGGACCTAAGGGGTTTTATTTAAAGGTGTGTGCTCGCTAAGATATCGCAATCTTATGCCTACGTATTCCCAAAAAGAGACTTTGGGAAATTAGACCGTTTGTAGTTCCACCTAGCTATGGGTGAAATTTGTATCTCGTTCAAAGCCCAAGATGTTGAAGCTAAAAGGGTGTTTATGTATCTTGTTCAAAGCCCAAGATGATGAAGCTAAAAGTTTTGTTGGTTTTGAAAGAAAAGACAAATTGTCATTTTAAGGGAGATATCTCACCTATTCATCACAAAAATTTGAGAGTAATATTATAAGGGAAGAAGCTTTGAACTTGGATGTTAAATAATCCTAAGCAATGCCACATCTTCCTTTATGAGTCTTTGCATGCTAAGAGAATGACCTTAATTTGGATATAGTATCAATAAGTGTGCCACTTACATCACTTAGATGAAAGAAAAGTTTTGGACCATGATAAGAGAAGGACTTCAGCTTGGATTTTGAATCAACAAGTGTGCCACTTACATCACTTATATGGAAAAAAGTTTTTAATGTTTTATTTTAAATTGTGGTGTATAGAAGAGATATCTTCCTACAGAGATGACTCAATGTCTCATCTTTGGGGAAAAGTTGAATTATTTGAGTATCTTGTTCAAAACCCAAGTTGTTGAAGCTAAAAGTTTATTTGTATCTTGTTCAAAGCCCAAGATGTGATGCTAAAAGGTTTGTTTGTATCTTGTTCGAGGTCCAAGATGTGAAGCTAAAAGGTGTTGGTGCGGTAAAGCGGCTAGCAACAAAAGTTTTTGGAAGTTTTTTTCCGAGAATTTATTGTGTCCACAGAGATCAGTGTTATTGAACTGCCGTTCGACAAGTCTCCGTTTATGAGTTTGGATTAAATTGGTTAAAGTAAAAGCAGAAAAGTAAATATTAACATAAAAAGAATTCATTCTTCAGAGAGAAGAAACTTGTCAGGCATGCATATAATCCACTCCTCACAAATTTAAACCTATCGACTAGTTATACTCAACCTACAATACTCCTCAATGTCAACATGTATCACTCACAACATAGATTATGTCTGAACCAAAATTGAGAGAACAACCATATTCCTGCATCGATGATCTCGCACCCGACACAAATAACACGGAGGCATTAAGCTCTGATACCCCAAGTGAATGTCAGCTCTAAATCTATCTCTAGCATCTAGAAACTAACAGATAATCATCCCTAATTAAGGTTTGTGATGTTTATCTCTAACACAACCCAACCCCGAGCATAAAGCAAATAAATCAAGGACAATCACCGATAAAGATTTGTAAAGAAGATTTTATACAACGCCATGGGCGATAAATATACATAAGATCAAAGTAAATATATATACAAAACCCAACAAATAAGGAATACACAAAGAAGAAGAGAAATTAACCGAAAATCTCCCAGTTTGTCAGCGTCGATCGATGATCAATCCACCCCGGATCATCCGTGTACAAGCTCCAAAGTTATTTTCTAAGCTGCTCCTACTGAAAAATGTTTGTGATGGAGTTGGGAGAAAAAATCCCCAAAATAATCTCTAAAAATGAATGAAATAAACTTAAATAGAATTTTGGTTCAGACAAATTCGCCCAGCGAAATGAGACTTCGCCCAGCGAATTTCCTTATTTCTCTCTCAAGAGCTGCACAATAGTACAACCTGGCAAAAAAATATCTTCTTTCTCCCGGCGAAGGGAAGCTTCGCCTGACGAAAGTCTCAAAACTCGCCTGGGGAAAAGACGCGAGCACTATACAGAAGCTACTTGATTTTTCTTATTTTCTCTCGCCTTAGCTTCGCCCTGCGAAAGGGAGTTTCGCACAGCGAGGCATGACAGACAGCATTTTTCCTGCTACATTTCGCCCAGCAAAATGAAGTTTCGCCTAGCGAAAGGAAGTTTCGCCCAGCAAAAGTTGGCAAACTGCACTTGTTTAGTTTTGCTTTCAAGTTCTCTGCAATGGCTTTCTTTCTTTGCCTTCTTCCTTTTATAGATCCAAATGGTGCATCCTTTAGCTTTTATTACTCATTGCTCCAACAATGCTTAATTACCTACAAAATGAATGGAAAACTATTAAACGTTACATAAATGAATCAAAACCACAAGTATACACTAACTAATGTATTTATACACAAAGTTGGAGAATTTTTCACTGAAATTACACTAAATCTCGATAAGTGTCACAAAACTATATAAACAAAAACACTACAAAATGACACTTATCAAACTCTCCCCAACTTAAACTTGTTTGTCCCTAAACAAGAATCAACTAGCTCAAGGAAACAAACGCAAAAACCCAAAAATCATGAATCAACAAATTTTTTAAAAATGGAAACAAATGTATGGTTCAAATGAAAAACGGTACACACAAAGTAAATACTTACCACTAAACTACGGCGATAACATAATCACGAAACAAATGCTAAATACAAAAAACATGCCAAACATCCTAAAATAACACAAGTTCAAACATGAATCACACCTAGCAAAAACAATCATCGGTAGATGAAAAACACAAAATGAGGTACTTTTCACTCACACAACAATCTTGCAAACAAAAGACTAAATTATGCAATCATCCAAAAATCATATTGAAAACATAAAAGCAAGAATCACAAGGGCTTTCAAGGTTGTAGCGTGGTCGGGTAAACAAATAAGGGGCAATTTCTAAAGGTAATTGAAACAAAAACTTGCCTAAATCTAAGGGAGTGATCAACTCACAAAGACTCAAACACAAAATTCCAATCAACTTCTTCCAAAATTCCAAGTGTTACACAAAACACAATACTTATTTAGCACAATTATTTGAACTCTTTTTGTTTCCTTTCTGAAGGATTTTCTTTTTTTCCTTTTCTTCTTCATATTTTTCTCTTTTTTTCTTTTCTTTTTCAACCTCATAGAAACCAACCAATGAGTAAACAATAATTCTCTCCCCAACTTAAATTCAACCACATCATCATGTGAATACTCCCTACTTTCTAAGGCAAGGTAAAAATTCATACAACAACACAAAGTTGAGGGTTCAAGAAAAAACAATCAATCAAAATCCATATAAAAAATGAATTCAATACTCATAGACAAGCATTAAGTTCAAACAACATGGATAATGATAGAAAGGCGCAAATGGGTTACGAATGATCACAAGCTCACAAGGTGAATGGCTATTTGGATAGGTAGTTGTGCTCAAAATAAAACAAAATGCCTTGATCCTTTTCATGCTGTCATATAATCAACACAAACAAAAGATTAAGCATAATAAAATCCAGTTAGAATAAGAATGTTGGTACTCCGCGCATATATGAACAATGGAAAACTTCCTCACAAAAAAGGTGGGAGCTAAAGTGATTCACATCAAGAACAAGTATACAAAAGAATGAATGGAATGGAAGTTTGTAAAAAGCCTAAGTATCATGAATATGCTAAAGTCTAGAAAGCAATAAACACATACCTTGGATGTGTACAAAACTTAACAATATCATTACCATACATCCGCAAGTTAAAATGATCAAACTTGGAACATCACCTTAAATTCCTCAAGCTACTCAAAAAAAGCTCATTGACAAACACAAGAATTATTAATATAAGCATACTAAAAGACCGGGTGAAATTGTCTAAAAAATTTAAAAGTGAAGATTTGAAATTTCAGAGCTGGTCCAATTTAAATTTGTTTAGACAATTGCACCATACTACCTAGACTAAACAACAACAACAAAATAATACAACATGCTTGTTTTACATCGTAAGCTCGATGACTGTTATTTAAGAACGGTCCTCCAAGTTGCTTCCACCCGGTTATTTCTAACCAACACGCAAGCAAACGTGAAAAGAATCAAACAATGATATAACAAATTCACAAGTATAAGTATTAATATAAACAAGTGAAAATATACAATATGTAAGATATCTACAAAACTCAAAAACAAAGAAACTATCGCAATGTGATCCAATAAAAACACCAATCCCCAACAACGACGCCATTTTACTGGTGCAATAAAGCGGCAAGCAACAAAAGTTTTTGGAAGTATTTTTCTAGGAATTTATCGTGTCCACAGAGATCAGTGTTATTGAACTTCCATTCAACAAGTCTCGCGTTTATGAGTTTGGATTAAATTGGTTAAAGTAAAAGCAGAAAAGTAAATATTAACATAAAAAGAATTCATTCTTCAGAGAGAAGAAACTTGTCAGGCATGCATATAATCCACTCCTCACAAAATTAAACCTATCAACCAGTTATACTCAAACTACAATACTCTTCAATGTCAACACATATCACTCACAACATAGATTATGTCTGAACCAAAATTGAGAGAACAAATGTATTCCTGCATCGATGATCTCGCACCCGACATAAATAACACGGAGGCATTAAGCTCTGATACCCCAAGTGAATGTCAGCTCTAAATATATCTCTAGCATCCAGAAACTAACAGATAATCATCCCTAATCAAGGTTTGTGATGTTTATCTCTAACACAACCCAAACCCTGAGCATAAAGCAAAAAAATCAAGGACAATGACCAATAAAAATGTGTAAAGCAGATTTTATACAACGCCATGGGCGATAAATATACATAAGATCAAAGTAAATACATATACAAAACCCAACAAATGAAGAATACACAAATAAGAAGAGAAATGAACCGAAAATCTCCCAGTTTGTCAGCGCCGATCGATGACCAATCCACCCTGGATCATTCGTGTGCAAGCTCCATAGTTGTTTTCTAAGCTGATCCTACTGAAAAATGTTTGTGATGGAGTTGGGAGGAAAAATCCCCAAAACCATCTCTAAAAAATGAATGAAATTAACTTAAATAAAATTTTGGTTCAGACAAATTCGCCCAGTGAAATGAGACTTCGCCCGGCGAATTTCCTTATTTCTCTCACACTAGCTGCGCAATAGTACAGCCTGGCAAAAAAAATATTCTTTCGCCCGGCAAAAGTATCAAAACTCGCCCCGTGAACAAGACGCGGACACTATACATAAGCTACTGGATTTTCCTTATTTTCTCTCGCCTCAGCTTCGCCCAACGAAAGGGAGTTTTGCCCAGTGAAAAGAGGCTTCGCCCAGTGGCATGACAGATAGCATTTTTCCTGCTGCATTTCGCCCAGCGAAATGAAGTTTCGCCCAACGAAAGGAAGTTTCGCCCAGCAAAAGTTGGCAGACTGCACTTCTTTAGTTTGACTTCTAAGTTTTCTGCAATGGCTTTCTTTCTTTGCCTTCTTCCTTTTATTGATCCAAATGGTGCATCTTGGAGTTTTTATTACTCATTGCTCCAACAATGCTTAATTACCTACAAAATGAATGGAAAACTATTAATCGTTACATAAATGAATCAAAAACACAAGTATACATTAACCAATGTATTTATACACAAAGTTGGAGAATTATTCACTGAAATTACACTAAAACTCGATAAGTGTCACAAAACTATATAAACAAAAACACTACAAAATGACACTTATCAAAAGGTTTGTTTGTATCTTGTTCAATGCCCAAGATGTGAAGCTAAAAAAGTTTATTTATAGCCTGAGAGGAGGATGACTTATCTAGGGGGAGTTTTGAATTGATGGTCTCTGTATGAAGCTCAAGATGGGGGCTATGATAAGTTGTAGTTGAGGGAACCCTAATATACTGAGCTAAGTCTAAACTAAGGATGAGGTTATATAAATGTCAAGAGAAACTTAATATGGACAAGTACATGACAAGTATAGATATGAATTGAAAAGGTGATGGGTCTTACACTCTTATAGAGGCCCATGTCTAAGCATGGTTGGATTGAAAAGATGACGGGTCTTACACTCTGATAGAGGCCCATGTATCTGCATGGTTGGCTTGAAAAGATGATGGGTCTTACACTCTTATAGAGGCCCATGTCTAAGCATGGTTGGCTTGAAAAGATGATGGGTCTTACACTTTTACAGAGACCCATGGAGTGTAAAATTTGAATTCTACTAGGGTTGTGTTTGATGAGAGTTAAAGATTGAGATTTGAAAGATTGAAAGCTTTGAGAAACTGAAGAAATTTTTGTGGAGGAGGGGAGGGACTTACACTCTTATAGAGGCCCATGTAGTTTGAGTTTTGAAAAAGTTTTTTTAATCAAGATGAAACCCTAATGAAAGATTTAATCAAAGGTATTTTCAAAAAAAGAAATGATTTAAACATGGTATAAATGATGTGTAAGTCAAGATAAACATGTTGTGATATTGTATCAATGTTTTAAACAAAGTTTATTTATCCATATGAGAATAAAAAATGAATTAGGTTTGAAAAAATTAGAAAGAAAATCAAATTTTCAAAGTTTTAAACCTAAAAAAACACTCTTTTTCAACTTAATAAAAAGTGATTAAATAAATTCTTTTTTTTTTGGAATTTTTTGATGGATTAAAATAATAGCGTGTATGGGTGATATGTGTGAAAAAAATTGGGTCAAAAAGAATTAATTTGATTGGAGAAATAAATGTTTGAATTTTGAAGGAAAAATAGGAAAATGTGGTAAAAAAACGGTGTGGGTGGGATTTGAACCCACGCCACCAAGGGTCCAACTAACAAAACACGCCCTTGCCAGCTGAGCCAACGTGCGTTGGTGCTAACTAAACACAACCATTCAAATAAATATGAAATTTGCATGCTAAATTAAAAAAAAAACGTGCCATGGACTTCATCTTCTTCCTCGGGCTCTAGATTTGCAGAAAGGGGTCTATCTTCTTCAATAAGCAATGATTTTGAAAGATGTAAACATGAAACTTGTTCGTTTTTAAACAAGGAATCGAATGGAAGTTTTTAATTTCATTTATTTTTAGTGTGGAGTGAATTATCAAGCATGAACCAGATGAACCCTAGTTTTGCAAAAACTATAATGAAATCATATACATGTAATATAAATGATAATTGATTGATGGTAAATGATATATGAACTGCCATAAACACAATGGTAACTTGAAATAACATTTATGATGCATGAATCATAGTTTGAAAAGTTCAGGCTTACCTTGCAAGTGGAAATCGAATCCTCAGTTGGAGGTGTTACAAATGTGATTTATGATTTGGAAGCTTCCTTGGACCTCAAGGATTGTGTTGAGATGCTTAGAACAAGTTGAAACCTCCTGGATTGCTTGGATCGAATCTAACTACAACTTGATCAAGGTGAGATGTGATCTTGATGAATTTGATTTTACAGAAAGTGTTTAAGTGTTTGGATCACTTCTACATGATGTATATGAAGTGTTTGAATCAAAATTTTGAATGGAAAAGCTCTGGTTTTGAAAACTTGATTCTCACTCTTTGGAATTTTGAAATTTTGAAGTGAAACAAGAAGAATGAGAAAACAAGTGTTGTGATTGGTTTGGTGTGTTTTGAATGATCAAATGTGGCCTCTATTTATAGGGGAATAAAATTGTTTTGGAGGAATAAGGATGGTTGAAGGATGAGCTCAATGTTCAATGGTTTTGGCAATACATCATTACTTCTATCTCAAGGTACATTATCTCTCCACTAGCCTAGATCTCCTTTTGACCAATTCCACATTCTGCAGAAGTTTTTAATGTTTTTTAAGAGTGCATCATGACTGGTGGGAGTGGTTTCTTTGATAATGCACTATTCCACATAAATGCCTCTTGAATTCAAGGCTTAAGTGATAATGTCTCATCATTTCAAAGGGGTTCCTCTTAATTTAGTGGCTCTATCTTGCAGGTTTTGTATGATTCACTCAGACTCTTGTTGAATTAGCATTGTATGATCATCACACTTGGACTAAAGAAATCGTGCACCACAAGTAATGCCAAATCTGCCTTACCAAAACAGTTGCATCAAGGCATATTGCGCACTCCATATCTCCTTGCTCAAATGGAATTAGATTGTGTTCTTGGACATTTTGGAAAGCTGAGATGTCATAATTCAAATTTGATGTTTAAATTTGGTCTTGATTCATCTTGGATCATGGTGAAAAATAACTTCAAAGTTGGCTCCAACACAAGACAAATTCTGTCTAAAATTTTTCTAAGTGTCAAAGTTCAAAAGTGTTGAAACTCTAACTTCATGGCCTTATATCTTAAAATCTATGCACTTTTTGGGAATCCACCCTAAGCGACAAAGTTATAGTATGTATCAAGCTCTTCAATTTGATCATTGGGTCAAAGAAAATGGTTACTTGGTTTAGAAGTTATGACCTTGGAAAATAAGGTAAAAATCATTGTTTTTTCATGACTTCGAAAATTTTTAAGTTCTCTAAGGTTTCCCTTTTTACAAATAACCTTACTTTTCTTGATCAATCATGATCCAAATCACGTATTAAAATTGTTCTTGGCTTGAAGAGACCATGTTTGACCAAAAACTCCAAAAGTCAAATTTGATTTTAACCGTAGTTGACTTTTTGTATCAGATGAATTTTGATCTTTGTGATCCTTTATGAAATCAAATCCTTAGGCTAAATTAAACATCATGGATAGACTCCAAAGGTGTTTTTGAATGTCTTGAATCATGCCCCAAGATTTGAGATCATGCCTTGCTCAAAAGTCAAAGGTATGGTTGACTTTTCATCAAAACCCTAGTTTGTGCCCCAGATAAATTTGAATTCGTGCATTGTTTATGAATCAAGTTATTTGGATCAATCCAACTATATGAATGGACTAATATGAGGAATTTATTTCCTTGAAACATATCTTGAGGTCTTGGATCATGCCTTGACCAAAAACTCAAACCAGGGACTGAATTAGGTAAAAACCCTAATTTTGGTGCACTGAGGATCTTGAGGCTTGTTATTTTGAAATGAGGCAATCTTGTACTTGATTATTGATGAATGAGAGTTCTTGATCTTCATGGATGAATGAGAGACTATGTAAGTTTAAAATCATGCCAATTCTTAATTGATCCTTTACTTGAGTCTTTTTTGAGGCACAAGGCCCTAATTTGTAATCAAATGAAACATATAACAATCTTTGTATTTCCAAATGGGTTAGTGATGCATAAAAATATACATACATATGATACTAATGAAATGCAAATGATGTTAGATCTTAAGCTCAAAAATTAGGTTATGATACCTTCATTATCTCAATGGTAATATAAAGCATATCTTACTTCTTAGTCCAGCAAACTCGGTGTAAAACTAGGTACTCAAAGCATATAGTGACTTTGATTGGGCAAGTGACCCTAATGATAAGTGCTCCACATTTGGCTCATATGTATATGTTGGCTTCAGTCTTGTTTCAACAATATTGGTTGATACCATATCCCTTGGGTTTTTGATGTTAACAAAGTATTTAAAGAACAATTGGGTATTCTAACGTTTATTCAAGTATGTAGAATTATAAGACTAAGAACATATGAAGAAAAGCTTGAAGATTCTAAATCTGAAGTTTAGACTCTGGCTCTAAAGATCACTTCTGAAGACTCTAGCTCTAATGGAAGATCCAGACTCTAAAGAAGTCAACATCTGAAGAAAGTCAACCTCTGGGGATCCATACTCTAAAGCAGCTGACTCTGAAGATATCAACCTCTAAAGAGTGAATTCTGAATAAAGTCAACCTCTGAAGGATCAGAACCTGGGTTCTAGAATCTGAAGGTTGTATAATCTTTTCAATCGAGGAAACTCTAACACACTCAGAGATCTTTTGTTCACGTGAAGTCTTAAGGAAAAATATCTTCATAGTTGTCTGAGCTTCAATGGATAATTTCTCTTGTAGAAAGATGCTTTCTTGATGTGTCCAATAAAGAACAAAGCATATCCAACATTTTGGTGAAAGTCTTCCAACGTCTCTTTTCCTTCTCATTATATAAGGAGCAGAAAAACTTGAAGATGAAAACTAATACACTGTAATATAAGACTCTGATCCTTGACATTTTAAAGAGAAGTCACTCTGTCAAATTAGCCAGACTTAAGAGTCTTAACAGACTTAGAAGTTCTTAAAGTCTTAAGAGTCTTAACAAATTATATTCTATCTACACCTCTTATTGCATATCAAGTGTAGTTTTACCCAAAATCTCTTAATCGTTTGTTATAGACTCAAAAGTCTTTTGCTTTAGTTCTTGAGCATTTGAAGTCTCTTGCTTGTGTGTTTAAGCATATAAGTCTCTTACTTGAGGGTTTGAGCATTGGAAGTCTCTTGCTCGTGTGCTTGAGCATAAAAGTCTCATACTTGAGGGTTTGAGCATTTGAAGTCTCTTGCTTGTGTGTTGAAGCATATAAGTCTCTTACTTGAGGGTTTGAGCATTGGAAGTCTCTTGCTTGGTGCTTGAGCATTTGTATTCTTGTTGGTCATAGTGAAAATCTCTTGGAAGTACAAAGGGATTGGACTACTCTTAAGTTGTGAGATGAACCAAGATAACTGATGTGTGTCTTTTCTTTCGCTTTCTTGTTTCTGATATTATCTTACTGCTGCTATCAACTTTGCAACTCTGAGTCAGATTCTGTTTCAGAATCTAATAAGTACTTTCAGAAGCAAATCTAGTGATTCTGATTCAGACTATGAACTAATTGTTCAGAATCTGATTGAGATCAATTAGGAACAAAAGAAGAAAAAACTTAGAGGAGAAAAGCCAACACAATTCAACCCCTTCCCCTTTCTTGTGTTTTTCTCACCTTTAGTTGGAAATAGAGCAAGGTCTATGCAGAACACTTAATAGTTGTGCAGAAAAGATCCTGAGAAAAACATTTTCTATATCATGAGTGATTTTGAAACATTTATTTTTGGTGACATTTCTCCTAGAATACAACCTCCCTTTTGTGATATTAATCATGATTATAATACATCTCAAAAGAACAACTATGTTGTTAGACCTCCAACATTTAGTGGAGACTCTACTGAATTTGAATGATGGAAAATAAAGATGTAGACACATATCATAGATCTTGATGATGAGTCGTGGGACATTATTGAAGATAAAACTGATATTCCTATGAATGGAGTAGGAATGGTAGTTGATAGAAAAATTCTTACACTAACTCAGAAGAAGGCTTACAGAAAACACCATAGAGTGAAAAACATTATGATAGATGCTTTTCCCGACTTTGAGTACATAAAGATCATTGACAAGTATACTGCCATAACTATGTTTGAATCTTTATGCGTTACTTATGAAGGAAACCAACAAGTTAAAGGAGCCAAAGATAATCTTCCAATTCAACAATATAAGTTATTCAGAAAGAAAGATGATGAAAATATTAACACCATGTTCTCAAGGTTTCAAGTTCTTGTGTCTTGACTTCAAGTCTTGAAAAAAAGTTATACTACATCTGATCATGTCAAGAAGATTCTTTGGAGTCTTCCTGTCAGATACAAACAAAAAGTGACAACTATTTAGGAAGCTAAAGACCTGAACAATATCAATCTTGAAAGTCTTATTAGTAATCTCCAAAGCCATGAGTTAGAACTCAATGGAGATGAAGAACTAATCAATAAATCAAAGTTTATGGCTTTCAAATCTGTTGGCAAGTCTGTTAAATCTTCACATACTTGGGAGCATAAAGAAGCCACTTATGCTGAAGCTTCTGAAGAAGATTCAAATGATGATGAAATGGCTTTCATCATGAAGATATTTCAGTATCTTGCTAGCAAGAACAGAAGGTCCTTTGGAAAAAGATATGGCTTCAGAGGATCAAGCTCCAGGTTCAACAAAGATTTTTAGAAAGGATGCTTGAGTTGCCAGAAGCCTGATCACTTTATAGCTGATTATCCAGAGCTTCATAAGGACAAAGCCAAAAAGGGAATCTCTCAGAAAAATAACTTCAGAAGAAAATTCAAGAAAAGTTTCATGGCAACATGGGATGAACTTGATGGTGAAGAAGAAGCTGACAAGAATAAAGAAGAATCCAATCTAGCTTTGATGGCTTCAACATTCTCATACACAGAATTAAAAGCTGATTTTTACTCAGATTCAGAGGATGAAGATGAGGTATTGTCTAAACTCTCTAGATCTTATTTAATTACCTTCTATCAATATCTTATGGGTCAATGTCAAAAGAAAGCCACAGATATGAAAATTATACATAAGCAACATGGTATTATTAAAGATGAATTAAATTTCTCTAAAAATAAGATTGAAAAATTAGAAAGAGATCAAATCGCTTTAGTAAAGGATGTGTCTGACAAACCCCTTCAAGGGTATAAAATGGCTCTTCAAGAATTTGGTATAACTGGCTTCAACAGAATCAAACTTTCATCCATGATCTATGGTGTAAGTAGAAGCAAAGGAGAAGGTCTTGGTTGCTCTGAAATCTTGAATAAATCTATAGAATCTTCTTCTTTAAGACATGCTAAAAAAGGGTTGTACTTTTATTTTGTACATGCTGTTAAAATAATGGTTTTAAACCAATCAGAAACTAAAATTGCAGAATCAGAGGTTCTAAAGAAATCAGAAGCAATGATTCTTAACTCAAAGGTTCTAAAAGAATCAAAACCTGATACCACTGAGTCAAATCTTTTGAAGAAGCTAGAACCTAATACATCAAGTTACAAGGTTCTAAAAGGCCTCAAACTTAAGGCTAGGATTCATTCAAGACAACAAACTCTTAAATATAAAGTTTGAATGATCTAAAGCCTTATTAAAAATCTAAGGCTCAAAATAAGAGGAAGCATATTAAAACTAACCTCAAAGGACCCATAAGATTATGGGTGTAGATATGCTAAAAGGGAAAAACAAAGCAACAGTTTCGATTCTAGGACAATGGATGCTTACAACATATAACAAAAGAAAAGCCTATGTTGCAAATCCTAACTCTGAAGAAGGAATAAAATGTGGAATCTGGAAGAAACTAGTAAGGAAAGATCACTGGTACTGGGAAGACTAAAATGGATTGATCAGAAGTTGGTGC
This sequence comes from Lathyrus tuberosus, assembly GCA_022829125.1. NCBI lineage: Eukaryota > Viridiplantae > Streptophyta > Magnoliopsida > Fabales > Fabaceae > Lathyrus > Lathyrus tuberosus. The sequence goes on from JALAZF010000833.1 coordinate 32,813, forward strand.
TTCAGATGCTTAACCAATATATGAAGCTCATCCAGTTGATATGGCCTCTGAAAAGGCTCACAATGGTTATCAAAAAAGCATTGTTGAAACAAAGCAGTTCCCCAAGAACAATCTCAGTAGCAAAAGAAAGCAGATCGGAAGTTGCACAAAGGTATAGAAAATTCTCTGTTTTTACTTAACAGTTTCTAAACCTGATATTTCAATATCTATTCAGAAGAATATGTGAATTTTGGAAGTAGAATTATATTTCTTTGTGATAATACTACTTCTATATGAGTAACAAATAATCTTATTCTATCACAAAATTAAGCACTTTGAAAACTTTGTAAATATTATGTGCTTACATTTATATGAAGAGTCAGAGTCTGATGATGATCAAAAACTACTGTGATCAAAAGCTTTGAACTAGCTTCTGGTGAATAGTAGCCTCTGAAACATCTTAAACTCTGAAGCTTGGAATAAGGCTAATTGCCTCTAATAGATCCATAATTAGAAAACCTTTTCAACTGCCTATGGCATCCATCCACTTATGTGTTATAAATCAGAAACGTCTTCTGACATGCGATTTGTAACTGTTAAGTAAAAACCTTTAGATAATGATGATTTTACTTAAAATATGTGCATCCTGCCTCCCGATTCTTTAAGTTTTATTTTGATCAAAAATTGTTTTTCACTCAAAACACATTATCAAAACAGACTCACACACTTCTCTCTCACTTCCCTCACTTTTGTTCTCAAGCCTTCTCAGAAAAACTACATATTTTAAAGAAACCCTAAAACCTCTTCTGCAATGGATTCATCATCTTATTCTCAACAAGTGCCCATGGCTGTCGAATTTGGTAAAAGTATTCATATCAAACCAAGAACCATGGATATTAGCAAGGAGGATCTGAAACTCATTGTGGAGAATATTATTGTTTTTGAATCCTTCAGTCTAAATGGATACCCCCTATGGAATTTATTTAAAATTCAAGAATGGGATTAAATCTTTGATATGTTGAATGGACCAACCTATCCTCATCCGGTCAAGGATTTATGGGTTAGAGCTGAGGTGTATGTTGAGTTTGTTGTTTCTCTTGAAGTAAATCAGAAGGTTGCTGAAGATAGTTCTTTGAAAGGGAAAAGTAGAAAGGAGATGGGATTGAAAAAGTTTGAGGAAGTTGAAATAAGATCTGCTGTGATGGGAATTTATGTCACCACCACTAAGAAAATGATTATCAAACTTCTTGGTGTGTCAACTAAAGGAAAGTGAACTCTCAACACCAAGGAAAATAGTCCAGAATCCGAAGTCATCATAACTAGGTTATTTGTGTACTCTGATGATTTTGGATAGGTGAAGAACATGAAGACTCCTTACAAACTTCTGTTAAAGATCCTTATTAGGTGTCTAATTCCTAGAAAAGGTAGTAGTGATCAAATCTCTTGGAATCATAGATATTTCATCTGGTATTTGGTCATTGAGGAGAAAATCAATCTTCCTGGCTATATCTTTCATCATCTCTTTGAAGCTGTAAAGGAGAGTAAGAAGCATAAAAAGAGGAATGTACCTTATGTCAGACTCTTGTCTGAGTTGTTTCACAGAGTCGTCTGATTGACTCTCTGAGAGCTGCTTATACTCATGATGATCTAGAAGAAACTCATGGAAACTTTCTCTCTACTTCAGTTCTGACTAACATGAAGCTTTTAAAGAGGCATGAAGTTTTTATATCAAAATTACCTCTCAAAGTCAGAAGTACAAAGATTGTCTATCTTGAGGACTATCCAATAATTACCAAGCACGACAATCCAAATGTAATTATGGAATTCATCAAGATGGAAAGAAAAGAAGCTGGTGTTGTTGTTACTTATGAGGACATACCAGAAAAACCAACTGACATGTACATAACATCTAGAAAAAGAAAACATGTTGCTTTTGATGCTTAGAAGATAGTTCAGAAGCCTTCTGAGAAGAAGGTTGTACAACACAAAGAGATTCAGAAGGAAATTAAGGAGGTAGTCTCCTCAATTGTCTTGATGCCTACTAATACAAGGAGTGGAGGAACTGGAAAAACTAAGAAGACATATTCTTCTTATGTCTACACTGCCGCACATGTGAAGAAGAAGAAGTTGAGAAAGATGATTCCAGCTTCGGACATTATAGAGGAAGAGGAAGAAGAGGAATTTGAGGTACCATTTGTAACACCCCAAAATCAGTAGAATATTTATTTAATTGGTTTATTTTAAATATTCGTACTTTGGTGAATTTTTTATGAATTATTTTGATGATTGATGTCTTGATGTTGTGGGATATGATGATGTTAAAGGGGGTGCTGAGGGTATTTAGAAGTGTGAGGAGTATTAATATTATTTTGATAATAATAATAGGAAAGTTATGTGAAATATAATATTATTATTATTATAAATAATTAAAAGAAACATTAAGAACAAAGTGGTAATTTTGGATGGGTTAAGTGAGGACATTGTTGGAAAAGTCTATTAGGGGTCCTAAGGGTAAGTTGGACAAAAGGGAAAAGAGAGAGTGAGAAGTCATTCTGGATACGATCGAATTTTGGGAAAACGCTATGAGGAAAGGAGAAGAAGGCTAGGGTTCAGAGAAACTTTAGAAGCACTCAGAGAGGAGATTTCAGAAACGATTTTCTAAGGTATGGGGAGAAGTTTTTTATCATTATATTTGATATAGGTGTAGAAACTTGTAGGTAGTGGGTTCTGGGTAAATTTGACGAGTTCATGACGAAATTGGGGTTTTTGGGATGTATTAGATGTTAGGGATGAAACCCTCATTGATGTGTTGTTGTTGTGGTATTGTTGTTGTGATGAATTGTGAATAATTAGACTGTTTTGGTGCTGAAATCGTAAGCCTTGAGGGTCTGAGATAGTGCAAAATCGCAACTGAGAAGTTGCAGGTTCGCAAGGATTCTCCGGGCAAAAGTTTCGTCTCGCCAGGCGAAGAGATTTCGCCCCGTCCTCGCCAGGCGAATGAGGAAGCGAAAGGAAGGTGGAAAATGTGAGTTGCTGGTTTTTGTATGGGAGTGTGAGATTCGCCTCTGCTTTGCGGGGTGAAGCCTAGGTGAGTGAGCTGCTCGCCGAGCGAAAGAGGAAGCGAAGGGAGGGTGTGAGAATTGAAGTCTCTAGATTTTTTATGGGAAGACGATTCTCCCTTACTTCGTCGGGCGAAACCCAGGCGAGCGCGCTGCTTCGCCGGGCGAGCTCCAGGCGAGCAGGACCAGTGGCTTGTTTTATTTTTTCGTTTCTTTTTTTTTTCTTTTCCGGTTTGTGATGCCTTGATGATGATGTGATGTTTTATGACGATTTATGATGTGTGATGATGTGATGTTTTATGATGATTTTGATGCATGATGGTGTGATGTTTTATGATGGCTTTTGATGCATGATGATGATGAGGTAATATGATTTTATGAATGATGATGCAATGTGACAATTTTGTGACGATGAAGGTTTATGAAGTTTGCATCATGCATTCATAGCATTCTAGGACTTCGGTCCAGTGACGATTTTAGGACTTCGGTCCAGTGGTGGCTTCAATCCCATTGTGTGGATTGGAGTGTATGACGTTGCTCCGGTTCTTGTGTTGAATCGATCCCATTGGTGGGAATCTTTGGAGGGTGATGGCCCAGTGTCCATCAATTATGACGAATTAGTACCACATGCATGAGTTCGTGTATGAATTTCATATTTATGTGGCATTGTGTGTTTGTGAATGATGATGTGATTGATGACATGACTATAAATGATGTACGATAATGATGATGATGATGTATTAATGACGATGTTGTTTATTCTGATGAATGCCATCTTATTATTTCTTATCTTATATCTTGTATAATGGTTTATGATTACTCACTCTGCCTGTTTGAATGTTACCTCCACGTGGGTAACATGCAGGTGATCAGGATTAGCTTTCGGTGCGTGAAGATTTTGACTTGAAGTACTTTTGGTTATTTTGGTCGATGTAGAGGGTCTTGCTGTGATATGTAACATCGGGTCAGGACGTTCGAGTCAAACCATAGTGTTCTTTTACTTGATGATTATTATGATGTTTTGAAGTTGTTTTAAAACTTTTGAGTTATAAACTATGACGATGTTTTTCTTGAAGCTTTTTGCTGCGAGATATTTGATTTAGTTTTGATGTTTTAACCCGTGTTACGGGGCAGAATGTTATTATTTGATGTTTATGACGAAATGTAATGCCCTTATGGGATTTTACTCTGATAATTTATGTTATATTATTCATGAATGTCTGTTGGGTAGAAGGGTGTTACATTAGTGGTATCAGAGCAGGTCGGTCTGTCCGGCCAGGTGTTGTATGATGTCAGTTCTCTGTCAGTCGATGAGTGCGTGTACACTGTCACTGTTTTGTTTCTTCTGATGTTGTTTGATGATGTGTAGAATGGCTGGAAGAAACGACCGTGCTATTGCTAACGCGCTGGAATCACTTGCTCAAGTGATGGCTTAGAGCAATCAGAATGGTGAAGCTCCTGATGAGTTCCGTGCTTTGGGGAAATTCCAGAGGAATAATCCACCAACTTTCGTGGGCACTCATGATCCGGAGAGGATGCACAAATGGCTCAAGGTGATGGAGAAGATCTTCTGGGTGATGGGGTGTACGGATGCTTAACAGGTTCAGTTGGGTACTCATATGCTGTCAGAGGAAGCTGAAGATTGATGGGATAACACTTGTCAGAGGCTTGAGGATGTTGGTACCGAGATAACATGGGCTGTGTTTAAGAGAGACTTTTTGGGAAAATATTTTCCTGAAGATGCTCGCGGTTAAAAGGAGGTAGAATTCCTTGAGCTAAAGCAAGGAAACATGATTGTGGCTGAATATGCGGCGAAATTTGAAGCACTGGTGAAGTTCTGTCCGCATTATAATCGTGTTGATGTTGAGATGTCCAAGTGACTTAAGTTTGAGAATGGGCTGAGACCAGAGATCAAGCAAGGTATTAGTTACCAACAGATTCGAAGGTATGTTGAGCTGGTGGATAAGAGTAGAATCTATGATGAGGATAGCCGAGCTCTATCTGCTCACTACAAGTATCTTAGTGAGAAGAAAAAGAAGGGACAGTTCAGGGGAAAGCCTTATGCGACTCCAGCTGACAAAGAGAAATAGAAAGCTTCAGATGGGAAAAGACAAGTGGGGGAGCAGCTCCCGCTTCTGTGAAGTGTTACAGGTGTGGCGAGCAAGGCCATCATGCTGAAGTTTGCAACAATATTGTGCTGAGGTGCTACAGATGTGGTAAGAGAGGTCACAGAGCTACTGACTGCAAAGATGAGGGTCCGACTCGTTTCAACTGTGGTGAATAAGGTCACATCAGTACGCAGTATCTGAAGCCGAAGAAGACTGTTAGTGCAGATTAGACTAACGACAGAGTGTTTGCTTTGAGTGGTTCAAAGGTTCCTCAGAAGGATAACTTGATTTGAGGTACTTGTTTTATTAATGACGTTGAGATGGTTGCTATTATTGATACTGGTGCTACTCACTTGTTTATTCGCTTGAATGGGCTAATAGATTAGGTTTGAAATTGTCTGATATGAATGGTAGTATGGTAATAGAGACTCCTGCTAATGGTTCTGTTACTACTAATTTTGTGTGTTCGAGATGTCCTTTGATGATTTTTGGGAAGAGTTTTGTGATGGATTTGGTGTGTTTGCCCTTGCACCAAATCGATGTGATTCTAGGGATGAACTGGTTGGAGTTCAACTACGTTCACATCAACTATTATAATAAGACTGTGGAGTTTCCTGGGTTTGGTGATAATGTGGAGTTGATGTTCCTGTCTGTGTTAGATGTCAAACATGTTTTATATTTGGATGCAATAATTGGCATTTTTCATGACTTTCCTTGTGTAATTGGTTGGTTTAAGTGATTAATTGTGTTGTAGTGCGTACATTGGAATACATGTGTGGAGCTTGTAATTTGTGTGTTAATGTGTAGGTTTAGGCATGAAAGGATCAAGATTGGAGACACATTGAGTGGATGCAAGCTGCCACTGAAATTATTGCTGCAATAGAGCATTCGCAGTGCGAAGAATCTGGCGAAGGACCAGCGAAGGTTCGCACTGCGAACGTCAGCGAAGGTGCCAGCGAATGGTGGCAGAAAGTTCCATTTTTGAAATTACTAAAAGTTCGAACTGCGAACTCCTAGCGAGGGTTCGCTGGTTGTTTCACAGTGCGAAGACTCTAGCGAAGGGTGGCAATAAGTTTTGGAATTTGATTGTCCTGGCTCGCTAGTTTATTTGCAGTGCGAATGAGCTAGCGAGTTATTCGTTGTACGAAGGAGTGGTTCGCACTGCGAACACACGATTTCTGCTTGGGGCGGTTTAAGTCTCAGAGGCACTTAAGGTGCCATTTTCTCTCATTCGCAGTGCGAATGATGCACTCGCAGTGCGAATCCTGCAGATTTCAGAAGTGTATAAATAGATTTTCACTTTATGTGGATGGGATCTTTTGCTCATTTTTCACTAGAATTCATTGTTTTCAGTATTTTGATCATCAAAGAGTGGATTTTCACTTGGAGAAGCTGAAGTCGCATCCATTCTCGGTTATTCGTCGTGGATGCTCATTCATCTCCTCTCTTTACTTGTTATCCAAACTACCATGAGAAGTGGTAGCTAAACACTCAATGTTGAGGTTAGATGTAGTTGATTCTGATTTTATGTATTGCTTTTGATCTATTGTGTATGAAAAAAGTCTTTGATTAATATAGATGATGTTGTTTTCTCTTAATGATCCATGTGTGATTTGTTTTGCTCTAGACATAGATTCTACAAATCATGACCTAACAATTTTATCTCTTAAAAACCAAACTCTAGACATAGATTTGGGATTTGCTATTCGCATTGTGTTGATCTTAATGATTGTTGTTTAGATTGTTAGCGTGAGACATCATCTAACGGTCTAAACAACGATACTCACAACTTCGCTTTAGACATAAACTTAGTCGGGAGGATACGCAGTTATATTGGTCGGAAACCGAGTTCATATGCTTGATTAATCGTTTATACGTGAAAAGGATTAACGAAACCTAACCTTGACATGCTTTTATCAAAACTTTTACAAAATCTTTGTCACCAATTAATCTTTGCTACAAATGAATGTTAACAACAATTGAGAAACTTTTGAAACCATTGAACTTAAAGTATCACAACTATTGAACGACACGCATCAAATATCGAACAATCCCTGTGGAGACGATTAAAAATAACCCCCACTATTACTCTACTAACAAAATGGCACCGTTGCCGGGGATTGTTTAGTGATATTGCAAGCATTGCGATAGTTGAGCTATTTTAAGCTTGTTACCAATTTTTCTTGAACTTGTTAATTTGTTTTGTTTAGTGTGCAGACTTAGTTTATACGAGGGAAACTACCGGCGGACCAACTTCTTTTTGATCCTGAGATTGAGAGAACCGCTCGTAGAATCAACAGAAGAACTAGACGAAGGAGGCACCTAGCAAGATAGAAGCGAGAACAAGAGGAAAGTACTTCTACACCACCACCAGTTCCACAGATAATTCCAGTTATGGAGGCAGATCCACCACCACCACCACCACCTACTTCTAGGCCATGCACAAATAGTCCGAGACACAATGCTCAGTTCGCTCGCCGTGCACATAATGGTCGTCATGCTAAAATGAAGACCGAAATTCTCCAACTGTTATATCAAAGTCCATTTACGGGTATGGATCATGAAGATCCTTTCACCCATCTGACGAAATTCTATGAAATAGCAGGAGCGACTGGTGCACCTGAGGCAGAAGAGGAATCTCTGTTTAAGAGACTATTCCCGCATTCTCTCATTGGGAAGGCAAAGGAATGGTATCTTGATCAGTCAACGGCCATAATGACGGATTGGAATGCATTGGAAGAGAAATTTTTGGAGAGATTTTTCCCTCACACTCGGTTTATGGAGGCAAAGACCGCCATCGCGGTATTCACACAAGGAGCCAATGAATCTCTCAATGAAGCTTGGGAGAGGTTCAAATCAATGTTAAGAAGGTGCAAAGGCCATGGTTTTGATGAATTGTCATAAATTCATATATTTCGAAATGGACTTCAACTTGTGCACAAAACCTTGTTGGATGCCACCGCTGGTGGATCCTTGTTAAGCAAAACCGCAGCAGAAGCCACATCTATTATTGACAAGATGGCCTTGAACGATCATCAAGGTAGTCACAACCGTGGACCTTCTCAACGAACTCTAGGAGTGTTGGAATTGGGAACAAACGATGCTATCCTTGCGCAGAACAAATTATTATCACAACAGGTTGAGTTGTTGACTAAGCAAATGTCTAAACTGCCGCAACAATTCAAAGAAATTCATGATTCTTCAAGTAAAAATGTGCAAGTGTTAGTTTGTGAATTATGTAGAGGTGACCATCCTACCGGCTATTGTCCTCCGCTTGTGGAGGAGGTAAATTATGCTGGAAATCCGCCTCAAGGTTATCAAGGACGACCTCCGTACCAAAGTGCTCAACCACCGTACCAAAATCAACAAGGCTATCAACCTCGAAGCAACTACCAAAATCAACAAGGATGGAGACAAAATCCTTACCAACCACCCCAAGAACCTAGTGGAAGTTCAAGAATGGAGGAGACTTTCACTAAGTTCATGCAATTATCTATGGCAACTCAAAAGAGTACGGAAGCTTCGATTAGAAATCTTGAATCGCAAGTAGGGCAACTTGCCAAGCAATTAGCCGAAAACCAACCGGGGTCATCCTTCTCCGCTACCACTCAACCAAATCCCAAAGGGGAGTGTAAAGCCATTTTCACAAGAAGTGGTAGAACAATTGGAAGTGATGTTGAACGTGAGGTGGTAGTTGAAAAGGAAAACGATATTGTGTTGGAAGAAGTCGAAAAAAATGATGAAAATGGGGTAGTTGAAAAGAATGATGAAGAAGTGAGGAAGAAAAAAGAAAAAGAAAGGAAGGATTTTGAGAAGGAAGTCTTACAAAGACGATTACCGTATCCCGCTACTCCAAAGAAAAAAGAGAATGATAGGCATTATGCAAGGTTTTTGGAGTTATTTAGTCGGTTGCAAGTAACCGTACCGTTCTCTGAAGCTCTTGAACAAATGCCTAGATATGTCAAGTTCATGAAAGACATACTCATGAAAAAGAAGAGGTGCACTGACAAAAACAACATTGATCTTAATGTCGAGTGTAGTGTCGTCATCCAATGTGTGCTTCCGCGGAAAGAACAAGATCCGGGAAGAGTAGCATTACCTATTACAATAGGTACTGATTTTCAATGCAAAGCTTTGGTTGACATGGGTGCGAGCATCAATTTAATTCCTTTGTCGGTGGTAAAAAGACTTGATAATATGACTATAAAATTAACAACCATGACATTGCAACTTGCGGATAAGTCTAGAACGCGTCCGTATGGTGTTGTGGAGGATGTTCTAGTAAAAGTAGATAAATTCTTTTTTCCTGTTGATTTTGTGGTTGTTGAAATGGATGAGGATGAAGATACACCAATTATATTGGGCCGACCATTTATGAAAACTGCCAAAATGTTGGTGGATGTTGATGAAGGCTTAATGAAAGTGCAGATCAAGGAAAGTGGTATGGAGGAAGAAGCTTGTTTTACATTGTTCAAAGGAGTGATGTTTGTGAATCAAGTGGATGAAGTCGTGCAAAAAGGAAAAGACTTGGAAAAAGAGAAGTTGGAACGTGTAGCATTTGAAAAGAAAAAGAATGAAGATGCAAAGGTAGCCTTGATGAATTCATGTTGGGATTGGTCATTTTTAAAGAAAAGGAGACCAAAAACTGGGCACGATAACGGATGAGTTTGTGTGCGCGTAGTGTGTTCGGTTCGGTAGCCGGTGTGTTGGCTTTTGTTTGCGAGGCGTCTAGTCTCCGGACCGTCGAGCTTAGCCGACGTTAAACAAGCGCTTGTTGGGAGGCACCCTAACATTGTAAGTATTTTGCTTTTATTTTTCTGTTTGAAGTGTTTTTATAGTATTGTACCATTTGCAGTGTGGCAGCAGGACAGACCTGAAAGTTTTTCAAAACTGTCTTGTTCGCTGGCTTGTTCGCACTGCGAATCTGGGGCGAACATTCGCCAGCCATTCGCACTGCGAACGTCAGCGAACCAGGCTTCGTGGTTTTGCTGCCACCTCATTAAAAGTGAGGGTTTTGTATTGGGTGGGCCTGCACGTAGGCCCTAGACCCATGTTGAATTTCTGATGACTTGAGGGGCAAACCCTAGTCACTTCCCTCTCACCATTCAAAGAAAAAGAAAAAGGAAAAACCTCTCAAGTACTCTTTCACTTTCACGTGTGTGTGTTGTCCATCTCTCAAGTTTTTTTCTCTCAATTGCCATTTCCAACCAGGTTTGCATTCTTTTCTCTGTGCTTTCTGTTAGTGTGATTTTGGTTGGGAATTTGCATGAGAAATATTTAGGCATTTGGGTTAAAATTCTGTTTTAGGTTTTTCAATGCATGTTGAATTTTCTAGTGGCTTTTGAGTATAGAATACATGTAGAATGATGCCATGTTGTGAAATCTGGGTCTGCTATTTTTTTTTCAAAGTTTTCGTGCATTCACTGGCCCATTCGCAGTGCGAATCTGGGGCGAGCGTTCGCCAGGATTCGCAGTGCGAACGTTGCAGCGAGCAGCCCAGATTTTTGTTTTTTTATTAGTGCATTCTGATGTATTTGTGTCCTAATTTCTAATGATTTGTCTTGGTGTTTTTGTGTGGGATTTGTTTGTCATTTGTGCAGATGGGTCCTAAAACTAATTTGGCCAAGAAAAGGAAAGCATCAACATCCAGACAAGTACCGATCAGTTTCGACGACACTCGGTTCAAGGGTCCTAGGCAGGCTCAGCGATATGAGGTTTTGGAAACAAGGACCATCCTTGCAGAGAAGAGATTTATTCTGAATGATCAAGGGAGTTATCATTCTGTAGCTGCCCTTTTACATGAAAAAAAGTGGGATCAGCTGATAACTCCCCTTGATTCGTACAATGTGGAGGTGGTTCGAGAATTCTATGCCAACGCCCTTCCTGATGAGGGGGGTCTGTTTAATTGGACTACTGTTGTTGGAGGAAAAACTGTGAGGTTTGACAGAAGGACAATTAGCCGAGTTCTTGGAGACCCTCTTCCATTGCGTGCCAGTTAGGAGGATGCATACCACAGGAACCTTAACCGCAACCGGGATATCACACAAATGACCACTGATTTGTTGCGCCCGGGTAAAAATGTGAAGTTCAACCATTCGGGAGTTGCTGTTAGGTATCATCGAGAGGACATGTTGCCTTTGGCCCAGCTTGTATTACTTTTGGTTGTCACCAACATTAAACCAAAGTCACATTCCTCTACAGTTCCTATTCCCCTGGCTCACTTAGTCCACATCATCCTTACAAATGTGGAGATTGATGTCGCGAGGATAATTGCTGATGAAATAAAGGAAATTGTCGAGAGTGGATTAGGGGGGAACGCTTCGAGGAAAAATTCCCCTCTTGCATTTCCGTGCCTGATCATGTCCTTATGTGCTGAAGCTGGTGTTAATTTGCCTTCGCGTCGTCAGGTCACTATCACGTCGGCTATCGATGATCGATACGTCGACAAATTTTGCAAACCTAATGGTGTTAGGGCTGAGTCTCCAAGGGCTGCTGCAGGGGCTGGTACGGGTGGGGGTGATACTTTTGAGTCGCCGAATTTCTATCCTTATCAGCAGGAGATCTGCCAGTACAACTGGGATTGGATGGCCGCTTCTCAGTGCGACATGCTTGATTTACATGACTCTATGCAGGTACTCCAACTGCAGATTCGGGATCCCACCGCAGAGCAGACTATGATGTCGAGGGAGCAGTTCCTTGCACATGCTGGATGGCCTGAGGCCAGGCCAGTTTTCGGTGGGGGAGAGGATTCAGTTGGTCCTGCTGGAGAGGATGCTGACGAGGATGGAGATGGTGATGATATGGAGGGAGATGGCACCGATGTGGAGGTTTCTGGTAATACTTCTGATGAGGGAGATGATGATGAGCAGGTTACCGAGGTTTTGGAGACGGAGTCCGATGAGGACTAATTTTGTGATTTTCAGACGTGTGTACTTCCTTTGGACTCCAAAGTGAAGTTTTCTTATATTTTGTATTTTTCATCTTTTACTAGTCTATTGTATCCACATAGTGGAATATTTTGAATATTGGTGTACTTGTACCCTAGTGGTACCATTTTGGATTATGTAGGTGTTTTTACACCAAGCACTTTATTATTATTATTAGTAATGTTAAGTGTTGTTAGTAAAAATTTTTGTTTCGCTTTTACTAATAATTTGTTGGTTTTTAATTATTGTATTAAGTGTTGACTTCTTCTGTTTACGAATGCTCAACACTTAACTTTGTTGATATGTTTTCATGTTAATGTTCCTTCTTTTATGATGGAATTTTGGAAGTAGGTTGGAGACTCTTGATTTTTAAAGGAAGATTCCTCCATGATGTGAGGGCTATGATAGTACCTTAAGCATTGTGTTGCAACAAGGTACATCGTTACCTGGTTCGAGAATTTTGTATGTTTTAGAACTTTTGCATCTTGGTTGAATTGAATGCTCGAGCAAATCCTCGTGAGAGGCATACTTTGCTTGAGGACAAACAAAGAGTTAGTTGAGGAGAGTTTGTTAGATGTCAAACATGTTTTATATTTGGATGCAATATTTGGCATTTTTCATGACTTTCCTTGTGTAATTGGTTGGTTTAAGTGATTAATTAAGTTGTAGTGCGTACATTGGAATACATGTGTGGAGCTTGTAATATGTGTGTTAATGTGCAGGTTTAGGCATGAAAGGATCAAGATTGGAGACACATTGAGTGGATGCAAGCTTCCACTGAAATTGTTGCTGTAATAGAGCATTCGCAGTGCGAAGAATCTGGCGAAGGACCAGCGAAGGTTCGCACTGCGAACGTCAACGAAGGTGCCAGCGAATGGTGGCAGAAAGTTCCATTTTTGAAATTACTAAAAGTTCGCACTACGAACTCCTAGCGAGGGTTCGCTGGTTGTTTCGCAGTGCGAAGACTCTAGCGAAGGGTGGCAATAAGTTTTAGAATTTGATTGTCCTGGCTCGCTAGTTTATTCGCAGTGCGAATGAGCTAGCGAGTTATTCGTTGTGCGAAGGAGTGATTCGCACTGCGAATACACGATTTCTGCTTGGGCGGTTTAAGTCTCAGAGGCACTTAAGGTGCCATTTTCTCTCATTCGCAGTGCAAATGATGCACTCGTAGTGCGAATCCTGCAGATTTCAAAAGTGTATAAATAGATTTTCACTTTATGTGGATGGGATCTTTTGCTCATTTTTCACTAGAATTCATAGTTTTCAGTATTTTGATCATCAAATAGTGGATTTTCACTTGGAGAAGCTGAAGTCGCATCCATTCTCGATTATTCATCGTGGATACTCATTCATCTCCTCTCTTTACTTGTTATCCAAACTACCATGAGAAGTGGTAGCTAAACACTCAATGTTGAGGTTAGAGATGATGTTGTTTTCTCTTAATGGTCCATGTGTGATTTGTTTTGCTCTAGACATAGATTCTACAAATCATGTCCTAACAATTTTATCTCTTAAAAACCAAACTCTAGACATAGATTTGGGATTTGCTATTCGCATTGTGTTGATCTTAATGATTGTTGTTTAGATTGTTAGCGTGAGACATCATCTAACGGTCTAAACAATGATACTCACGACTTCGCTTTAGACATAAATTTAGTCGAGAGGATACGCGGTTATATTGGTCGGAAACCGAGTTCATATGCTTGATTAATCGTTTATACGTGAAAAGGATTAGTGAAACCTAACCTTGACATGCTTTTATCAAAACTTTTACAAAATCTTTGTCACCAATTAATCTTTGCTACAAATGAATGTTAACAACAATTGAGAAACTTTTGAAACCATTGAACTTAAAGTCTCACAACTATTGAACGGCACGCATCAAATATCGAACAATCCCTGTGGAGACGATTAAAAACAACCCCCACTATTACTCTACTAACAGTCTGCTAAGCAAGTAGATGAACTCTTAGAGACGAAGTCGTGATGTTCGCGTTGTTTGCATCGTTGCAAGTTGATCGTGAAGCTACGAGTGTCGAATTACCTGTCGTCTACGAATTTCTAGATGTGTTTCTGGATGACATAAGTGATTTGCCTCTAGAACGTGAAGTATAGTTTGCGATTGATTTGATACCAGGTACGAGTCCGGTATCAATGGCTCCTTATCGGATGTCAGCTTCTGAGTTAAGTGAATTAAAGATAAAACTGGAAGAATTGCTTGAGAAGGAGTTTATTCGACCGAGTGTTTCTCCGTGGGGTGCTCTTGTGTTGTTAGTGAAGAAGAAAGATGGTAGCATGAGGTTGTGTGTTGATTATCGGCAGTTGAATAAGGTGACTATCAAGAATAAGTATCCACTTCCAAGAATTGACGATTTGATGGATCAGCAAGTAGGCGCTTGTGTGTTCAATAAGATTGATTTGAGGTCTGGTTATCATCAGATTCGTGTTAAGCCTGATGATATTCCGAATACAGCTTTCGGACAAGGTCTGGTCACTATGAATATACTGTGATGTTGTTTGGTGTATCCAATGCACCTGGTGTGTTGATGGAATATATGAATCGGATTTTTCATGAGTTTTTGGATAAGTTTGTTGTGGTTTTCATTGATGATATTTTGATATTCTCTAAATCTGAAGAAGAGCATGCTGAGCATTTGAGGACTGTGTTACAAGTATTGAAGGAGAAGAAGTTGTATGCAAAATTGTCGAAGTGTGAATTTTGGTTGAAAGAGGTGAGTTTTCTTGGCCATGTGATTTCAAGTGGTGGGATTGTTGTTAATCCTTCTAAGATCGATGTTGTGCTACAGTGGGAGACTCTGAAGTCTGCTACTGAGATACGAAGTTTTCTTGGGTTAGCAGGTTACTATCGTAAGTTCATAGAAGGTTTTTCTAGATTGGTGTTACCATTGACGCAGTTGACTCGTAAGGGTCAGGCTTATGTGTGAGATGTTGTATGTGAAGAGAGTTTTGTGAAATTTAAGAAGAAATTGATGACCGCTCCAGTTTTGGTTTTTCCTAATCCGAATGAATCTTTTGTGGTGTATTGTGATGGTTTAAAGATGGGTCTTGGTGGAGTGTTGATGCAGAATGGACAGGTTATGGCTTATGCTTCGAGACAATTGAGAGTTCATGAAAGGAATTATCCTACGCATGACTTAGAGTTGGCAGCTGTGGTGTTCGTGTTGAAAATTAGGAGACATTACATTTTTGTCTCTAAATTTTAAGTGTTCAATGATCACAAGAGTTTGAAGTACTTATTCGATCAGAAAGAGTTGAACATGAGGCAGAGGAGGTGGTTGGAATTGTTGAAAGACTATGATTTTGATTTGAATTACCATCCTGGTAAGGCAAGTGTAGTGGCCAATGCATTGAGCAGGAAGTCATTGCATATGTCCATGCTTATGGTGAGAGAGTTGGAATTAATTAAGTAGTTCCGAGATTTGAGTTTGGTATGTGAAGAGACTCCTGACAGTGTGAAGTTAGGTATGTTGAAGTTGACTAGCGGTATTCTGGAAGAGATTAGAGTAGGATGGCAAGCTGATTTGAAGCTGGTTGATCAGTCGATTCTAATTAACCAGGGTAACAGAGGTGAATTCCGGATTGATGAGAATGGTGTGATGAGGTTCAGAGACAAAGTGTGTGTTCCAGATGTTCCCGAAATTAAGAAGAGTATTCTTGAAGAACGACATCGAAGCAGATTGAGTATTCATCCCGGTGCTACGATGATGTACCAGGATTTGTATAAATTATTTTGGTGGCCAGGTATGAAGAAAGACATTGCGGAGTTTGTTTATGCCTGTTTGATTTGTCAGAAGTCCAAGATTGAGCATCAGAAGCCTTTAGGTATAATGCAACCATTGAATATTCCAGAATGGAAATGGGATATTATTTCCATGGATTTTGTGTCGGGTTTGCCGAAGACTGTAAAAAGGAATGATTCTATTTGGGTGATTGTAGACAGGTTGACTAAATTGGCACATTTCTTGCGATGAAGATTAACCATTCCATGTAGAAGTTAGCTGAGATGTACATTGAGGAGATTGTGAGGTTGCATGGGGTTCCTTCGAGTATTGTATCAGACAGAGACCCGAGATTTACGTCGAGGTTCTAGAAAAATTTACAAGATGCTTTGGGTACTAAGTTGAGGATGAGTTCTACATATCATCCGCAGACGGATGGCCAGATGGAGAGAACTATCTAGTCTTTGGAGGATTTGTTGAGGGCGTGTGTGTTGGATCAAGGAGGATCGTGGGATAGCCATTTGCCGTTAATTGAGTTCACATACAACAACAGTTTTCATGCTAGTTTTGGGATGGAGCCGTATGAAGCGTTGTATGGGAGGAGGTGTAGAACTCCATTGTGTTGGTATGAATCGGGCGAGAGTGTTGTACTCGGACCTGAAATTGTGCAGGAGACGACTGAAAAGATTAAGATGATTCAAGAAATTATGAAAGCTTTGCAGAGTCGCCAAAAGAGTTATCATGATAAGAGAAGGAAGGCACTCGAATTCCAAGAGGGAGATCATGTGTTTTTGAGAGTTACGTCGGTAACTGGTGTGGGACGAGCTTTGAAGTCTAGGAAGCTCACTCCACGTTTTGTTGGTCCTTATCAGATTTTGTAGAGGATAGGGGAAGTAGTCTATCAGATTTCTTTACCGACGTTGCTTGCGAATTTACATGATGTATTCCACGTGTCTCACTTGAGGAAGTACATTCTGGATCCATCGCATGTGATTCAAATGGATGACATACAGGTGAGAGATAATCTGACCATCGAAGCGTTACCTGTGCGGATTGATGGACGAGAAATGAAGCAACTGCAGGGTAAAGATATATCTTTGGTGAAAGTGTTATGGGGTGGACCAGTTGGTGAAAGTTGGACTTAGGAGCGCGAGGATCAGATGAAGGAGTTGTATCCGACTCTCTTTTCTTCAGGTAATTTTCGAGGACGAAAATTCTTTAAGTGGGGGAGAGTTGTAACACCCCAAAATCAGTAGAATAATTATTTAATTGGTTTATTTTAAATATTCGTACTTTGGTGAATTTTTGATGAATTATTTTGATGATTGATGTCTTGATGTTGTGGGGTATGATGATGTTAAAGGGGGTGCTGAGGGTATTTAGAAGTGTGAGGAGTATCAATATTATTTTGATAATGATAATAGGAAAGTTATGTGAAATATAATATTATTATTATTATAAATAATTAAAAGAAACATTAAGGAAAAAGTGGTAATTTTGGATGGGTTAAGTGAGGACATTGTTGGAAAAGTCTATTAGGGGTCCTAGGGGTAAGTTGGACAAAAGGGAAAAGAGAGAGTGAGAAGTTATTCTGGATACAATCGAATTTTGGGAAAACGCTCTGAGGAAAGGAGAAGAAGGCTAGGGTTCAGAGAGACTTCAGAAGAACTCAGAGAGGAGATTTCAGAAACGATTTTCTAAGGTATGGGGAGAAATCTTTTATCATTATATTTGATATAGGTGTAGAAACATGTAGGTAGTGAGTTCCGGGTAAATTTGACGAGTTCATGACGAAATTGGGGTTTTTGGAATGTATTAGATGTTAGGGATGAAACCCTCTATGATGTGTTGTTGTTGTGGTATTGTTACTGTGATGAATTGTGAATAATTAGACTGTTTTAGTGCTGAAATTGTAAGCCTTAAGGGTCTGAGATAGTGCAGAATCGAAACTGAGAAGTTGTAGGTTCGCAAGGATTCGCCGGGCGAAAGTTCCGTCTCGCCGGGCGAAGAGATCTCGCGTCATCCTCGCCAGGCGAATGAGGAAGCGAAAGGAAGGTGGAAAATGTGAGTTGTTGTAGGCTCCTAATTTCGACGCCTGGGTTTTTTTTCGTAAAGGAGGTGAAAGATTGAGGCTTTCCAGAGTATTTCGACAGAAATTTGTTTCTTGTGAAGAAGATCAGTCGAAAACAAGGATTATTTGGAATAGAAGAGTTGGAGATTTTTCTAAATTTTAGAACCATTTCGACACAATTCTACGGAGATCTCCTTTCGACTGATATTTTGAAATTTAAATAAAGGAGGGAATTTAGTTTTTGAAAGCGAGACGCGTGGAGTGCATCTAAGAGGCGAAGACATGCCGAATGCCATTTGTCTTTATTAGGGGTAATGACCGTTGTTGACGGTTATTTCGACTATGTATATAAATAGGGAGTCATAGTGTTAGATTTTCGTGTGTGTATTCAAATTCTGTACAAGTTACTCAAAAATACTCAAAGTACATGTGTGAGAGAAAAGAGTTATCATTGAGAAAATGTACATTTGGAAAAACACCAGTTTTATCTTTTACATTTCAATGAAATTTTAAGTTATTTATATACAGTTTATTCCACATTTCTGCAATTTATTTCTGCATTCTTATTACGTTTTTCGTTACTTCTTTAAAGAACAAAGTTTTATCATTTTCATCCAAATCATATCATTTTATGAGAATGGTGATGAACACAATAAATAAAGGATTTCACTTTCATATGTGTTGTCGAAGT
Source organism: Lathyrus tuberosus (assembly GCA_022829125.1). Taxonomy (NCBI): domain Eukaryota; kingdom Viridiplantae; phylum Streptophyta; class Magnoliopsida; order Fabales; family Fabaceae; genus Lathyrus; species Lathyrus tuberosus. The sequence goes on from JALAZF010000833.1 coordinate 51,387, forward strand.
TATTAAAGTACATCGTCTTAGGATTTGTATGGTCGATCCTGCAAGTAAACTAATTTTTATAAATTAGGAGACCAACGATTGTTTGCTAATTTTCAAGGCAAACTGTTGCTGGTTTTTGTATGGGAGTGTGGGATTCACCCCTGCTTCTTCAGGCAAAGCCTAGGTGAGCGAGCTGCTCGCCGGGCGAAAGAGGAAGCGAAGGGAGGGTGTGAGAATTGAAGTCTCTGGATTTTGTATGGGAAGATGGTTCGCCCCTACTTCGTCGAGCGAAACTCAGGCGAGCGCGCTGCTTCGCCGGGAGAGCTCCAGGTGAGCAGGACTAGTGTCTTGTTTTATCTTTTCTTTTCTTTTATGTTCTTTTCCGTTTTGTGATGCCTTGTACCTTGATGATTATGTGATGTTTTATGATGATTTCTGATGCGTGATGATGTGATGTTTTATGATCATTTTGATGCATGATGGTGTGATGTTTTATGTTGACTTTTGATGCATGATGATGATGAGGTAATATGATTTTATGAATGATGATGCAATGTGATGATTTTGTGACGATGACGATTTATGACGTTTTCATCATGCATTCATAGCATTCTAGGACTTTAGTCCAGTGACGGTTTTAGGACTTCGGTCCAGTGGTGGCTTCAATCCCATTGTGTGGATTGGAGTGTATGACGTTGCTCCGGTTCTTGTGTAGAATCGATCCCATTGGTGGGGATCTTTGGAGGGTGATGGCCCAGTGTCCATCAATTATGATGAATTGGTACCACATGCATGAGTTCGTGTATGCATTTCATATTTATGTGGCATTGTGTGTTTGTGAATGATAATGTGATTGATGACATGCCTGTAAATGATGTACGATGATTATGATGATGTATTAATGACGATGTTGGTTATTATGATGAATGTTATCTTATTATTTCTTATCTTATATCTTGTATAATGGTTTATGATTACTCACCCTGCCTGTTTGAATGTTACCTCCACGTGGGTAACATGCAATTGATCAGGATTAGCTTTCGGTGCGTGAAGAGTTTGACTTGAAGTACTTTTGGTTATTTTGGTCGATGTAGATGGTCTTGCTCTGATATGTAAAATTGGGTCGGAACGTTCGAGTCGAACCATAGTGTTCTTTTATTTGATGATTATTATGATGTTTTGAAGTTGTTTTAAAACTTTTGAGTTATAAACTATGACGATGTTTTTCTTGAAGCTTTCCGCTGCGAGATATTTGATTTAGTTTTGATGTTTTAACCCGTGTTATGGGGCAGGATGTTATTATTTGATGTTTATGACGAAATGTGACGCCCTTATGGGATTTTACTCTGATAATTTCTGTTATATTATTCTTGAATGTCTGTTGGGTAAAAGGGTGTTACACCTTTTGTCAGGAAGAGAAAGGTTGCGGAAGCTAACACTTAAAAGGCTGTAGAGGGAGTCATTCAGAGAGCAACATAATCGATTATCTCTACTCTGTAGGAACATGCAAAGGAAAAAAAACATGTAACTTCTGAAGCTCATATGGAAGAAGATGCTGCTACAGAAGATGTTCTAAATACGGACGAAGTTCAAGTTATTGAAGCAATAGTTATTGTGAAGACTGCATTAGGTACATCTGAAGCTAAAGCTTCTCTTGTTCCAGAAGAAGTAGTACCAGAAGTAGCTACTAATCTCGCTTCTGAAGCTGTTTTTGAAAAGGAGCAAGTTGATCTAGATGCAGAAGAGACTGATATTACAGGTAACAATCTGAATTCTATCTCTGAGGACTTTTTTATTCTTCCACTCTGAACCATATATCATCAACACCTTCCCCCAAACAATCTCCAGAACACACTTCATCACCTGCTCATAATATGGTTTAACATTCAGAACCTACGATGGATTCCCCAACCCTACGCCCCTTCTTCAGATTCTAGAGAATGCCTTGAACCTAATTGATTTTGATCATCCAACTGGTGAAACCACTGATGATCATAAATAATATGCATGCATCTTTGTACAACCTCTGCCTTTCAACACCATGTTTAGACCCCCTATAGAGGTATCTAGTTGTAAAGTGTCATCAATCCTGCTTTCAAACACCATGTTCTGACTCTGGCTTTGATGATACTTCTTATAAACCTCCTCTATTTGCCACATCCATCCAACTTATCCCTCTTAAAATCTTCACCACATAAAGCCCATAAAATTACCAAATATGTTCTGTTATCCAAAACCAATGGGACATAATAACTTATCTCTTCAAACTGAAGCTGAACATGTTATCCAAAACCAACCAGAACCTGAACTTTCACCTGAACCCAAACCTCAACCTAAACCTGAATCGTCATCTATACCCCAACCTCAATCTGATCTTAAGCCAAATCTTGCACAGACTCAACCTCAAATTCAAACTCCATTTGAAATTCTAATTGAAGCGGAATAAGTCTCCTTGGACCAACCTCCACTAGAAACTACCTTAAACCAAACTGTCCAAGAAAACCAAACATCTGATCATCACTCTTCTCCTAAAAGAATAGATGATGTGACAGGATTTGGCACAATACACTTATCCATTCTCTCACCTATCTCATAAACAGACATTCCACCTCATTCACTCTTTATTCTATACCAAATGTAAGAATACAAAATTGTTATTTTTTATATAATGCAGAATCTTGTTGCTAAGAGAATTACATCTTCTGACCCAATAGCTTAAGCTGCAAAATTGGATTCTCTTACAACTTTTGTGGTATCAGTTCTACAAAGTATGAAGTAGCTCTCCTCGGAATCTATTGCATTTCCAAACATAGGCAAGAACATTTAGAAGCAAACTTGGCTTCTGTGGGCATTACTCAGGAAGTCATGGCTACTAAGAAAAGGGATATGGATGATCAGATGAAGACTGTGATTGCCAGACAAGATGACATGGGTTATGATCTAAAAGCAAATCTGAAGCTCCTGAAGCAAAAACCTTAGGCTCTAGGACTTAGTCGCCTTTTGTTTTATCTTTTCTTAACAAGTGTTTTACATTTATTTTTTTGTTAATGAAATCTTTTATTCAATATCTTTTTTTTCCTTTTTATTATATCTTTTTTTTTATGACAAATGGGGAGAAAGGTAATGGGTATTTATGCACACCTAAGAACCTGAATTCTGGTAACTATTTTTACTACTGCTTAATTAATTTCTGAAGTTAATGATATTATGCCTTAAAAAGAATTTAGTTAACCGAGATAGGACTTAGGGGGAGCTTACAAACCTCAACCTCTAGACTATCATAATAAGGGGGAGCTTACAAACCTCTGACCCTGAAGTCAACATGTTAATTAAATTAACAACCATTATTCTTAAACACTTATGTTTGTCATCATAAAAATGAGGAAATTTTTGGAAGAATAGTGGTTGATACCATATCCCTTGCGTTTTGATGTTAACAAAGTATTTAAAGAAAAATCAGGTATTCTAACATGTGTTCAAGTATACAAGATTATAAGACTAGGAATAGATGAAGAGAAGCTTGAAGATTTTGAATCTGAAGTCCAGACTCTGGCTTTGATGGAAGATCCAGACTCTGAAGAAGTCAACATCTGAAGAAAGTCACTCTCTGGTGATCCATACTCTGAAGTAGCAGACTTTGAAGAGATCAACCTCTGAAGAGTGAAGTCTGAAGAAAGTCAACCTCTGGAGGATCAGAACCTGGGCTCAAGAATCTGAAGGTTGTCTAATCTCTTTAATCGAGGAAACTCTAACAGACTCAGAGATCTTTTGTCCACATAAAGACTTAAGGAAAAATCTCTTCATAGTTGTCTGAGCTTAAACGGATAATTCCTCTTGGAGAAAGATGTTTTTTTTATGTGTCTAATCAAGTAGAAAGCTTATCCAACTTTTTGGAGAAGCTCTTCCAATGTCTCTTTTCCTTCTCTTTATATAAGGAGTGGAAAAACTTAAAGATGAAAACTAATACACTGCAACACAAGACTCTGATCCTTGACATTTCAAAGAGAAGTCACTCTGTCAACTTAGCCAGACTTAGAACATCTTAGCAATTGTGTATATTTTATAAGTTCTTAAAGTCTTAAGATTCTTAACAAGTTCTATTCTATCTACACCTCTTATTGCATATCAAGTGTAGTTTTACCCAAAATCTCTTAATAGTTTGTTATAGAGTCAAAAGTCATTTGCTTTAGTTCTTGAGCATTTGAAGTCTCTTGCTTGTATGCTTGAGCATATATGTCTCTTACTTGAGGGTTTGAGCATTGGAAGTCTCTTGCTTGTGTGCTTAAGCATAAAAGTCTCTTACTTGAGGGTTTGAGCATTTGAAGTATCTTGCTTGGGTGCTTGAGCATATAAGTCTCTTACTTGAGGGTTCGAGCATTGGAAGTCTCTTGCTTGGTGCTTGAGCATTTGTATTCTTGTTGGTTATAGTGAAAATCTCTTGGAAGTATAAGGGGACTGAACTACTCTTAAGTTGTGAGATGAATCAAGATAACTAATGTGTGTCTTTGCTTTCACTTTTCTTGTTTATGATCTTATCTTTCCGCTGCTATCAATTTTGTAACTCTGAGTCAGATTCTGTTTCAGAATTTAATAAGGACTTTCAAAAGCAAACCTAGTGATTTTGATCCAGAATGTGAACTAAGTGTTCAGAATCTGGTTGAGATCAATCAAAAACAGAAGAAGAAAAAGCTTAGAGGAGAAAAGCCAACACAATTCGACCCCCTTCTTGTGTTTTTCTCACCTTTAAATCTGATATCATGGAGTTCCAAGAAACAATCATTGGTGGAACGCTAAATTGCACAATCTAGGTAAAAGATCTTGCACATACTAAAGCTGAGTTGTTATGAATACAATCACTCATTGCAGTAATACGTGTAAAACTTGAAACACCAACGTTGTTGTGTGACGACATTAGTGTAATCATGGTGTCTCACGAAAGAGTTGCTCCAAAACAAGCTTATCATTCAAGAGTGGGTGCAAACAATCTTATCATTCAATACATATTGAGACCGACATCCATTTTGTACATGAAAGAGTGGTTGTAAACAAACCTATCATTTAACATATATCTGGAACATTGCAAGTGGTGGATGCACTTGCCAGGCCTTTTTCACATACAATTTTTCACGAGTTCAAATTCAAGCTCAAATTTACTTCCTTGATCCAATTATGAACTTATGGGGGACTATAAAAGTAGTATAGAAGATTGAATAAGTTTGTTAAGAGTTAATTATTATAGTTTAGAAAAATTAGTTATAGAATTAACTTTCACACTCTCCAACTAACTTTGTGAAGCTTGAACCAAACTATATATAAATTAAACTTCATGCATTGTAAACACTTAATGAACAATACTCTTAAATCTCATGCAAAGTGTGAGATCATGATTTCATCTACTTCATCTTCTCCATTATTCTCATTCTCATTAATATATATATATATATATATATATATATAAAATAAACTAATACACTTATAACATTTGTTAGCATCATTATCACATGTCATTAGTTTCAGAAGAAAAAGAAACAACATCTATTTCAAATCTGTTATGAATTATGGTGATGGTATTATTAGAGATTGGGATGAGGATGTAAAATGAATCGAGGAGATGTATCAAAAATAGAAATGGACCACAAGACAAGAGGGGACAATGCTGTGAGCCTGTGACTAGAAAAGAATCAAAAGTACGTGGTGGGGTTTGGGATAACACATCCACACGTGGTTCCCATAAGGCTGCAATTTGACCAAACCAAACAACTTGTGTTGTGTTCTGTCTTTCTCCACAAACACAATATTCACACTTGACTCACTTTATTTCTTCGATAATATCCTTTTTTTTCTTTTCAATATTTGTTGATGATATTCATTTATTTTGTCATAAATAACCTTTTATAGTTCCTTTCTAAACAACCTTTTAAAGTTTTATGTTCACACACTAACAATCATAGAATATTCAAAATAAAGTTTAAATATAAAGTGAGTCAAGGAAAAATAAATATGCAAAAGAGTTAAAGAAAATAATTGTTCTATTTATTTTACACATTTAAATGTTTTATATTCTAGTGTTGGATTTCTATCAATACACTTTTTTTTATCAATATTGAAATATTCATATTCTCATTTACCAAATTGTGAATGCCTAGGGACTATTCATGGTTTACTCTATTTGTGTATTTTTTTTTTTTTGATACGCAAGTAGGACTAATAGGGAGAAAAAGGGGTTCTCCAACCCAATACAAACGACCAAAAACATAAGAGACAAACAGCAAAAACCTATAAATTACAAATGATCTATAGGATGTTTGAACCAATCATAAAAATTACATCTTCTACGCCCTAATTCCAACCACTTCCAAGAAGTAATGATAACGTTATTGAAAATGATTTCCTCATCAAAAATAGCGTTGTTAAAGATAATGTTGTTTCTTATGTTCCAAAGGCACCAAGAAGCAACAATCCAAACAAAGTAACTCATATCTTCCTTACCTTTGTCGTACAACGTCAAAAACCAACGCAGACCGTGTTCGATGAAAGAGTTCGACGAAACCTGCGAAAATCCAAGCCAACCCGCTATCTTGTTCCAAAACTGAAGGACTTTAGGGCATTTATGGAATAAATGAGCAACATCCTCATTATCATGAAAGCACAAAACACACACTTTTTCATGAGATGAAACGACAATCCCTCTAAGCGCAAGATTATCGCGGGTAGGAAGTCTATTACAAATCATCCTCCAACAGAAAATTTTAATTTTCAAAGGGACTTTAGTTTTCCAAATAACCTTAAGGAGCAATTCTTCAGGAACTTGGAAAACAAATCTAGGAAGGTCAACAATCAACTTAGTATAACAAGAATGAACAGAGAAAATCAAAGTTGAATCCATCTTCCAAATCCACTTATCCAACTCACCACGTTTTGGCTGAAATCGCAGCAACAGATCGCACAGCAGGTTGGTTGAAATGGGATCAACCACTAACCTCCAGCAATTGGTAAGATTCCAATCCCACCTGTCGTTATCCCAGTAACCGTAATTAACGACTGCACCGTCTTCATCAGTAGCAGCTTTGAATAAATCAGGAAACAAATCTTTCAGCATTCCTTCCCCACTCCAATTCGATTTCCAAAACAGAAGTTGGGATCCACTACCAAGCACCGGTTGAACGGCATTATGGAAGCTAAACGACGCGCCAAGAGATTTAGAAGCCAGAATATCACGCATCCATAAAGAAGCACCTGTTGGAAAATCGCCCACAACAGAACAAGAAGCCCAGTACGACAAATTACCATAACGAGCAGTCAAAAAATTCCGCCAAATCTCGTGACCACCTGAAGCGAATTTCCAGAGCCACTTAGACAAAAGGGTCTGATTAAGAAAGCCAATATGCCTAATTCCCAGACCACCCTTATCAATTGGATTACATAATTTGCTCCAACTAACCCAAGCGATACCGTTTTTATCCACCAAACTAGACCAAAGAAAACGCCGTTGAATCCGAATAATTTGATTAATAACCTTTGCAGGAGCCTTGAAAAAGGATAAATAATGAATAGGCAGATTAGCAAGCACCGAGTTAAGCAAAGTTAATCGACCTCTGAAAGACAAGTTTCTACCAACCCACGCGTTCAAACGTCTTTTTAACGCATCAAGCACCGAATTCCAAAAAGACACTCTTCTATGGTTCCCACCTACCGTAACGCCAAGAAACAGAAACGGAATAACACCCACACTACAGAATAAGAAGGTTTCAGCAGCTTTAAGGAAGGAGGGATCAAGACCAATACCGAAAATACGGCTTTTGGAGAAATTGATTCTTAAACCAGAAACAGCTTCAAAACCCCTAAGAATAACTTTCAAGGCCCAAATGTTGTTATAACCTCCTTCGCAAAACATCAAAGTGTCGTCAGCAAATTGCAATAATTCGACCGACACTGCATCATGGAAACCAAAGCCAGAAAAAGTGTTGACGTTAGAAGCACGTCTAACCAGAAGAGCCAATGTTTCAGCCACAAGAGTAAACAGTAAAGGAGCAATCAGATCGCCTTGTTTGAGCCCCCTAGAAACAACGAAATCCTCCGACGGACTACCATTGATCAGAACAGAAGCATAAGAGGAGCAGACAGACCCTTTAATCCATTTAATCCAATTCGGCTCGAAATTCATAGAACTAAGAACGTGAATCAAAAAATCCCAGTCGACACAATCGTATGCTTTGGCAAAGTCTACCTTAAAGAGAAGACACTTTTTCTTATCTCTTTTGGCCAAATCAATAATTTCGTTCACAAGAAGAACACCGTCAAGCATATTACGGCCAGGAATAAAAGCCGTTTGAGCTGGAGAAACAAGGCTAGAGATGACGGAGGACAGCCGAAACGCAAGTACCTTAGAAATAACTTTAGATACACAACCTACCAAAGATATGGGCCTGAAATCCCCAAACTGTTGGGGACAATCAAGTTTAGGAATCAACGCAATAAAAGACGACGAAAAAGCTTTAGATAACACACCAGTACGTGAAAAATGGAGCACGCAATTGACGAAGTCAGAACCAACCACATCCCAACAGTCCTTAAAGAATTGGAACGAAAAGCCATCAGGCCCAGGAGATTTGTTACCCGCACAGTCGAACACCGCAAACCGAATTTCATCATGCGTGAAAGGCAAATCCAACTTACAACGGTTCTCAAGGCTAAGTTTATTGATATCGTTAAGATTAAGAATGGGCCTGGAATAAGTATTTTTCAAAAATTTTGCCTTAAAAAAATCTGAAGCAGACTTTTTGATACAGCCAGGATCTTGAATGACATTCTCGTCAGAACCAATCGCCGCAATGTAATTCGATCTATTCCTGGCCTTCAAGAAAGAATGAAAAAACCTGTTGTTGGAATCCCCATCTTTTATCCAATTAGATCTAGACTTTTGACAAAGTATACTTTCCTTGAAACGCAGCGAACTCCACAGAATATCCTGAGCTTCACCTCTCTTTTTAATCTCTCCGTCAGACAAAGCAACCAAATTGCCCTCAAAGGCCTCATCAATGTCATTTATAACAGCTACAGAATTATCAATCTTAAGATCAATCCATCCAAAAACGTGAACGTTCCACCATTTCAAACGACGTTTAAGGCCACATAATTTTTCTTTAAAAACAAAAGACGGAGAACCTTGTACAGCAAGCGAAATCCAAATTTCTCGAACAAAAGAAATAAAATCCTTATGATCTAACCAACAATTGAAAAACCGGAATGGTTTAGGACCAGAATTAGAACAATTGGATTTAATCCAAACCGATCTATGGTCAGAAATGTCGCGTTTACCAACAAATTGAGACTTGAAATCCCAAAGATCAATCAATCTAGTGTCAATAAGAAATCTGTCTAGCTTACTACAACTTCTCCCGTTAGAATTGAACCAAGTAAACCGATTACCGATAAAAGGGAGGTCGATAAGGTTCAATTCCTCAATAAACGCATTGAATTCAGTACACTCAGTTGAATCAGAAGTCCTCCTGCCCTTCCTCTCTGCACAACTCTTCACAGAGTTGAAGTCCCCACCTATAAGCCAAAAACCGGCAGGATTACGGTTTTTGAGATCAATAAGCTCGGCCCAGAGACGACGTTTCTCACTAATACCGCACGGAGAATACACATTGACAACAAAGAACCTATTAATATTCCAATAAAAAATGGATCAAAGAAAACCAGAACCTTTAATAGAAGTCACAGGGCAAAAAATTCCTTTTCTCCAGACAGTCAGCATGCCACCAGACGCACCAATTGAAGCACAAGCAGACCAATCACAATCCAAATTACCCCAAAGACTCTTAACCACAGCATCAGACATATTAGGCATTTTGGTTTCTTGGAAAAGACAAAGATCAACATTACCTTTCAAAAGGGTATTACGAATAGCCCTCCTTTTAAGAGAAAGGTTGCACCCTCTAATGTTGTACGAAACGATAATCATTAAACACCCTTGTCAACATCCTTCTTGGCAAGAAATTGAACTTTATCCCGAGATTCCAAGTCTCTGATAACTCCCTCGAACGCTTCCTCATCTTCATCAGCCTCAATTCTCAACAGTTTAACCGACTCCAACACCTTGCGCAGAACATTGTCAAGTTCCATTCTACACCTAGAATTACATCTTACAATATCTGAATCATCAACCGAAAAAGGTCTATCAGTCTCCAAAGAATTCTCCACCTCTTCGTCCACTACAGGTAAAGAGGTCCTCAAACGATGAGCTAAAATCGGAAGGTTTCTGGGGTTAGAAGAACCTCTATTCATCAAGGCAGAGGGAGCTGCATTTATGAGAGAGGAATAGAAAGAGGGAGAAAACGGGATCTGAGACTTGTAAAAATCAATAAGAGGCTTTTTGTGAGGTTTTTTCTTCTTAATAGAACTAGGCCCAATACCAAGCCCCACAGGCCCACCAGAGGCAGAGGAAAGAGAATCCGAAACCTGAGGGTCCAAGTCCTCATTCAAAATTAGACCCACCTCAACACAGACTTTATTATCAGAGCCAACTAAGGCACTTTCCACAGAAATAAAATTGGCCCCACCAGAAGGCACAGAAGGCACAGAAACCGAAGCAGCCTCCCTAATAGCCTCAGACTAACCAACAGCCTCCCTAATAGCATCAGACATAGCCCTATCAACCACTCCCCCAGGCGTTTCACGTACAAGGGAAGGAATGCTACCTGAAGAACTACCTGCAACATCAGAAAATGTCGAATCCATCAAGTCATTAGACACCTCAAAAGAGTGAAAAGGGGAAGACTCTTCAACAACTGCATCCACCCCAAGCGTCCAAGTAGGATCGTACTCGCTATCATCAGAGTCTAAGGAGTCAAAAGGCTCAACATCGGACTCAACAACAACCTGGGAATTGTCACCAGGCACCATATTACTTTCGAACAAAAAAATAGAAAAGAGGGTACCGTTTAAGTCCAAATCCAACTTCTCGTTAAAGATAATCTTCCAGTTGGTTTTGATATAGATTCTAGCTTCATCAAATATGGTATTCTTGAACGTATCAATGTCAACCTTGATGAAGGAACCAAACTTCTCGACAATACTACAGAACACTTTCTTGGTCCAAGCAAAACAAGGCAATCCCAAACATCTAACCCAAACGTTCCTCTCAAAATCAACATCCCCAATGTCCCATGGTTTAAGATTAGAAAAACAAGAATTACACCAAAGTTTAGAATGCTTGACAAACTCATGAATACCACCTTGGGTATTAGATTTCAGTAAGCATTTGCTAGCTCCAAGAGGAGTCGCCACCATGTCGAAAAAACCTTCCTCAAAAAGAGATTTCTGAACCGCAAACGGGTCACAGTCATCACGAACCACTCCAACATAGGAATCCACAAATCTCTTAAGGTCCTGAATTTCAAGCTTAATTCTACTAGAAGAAGGGTTAACGCCATTATTAACCACCTGAGCATAGGAAGTCTTACCAGCAGATTCAAACCTATATCCCCGCGGTATCTTGTGGACAACTTCAGACGAAACATTCCGACGGACAACCCTAGGGACAGAAACATCCTTCTGGAAACGAGGGATATTAGTATGCAATTTCTTACCTTTGATAAAAATATTATCAAGCTTTGCAACCAAAATCCTAGCGTCAAAGACTTTCCTAAAACGCGCAAACCCAAACCTCATCCCTCTTTTATCCCTTCTACCAGGAATAAAAACCTCAGAAATCACTCCATAAACCATGAACATCTCAAACAGCTCCTTAGCATGAATGGTTTCCGGGAAGTCTGCAATGAAGAAAGAAGTGACAGTCTCACCAACAGCCGCACCTCTACCTCCATTTTCCTTCCAAACTGCAAAGCTAGATGAGGCAGAAAAAGGTTTCTTACGGGTAACTTTCTTCCACTCCATAGAACAGCAAAAAACAGACCACAAACACGAATACTAACCAAAACCAAAAAGTTAAAGGGGACGCACTGTGCAAAGATCCACAGGGAGGAAGGTCCCTAGCCCTAAGGCTTGGACTTTAAACCAAACCCTAATAAACCTAACAGTGGCAAACCCTACAACTCAGATGGAAACGGAGAAGGAGAAGAGATATGCTACAATGGAAGTTGAAAACATTTCAAACTATCTTGTGGAAATCTTTACATACAACTTATTATAAATGCATCTAGTTATCAACAAATAGACTTATATTTAAGAACAATTATTTAAATACTTAAATGTGTAAGACTTTGAGATGTAGCCACTATAGTTTTTTAATGTATTAAATTGTAAATAAATAAACAAATATTTTTGGTTGTGTGGAATCATTCAACTTATATATATATATATATATATATATATATATATATATATATATATATATATATATATATATATATATTAGTTGAGTTAAATTAATTTAAATTATTGTTCTAAATTTTCAAACGGTATTATTTATCTCAAATGTTAATGTAAATAATTAAATTGTTGATATTTATAAAATAATAATTTAAAAAATAAAAATAAATAAATATTCTCTAAAAAGCTAATTTAATTTAATTTTAGAATGTACTTTTTGATGATCAATTTATTGCATAAAATCATTAAAAAAATACTAAAAAATATTTAAAAACAGTAATGACAGTATGCCACATATTCAATGATAAGAATGATTTTTTTTAATGAGTATTTGTTTGAGTTAGTATTCCTCAATGGTAAAAAACTTTGGTTGAAAAAAATGTGGCCAAGATGAAGTGGAGACGTGGCAAACGTAAAAATGGACTTGAAGGCAATAATTCAATATAAGGCCCACAGACACAGACAGATTTGACTATTAACTCGCTCACCTATTTTGTTCTTTATGGAAGCGTTTATATTTCTAATTAATAGCTTAATTAAAAAGTTGAACAAGATTTTGATGTTGTTAGGTCGAAGACAAGAGGATCCAAGATCCATCTCAACCTTCACCTATTGTCGTTGCACAACAACTATGTAGGTTTTTGTCCTAAGTTTATAATTAACTTGAGGCCATAATTCATGTTTCCCAACAACTATATCTAACTAATGTATTTTAAGAGGAAGGGGTGTATACAATACAAGGATACAACCTTGATCTATTTAAGTATTTATTTTTATTAAAATAGTTTTATAAATTGGATTAGGCTATAAAATTCATACAAATTATAATAAGAGATTGAATATTTCGTTTGAAAATCAGAAATGGATGTAGTTGAAAATTGATGATCTTAAATGGTGGCTCTGATCTACTTTACGATGGTGCAAGATGAACCTGTATAATTAGCACTTCAACGCCAAAGTCAATTCAAGATTCAAGATGAGTATAGTGAAAATGGAGATCAGAGATTGTACCTTACTCTTTAGCATGTGAACTAATTTTATACTTTAGATCATATGGAATAGACTTGATATGGATTAAGCTTTGGTCATTTGAGTCTTTGGCCGGTTCAGAATAGTAGCCTCAAGGCTTTGCCTGATATTGAAAAAGCCAGGGAAAGCCTTAAATAATGTTGGGCAGTCTCTAAGACAAGGTCTGGTGTGATATAGAATTAAAACACTTGAAATTAGTTGAAAAATAGTGGGGGATAGAAGCATTATTAAATGCTTTCTTGTCATAGGAACGTTTCGATATCTGCTTCCAGTACGTCAACCTAATGACATAGGATAGAGAATAATTTTTCTATTTAGGGTACTTGAGTCCTTCCATCAGTACCATATGCAGGAGCTGTGTGACAATTGCCCTTAGGTTGATATTTTACCTTTAATCTAGACCGTTAATACTTAATTGGTTTTTCTATAAAGATTGAGTTTTGTCCCCATGCCTTTGTTTTGCTCTTGTTATTGCTCCTCAGATGTTGCTTCTGTGAATAATTAAATGGCGTCTTCTTAGCTTCAACCTCAAGTTTACATCGTGATTTCCCTTTCTCTTTATCCTAGTATGTTGTTCCTCCTTTCTTTAAGTGAGTGAAGCTTTTTATCTTTTTTTTATCATTTTAGAGGGTCAATCCTTTATTGTCAACCCGTCGCCACTAATCCACCGGATCTGTTCGTATGCAGAGGTGAAATACAATCAATATAACAACGAAAAATGATGGAGATTATTCATAGGTAGACCCACAATATTTGAGGTTTCCCTCAAAATATACCCAGAGGGATAATGAGATAGAACTTCTCTTTGAAGTGGGGTCTCCTTTGGATTGGAAATTTTTGGCGATCCATGTAGACAATAGGGTATGCCATAAATTCGAAAGGTGTTATATCCCTTTTTACTCATGTATCTTTGAGAAATTAGGAGTACAACTCCCATTGAATGCTTTTGAAAAGGGGGTAATGGATAAACTTCGCATTCCTCCATTGCAAAACCGAGGGGAACATCAGGGGAACATGGATTCAGGTTCTCTAAATCTCTTTGAAGTTATTCCCCTTTCCAAGAGTCAAGGTTGTGGACTTATTTCTCTTTGCCGACTGGGAAACGAGGTCTTCCATGTTTACATTGATAGTTGGAAGTATTTCAAGGAGCATTACTTCCTTATTGACCATTTTTCTCCTCTTCCTCATAATGAGTTTTGCACTGTTTCTTCTCCTTCTTCAGCCCTAGTAGTCTGTTCTGAACGGAGGAGGCGATTTTGGTCTTCATATCACCTCTTTTGGAAAATTAAATATTATTTCATCATGTATAAGGCCCTCACCGATGCGGAAAAATCTGTGAAGGAAACATTGTTTTCCTTTTCTAACTTAGAAATACATTGTCGGGACATTGATGAAGCAAAGTCTACAAATGAGAGAAAGAAACTTTGTGGTATAGCTTCTTCGTTTTTTTACTTGTAATCTGCACCCTCACATCTTCTCTTATTGGCTATTTACCTCTTTTTTACAGACGACCTCAAAAGGAAAGACTCATTGGCGGGTTATATCACTCTTGCGTTGAATGTCGGGGTTCCCTTAGTTGTGCCAGTGTCTTCAAAGAGTTGGAGTAAGAAAAACCATGACCTGATTACAAGTATGATTAGGTCTCTCCTTTACTTAACTGCTTTTAGGTCTCTCTGAAGATGTCCAGACTCTAAACCAAAGGATAAAATTGTAAACAAACAAGTCAACTCTGATCTATTAAGTCAACGTTTCTGAACAGAAACCATCCAACCAAACTGTGATGAAAGAAAGCTCTAACTACAGGTTTTTGGAAGTCTCAGAACCCATTACTCCAAAGACTCTAAAGTCTCTCCAAAAGTTTTGAAGACAAACATTGATCTCTACTCAAGCTTCATTCCACTTGCATGCAAAGCCTCTCACTAGAAAGATTTGTATCAATATGTCAACGCTGTTTGATGTGACAGAAGTACAAAAGCAAATATACTTTCTGCGTAAAAGAATGTACTTTGTGTCAAAGAAGTCTTTCGTGTCCTATCATCTTTACCAACAACTAGCTACAAGTTCCACTCTAGTGTTGCATATGAATTGACCTTCATACAACAGATACTTAGAGGATATTTCATCTTTAACTCCAACGGATCTATTTTCTTCTATATAAAGAGGTCTTTGAAGATTGTAGAACAAGACTGATACTCACAAACTGAAAAATTCATTAATGCTCACACTCACAAAACATATACAGAAAAATAAGAAGTGTTTCTCACACTTATACACTTAGAACAAAATATCATTGAATATTATTTTTAAGTGTAATACTTTATTGTAAACTTGTGTATCTGCTTATTTGAAGCATCTTGTAAACACAAAACTTGTTATTACAACTCTGATTGTAATCCTCAAGCGACCAGGTAGCTCAGGCTCTTGAGAAGTCAATAACATGTAGTTATTGAGGAGCTATATGATGAGAAGACATGAAGTGGCTTAATTATTGTATTGCATAATTAAGACCAGGTTGGATAGTAGTTAAGTAAATAAATCTTCAAACAAGTATCATGTACTTTGTAGGGTTAGTTAGTGGAAATTTGGTTTGAGTGGTAAGGTTGGAAGATAGAACCATGGGAGTCATGACCAATTTTTTGGCTAGCATGTCAGTGTCATGGAGCAACTCTAAGGCATGTTTCTTTTTCCAATCGTAATTCCAAGATTAGACTAAGCAACTTCTTTGTTAAGGAAGAATCATAATTTTTTTTACGTCCTTAATCTTTAATACATCACCAAGTTGGTTTTTGATAGAATTGATCTCATCAAGATCATTCCCTAATAATATCAAGTCATTGACATAAATGAGGAGCACTCTAATTTTATGAGCACATTGCTCTGTAAATAATAAGTGAACAAATTTTGATTGCGTGAAGTGTAAGATAAGCAGTAATATGGATAATTTGAAAAACCATTAACATCTCCTTTTGTTTGAGGCCAAATAAAGACTAGTGGACTTGCATACATGACCAGAAGAGGTAGAGAAAAATTCTAGTGGTAATTTCACGTAAACTTCCTCATCAAGATCACCATAGAGGGAGGCATTATTGACATCTAATTTTAAAGAGATGCCAATTTTGTGCAGAGGCAATGGCTAATAAAAGTTGAACTTGTCAAGTTTTCCACATATGAGAGAAAGTGTCAATATAGTATATGCCTTCAATTTGATTGTTGCCGTATGCAACCCATCATTATTTGTATATATTAATAGAACCATCGACATATCTCTTTATTTTGTAACTCATTTGCATCTAATGACTCTTTTGTTAGGTGGTAAGGTGGTGAGACTCAAATTGTTATTATCTTATAGGGCATGAAGTTCATAGGACATGGCTTGAAGCCAACAATCATGTCTGTATGGTTGTGTTGTAGGTTTGTAATTCATATTAAGTTATGAAAGAGAGCGTGAAATGATTATATGTTTGGGAGAGGTAAGATTGGTGAATCATGGATTAAATATGATAAGGAAAAGTGTTGGAAGAAATAAGGTTGTTACCATCAAATTCATCAAATTTCTTGGGTTTATGGATAGAGATGTTGAAAACTCTTGACGTGTAGGGTTGAGGTTGGTCATTTGAGCTAGTGGTAAGTAAAGATGCAGAAGGAGGTGTGCAAGGCACGTGCAAGTGGATGTTCAGATATGATAATTGGTTCTGGTGCAGTGCAAGAATGGTAAGTGTGTATATTGAGGGATTTAGGTTGGAGGAGTGGTCATAGGAATGTAAGTGTCAAATTTTCTATTAATAATTGGGAGGTGATATGTTGTCAATAGGATTGTCATCGGGGATGTCAAGGAAAGGGGATGTGTAATCAAGAATTATGTGCTCATGTAAGGTTTTAGAGTCATTGCTAAGGATAAAAAGCATATAACCTTCATAAAATCCCACATTTTTTAAATGAGAATTTCTCTAGTAGTCAGTGCCATCGGTATGTAACCTTTGATTCCTTATTTGTAATAAATGAATATGCATTTCTGTGCACGAGGAACAAGTTTGAGGCGGTCTTATAAAATAGTTAAAGCAAAGGATATGCAACCAAAGTTTTAATGTCAGTATATTAATGAGGAGTATTACAAAGGAGTTCAAGAGATGGATTCTTAAAAGGTGTTGATTGTTGTTCTTGTTAGTGTTGTTTATTTTTGTTGTTGTTGTTGTTATTGTTGTTAGTAGTGGTGGTGGCGGTGGTATTTTTGTTGTTGACTGGGGAAGAATCTTTAGTTTCAATTGTATCCACCATTGTTATAGGTTGAAAAGTTCAAATGTGGGGAAATGGTGATTCTTAAAGGTAGTATATATCTTCTGATAGCATAATACAACATAGAATTATAGGAAAATTACACTCGCCTTCCCCGAGGTTTGTTAAAATGACATTAACGTTCTCTCTAGTTTTAAAATATGCAATAACCTCCTCTAATCTTACTTATACCAATGAAGATCTTTCGTGACAGACAAAACACTGTAGGTAAATGTTATATATACCTACGATTTTTTGTTACATTAAAGACTAGAGGAAGGGTAGTACATGTTTTAATATTTTATAGGATGCCAATGTCATTTTAATAGAACTCGTGGGAGGTGGGTGTTATTTCTTATATTGAATGAATATTGTGATTGACTTAATATTGCATAAAAATAAATTGCATAAGAAGAAAGGTCATATTTATACAAAACATGATACTCAATTGAAGTGAACTTATACCAAGAGAAACTTAATATGAATATAACTGCCATATCTTAACTATAACTAAAGAAGTGTAACTAACTTGAAAAATAAACATAAGATTTACTTTTAATGCTTGGTAAAATTTCAATCATACTACATCTATTTCTTGTAAGTTCTAATTCATAGTTTTGTAAGAAGCTAGCATTCGACTGTGTCAAAATAGTTAGCCGAAGTAGTAGGAGTCAGTTGTATTCAACATAGTTAAATACAACACATAGTTGTTATGTCGAAATGTAACTTGTAGTTTTATATTTTGCATTTTGTAAGTCTTGGGCCTGAGGGTTTTTGTTGCATATATAAAGGGCGTGATATCATTTAAATAGCAACAACTTCACTCAATAAGGATTCCGCTTTTCACAAATTCAGTTTATAGTTTTTCTCTCTTTTCTCTATGCTTCTTCTTCTCCCATCTTTCTTGAAAAACCTTTTGTTCCAACAAATTGGTATAAAGGAGCCGAAGTTACGATTCAGAGAGAATATGTAATGGCAAACAGAAACACAACATCAACGCAATTTCCAGCAAATCTATTGGTTTTCAAAGGTGAGAACTATGAACGGTGAGTTGCACAGATGAAGATCATCTTGAGATTTCAGGATGTGTCTGAAATCGTGAATGATGGAGTACCGACATTAGAACCGAATGCAGATGATCTTCAGAAAGCTACACACAATGATCAAAAGAAGAAAGATGGAAAAGTTTTGTTCTTGATTCACCAGTGTGTGGATCCTAACGTGTTTGAGAAGATCATTGAAGAAGAAACAACAAAAGGAGCATATGACAAGTTAAAGAACTTGTATGAATGAGATAAAAGACTTAAAAGAGTGAAATTGTAGACGTTACGAAAGCAATTCAAGATTACTCAGAAGAAGGAAGATGAATCAGTCTCAAAATACTTTTCACGTGTGGTGTTGTTAACAAACCTGATGAAGGCGTGTGGTGAATCAATCAACGATTTGGAGAAGATTGAGAAAGTGTTGAGATCTATGACTGCAAATTATGAGTATATTCTCGTGTCCATTTAAGAGTCCAAGAACCTAGCTGATATAAAGTTCTAAGAACTTTAGGCATCATCAGAGGCTCATGAGATGAGGCTGAAGCATAGAACCTCGAAAATGCAGAATGTGGCTGAACAGGAACTACAAGCAAGATTCATAAAGAAATATGGGAAAGAGAAGGTGAAGCAGGGAAAGAACCTTGTTAATGATGAGAGTTCAAACAAGAATGTAAAGAATCACTCTAATTTGACCAAGAAAGGCATGGGCAATAAATATTCTGGGAATAAAGTTGACATGAATGAGGTGCACTATTTCAACTGTCAAGGATTTGTCCACTATGCATGAGACTGTTGAAGAAATAAGAAAGCACGAGTGAAAGATATTGATGAAGTGTAGTATGCATATGCTGAAGATAGTGATTCTGATGATGTGCTACTCATGGGTAACACTCATTCAGACACTGAGCAAACCAACATGTGGTACTGGATTCAGGATGCACTAACCACATGACTAGTAATAAAAACAGGTTTACTAATTTAGATGAATCAGTTGAGAAAGTGATAATGTTTGCAAATGGCAGGCACATCACATCATGTGAAAAAGGATATATCTCTGTTGTTTGAAAGGATGGTCAAAAAGCCAACATCATTTATGTGTTGTATGTACATTCGATGACAAGTAACTTGATAAGAGTAAGTCAATTACTCACAAAAGGGTACAACATGAAGCTAGAAAAGAATTAGATAAAGGTGTATCATGGTGATGGAATTTTGATTTTGAAGGCACAATTGAGAGACAACGGGACCTTCAAAGTATTGATCAACACGGTTAGTCACAAGTGTATTGCTTCGAATGCAAAAGAAGATGAGAACTGACTATGGAATAACACGTATGGACATCTAAACTTCAGAAGTTTAGGTATGCTCAATCAGAAGAAGATGATGTATAGCTTACCTCAAGTGAAGGAACCAAGATAGGTATGTGATGAATGTTGTAAAGTAAAGCATGCTAGGAAATCATTCAAACATGACTTGTCCATGAGGTCAAAGAAAAAGCTGGAGCTAGTTCACTCTGATGTGTGTGGACCATTTGAAGTAAGGTCGAATGGAGGTAACTATTATTGCTTAACCTTCATAGATGAATTCACCAAATATACGTGGATTTACCTTATTGAAAGGAATAATGAGGTGTTCACGCAGTTCAAAAAGTTCAAATTGCATGCCGAGAAACAAAGTGGATGTAAATTGAAGAAAGTGAGAACTGATGGTGGTGGTGAATACACTTCTCGGGAATTTGCTAGCTTCGACAACAGTATATATTTTGGGGTGAAGCGACTTCGACAGCAGTATACATTTTAAACATATGTCCAACCAAGAAGATAATTGAGATGACTCCTTATGAGGCTTGGACAGGTGTGAAGTTGAATGTTATTCATCTTAGATTGTTGGGATCAATATGCTTCAGGCATGTACTTGAACAATTGAAGAATAAGCTAGATGATCGAAGTCGGGCCATGGTGCTTATAGGTTATCATTCGACTGGTGCATACAAGTGTACTCACTAAATGATGATAAACTTGTGATTAGTCGAGAGTTCTAGTGGATGAAAGTAAAGGGTGAGATTGGATTCAAGGGTTGGTTCGACAAGAGCACGAAACAATTACAATTGTCTTGGATGAAGATCAACAGACTAAGGTCACAACTAATCGAACCGAAGAACCACCAGAGCATAATGTCAGGAGATCGACTAGAGCAAGAATTGAGTCAACGAGACTAGCTGGATATGAGATATTTCTAGATCAAGCAGTTGATGCAAATGGTGACTTAATAGAAGAAGCGATGATGATGGTTGAAGTAGAACCAGTCAATTTGAATTAAACCATGAATGATTCCAATTGGTTAGCAGCCATGAAAGAAGAACTCATGGCAATCAAGAAGAACAATACCTGGGAGATTGTCAAAGAGTCAATCAAGAAGCCAATTGATGTGAAGTGGGTTTACAAGTTGAAACCTAGGCTAAACGGTGAAATTGCCAAGCATAAGAGAATACTAGTGGCGAGATTTTTTTTGCAAAAACCTGGTATTGATTTCGACAAAGTGTATGCACCTGTTGCATGGATGAAAACCATAAGAATTGTTGTGTCAAGGACAACATACAAAGGGTGGAAGATACATCAGTTGGAAGTAAAGTCAGCATTTCTGAATGGATCTTTGGAAGAAGAAGTATATGCCAGTCAACCATTAAGATTCAAAATCAAAGGGCATGAGTCAAAGGTATACAGATTGAAGAAGGCTCTGTATTATTTGAAGCAGTCCCAAGAGCTTGGAATAAGAGAATAGTCAGCTTCCTGATTGAAGCAGGTTTCACTAAGTGTGTCTCTGAACATGAAGTGTATCTCAATGAAGCAGTCAGGGTCAGTCAAATCATCCTATGCCTGTATGTAGATGACTTGTTGATTACAGGGGTAAATGAAATGGAGATAAGAAAAGTCAAGTCAAAGTTGATGCAAGAGTTTGAAATGTCCGACCTACAGAATTTTTCATTTTTTTAGGGATGGAGTTCAAAGACACAGGTAAAGAAGAGTTCTTGCACCGAAAGAAGTATGCCCAAGATATTATGAAGAAGTTCAAGATGAGCAACTGTAATGCAGCAACTACGCCATTAGAAACTGGAGCATAGTTGAGGAAGAAGATAGATGATAAATTTTTAATTGCAACAATGTACAAACAAATCATTGGATCCTTGAGGTTTTTTTGCAATACCAAGCCAGATATCTGTCAAAGTGTCGGACTGTTAAGCAGATTTATGGAGAAACCCCAAGAATGTCATCTCACTGCAGTCAAGAGAGTGTTGAGATACATCAAACGTATAATTGATCATAGTATGTTGATGGCAAGACAGAAGAAGACCGACGTATATGCAGAGGCATATGACTACACTGATTCAGATTTTAGTGGAGGTCAAGACGAGAAGAAGAGTACCGTAGGCTATATATTCATGATAGAATGTGCTTTAATCTCATGGAGCTTAAGGAAGCAAATCATTGTGGCTTTGTCATCTTGTGAAGCAGAGTACGTGGGTGCATCATATGTAGCGTGTCAAGTAGCATAGATAGAGATGTTGCTCGAAGAGCTCAAGGTAATAGAACCTAGGAAAATAAAGTTGTTGGTCGACGACAAATCAACTATCAACCTAGCGAATTATTCATTATGTCATGGTCGAAGTAAAAACATAGAAAGGAGGTATCGTTTTTTAGGGATCAAGTTAACAAAGGAAAGTTTGACCTTGTGCATTGCAAGACATAGTGGCAACTAGCTGATAAACTCACCAAACCCCTAAAGAAAGTCAGGTTTGATGAGTTGAAGAAAATCATTGGGATAAGAAGTCTTGAAAACATGAATTAGGTGGTGTGTTATTTTTAATTTATAGTTTTGTAAGAAGCTAGCATTCGACTGTGTTGAAATGACTAGTCAATGTAGTAGGAGTCAGTTGTATTCAACAGAGTCGAATACATCACATAGTTGTTATGTCGAAGTGTAACTTGTAGCTTTATATTTCACACTTTATAAGTATTGAGCCTGAGCTTTTGTTGCCTATATAAAGGACATGACATAATATAAATAGAAACAACTTCACTCAATAAGGATTTTGCTTTTCACAAATTCAATTTATAGCTTTTCTCTCTTCTTCTTCTCCTATCTTTCTTGAAAACCATTTGTTTTCCAACATTTCAAAATAAATACAATAGTTATCTATACAAATTATAAATATTTTAAAAATTGATTGTTGTATTAAATTTGTTAACAATTGATATAATATTTTTAAGGTTAAAGAGAGAATTGGTTAATATTTTATAAATTATTTTGCAAATTAAAGAAATAAAATATATAGTTAAACATATTAGTAAAGTAGTAATTAATGCAGTTGATAATTTTAAAAAGATTTTATAAAAAAAGAATAAATAGTAAGATTTTATATTTTGGGACGAATGTAGTAGTAAATAACAGTTTTTTTATAGAAAAAACAAGGATGAATAGTAACTTTTTGAGTAATATTATCTCCATGACAAAAATAAAATTGAAAATTCTCCTTTTCTATATTTGTTTGTTAAACTTTTTTTTATAATTTTTTTATCACACCTTTGTTCAAGCTACAAGCACTTCAGTTCACATGTATACTTCCTTTTTTTTTGGGTAAAAAATGTGAATAAGTAGATTCCATCATTAACCATATAAAAATGTTATTGCTATGCTGTCAGTTCCAATTCTATAGTCATCAATAAAATCTTCACTTCAAATGATTAAAGGCCCTACATCATGTGACTAATTATTTATACCACTTGTAACTAATTAACTTCATCTTCACATGCACTATTTTTGTTTCATAAGTTTTTCCATTTTTAACAACTTATTTTTCTATTTTATTTAAATCCTCTTATTTTTGTTTTGTTAGGTATTCTTAACAAAATCTTACCCTTGTGCAAAAACCTAAAATTATCCAGTTTATGCACAACTTAAAAAGTTTTATAATATATTCTGTTAAACCAGCTCAATTGATAATTTTATAAAGATATCAAATATAGAGGAAGAGTTCGAATATGCGACATTTCACTCTTTCTTCTTTAAAATATACATTTTAGTTACAAACTACTTGAAGAAAAAAAAATTCTATGATATAGTAAAAATAAGCATTCAAATAAGCACAATCTAAATTGTTGCTTTTCTTCTTTGTGTTGAATATTCACATAATCTAAGAAAACCCACCAAATCAGAAGATTCTTTCAATGTTTCTGAACATTCAGAACTATTAATCAAGATTCAAATCAAGAAGATTCATTAAAGAACAGAATAAAAGGAGAAATTGAATGAAGGAAAGAATATCAAGATCAAAATGAAATTCGAGACAAATTTGAAATTGGTAACCATTAACATAACTCATTGATATTCTAATGTACATAAAGGCTATAGCTAGCAACCCAAGAAAAAAAATTTGTTACACTCTCCCATAATATCCAAGCCGTTAGCTATTTACACCCCACCATGAATCAAAGGAAGAAGGCAAAAACAAAAACCTAAAGAAAAAAGAACCAATCTTGTTCTATTGCCAAAGAACCAAGTTTGAACTTCTAAATCTTACAAAGACCTCAACTCAACTAACTAACTAACTACTTAGCATGTGTTTGGATCAACGATGAATAATGCTAACAGAAGTTCAAAGCTCTCTTGTCGGGAATTTTAAAAGCTCCAATTTGTAGTGTCTGATCCTCGAAATTTTAGTATTTTCCAAACACAAACACAATTACTCATGCCAACATAGAAGCATGACCACACACCTTCTTATGATGTATAGCCTAGCTCTTTGTTCCTTAAGGACACCTCCAAGTCCTCTACTTGATGATGATGATAATCTTGATCTTTTTGAGCTTCCAATAGAACCCATCTTCATATTATGAGTGAAATATTATAGAAACTCTTGGAAAACAAAAAGGGTTGTTTTTCTTTAGTTTTTAGAACTTGAGTTGTGTGTGAGAGACTTGATTTTTAGAATTGGTTTTATGATGGGTTCTTATAGAACTTGAGGTAGTGGTCCTAACCCACGTTGGTCTTAGTAAAGAGGCACCAATGGGACATGAAAGGGCGTGCAATGCCTCCAAAACCACCAGACAAACATCAATTGGACCCCACCTTACCATTTTGGAATCCATACATACCCAAATAAACAAGGATTTATTAAAAAAAAAAAAACAACCTCAATCAATTCAACATTGCCTCTCTTTCTTACACTGTTCTATGTCACACTCTTTAGTCATAATCCTAATCCTAATGCTATATGCATCGGCACTACCCACCATCATAATAATGGATCTTCCATTAGCATTTTATTTGAGTAAAGATGCATTTTTGTTTTTCTAAGTTCATAAAATGCCCTTAATTTGTGCATCACATAGGTGAGTTAATGGTTGCACATGAAGACAAAAGTATTTTCTCTTTTTGCTAATTAAAGCTTCTTATTTTGTTGTTTTTTCTCTATATTTCATTGGATCCACATATTTAGGCGCATGACTAATGGATAGGGGTTTGGTTTTGTTGAATCCTACACAAGATTTCATTACAACAACCATTTGAAAGGATTTTTTAATCATAATTACCTTGACTTTACAAAAGAATTAGGCCTCACTTATCATCATCTAAATATTTTTTCACCGAGTATCATTTACACACAACTGCAAAGACCAATTTTTCGAACTAAAGAAAGCTATAATGAATAGGGATGAGGCGGAACAGGACCGTTTACATTACACTTTGTCCGCCGCACCCACAAAAATTTAGAAAAAAATAACATAGTTGGGTGAGACAGACATATTAGATGATATTGATCTAAAATCTGATCCGTCTAACAAAAGTCTCTCGAGATTTAACATTACTTTATTTTCAAAATAGATTAAAAAATGAGGTATATTATGTTTAAATTAGACACCATTTGAATTATTTGGGCTCATTTTGGAATTATTAGCTGTGAAATTTTGTTGACATTAAATTCAAACCTTTAGGCAAAAGCTGCATAATGGATATCCAGAACAAACCGAATATCAGAATATGTTAAATATGTTAAGAGCATTCTGAGTCTCTGACAACTTTGGAACAGTCTGCAAGAAAATGGAAGCAGTATATTTGTGCATCACCCAACACTTTGAATCAAAGATTCTCACACACATTAATATCATAGGCCACAATTTTCAGCCCCTTCTTCATATTGTCTTTTGTTATATCCAAAAATAGTATAACCAAAAAAATAAAAATAAAATCCAAATAAAAAAATATGGTAAAGTGGCTTTTGCATCAACCTGAAAGCATATTTTTCTTATGTAATGAATCAAAAGTGATAATTACTAGTACTACTATTATTTTATAATTTCTTGTGCATGAATATAGAGAGGTAAGAAAAGTAGGCATGGACGTAAGTTTCAAGCTTTTGACTTGAGATTCCATATAAAAGTGATAAAAACACACTTAACTAGTTAAGTGTTGAATTAAATTAATCATAAATTGCACACTTGCTTAACCTTTTCTTCCAACGGCTTGTTCTAATTACAATCTTAATTGTTATTTATCTCTTTAAATAATCTTTTGGTATCAAGTTTGAGTGTTTTTGATTTTTATCCATCTATCTTTTTTTTTTCTTTCTTAAAATAATCTCTAAATATTAAAATTCTTTTGGTTTTAATTTATAAAGTTAAAATTTGTAAAAAAATTCAAAGACAAAACTGCAGATTTTTCTACCGATTTTAAATTTAGGAATTAAAATCAAATAAAATTTAACATTTAAGAATTTTATCTAAAGAAAAAGATATAAAACAAAAAAACAAAAAAACGCAAACTTACACGTATCAAAAGACTATTTAAGTTTTTTTTTTATTTTTTTATTTTGTGTAATTTTATACGCTCAATATCTTTGCAACATGGACACCTAAAATCAATGTTTTAAAAATCGGACTGAACCGGCCGATTCAACAGGTTAGACCGAGACCCGGAGATGAATCCGGTTGGGTCAACTTTTCAAAATCGCTAGTGGGTCAAAACCGTGGTTAAACCGGAAAAACCGGATTGAACCGTCCAAAACCATTCGAACCAAAGAACCGTAGCCGGTTTTGTAAAACCGTCCGGTTCAAAAAAATTCATCAAATTGACCATTTTTTTTATTTTATTTTTTTAAATTTTAGTATATTAATATCAAAACTTAACATACATTTCCCAATCACAAAAACGAATTTCGTGTGTTTTTTACAACCATACAAATTTTTAAGTTTTGTCACTCTATTATATCACACTCCATCATTATTATGTTGTCTCTTTCAAACATAGTCACAATGTCCAACTCTATTGATTGTCGTTCAAGTCAATATTGTTTGTTCTTGTCTATTAAGACTTGTTTGTCGTAGTTCAACTCAAATTCGATTTTTTGTTGTTTAATGAAGTATATTGTATTATTTATATTTTGATATTCTATCTTATTTAATTTAGGTATTCTTAATTATTTGAACTTTATTTTAGTTATTATATTCTATTATTTTAATCTTGCTTTGAATTAATTTAATTTATTTTGTTGTAATTCTTTAGTTTGGTCAAAATATTCTTAAATGATGGTTGAAATGAAGTGTAGAATTAGGTTAATGTTATATATTATTGATATTGTTGTATTAAATTTGTAATGGATTTTTGAAATATTTATTTTATTAAGCTGAAAACATATAATAATGTGTGACATATCTATGAAATTTAGTTTCATATTATTAGTTTATTTAATAAACGGTTCGACCGTAGGTTTAACCGGTTTAATCAATTGAACCTTAAATCGTAAGTTTTACCGGTTCGATCTTCAGTCCGGTTTTTAAAACATTGCCTAAAACAACTATGTTATTGTCGGACTCACATATATATAAATGTCTAACACCGAAAATATGATTACATAATAAATTTATTTATTTTTTAAATTATTACTAATATTTACATGTTGGCATCGATGTCGGGTCTAATGATGTCCGAGTAGTTTCAACACCAAACTAACTATTTGTCAGTCTTAATTTAAAATTGGTGAATTCTTATCTACCCACCTCAAAAAGTTAGGTAGAGTTACCCATAAGGTAAATTAGAGTAAATTGCATTGGAAAGCTACAAAATTTAAACTATTAAACAAATAATTAAATATAATAAAATGATATGGCATTGATTGATTGGTTGAAAATACACTATCTAATTTTTTATGGTGGGTAGAGAAGTTGTCCCCTTTAAAATTTAATCTACTTGTTTAATAATGACAAATATTTTAAATTTTAACTGTAATGAATTTTAGATTCTGTGTTATAGACTGAATTTAGCACCCTCGAAAACAATTCGAAAACTGCTCTGATCAAATTTTACAAGATATATCAACATTTCTACAATCACTTAACTTCAATAAAGTATGAGTGACATAATAGAAATTTCTTCCCAATTTTATTATTTCAATGTAGTTCATTCTTTTTTTGAATTAAGCATGTAACTTTCTCTGTCTTTTTACTACTCTGACATGTAGTAAACTTAAGCAATTGTCGTCTATACACAACATTAGCAGTAGTAGTAAATTTCAAATGATTCTCACTTGTTTAAGTGTGAAACATTAGAGACAGAAGTGATAACATTAATGTCTGAAATACTCTGTAATCAAAGTGGTCCAACGTTGGTAGTATATTTTGGAATTCATAAAAAATTGGTCGGTTGTAGTAAACAAGAAAGTCAGAAATTGCACGTGAAGTTTTCGTGATTCACAATACCATTACCTGCGGTTTAATCAACACATAAATTATTATTCATTCTATTACTAGTACTTCCTTCCTAGTAATACACCATCAAACACTCTTTTTCATTATGAATCACAGACATCAGAAATAACACTGACACTGATGCGTTAATATCAGTAATAATTTAAAAACTTATATTGTTTTCGACACTGTCATAGACACAGACACATATTTTTTTAGAGGTGTCCCTGCTACGAAGTTTTTAAAGATAAAAATTTTCCAATATGTTGATTTGTAAATTTCCAATACATACTGTAGCTTGCTAGGTAAGTAAAGGACAGAACAAGAGTTACCCTTATGTACACACACAGTACTAGGTAGCAGTTCAAATGTTTATTAGTAGCTGCTAATTTACTACTACTTAGACAGCATGGTTCGTAGCTGGTTATGAAGCATTGACAGCTCTGGTCACTGTTGTTAACAATTGTCCAAGGTCCCCACAGCTGCTACATAACAATAACAATACATATGCAACTTTGGGATTCCAGCCATGGCTAATTCGTGCGGATTCTTGACTAATTCTTGTACTTACTTTCAAATCTTGTTTGTCTAATTAAGTAATAAGAGTTTGATCTCTGACCTTAAATTTGGAGGCTCTAAGTTTGAACTCATCGGGATCAAATATAAATACTATTGTATAAATATGTCTTAAAACCTCAAGTGATAGAGTAAATAAAGTTATATTTCAAAATGGTCAAAAATCAAAGTTAGCTGAAAAGTCGGCGAAATACGCCACTGCCGCAGAGAGGCAGTCCGGCAAGGGCGTCCGCCAGCCAGTGGCCATAGTCGGCGGTGGTCTGCAGCGGTGCAGGATCCGCTGCAAGGCACCATTCAATAATATTGCAAACTTAAGGGGAAAATTAACATTTTAATACTTTCTAGTGATACAATTAGTTCGAGCAATCTTAACCATTCAGAAAAATATCGCTTATGCAATCTCATACTACCAACACTTGGCCACATAGAATTTGTCCTCAATCAATTCAGTCATGATCATAAAATTTCTCAAAACTTCTGCAGATCCGAAATAGAGATCTTATGTTTGAAGCAAAGTCGTCATCCTTTGAAAAATATATATACTACTCCATGTCCTTCACTCAATCAAAGTGAGAAGTTACGATGTCTTTTCATGCTCTATAGAGCGAGTCTAAAGGGCGCAAATTAGTCTTTAGTATGTCAAAAAGAAACATTAAATTAAGAAAGTGTCATACTAAGATAATGTCATGTTATTGTCATATCATATGATTTTGATAATTCAACACCTTCTCACAACATATCTAACATAAAAAAGATTTACACGTGTGGTCAAAAGATTCTAGTTACATCTCTATCAAGCTCTAGGCTTTTTGTTTTGTTTTCTTTTCATATTCAACAGTATTTGATATTATCAAGGTAATTTTATTTTGATATGGACAAAATTATCGAGTATATTGTAATCATTTACAATCTTCATTTTCTCTGCGGATCCATCTGTTCACCAAAACACTGTTTCTATACCTAGGGTTTATTGAGAACAAATTGTATTTAAATGTGCACCCTTGCCACTTAACAGTAAACTATAAACCATATCCATCATTTATTTTTTAATAAAATAAGTTTTGTATTGTAAAGTGGATCTTGATACTTATTCTCAAGTTGTAATCTTGTGACCATAATTTTGTTGAAAAGAAAAGGTAATTCATGTGCATGTAACCGGTTGACATATTATACTGGTAGTGCTTTAGTTAATAATTGACTCAGTAGGTTGACATAACTGAACCTCATCTTGTATTTGTTGAGTATAGCAAGTGTGAGTAGTATTAATAATAGTCCTACATTGGTTAGAAATGTGGAGACTTTAGCACTTATAAGTAGAAGAACTCATACACTTATTACCTTAAAGTTTTAGGTAAATATGTGGTGTGCCTCTCACAAAGGCGTTGTTGCTCAAAAAAGTAAGTCCCACAAAATTCAATGCTCTCTAGTTGTAAAACCCCCCAACAATTGTATCAGAGCCTTTGGTTAGATGGTTCGAGGAAGGGACCGACTCACTTGTATAGAAAATATCCCGACAATTGTGGATAGACTCACACTTGAGGGGGAGTGTTGAGTGGGTATCCTATGAAGGAATGAGTGCAAATATTTTTACCTCTCTCTCTCTCTCTCTCTCTCTCTTTACACTCAATTATTCACTAACCTTATGGTTTCAAGTTTTAACATTTGACATCAAGAGTCTGATTCAATCCATCAAACACCTAGTGTGCAAACATGATTTTTGTCTCCAATGAAATAATTCTTACAAATCTGCATATCCTTAATGTGAAGAATAATGACAAATGGTGCAAACAAATGAAGGTGTTGTTGGGCTATCAAGATGTTCTTGAGGGGGAACTATAGAAGGTGCAACACATGTATAACGACCTAAGCATAAGGAAGAGAAGACAAAAGATTTCAAGGCGTTATTTTTTATCCATCAATGTGATCATGCGGCTAATTTTGAGAAAGTTGGTGACTGTGAATCATTGAAGAAAGCGTGAGAAATCTTGATGAAGTTGTATGCAGGGGATGACAAGGCGAGGTTGAGAGGTTACAAACTCACAAAAGAAAACTTGAGTCGATTCAAATGGAAGAGAATGAGATCATCAATGATTTTACGACGAGAATTACTCGGTTGGTGAACCAAGTAAAAGTGTGTGGAGAAACAATCACAGAGCAATATGTTGTAATAAAAATCTTTCGTTCTTTGATGCCAAGATTTGACAATGTGGTGGTTGCGATTGAGGAATCAAAAGATCTTGTGTCGATGAGCGAAGAGGAGTTGCAAAGCTCTCTTGAAGTGCGTGAGTAGAGAATGAAGGAAAAGAATGTTGATAAGGTAAAGACGGAGATCACTTTGCAAGCCCGTTTCAATGAGAGAGACAAGAAGGCGAAGGGAAAGTGACCCATGAACAAAGGTAGAGCAAAATTTCAGAATTTGGTGGAAGAGAGTCCCAAAATTCAAAGATTTCAACATTCCAAAAGGGAGAAAGTCACTACTATAAAACGCGCAAACAACAACGCCATGTGTACAACGAATTCATATAAACCGTTGTAATAGGTTAAAAATTTTGCGCCTAGTGAGTGTTGGTTGCAGAATAGGGCAAGCAAGCAAAAATATTTATTTTCGGAAAGAATTCCCTCCGGGATTTATATCGTGTCCACAGAGATCGGTTCGAGGGAAAGAATGCCGTTCGACAATCTCTCGCGTTAATGAGTTTGGATTAAATGGTTTCAAACAAGAAAATAGAAAAGTAAATATTAAAACATAAAAAGAATACATTCTTTGAAGAGAAGAAACCTATCAAGCATGAATATACACTACTCAGAACAACGTAAACCTATCGATCGGTCGCATTCAACATACAATACTCATCAAAATCATCACGTATCGCTCACAACAAAGGTTATGTCTAACGCACAGTTGAGAGAGCAACCGTATTACTCTCGTCGACGCTCTCGCGCACGACGCCTCGAAACACGGAAGACATTAAGTTCCGACACCATAAAGATTATTATCTAAATCTATCTCTAGAGTCTAGACAATAGATATCCATCCTTAATCAAGATTCATGATGTTTATCTCTAACACAACACAAATCCAAACATAAATGCAAAAAGATCAAGGAAGACATCGATAATGATTTGTAAAGCATCTATATTATACAACCATGATCAATACATGTACATAGGTTTAGAGTAACAATACAAACATAACCCACAAAATAGAGAAATACATAGAGAAGAAATGGAGAAAAACCAAACATTTCTTGAGTTGTCGGCTCCGATTGATGAAGGATTCGACTCCGGATCATCCTAATGCATGCTCCAATGTGTTTTCTAGCCTAATTCTGGTCAAAAAATGCTATTGGATGGATTTGGAACTAAAAATATCAAACCCATAACTAAAAAATGATGAAAAATGGCTTAAATGGGCAAATCTGACTTTCCAGGTTCGCCTAGCGAGCCCCCGTTCGCTAGGCGAACGTAAACCGCCTTAAAGTTGAGTTTTTTCACGATTCTGGAACTTTTAGTTCGCCCCGGTTCGCCTAGCGAACAAGCTAGCGAATGCTCGCTACGGGGGCTCGCCTAGCGAGCATGACAGAAAACCAGAATTTGTTTTCTTCATAACTCTTGAACCGTAACTCCGATTGACGCACGGTTTGAAGCGTTGGAAAGCTTATTCAATGCTCTTTATGAATATGGAAACATCCCATTGCTGGAACACCTACAAAAATAAATGAAAATCGATTAAACTCAATGATATTTACACGGTAACGCACTATACAACGAAAACGTAAAGTAAACGTATTTACACACAAAGTGGGGTTTATTCAACCAATTTTAACACAAAGTAATGATAAGTGCAACAAAACTTATATACAAAAATATGTACAATTTGCACTTATCAAACTCTCCCCAACTTACATAATTGTTTGTCCACAAACAAGAATCAAACAAACTTGAAAATGCGCAAGAAATAACCAAAGAATGACGAATCAACAGGTTTTGAAAAACGGAAACGAATGAATGGTTCAAATGAAAATGGTACACCCAAAAAGTAAATATTTACCACTAAACTGCAACGATAACATAGTCACGAAACAAAAGCAAAGTACAAAAGTCATGCCAAAAATTCTAAAACAACACAAGTTCAAATGTGAATCACACCTAGCAAAAACAATCATCGGTAGATGAAAAACACAAAATGAGGTTCTTTCACTCACACAACAATCTTGCAAACAAAAGACTAAATTATGCATACATCCAAAAATCATATTGAACATACAAAGGCAAGAATCACAAGGACTTTCAAGGTTGTAGCGTGGTCGGGTAAACAAACAAGGGGCAATTTCTAAAGGTAATTGAAACAAAAACTTGCCTAAACCTAAGGGAGTGAAAACTCACAAAGATTCACACACAAAATTTCAACCAACTTCTTCCAAAATCCCAAGTGCTACACAACACACAATACTTATTTAGCACAATTGTTGCAACTCTTTTTGTTTCCTTTTTCAAGGATTTTTCTTTTTCTTCTTTTTTTTCTTTCTTTTTCTCTTTCACAAATTTTTCTCTTTTTTTCTTTTCTTTTTCAATCCGCATAGAATCCAAACAATGAGTACATAATCATTCTCTCCCCAACTTGAATTCAACCGCACCATCATGTGAATACTCCCTACTTTCTAAGGCAAGGAAAAAAATCCATACAACAACACAAAGTTGAGGTCCAAGAAAAAACAAAATCCATTCAAAAATAAGTGAACTAAATACTCATAGACAAGCATTAAGTTCAAATAAAAACATGGATCAAAAAGCTCAAAGGGGTTACGAATTCTCACACACTCACAAGGTGAATTGACTATTTGGCTAAGGTGGTTGTGCTCAAAATGAAACAATTGCCTTGATCCTTTTCATGCATTCATATAATCAACACAAATAAAAGATTCAACATAATAAAATCCAGCTATAACAAGAATGTTGGTTCTCCGCGCATATATGAACAATGGAAAGCCACCTCACAAAAAGGTTGGGAACTAAAGTGATTCACAATAGAACAAGTATACAAAAGAATGGATGGCATGGAAGTTTGTAAAATGCCTAAGTATCATGAATATGCTAAAGTATAGAAAGCGATAAATACATACCTCAGACGTGTACAAAACTTAACAAAATCATTACCATACATCCGCAAGTTGAAACGAACCAACTTGGAAAATCACAACAGCGTCCTCAAGTAAGTCAATCAAAATCTGTGAGCAAACAACAACAAAAAACATTCGAAAAGAAAAACTATAAAACATGCTTGTTTTACGTCGTAAGCTCGACGCCTTTACGGTGCTTAATTAGAAACTTCCTTCATTCATGCCATGGTGATGTCTCACCGCGCAACCAAAAGCAAACGTCCTAACCAAACACTTGAACAAACGTCAAAATGTACAAGTATCAATATAAACAAGTGAAAATATACAACATGTACGATATCTACAAAACTCAAAAACAAAGAAACTATCGCAATGCGATTCAATATCAAAACCAATCCCCGGCAACGGCGCCATTTTGTTGGTTGCAGAATAGGGCAAGCAAGCAAAAATATTTATTTTCGGAAAGAATTCCCTCCGAGATTTATATCGTGTCCACAGAGATCGGTTCGAGGGAAAGAATGCCGTTCGACAATCTCTCGCGTTAATGAGTTTGGATTAAATGGTTTCAAACAAGAAAATAGAAAAGTAAATATTAAAACATAAAAAGAATACATTCTTTGAAGAGAAGAAACCTATCAAGCATGAATATACACTACTCAGAACAACGTAAACCTATCGATCGGTCGCATTCAACATACAATACTCATCAAAATCATCACGTATCGCTCACAACAAAGGTTATGTCTAACGCACAGTTGAGAGAGCAACCGTATTACTCTCGTCGACGCTCTCGCGCACGACGCCTCGAAACACGAAAGACATTAAGTTCCGACAC
Organism: Lathyrus tuberosus; assembly: GCA_022829125.1. Classification (NCBI taxonomy): domain Eukaryota; kingdom Viridiplantae; phylum Streptophyta; class Magnoliopsida; order Fabales; family Fabaceae; genus Lathyrus; species Lathyrus tuberosus. Next base: position 86,317 of record JALAZF010000833.1, read on the forward strand.
CATAAAGATTATTATCTAAATCTATCTCTAGAGTCTAGACAATAGATATCCATCCTTAATCAAGATTCATGATGTTTATCTCTAACACAACACAAATCCAAACATAAATGCAAAAAGATCAAGGAAGACATCGATAATGATTTGTAAAGCATCTATATTATACAACCATGATCAATACATGTACATAGGTTTAGAGTAACAATACAAACATAACCCACAAAATAGAGAAATACATAGAGAAGAAATGGAGAAAAACCAAACATTTCTTGAGTTGTCGGCTCCGATTGATGAAGGATTCGACTCCGGATCATCCTAATGCATGCTCCAATGTGTTTTCTAGCCTAATTCTGGTCAAAAAATGCTATTGGATGGATTTGGAACTAAAAATATCAAACCCATAACTAAAAAATGATGAAAAATGGCTTAAATGGGCAAATCTGACTTTCCAGGTTCGCCTAGCGAGCCCCCGTTCGCTAGGCGAACGTAAACCGCCTTAAAGTTGAGTTTTTTCACGATTCTGGAACTTTTAGTTCGCCCCGGTTCGCCTAGTGAACAAGCTAGCGAGTGCTCGCTACGGGGGCTCGCCTAGCGAGCATGACAGAAAACCAGAATTTGTTTTCTTCATAACTCTTGAACCGTAACTCCGATTGACGCACGGTTTAAAGCGTTGGAAAGCTTATTCAATGCTCTTTATGAATATGGAAACATCCCATTGCTGGAACACCTAAAAAAATAAATGAAAATCGATTAAACTCAATGATATTTACACGGTAACGCACTATACACCGAAAACGTAAAGTAAACGTATTTACACACAAAGTGGGGTTTATTCAACCAATTTTAACACAAAGTAATGATAAGTGCAACAAAACTTATATACAAAAATAGGTACAATTTGCACTTATCAAACTCTCCCCAACTTACATAATTGTTTGTCCACAAACAAGAATCAAACAAACTTGAAAATGCGCAAGAAATAACCAAAGAATGACGAATCAATAGGTTTTGAAAAACGGAAACGAATGAATGGTTCAAATGAAAATGGTACACCCAAAAAGTAAATACTTACCACTAAACTGCAACGATAACATAGTCACGAAACAAAAGCAAAGTACAAAAGTCATGCCAAAAATTCTAAAACAACACAAGTTCAAATGTGAATCACACCTAGCAAAAACAATCATCGGTAGATGAAAAACACAAAATGAGGTTCTTTCACTCACACAACAATCTTGCAAACAAAAGACTAAATTATGCATACATCCAAAAATCATATTGAACATACAAAGGCAAGAATCACAAGGACTTTCAAGGTTGTAGTGTGGTCGGGTAAACAAACAAGGGGCAATTTCTAAAGGTAATTGAAACAAAAACTTGCCTAAACCTAAGGGAGTGAAAACTCACAAAGATTCACACACAAAATTGCAACCAACTTCTTCCAAAATCCCAAGTGCTACACAACACACAATACTTATTTAGCACAATTGTTGCAACTCTTTTTGTTTCCTTTTTCAAGGATTTTTCTTTTTCTTCTTTTTTTTCTTTCTTTTTCTCTTTCACAAATTTTTCTCTTTTTTTCTTTTCTTTTTCAATCCGCATAGAATCCAAACAATGAGTACATAATCATTCTCTCCCCAACTTGAATTCAACCGCACCATCATGTGAATACTCCCTACTTTCTAAGGCAAGGAAAAAAATCCATACAACAACACAAAGTTGAGGTCCAAGAAAAAACAAAATCCATTCAAAAATAAGTGAACTAAATACTCACAGACAAGCATTAAGTTCAAATAAAAACATGGATCAAAAAGCTCAAAGGGGTTACGAATTCTCACACACTCACAAGGTGAATTGACTATTTGGCTAAGGTGGTTGTGCTCAAAATGAAACAATTGCCTTGATCCTTTTCATGCATTCATATAATCAACACAAATAAAAGATTCAACATAATAAAATCCAGCTATAACAAGAATGTTGGTTCTCCGCGCATATATGAACAATGGAAAGCCACCTCACAAAAAGGTTGGGAACTAAAGTGATTCACAATAGAACAAGTATACAAAAGAATGGATGGCATGGAAGTTTGTAAAATGCCTAAGTATCATGAATATGCTAAAGTATAGAAAGCGATAAATACATACCTCAGACGTGTACAAAACTTAACAAAATCATTACCATACATCCGCAAGTTGAAACGAACCAACTTGGAAAATCACAACAGCGTCCTCAAGTAAGTCAATCAAAATCTTTGAGCAAACAACAACCAAAAACATTCGAAAAGAAAAACTATAAAACATGCTTGTTTTACGTCTAAAGCTCGACGCCTTTACGGTACTTAATTAGAAACTTCCTTCATTCATGCCATGGTGATGTCTCACCGCGCAACCAAAAGCAAACGTCCTAACCAAACACTTGAACAAACGTCAAAATGTACAAGTATCAATATAAACAAGTGAAAATATACAACATGTACGATATCTACAAAACTCAAAAACAAAGAAACTATCGCAATGCGATTCAATATCAAAACCAATCCCCGGCAACGGCGCCATTTTGTTGGTTGCAGAATAGGGCAAGCAAGCAAAAATATTTATTTTCGGAAAGAATTCCCTCCGGGATTTATATCGTGTCCACAGAGATCGGTTCGAGGGAAAGAATGTCGTTCGACAATCTCTCGCGTTAATGAGTTTGGATTAAATGGTTTCAAACAAGAAAATAGAAAAGTAAATATTAAAACATAAAAAGAATACATTCTTTGAAGAGAAGAAACCTATCAAGCATGAATATACACTACTCAGAACAAACGTAAACCTATCGATCGGTCGCATTCAACATACAATACTCATCAAAATCATCACGTATCGCTCACAACAAAGGTTATGTCTAACGCACAGTTGAGAGAGCAACCGTATTACTCTCGTCGACGCTCTCGCGCACGACGCCTCGAAACACGGAAGACATTAAGTTCCGACACCATAAAGATTATTATCTAAATCTATCTCTAGAGTCTAGACAATAGATATCCATCCTTAATCAAGATTCATGATGTTTATCTCTAACACAACACAAATCCAAACATAAATGCAAAAAGATCAAGGAAGACATCGATAATGATTTGTAAAGCATCTATATTATACAACCATGATCAATACATGTACATAGGTTTAGAGTAACAATACAAACATAACCCACAAAATAGAGAAATACATAGAGAAGAAATGGAGAAAAACCAAACATTTCTTGAGTTGTCGGCTCCGATTGATGAAGGATTCGACTCCGGATCATCCTAATGCATGCTCCAATGTGTTTTCTAGCCTAATTCTGGTCAAAAAATGCTATTGGATGGATTTGGAACTAAAAATATCAAACCCATAACTAAAAAATGATGAAAAATGGCTTAAATGGGCAAATCTGACTTTCCAGGTTCGCCTAGCGAGCCCCCGTTCGCTAGGCGAACGTAAACCGCCTTAAAGTTGAGTTTTTTCACGATTCTGGAACTTTTAGTTCGCCCCGGTTCGCCTAGCGAACAAGCTAGCGAGTGCTCGCTACGGGGGCTCGCCTAGCGAGCATGACAGAAAACCAGAATTTGTTTTCTTCATAACTCTTGAACCGTAACTCCGATTGACGCACGGTTTGAAGCGTTGGAAAGCTTATTCAATGCTCTTTATGAATATGGAAACATCCCATTGCTGGAACACCTACAAAAATAAATGAAAATCGATTAAACTCAATGATATTTACACGGTAACGCACTATACACCGAAAACGTAAAGTAAACGTATTTACACACAAAGTGGGGTTTATTCAACCAATTTTAACACAAAGTAATGATAAGTGCAACAAAACGTATATACAAAAATATGTACAATTTGCACTTATCAAACTCTCCCCAACTTACATAATTGTTTGTCCACAAACAAGAATCAAACAAACTTGAAAATGCGCAAGAAATAACCAAAGAATGACGAATCAACAGGTTTTGAAAAACGGAAACGAATGAATGGTTCAAATGAAAATGGTACACCCAAAAAGTAAATACTTATCACTAAACTGCAACGATAACATAGTCACGAAACAAACGCAAAGTACAAAAGTCATGCCAAAAATTCTAAAACAACACAAGTTCAAATGTGAATCACACCTAGCAAAAACAATCATCGGTAGATGAAAAACACAAAATGAGGTTCTTTCACTCACACAACAATCTTGCAAACAAAAGACTAAATTATGCATACATCCAAAAATCATATTGAACATACAAAGGCAAGAATCACAAGGACTTTCAAGGTTGTAGCGTGGTCGGGTAAACAAACAAGGGGCAATTTCTAAAGGTAATTGAAACAAAAACTTGCCTAAACCTAAGGGAGTGAAAACTCACAAAGATTCACACACAAAATTTCAACCAACTTCTTCCAAAATCCCAAGTGCTACACAACACACAATACTTATTTAGCACAATTGTTGCAACTCTTTTTGTTTCCTTTTTCAAGGATTTTTCTTTTTCTTCTTTTTTTTCTTTCTTTTTCTCTTTCACAAATTTTTCTCTTTTTTTCTTTTCTTTTTCAATCCGCATAGAATCCAAACAATGAGTACATAATCATTCTCTCCCCAACTTGAATTCAACCGCACCATCATGTGAATACTCCCTACTTTCTAAGGCAAGGAAAAAAATCCATACAACAACACAAAGTTGAGGTCCAAGAAAAAACAAAATCCATTCAAAAATAAGTGAACTAAATACTCATAGACAAGCATTAAGTTCAAATAAAAACATGGATCAAAAAGCTCAAAGGGGTTACGAATTCTCACACACTCACAAGGTGAATTGACTATTTGGCTAAGGTGGTTGTGCTCAAAATGAAACAATTGCCTTGATCCTTTTCATGCATTCATATAATCAACACAAATAAAAGATTCAACATAATAAAATCCAGCTATAACAAGAATGTTGGTTCTCCGCGCATATATGAACAATGGAAAGCCACCTCACAAAAAGGTTGGGAACTAAAGTGATTCGCAATAGAACAAGTATACAAAAGAATGGATGGCATGGAAGTTTGTAAAATGCCTAAGTATCATGAATATGCTAAAGTATAGAAAGCGATAAATACATACCTCAGACGTGTACAAAACTTAACAAAATCATTACCATACATCCGCAAGTTGAAACGAACCAACTTGGAAAATCACAACAGCGTCCTCAAGTAAGTCAATCAAAATCTTTGAGCAAACAACAACCAAAAACATTCAAAAAGAAAAACTATAAAACATGCTTGTTTTACGTCGTAAGCTCAACACCTTTACGGTGCTTAATTAGAAACTTCCTTCATTCATGCCATGGTGATGTCTCACCGCGCAACCAAAAGCAAGCGTCCTAACCAAACACTTGAACAAACGTCAAAATGTACAAGTATCAATATAAACAAGTGAAAATATACAACATGTACGATATCTACAAAACTCAAAAACAAAGAAACTATCGCAATGCGATTCAATATCAAAACCAATCCCCGGCAACGGCGCCATTTTGTTGGTTGCAGAATAGGGCAAGCAAGCAAAAATATTTATTTTCGGAAAGAATTCCCTCCGGGATTTATATCGTGTCCACAGAGATCGGTTCGAGGGAAAGAATGCCGTTCGACAATCTCTCGCGTTAATGAGTTTGGATTAAATGGTTTCAAACAAGAAAATAGAAAAGTAAATATTAAAACATAAAAAGAATACATTCTTTGAAGAGAAGAAACCTATCAAGCATGAATATACACTACTCAGAACAAACGTAAACCTATCGATCGGTCGCATTCAACATACAATACTCATCAAAATCATCACGTATCGCTCACAACAAAGGTTATGTCTAATGCACAGTTGAGAGAGCAACCGTATTACTCTCGTCGACGCTCTCGCGCACGACGCCTCGAAACACGGAAGACATTAAGTTCCGACACCATAAAGATTATTATCTAAATCTATCTCTAGAGTCTAGACAATAGATATCCATCCTTAATCAAGATTCATGATGTTTATCTCTAACACAACACAAATCCAAACATAAATGCAAAAAGATCAAGGAAGACATCGATAATGATTTGTAAAGCATCTATATTATACAACCATGATCAATACATGTACATAGGTTTAGAGTAACAATACAAACATAACCCACAAAATAGAGAAATACATAGAGAAGAAATGGAGAAAAACCAAACATTTCTTGAGTTGTCGGCTCCGATTGATGAAGGATTCGACTCCGGATCATCCTAATGCATGCTCCAATGTGTTTTCTAGCCTAATTCTGGTCAAAAAATGCTATTGGATGGATTTGGAACTAAAAATATCAAACCCATAACTAAAAAATGATGAAAAATGGCTTAAATGGACAAATCTGACTTTCTACGTTCGCCTAGCGAGCCCCCGTTCGCTAGGCGAACGTAAACCGCCTTAAAGTTGAGTTTTTTCACGATTCTGGAACTTTTAGTTCGCCCCGGTTCGCTTAGCGAACAAGCTAGCGAGTGCTCGCTACGGGGGCTCGCCTAGCGAGCATGACAGAAAACCAGAATTTGTTTTCTTCATAACTCTTGAACCGTAACTCCGATTGACGCACGGTTTAAAGCGTTGGAAAGCTTATTCAATGCTCTTTATGAATATGGAAACATCCCATTGCTGGAACACCTACAAAAATAAATGAAAATCGATTAAACTCAATGATATTTACACGGTAACGCACTATACACCGAAAACGTAAAGTAAACGTATTTACACACAAAGTGGGGTTTATTCAACCAATTTTAACACAAAGTAATGATAAGTGCAACAAAACTTATATACAAAAATAGGTACAATTTGCACTTATCAAACTCTCCCCAACTTACATAATTGTTTGTCCACAAACAAGAATCAAACAAACTTGAAAATGCGCAAGAAATAACCAAAGAATGACGAATCAATAGGTTTTGAAAAACGGAAACGAATGAATGGTTCAAATGAAAATGGTACACCCAAAAAGTAAATACTTACCACTAAACTGCAACGATAACATAGTCACGAAACAAAAGCAAAGTACAAAAGTCATGCCAAAAATTCTAAAACAACACAAGTTCAAATGTGAATCACACCTAGGAAAAACAATCATCGGTAGATGAAAAACACAAAATGAGGTTCTTTCACTCACACAACAATCTTGCAAACAAAAGACTAAATTATGCATACATCCAAAAATCATATTGAACATACAAAGGCAAGAATCACAAGGACTTTCAAGGTTGTAGTGTGGTCGGGTAAACAAACAAGGGGCAATTTCTAAAGGTAATTGAAACAAAAACTTGCCTAAACCTAAGGGAGTGAAAACTCACAAAGATTCACACACAAAATTTCAACCAACTTCTTCCAAAATCCCAAGTGCTACACAACACACAATACTTATTTAGCACAATTGTTGCAACTCTTTTTGTTTCCTTTTTCAAGGATTTTTCTTTTTCTTCTTTTTTTTCTTTCTTTTTCTCTTTCACAAATTTTTCTCTTTTTTTCTTTTCTTTTTCAATCCGCATAGAATCCAAACAATGAGTACATAATCATTCTCTCCCCAACTTGAATTCAACCGCACCATCATGTGAATACTCCCTACTTTCTAAGGCAAGGAAAAAAATCCATACAACAACACAAAGTTGAGGTCCAAGAAAAAACAAAATCCATTCAAAAATAAGTGAACTAAATACTCACAGACAAGCATTAAGTTCAAATAAAAACATGGATCAAAAAGCTCAAAGGGGTTACGAATTCTCACACACTCACAAGGTGAATTGACTATTTGGCTAAGGTGGTTGTGCTTAAAATGAAACAATTGCCTTGATCCTTTTCATGCATTCATATAATCAACACAAATAAAAGATTCAACATAATAAAATCCAGCTATAACAAGAATGTTGGTTCTCCGCGCATATATGAACAATGGAAAGCCACCTCACAAAAAGGTTGGGAACTAAAGTGATTCACAATAGAACAAGTATACAAAAGAATGGATGGCATGGAAGTTTGTAAAATGCCTAAGTATCATGAATATGCTAAAGTATAGAAAGCGATAAATACATACCTCAGACGTGTACAAAACTTAACAAAATCATTACCATACATCCGCAAGTTGAAACGAACCAACTTGGAAAATCACAACAGCGTCCTCAAGTAAGTCAATCAAAATCTGTGAGCAAACAACAACAAAAAACATTCGAAAAGAAAAACTATAAAACATGCTTGTTTTACGTCGTAAGCTCGACGCCTTTACGGTGCTTAATTAGAAACTTCCTTCATTCATGCCATGGTGATGTCTCACCGCGCAACCAAAAGCAAACGTCCTAACCAAACACTTGAACAAACGTCAAAATGTACAAGTATCAATATAAACAAGTGAAAATATACAACATGTACGATATCTACAAAACTCAAAAACAAAGAAACTATCGCAATGCGATTCAATATCAAAACCAATCCCCGGCAACGGCGCCATTTTGTTGGTTGCAGAATAGGGCAAGCAAGCAAAAATATTTATTTTCGGAAAGAATTCCCTCCGGGATTTATATCGTGTCCACAGAGATCGATTCGAGGGAAAGAATGTCGTTCGACAATCTCTCGCGTTAATGAGTTTGGATTAAATGGTTTCAAACAAGAAAATAGAAAAGTAAATATTAAAACATAAAAAGAATACATTCTTTGAAGAGAAGAAACCTATCAAGCATGAATATACACTACTCAGAACAAACGTAAACCTATCGATCGGTCGCATTCAACATACAATACTCATCAAAATCATCACGTATCGCTCACAACAAAGGTTATGTCTAACGCACAGTTGAGAGAGCAACCGTATTACTCTCGTCGACGCTCTCGCGCACGACGCCTCGAAACACGGAAGACATTAAGTTCCGACACCATAAAGATTATTATCTAAATCTATCTCTAGAGTCTAGACAATAGATATCCATCCTTAATCAAGATTCATGATGTTTATCTCTAACACAACACAAATCCAAACATAAATGCAAAAAGATCAAGGAAGACATCGATAATGATTTGTAAAGCATCTATATTATACAACCATGATCAATACATGTACATAGGTTTAGAGTAACAATACAAACATAACCCACAAAATAGAGAAATACATAGAGAAGAAATGGAGAAAAACCAAACATTTCTTGAGTTGTCGGCTCCGATTGATGAAGGATTCGACTCCGGATCATCCTAATGCATGCTCCAATGTGTTTTCTAGCCTAATTCTGGTCAAAAAATGCTATTGGATGGATTTGGAACTAAAAATATCAAACCCATAACTAAAAAATGATGAAAAATGGCTTAAATGGGCAAATCTGACTTTCCAGGTTCGCCTAGCGAGCCCCCGTTCGCTAGGCGAACGTAAACCGCCTTAAAGTTGAATTTTTTCACGATTCTGGAACTTTTAGTTCGCCCCGGTTTGTCTAGCGAACAAGCTAGCGAGTGCTCGCTACGGGGGCTCGCCTAGCGAGCATGACAGAAAACCAGAATTTGTTTTCTTCATAACTCTTGAACCGTAACTCCGATTGACGCACGGTTTGAAGCGTTGGAAAGCTTATTCAATGCTCTTTATGAATATGGAAACATCCCATTGCTGGAACACCTACAAAAATAAATGAAAATCGATTAAACTCAATGATATTTACACGGTAACGCACTATACACCGAAAACGTAAAGTAAACGTATTTACACACAAAGTGTGGTTTATTCAACCAATTTTAACACAAAGTAATGATAAGTGCAACAAAACTTATTTACAAAAATATGTACAATTTGCACTTATCAAACTCTCCCCAACTTACATAATTGTTTGTCCACAAACAAGAATCAAACAAACTTGAAAATGCGCAAGAAATAACCAAAGAATGACGAATCAACAGGTTTTGAAAAACGGAAACGAATGAATGGTTCAAATGAAAATGGTACACCCAAAAAGTAAATACTTACCACTAAACTGCAACGATAACATAGTCACGAAACAAAAGCAAAGTACAAAAGTCATGCCAAAAATTCTAAAACAACACAAGTTCAAATGTGAATCACACCTAGCAAAAACAATCATCGGTAGATGAAAAACACAAAATGAGGTTCTTTCACTCACACAACAATCTTGCAAACAAAAGACTTAATTATGCATACATCCAAAAATCATATTGAACATACAAAGGCAAGAACCACAAGGACTTTCAAGGTTGTAGTGTGGTCGGGTAAACAAACAAGGGGCAATTTCTAAAGGTAATTGAAACAAAAACTTGCCTAAACCTAAGGGAGTGAAAACTCACAAAGATTCACACACAAAATTTCAACCAACTTCTTCCAAAATCCCAAGTGCTACACAACACACAATACTTATTTAGCACAATTGTTGCAACTCTTTTTGTTTCCTTTTTCAAGGATTTTTCTTTTTCTTCTTTTTTTTCTTTCTTTTTCTCTTTCACAAATTTTTCTCTTTTTTTCTTTTCTTTTTCAATCCGCATAGAATCCAAACAATGAGTACATAATCATTCTCTCCCCAACTTGAATTCAACCGCACCATCATGTGAATACTCCCTACTTTCTAAGGCAAGGAAAAAAATCCATACAACAACACAAAGTTGAGGTCCAAGAAAAAACAAAATCCATTGAAAAATAAGCGAACTAAATACTCACAGACAAGCATTAAGTTCAAATAAAAACATGGATCAAAAAGCTCAAAGGGGTTACGAATTCTCACACACTCACAAGGTGAATTGACTATTTGGCTAAGGTGGTTGTGCTCAAAATGAAACAATTGCCTTGATCCTTTTCATGCATTCATATAATCAACACAAATAAAAGATTCAACATAATAAAATCCAGCTATAACAAGAATGTTGGTTCTCCGCGCATATATGAACAATGGAAAGCCACCTCACAAAAAGGTTGGGAACTAAAGTGATTCACAATAGAACAAGTATACAAAAGAATGGATGGCATGGAAGTTTGTAAAATGCCTAAGTATCATGAATATGCTAAAGTATAGAAAGCGATAAATACATACCTCAGACGTGTACAAAACTTAACAAAATCATTACCATACATCCGCAAGTTGAAACGAACCAACTTGGAAAATCACAACAGCGTCCTCAAGTAAGTCAATCAAAATCTGTGAGCAAACAACAACAAAAAACATTCGAAAAGAAAAACTATAAAACATGCTTGTTTTACGTCGTAAGCTCGACGCCTTTACGGTGCTTAATTAGAAACTTCCTTCATTCATGCCATGGTGATGTCTCACCGCGCAACCAAAAGCAAACGTCCTAACCAAACACTTGAACAAACGTCAAAATGTACAAGTATCAATATAAACAAGTGAAAATATACAACATGTACGATATCTACAAAACTCAAAAACAAAGAAACTATCGCAATGCGATTCAATATCAAAACCAATCCCCGGCAACGGCGCCATTTTGTTGGTTGCAGAATAGGGCAAGCAAGCAAAAATATTTATTTTCGGAAAGAATTCCCTCCGGGATTTATATCGTGTCCACAGAGATCGATTCGAGGGAAAGAATGTCGTTCGACAATCTCTCGCGTTAATGAGTTTGGATTAAATGGTTTCAAACAAGAAAATAGAAAAGTAAATATTAAAACATAAAAAGAATACATTCTTTGAAGAGAAGAAACCTATCAAGCATGAATATACACTACTCAGAACAAACGTAAACCTATCGATCGGTCGCATTCAACATACAATACTCATCAAAATCATCACGTATCGCTCACAACAAAGGTTATGTCTAACGCACAGTTGAGAGAGCAACCGTATTACTCTCGTCGACGCTCTCGCGCACGACGCCTCGAAACACGGAAGACATTAAGTTCCGACACCATAAAGATTATTATCTAAATCTATCTCTAGAGTCTAGACAATAGATATCCATCCTTAATCAAGATTCATGATGTTTATCTCTAACACAACACAAATCCAAACATAAATGCAAAAAGATCAAGGAAGACATCGATAATGATTTGTAAAGCATCTATATTATACAACCATGATCAATACATGTACATAGGTTTAGAGTAACAATACAAACATAACCCACAAAATAGAGAAATACATAGAGAAGAAATGGAGAAAAACCAAACATTTCTTGAGTTGTCGGCTCCGATTGATGAAGGATTCGACTCCGGATCATCCTAATGCATGCTCCAATGTGTTTTCTAGCCTAATTCTGGTAAAAAATGCTATTGGATGGATTTGGAACTAAAAATATCAAACCCATAACTAAAAAATGATGAAAAATGGCTTAAATGGGCAAATCTGACTTTCCAGGTTCGCCTAGCGAGCCCCCGTTCGCTAGGCGAACGTAAACCGCCTTAAAGTTGAGTTTTTTCACGATTCTGGAACTTTTAGTTCGCCCCGGTTTGCCTAGCGAACAAGCTAGCGAGTGCTCGCTACGGGGGCTCGCCTAGCGAGCATGACAGAAAACCAGAATTTGTTTTCTTCATAACTCTTGAACCGTAACTCCGATTGACGCACGGTTTGAAGCGTTGGAAAGCTTATTCAATGCTCTTTATGAATATGGAAACATCCCATTGCTGGAACACCTAAAAAAATAAATGAAAATCGATTAAACTCAATGATATTTACACGGTAACGCACTATACACCGAAAACATAAAGTAAACGTATTTACACACAAAGTGGGGTTTATTCAACCAATTTTAACACAAAGTAATGATAAGTGCAACAAAACTTATATACAAAAATAGGTACAATTTGCACTTATCAAACTCTCCCCAACTTACATAATTGTTTGTCCACAAACAAGAATCAAACAAACTTGAAAATGCGCAAGAAATAACCAAAGAATGACGAATCAATAGGTTTTAAAAAACGGAAACGAATGAATGGTTCAAATGAAAATGGTACACCCAAAAAGTAAATACTTACCACTAAACTGCAACGATAACATAGTCACGAAACAAAAGCAAAGTACAAAAGTCATGCCAAAAATTCTAAAACAACACAAGTTCAAATGTGAATCACACCTTGCAAAAACAATCATCGGTAGATGAAAAACACAAAATGAGGTTCTTTCACTCACACAACAATCTTGCAAACAAAAGACTAAATTATGCATACATCCAAAAATCATATTGAACATACAAAGGCAAGAATCACAAGGACTTTCAAGGTTGTAGTGTGGTCGGGTAAACAAACAAGGGGCAATTTCTAAAGGTAATTGAAACAAAAACTTGCCTAAACCTAAGGGAGTGAAAACTCACAAAGATTCACACACAAAATTTCAACCAATTTCTTCCAAAATCCCAAGTGCTACACAACACACAATACTTATTTAGCACAATTGTTGCAACTCTTTTTGTTTCCTTTTTCAAGGATTTTTCTTTTTCTTCTTTTTTTTCTTTCTTTTTCTCTTTCACAAATTTTTCTCTTTTTTTCTTTTCTTTTTCAATCCGCATAGAATCCAAACAATGAGTACATAATCATTCTCTCCCCAACTTGAATTCAACCGCACCATCATGTGAATACTCCCTACTTTCTAAGGCAAGGAAAAAAATCCATACAACAACACAAAGTTGAGGTCCAAGAAAAAACAAAATCCATTAAAAAATAAGTGAACTAAATACTCACAGACAAGCATTAAGTTCAAATAAAAACATGGATCAAAAAGCTCAAAGGGGTTACGAATTCTCACACACTCACAAGGTGAATTGACTATTTGGCTAAGGTGGTTGTGCTTAAAATGAAACAATTGCCTTGATCCTTTTCATGCATTCATATAATCAACACAAATAAAAGATTCAACATAATAAAATCCAGCTATAACAAGAATGTTGGTTCTCCGCGCATATATGAACAATGGAAAGCCACCTCACAAAAAGGTTGGGAACTAAAGTGATTCACAATAGAACAAGTATACAAAAGAATGGATGGCATGGAAGTTTGTAAAATGCCTAAGTATCATGAATATGCTAAAGTATAGAAAGCGATAAATACATACCTCAGACGTGTACAAAACTTAACAAAATCATTACCATACATCCGCAAGTTGAAACGAACCAACTTGGAAAATCACAACAGCGTCCTCAAGTAAGTCAATCAAAATCTGTGAGCAAACAACAACAAAAAACATTCGAAAAGAAAAACTATAAAACATGCTTGTTTTACGTCGTAAGCTCGACGCCTTTACGGTGCTTAATTAGAAACTTCCTTCATTCATGCCATGGTGATGTCTCACCGCGCAACCAAAAGCAAACGTCCTAACCAAACACTTGAACAAACGTCAAAATGTACAAGTATCAATATAAACAAGTGAAAATATACAACATGTACGATATCTACAAAACTCAAAAACAAAGAAACTATCGCAATGCGATTCAATATCAAAACCAATCCCCGGCAACGGCGCCATTTTGTTGGTTGCAGAATAGGGCAAGCAAGCAAAAATATTTATTTTCGGAAAGAATTCCCTCCGGGATTTATATCGTGTCCACAGAGATCGATTCGAGGGAAAGAATGTCGTTCGACAATCTCTCGCGTTAATGAGTTTGGATTAAATGGTTTCAAACAAGAAAATAGAAAAGTAAATATTAAAACATAAAAAGAATACATTCTTTGAAGAGAAGAAACCTATCAAGCATGAATATACACTACTCAGAACAAACGTAAACCTATCGATCGGTCGCATTCAACATACAATACTCATCAAAATCATCACGTATCGCTCACAACAAAGGTTATGTCTAACGCACAGTTGAGAGAGCAACCGTATTACTCTCGTCGACGCTCTCGCGCACGACGCCTCGAAACACGGAAGACATTAAGTTCCGACACCATAAAGATTATTATCTAAATCTATCTCTAGAGTCTAGACAATAGATATCCATCCTTAATCAAGATTCATGATGTTTATCTCTAACACAACACAAATCCAAACATAAATGCAAAAAGATCAAGGAAGACATCGATAATGATTTGTAAAGCATCTATATTATACAACCATGATCAATACATGTACATAGGTTTAGAGTAACAATACAAACATAACCCACAAAATAGAGAAATACATAGAGAAGAAATGGAGAAAAACCAAACATTTCTTGAGTTGTCGGCTCCGATTGATGAAGGATTCGACTCCGGATCATCCTAATGCATGCTCCAATGTGTTTTCTAGCCTAATTCTGGTCAAAAAATGCTATTGGATGGATTTGGAACTAAAAATATCAAACCCATAACTAAAAAATGATGAAAAATGGCTTAAATGGGCAAATCTGACTTTCCAGGTTCGCCTAGCGAGCCCCCGTTCGCTAGGCGAACGTAAACCGCCTTAAAGTTGAATTTTTTCACGATTCTGGAACTTTTAGTTCGCCCCGGTTTGTCTAGCGAACAAGCTAGCGAGTGCTCGCTACGGGGGCTCGCCTAGCGAGCATGACAGAAAACCAGAATTTGTTTTCTTCATAACTCTTGAACCGTAACTCCGATTGACGCACGGTTTGAAGCGTTGGAAAGCTTATTCAATGCTCTTTATGAATATGGAAACATCCCATTGCTGGAACACCTACAAAAATAAATGAAAATCGATTAAACTCAATGATATTTACACGGTAACGCACTATACACCGAAAACGTAAAGTAAACGTATTTACACACAAAGTGTGGTTTATTCAACCAATTTTAACACAAAGTAATGATAAGTGCAACAAAACTTATTTACAAAAATATGTACAATTTGCACTTATCAAACTCTCCCCAACTTACATAATTGTTTGTCCACAAACACGAATCAAACAAACTTGAAAATGCGCAAGAAATAACCAAAGAATGGCGAATCAACAGGTTTTGAAAAACGGAAACGAATGAATGGTTCAAATGAAAATGGTACACCCAAAAAGTAAATACTTACCACTAAACTGCAACGATAACATAGTCACGAAACAAAAGCAAAGTACAAAAGTCATGCCAAAAATTCTAAAACAACACAAGTTCAAATGTGAATCACACCTAGCAAAAACAATCATCGGTAGATGAAAAACACAAAATGAGGTTCTTTCACTCACACAACAATCTTGCAAACAAAAGACTTAATTATGCATACATCCAAAAATCATATTGAACATACAAAGGCAAGAACCACAAGGACTTTCAAGGTTGTAGTGTGGTCGGGTAAACAAACAAGGGGCAATTTCTAAAGGTAATTGAAACAAAAACTTGCCTAAACCTAAGGGAGTGAAAACTCACAAAGATTCACACACAAAATTTCAACCAACTTCTTCCAAAATCCCAAGTGCTACACAACACACAATACTTATTTAGCACAATTGTTGCAACTCTTTTTGTTTCCTTTTTCAAGGATTTTTCTTTTTCTTCTTTTTTTTCTTTCTTTTTCTCTTTCACAAATTTTTCTCTTTTTTTCTTTTCTTTTTCAATCCGCATAGAATCCAAACAATGAGTACATAATCATTCTCTCCCCAACTTGAATTCAACCGCACCATCATGTGAATACTCCCTACTTTCTAAGGCAAGGAAAAAAATCCATACAACAACACAAAGTTGAGGTCCAAGAAAAAACAAAATCCATTCAAAAATAAGCGAACTAAATACTCACAGACAAGCATTAAGTTCAAATAAAAACATGGATCAAAAAGCTCAAAGGGGTTACGAATTCTCACACACTCACAAGGTGAATTGACTATTTGGCTAAGGTGGTTGTGCTCAAAATGAAACAATTGCCTTGATCCTTTTCATGCATTCATATAATCAACACAAATAAAAGATTCAACATAATAAAATCCAGCTATAACAAGAATGTTGGTTCTCCGCGCATATATGAACAATGGAAAGCCACCTCACAAAAAGGTTGGGAACTAAAGTGATTCACAATAGAACAAGTATACAAAAGAATGGATGGCATGGAAGTTTGTAAAATGCCTAAGTATCATGAATATGCTAAAGTATAGAAAGCGATAAATACATACCTCAGACGTGTACAAAACTTAACAAAATCATTACCATACATCCGCAAGTTGAAACGAACCAACTTGGAAAATCACAACAGCGTCCTCAAGTAAGTCAATCAAAATCTGTGAGCAAACAACAACAAAAAACATTCGAAAAGAAAAACTATAAAACATGCTTGTTTTACGTCGTAAGCTCGACGCCTTTACGGTGCTTAATTAGAAACTTCCTTCATTCATGCCATGGTGATGTCTCACCGCGCAACCAAAAGCAAACGTCCTAACCAAACACTTGAACAAACGTCAAAATGTACAAGTATCAATATAAACAAGTGAAAATATACAACATGTACGATATCTACAAAACTCAAAAACAAAGAAACTATCGCAATGCGATTCAATATCAAAACCAATCCCCGGCAACGGCGCCATTTTGTTGGTTGCAGAATAGGGCAAGCAAGCAAAAATATTTATTTTCGGAAAGAATTCCCTCCGGGATTTATATCGTGTCCACAGAGATCGATTCGAGGGAAAGAATGTCGTTCGACAATCTCTCGCGTTAATGAGTTTGGATTAAATGGTTTCAAACAAGAAAATAGAAAAGTAAATATTAAAACATAAAAAGAATACATTCTTTGAAGAGAAGAAACCTATCAAGCATGAATATACACTACTCAGAACAAACGTAAACCTATCGATCGGTCGCATTCAACATACAATACTCATCAAAATCATCACGTATCGCTCACAACAAAGGTTATGTCTAACGCACAGTTGAGAGAGCAACCGTATTACTCTCGTCGACGCTCTCGCGCACGACGCCTCGAAACACGGAAGACATTAAGTTCCGACACCATAAAGATTATTATCTAAATCTATCTCTAGAGTCTAGACAATAGATATCCATCCTTAATCAAGATTCATGATGTTTATCTCTAACACAACACAAATCCAAACATAAATGCAAAAAGATCAAGGAAGACATCGATAATGATTTGTAAAGCATCTATATTATACAACCATGATCAATACATGTACATAGGTTTAGAGTAACAATACAAACATAACCCACAAAATAGAGAAATACATAGAGAAGAAATGGAGAAAAACCAAACATTTCTTGAGTTGTCGGCTCCGATTGATGAAGGATTCGACTCCGGATCATCCTAATGCATGCTCCAATGTGTTTTCTAGCCTAATTCTGGTCAAAAATGCTATTGGATGGATTTGGAACTAAAAATATCAAACCCATAACTAAAAAATGATGAAAAATGGCTTAAATGGGCAAATCTGACTTTCCAGGTTCGCCTAGCGACCCCCCGTTCGCTAGGCGAACGTAAACCGCCTTAAAGTTGAGTTTTTTCACGATTCTGGAACTTTTAGTTCGCCCCGGTTTGCCTAGCGAACAAGCTAGCGAGTGCTCGCTACGGGGGCTCGCCTAGCGAGCATGACAGAAAACCAGAATTTGTTTTCTTCATAACTCTTGAACCGTAACTCCGATTGACGCACGGTTTGAAGCGTTGGAAAGCTTATTCAATGCTCTTTATGAATATGGAAACATCCCATTGCTGGAACACCTACAAAAATAAATGAAAATCGATTAAACTCAATGATATTTACACGGTAACGCACTATACACCGAAAACGTAAAGTAAACGTATTTACACACAAAGTGGGGTTTATTCAACCAATTTTAACACAAAGTAATGATAAGTGCAACAAAACTTATATACAAAAATATGTACAATTTGCACTTATCAAACTCTCCCCAACTTACATAATTGTTTGTCCACAAACAAGAATCAAACAAACTTGAAAATGCGCAAGAAATAACCAAAGAATGACGAATCAACAGGTTTTGAAAAACGGAAACGAATGAATGGTTCAAATGAAAATGGTACACCCAAAAAGTAAATACTTACCACTAAACTGCAACGATAACATAGTCACGAAACAAAAGCAAAGTACAAAAGTCATGCCAAAAATTCTAAAACAACACAAGTTCAAATGTGAATCACACCTAGCAAAAACAATCATCGGTAGATGAAAAACACAAAATGAGGTTCTTTCACTCACACAACAATCTTGCAAACAAAAGACTAAATTATGCATACATCCAAAAATCATATTGAACATACAAAGGCAAGAATCACAAGGACTTTCAAGGTTGTAGCGTGGTCGGGTAAACAAACAAGGGGCAATTTCTAAAGGTAATTGAAACAAAAACTTGCCTAAACCTAAGGGAGTGAAAACTCACAAAGATTCACACACAAAATTTCAACCAACTTCTTCCAAAATCCCAAGTGCTACACAACACACAATACTTATTTAGCACAATTGTTGCAACTCTTTTTGTTTCCTTTTTCAAGGATTTTTCTTTTTCTTCTTTTTTTTCTTTCTTTTTCTCTTTCACAAATTTTTCTCTTTTTTTCTTTTCTTTTTCAATCCGCATAGAATCCAAACAATGAGTACATAATCATTCTCTCCCCAACTTGAATTCAACCGCACCATCATGTGAATACTCCCTACTTTCTAAGGCAAGGAAAAAAATCCATACAACAACACAAAGTTGAGGTCCAAGAAAAAACAAAATCCATTCAAAAATAAGTGAACTAAATACTCATAGACAACCATTAAGTTCAAATAAAAACATGGATCAAAAAGCTCAAAGGGGTTACGAATTCTCACACACTCACAAGGTGAATTGACTATTTGGCTAAGGTGGTTGTGCTCAAAATGAAACAATTGCCTTGATCCTTTTCATGCATTCATATAATCAACACAAATAAAAGATTCAACATAATAAAATCCAGCTATAACAAGAATGTTGGTTCTCCGCGCATATATGAACAATGGAAAGCCACCTCACAAAAAGGTTGGGAACTAAAGTGATTCACAATAGAACAAGTATACAAAAGAATGGATGGCATGGAAGTTTGTAAAATGCCTAAGTATCATGAATATGCTAAAGTATAGAAAGCGATAAATACATACCTCAGACGTGTACAAAACTTAACAAAATCATTACCATACATCCGCAAGTTGAAACGAACCAACTTGGAAAATCACAACAGCGTCCTCAAGTAAGTCAATCAAAATCTGTGAGCAAACAACAACCAAAAACATTCGAAAAGAAAAACTATAAAACATGCTTGTTTTACGTCGTAAGCTCGACGCCTTTACGGTGCTTAATTAGAAACTTCCTTCATTCATGCCATGGTGATGTCTCACCGCGCAACCAAAAGCAAGCGTCCTAACCAAACACTTGAACAAACGTCAAAATGTACAAGTATCAATATAAACAAGTGAAAATATACAACATGTACGATATCTACAAAACTCAAAAATAAAGAAACTATCGCAATGCGATTCAATATCAAAACCAATCCCCAGCAACGGCGCCATTTTGTTGGTTGCAGAATATGGCAAGCAAGCAAAAATATTTATTTTCGGAAAGAATTCCCTCCGGGATTTATATCGTGTCCACAGAGATCGATTCGAGGGAAAGAATGTCGTTCGACAATCTCTCGCGTTAATGAGTTTGGATTAAATGGTTTCAAACAAGAAAATAGAAAAGTAAATATTAAAACATAAAAAGAATACATTCTTTGAAGAGATGAAACCTATCAAGCATGAATATACACTACTCAGAACAAACGTAAACCTATCGATTGGTCGCATTCAACATACAATACTCATCAAAATCATCACGTATCGCTCACAACAAAGGTTATGTCTAACGCACAGTTGAGAGAGCAACCGTATTACTCTCGTCGACGCTCTCGCGCACGACGCCTCGAAACACGGAAGACATTAAGTTCCGACACCATAAAGATTATTATCTAAATCTATCTCTAGAGTCTAGACAATAGATATCCATCCTTAATCAAGATTCATGATGTTTATCTCTAACACAACACAAATCCAAACATAAATGCAAAAAGATCAAGGAAGACATCGATAATGATTTGTAAAGCATCTATATTATACAACCATGATCAATACATGTACATAGGTTTAGAGTAACAATACAAACATAACCCACAAAATAGAGAAATACATAGAGAAGAAATGGAGAAAAACCAAACATTTCTTGAGTTGTCGGCTCCGATTGATGAAGGATTCGACTCCGGATCATCCTAATGCATGCTCCAATGTGTTTTCTAGCCTAATTCTGGTCAAAAAATGCTATTGGATGGATTTGGAACTAAAAATATCAAACCCATAACTAAAAAATGATGAAAAATGGCTTAAATGGGCAAATCTGACTTTCCAGGTTCGCCTAGCAAGCCCCCGTTCGCTAGGCGAACGTAAACCGCCTTAAAGTTGAATTTTTTCACGATTCTGGAACTTTTAGTTCGCCCCGGTTTGTCTAGCGAACAAGCTAGCGAGTGCTCGCTACGGGGGCTCGCCTAGCGAGCATGACAGAAAACCAGAATTTGTTTTCTTCATAACTCTTGAACCGTAACTCCGATTGACGCACGGTTTGAAGCGTTGGAAAGCTTATTCAATGCTCTTTATGAATATGGAAACATCCCATTGCTGGAACACCTACAAAAATAAATGAAAATCGATTAAACTCAATGATATTTACACGGTAACGCACTATACACCGAAAACGTAAAGTAAACGTATTTACACACAAAGTGGGGTTTATTCAACCAATTTTAACACAAAGTAATGATAAGTGCAACAAAACTGATATACAAAAATAGGTACAATTTGCACTTATCAAACTCTCCCCAACTTACATAATTGTTTGTCCACAAACAAGAATCAAACAAACTTGAAAATGCGCAAGAAATAACCAAAGAATGACGAATCAACAGGTTTTGAAAAACGGAAACGAATGAATGGTTCAAATGAAAATGGTACACCCAAAAAGTAAATACTTACCACTAAACTGCAACGATAACATAGTCACGAAACAAAAGCAAAGTACAAAAGTCATGCCAAAAATTCTAAAACAACACAAGTTCAAATGTGAATCACACCTAGCAAAAACAATCATCGGTAGATGAAAAACACAAAATGAGGTTCTTTCACTCACACAACAATCTTGCAAACAAAAGACTAAATTATGCATACATCCAAAAATCATATTGAACATACAAAGGCAAGAATCACAAGGACTTTCAAGGTTGTAGCGTGGTCGGGTAAACAAACAAGGGGCAATTTCTAAAGGTAATTGAAACAAAAACTTGCCTAAACCTAAGGGAGTGAAAACTCACAAAGATTCACACACAAAATTTCAACCAACTTCTTCCAAAATCCCAAGTGCTACACAACACACAATACTTATTTAGCACAATTGTTGCAACTCTTTTTGTTTCCTTTTTCAAGGATTTTTCTTTTTCTTCTTTTTTTTCTTTCTTTTTCTCTTTCACAAATTTTTCTCTTTTTTTCTTTTCTTTTTCAATCCGCATAGAATCCAAACAATGAGTACATAATCATTCTCTCCCCAACTTGAATTCAACCGCACCATCATGTGAATACTCCCTACTTTCTAAGGCAAGGAAAAAAATCCATACAACAACACAAAGTTGAGGTCCAAGAAAAAACAAAATCCATTCAAAAATAAGTGAACTAAATACTCATAGACAACCATTAAGTTCAAATAAAAACATGGATCAAAAAGCTCAAAGGGGTTACGAATTCTCACACACTCACAAGGTGAATTGACTATTTGGCTAAGGTGGTTGTGCTCAAAATGAAACAATTGCCTTGATCCTTTTCATGCATTCATATAATCAACACAAATAAAAGATTCAACATAATAAAATCCAGCTATAACAAGAATGTTGGTTCTCCGCGCATATATGAACAATGGAAAGCCACCTCACAAAAAGGTTGGGAACTAAAGTGATTCACAATAGAACAAGTATACAAAAGAATGGATGGCATGGAAGTTTGTAAAATGCCTAAGTATCATGAATATGCTAAAGTATAGAAAGCGATAAATACATACCTCAGACGTGTACAAAACTTAACAAAATCATTACCATACATCCGCAAGTTGAAACGAACCAACTTGGAAAATCACAACAGCGTCCTCAAGTAAGTCAATCAAAATCTGTGAGCAAACAACAACCAAAAACATTCGAAAAGAAAAACTATAAAACATGCTTGTTTTACGTCGTAAGCTCGACGCCTTTACGGTGCTTAATTAGAAACTTCCTTCATTCATGCCATGGTGATGTCTCACCGCGCAACCAAAAGCAAGCGTCCTAACCAAACACTTGAACAAACGTCAAAATGTACAAGTATCAATATAAACAAGTGAAAATATACAACATGTACGATATCTATAAAACTCAAAAACAAAGAAACTATCGCAATGCGATTCAATATCAAAACCAATCCCCGGCAACGGCGCCATTTTGTTGGTTGCAGAATAGGGCAAGCAAGCAAAAATATTTATTTTCAGAAAGAATTCCCTCCGGGATTTATATCGTGTCCACAGAGATCGGTTCGAGGGAAAGAATGCCGTTCGACAATCTCTCGCGTTATTGAGTTTGGATTAAATGGTTTCAAACAAGAAAATAGAAAAGTAAATATTAAAACATAAAAAGAATACATTCTTTGAAGAGAAGAAACCTATCAAGCATGAATATACACTACTCAGAACAAACGTAAACCTATCGATCGGTCGCATTCAACATACAATACTCATCAAAATCATCACGTATCGCTCACAACAAAGGTTATGTCTAACGCACAATTGAGAGAGCAACCGTATTACTCTCGTCGATGCTCTCGCGCACGACGCCTCGAAACACGGAAGACATTAAGTTCCGACACCATAAAGATTATTATTTAAATCTATCTCTAGAGTCTAGACAATAGATATCCATCCTTAATCAAGATTCATGATGTTTATCTCTAACACAACACAAATCCAAACATAAATGCAAAAAGATCAAGGAAGACATCGATAATGATTTGTAAAGCATCTATATTATACAACCATGATCAATACATGTACATAGGTTTAGAGTAACAATACAAACATAACCCACAAAATAGAGAAATACATAGAGAAGAAATGGAGAAAAACCAAACATTTCTTGAGTTGTCGGCTCCGATTGATGAAGGATTCGACTCCGGATCATCCTAATGCATGCTCCAATGTGTTTTCTAGCCTAATTCTGGTCAAAAATGCTATTGGATGGATTTGGAACTAAAAATATCAAACCCATAACTAAAAAATGATGAAAAATGGCTTAAATGGGCAAATCTGACTTTCCAGGTTCGCCTAGCGAGCCCCCGTTCGCTAGGCGAACGTAAACCGCCTTAAAGTTGAGTTTTTTCACGATTCTGGAACTTTTAGTTCGCCCCGGTTTGCCTAGCGAACAAGCTAGCGAGTGCTCGCTACGGGGGCTCGCCTAGCGAGCATGACAGAAAACCAGAATTTGTTTTCTTCATAACTCTTGAACCGTAACTCCGATTGACGCACGGTTTGAAGCGTTGGAAAGCTTATTCAATGCTCTTTATGAATATGGAAACATCCCATTGCTGGAACACCTACAAAAATAAATGAAAATCGATTAAACTCAATGATATTTACACGGTAACGCACTATACACCGAAAACGTAAAGTAAACGTATTTACACACAAAGTGGGGTTTATTCAACCAATTTTAACACAAAGTAATGATAAGTGCAACAAAACTTATATACAAAAATATGTACAATTTGCACTTATCAAACTCTCCCCAACTTACATAATTGTTTGTCCACAAACAAGAATCAAACAAACTTGAAAATGCGCAAGAAATAACCAAAGAATGACGAATCAACAGGTTTTGAAAAACGGAAACGAATGAATGGTTCAAATGAAAATGGTACACCCAAAAAGTAAATACTTACCACTAAACTGCAACGATAACATAGTCACGAAACAAAAGCAAAGTACAAAAGTCATGCCAAAAATTCTAAAACAACACAAGTTCAAATGTGAATCACACCTAGCAAAAACAATCATCGGTAGATGAAAAACACAAAATGAGGTTCTTTCACTCACACAACAATCTTGCAAACAAAAGACTAAATTATGCATACATCCAAAAATCATATTGAACATACAAAGGCGAGAATCACAAGGACTTTCAAGGTTGTAGCGTGGTCGGGTAAACAAACAAGGGGCAATTTCTAAAGGTAATTGAAACAAAAACTTGCCTAAACCTAAGGGAGTGAAAACTCACAAAGATTCACACACAAAATTTCAACCAACTTCTTCCAAAATCCTAAGTGCTACACAACACACAATACTTATTTAGCACAATTGTTGCAACTCTTTTTGTTTCCTTTTTCAAGGATTTTTCTTTTTCTTCTTTTTTTTCTTTCTTTTTCTCTTTCACAAATTTTTCTCTTTTTTTCTTTTCTTTTTCAATCCGCATAGAATCCAAACAATGAGTACATAATCATTCTCTCCCCAACTTGAATTCAACCGCACCATCATGTGAATACTCCCTACTTTCTAAGGCAAGGAAAAAAATCCATACAACAACACAAAGTTGAGGTCCAAGAAAAAACAAAATCCATTCAAAAATAAGTGAACTAAATACTCATAGACAAGCATTAAGTTCAAATAAAAACATGGATCAAAAAGCTCAAAGGGGTTACGAATTCTCACACACTCACAAGGTGAATTGACTATTTGGCTAAGGTGGTTGTGCTCAAAATGAAACAATTGCCTTGATCCTTTTCATGCATTCATATAATCAACACAAATAAAAGATTCAACATAATAAAATCCAGCTATAACAAGAATGTTGGTTCTTCGCGCATATATGAACAATGGAAAGCCACCTCACAAAAAGGTTGGGAACTAAAGTGATTCACAATAGAACAAGTATACAAAAGAATGGATGGCATGGAAGTTTGTAAAATGCCTAAGTATCATGAATATGCTAAAGTATAGAAAGCGATAAATACATACCTCAGACGTGTACAAAACTTAACAAAATCATTACCATACATCCGCAAGTTGAAACGAACCAACTTGGAAAATCACAACAGCGTCCTCAAGTAAGTCAATCAAAATCTGTGAGCAAACAACAACCAAAAACATTCGAAAAGAAAAACTATAAAACATGCTTGTTTTACGTCGTAAGCTCGACGCCTTTACGGTGCTTAATTAGAAACTTCCTTCATTCATGCCATGGTGATGTCTCACCGCGCAACCAAAAGCAAGCGTCCTAACCAAACACTTAAACAAACGTCAAAATGTACAAGTATCAATATAAACAAGTGAAAATATTCAACATGTACGATATCTACAAAACTAAAAAACAAAGAAACTATCGCAATGCGATTCAATATCAAAACCAATCCCCGGCAACGGCGCCATATTGTTGGTTGCAGAATAGGGCAAGCAAGCAAAAATATTTATTTTCGGAAAGAATTCCCTCCGGGATTTATATCGTGTCCACAGAGATCGGTTCGAGGGAAAGAATGTCGTTCGACAATCTCTCGCGTTAATGAGTTTGGATTAAATGGTTTCAAACAAGAAAATAGAAAAGTAAATATTAAAACATAAAAAGAATACATTCTTTGAAGAGAAGAAACCTATCAAGCATGAATATACACTACTCAGAACAAACGTAAACCTATCGATCGGTCGCATTCAACATACAATACTCATCAAAATCATCACGTATCGCTCACAACAAAGGTTATGTCTAACGCACAGTTGAGAGAATAACCGTATTACTCTCGTCGACGCTCTCGCACACGACGCCTCGAAACACGGAAGACATTAAGTTCCGACACCATAAAGATTATTATCTAAATCTATCTCTAGAGTCTAGACAATAGATATCCATCCTTAATCAAGATTCATGATGTTTATCTCTAACACAACACAAATCCAAACATAAATGCAAAAAGATCAAGGAAGACATCGATAATGATTTGTAAAGCATCTATATTATACAACCATGATCAATACATGTACATAGGTTTAGAGTAACAATACAAACATAACCCACAAAATAGAGAAATACATAGAGAAGAAATGGAGAAAAACCAAACATTTCTTGAGTTGTCGGCTCCGATTGATGAAGGATTCGACTCCGGATCATCCTAATGCATGCTCCAATGTGTTTTCTAGCCTAATTCTGGTCAAAAAATGCTATTGAATGGATTTGGAACTAAAAATATCAAACCCATAACTAAAAAATGTTGAAAAATGGCTTAAATGGGCAAATCTGACTTTCCAGGTTCGCCTAGCGAGCCCCCGTTCGCTAGGCGAACGTAAACCACCTTAAAGTTGAGTTTTTTCACGATTCTGGAACTTTTAGTTCGCCCCGGTTCGCCTAGCGAACAAGCTAGCGAGTGCTCGCTACGGGGGCTCGCCTAGCGAGCATGACAGAAAACCAGAATTTGTTTTCTTCATAACTCTTGAACCGTAACTCCGATTGACGCACGGTTTGAAGCGTTGGAAAGCTTATTCAATGCTATTTATGAATATGGAAACATCCCATTGCTGGAACACCTACAAAAATAAATGAAAATCGATTAAACTCAATGATATTTACACGGTAATGCACTATACACCGAAAAGGTAAAGTAAACGTATTTACACACAAAGTGGGGTTTATTCAACCAATTTTAACACAAAGTAATGATAAGTGCAACAAAACTTATATACAAAAATATGTACAATTTGCACTTATCAAACTCTCCCCAACTTACATAATTGTTTGTCCACAAACAAGAATCAAACAAACTTGAAAATGCGCAAGAAATAACCAAAGAATGACGAATCAACAGGTTTTGAAAAACGGAAACGAATGAATGGTTCAAATGAAAATGGTACACCCAAAAAGTAAATACTTACCACTAAACTGCAACGATAACATAGTCACGAAACAAACGCAAAGTACAAAAGTCATGCCAAAAATTCTAAAACAACACAAGTTCAAATGTGAATCACACCTAGCAAAAACAATCATCGGTAGATGAAAAACACAAAATGAGGTTCTTTCACTCACACAACAATCTTGCAAACAAAAGACTAAATTATGCATACATCCAAAAATCATATTGAACATACAAAGGCAAGAATCACAAGGACTTTCAAGGTTGTAGCGTGGTCGGGTAAACAAACAAGGGGCAATTTCTAAAGGTAATTGAAACAAAAACTTGCCTAAACCTAAGGGAGTGAAAACTCACAAAGATTCACACACAAAATTTCAACCAACTTCTTCCAAAATCCCAAGTGCTACACAACACACAATACTTATTTAGCACAATTGTTGCAACTCTTTTTGTTTCCTTTTTCAAGGATTTTTCTTTTTCTTCTTTTTTTTCTTTCTTTTTCTCTTTCACAAATTTTTCTCTTTTTTTCTTTTCTTTTTCAATCCGCATAGAATCCAAACAATGAGTACATAATCATTCTCTCCCCAACTTGAATTCAACCGCACCATCATGTGAATACTCCCTACTTTCTAAGGCAAGGAAAAAAATCCATACAACAACACAAAGTTGAGGTCCAAGAAAAAACAAAATCCATTCAAAAATAAGTGAACTAAATACTCATAGACAAGCATTAAGTTCAAATAAAAACATGGATCAAAAAGCTCAAAGGGGTTACGAATTCTCACACACTCACAAGGTGAATTGACTATTTGGCTAAGGTGGTTGGGCTCAAAATGAAACAATTGCCTTGATCCTTTTCATGCATTCATATAATCAACACAAATAAAAGATTCAACATAATAAAATCCAGCTATAACAAGAATGTTGGTTCTCCGCGCATATATGAACAATGGAAAGCCACCTCACAAAAAGGTTGGGAACTAAAGTGATTCACAATAGAACAAGTATACAAAAGAATGGATGGCATGGAAGTTTGTAAAATGCCTAAGTATCATGAATATGCTAAAGTATAGAAAGCGATAAATACATACCTCAGACGTGTACAAAACTTAACAAAATCATTACCATACATCCGCAAGTTGAAACGAACCAACTTGGAAAATCACAACAGCGTCCTCAAGTAAGTCAATCAAAATCTGTGAGCAAACAACAACCAAAAACATTCGAAAAGAAAAACTATAAAACATGCTTGTTTTACGTCGTAAGCTCGACGCCTTTACGGTGCTTAATTAGAAACTTCCTTCATTCATGCCATGGTGATGTCTCACCGCGCAACCAAAAGCAAGCGTCCTAACCAAACACTTAAACAAACGTCAAAATGTTCAAGTATCAATATAAACAAGTGAAAATATACAACATGTACGATATCTACAAAACTCAAAAACAAAGAAACTATCGCAATGCGATTCAATATCAAAACCAATCCCCGGCAACGGCGCCATTTTGTTGGTTGCAGAATAGGGCAAGCAAGCAAAAATATTTATTTTCGGAAAGAATTCCCTCTGGGATTTATATCGTGTCCACAGAGATCGGTTCGAGGGAAAGAATGTCGTTCGACAATCTCTCGCGTCAATGAGTTTGGATTAAATGGTTTCAAACAAGAAAATAGAAAAGTAAATATTAAAACATAAAAAGAATACATTCTTTGAAGAGAAGAAACCTATCAAGCATGAATATACACTACTCAGAACAAACGTAAACCTATCGATCGGTCGCATTCAACATACAATACTCATCAAAATCATCACGTATCGCTCACAACAAAGGTTATGTCTAACGCACAGTTGAGAAAGTAACCGTATTACTCTCGTCGACGCTCTCGCGCACGACGCCTCGAAACACGGAAGACATTAAGTTCCGACACCATAAAGATTATTATCTAAATCTATCTCTAGAGTCTAGACAATAGATATCCATCCTTAATCAAGATTCATGATGTTTATCTCTAACACAACACAAATCCAAACATAAATGCAAAAAGATCAAGGAAGACATCGATAATGATTTGTAAAGCATCTATATTATACAACCATGATCAATACATGTACATAGGTTTAGAGTAACAATACAAACATAACCCACAAAATAGAGAAATACATAGAGAAGAAATGGAGAAAAACCAAACATTTCTTGAGTTGTCGGCTCCGATTGATGAAGGATTCGACTCCGGATCATCCTAATGCATGCTCCAATGTGTTTTCTAGCCTAATTCTGGTCAAAAAATGCTATTGGATGGATTTGGAACTAAAAATATCAAACCCATAACTAAAAAATGATGAAAAATGGCTTAAATGGGCAAATCTGACTTTCCAGGTTCGCCTAGCGAGCCCCCGTTCGCTAGGCGAATGTAAACCACCTTAAAGTTGAGTCTTTTCACGATTCTGGAACTTTTAGTTCGCCCCGGTTCGCCTAGCGAACAAGCTAGCGAGTGCTCGCTACGGGGGCTCGCCTAGCGAGCATGACAGAAAACCAGAATTTGTTTTCTTCATAACTCTTGAACCGTAACTCCGATTGACGCACGGTTTGAAGCGTTGGAAAGCTTATTCAATGCTCTTTATGAATATGGAAACATCCCATTGTTGGAACACCTACAAAAATAAATGAAAATCGATTAAACTCAATGATATTTACACGGTAATGCACTATACACCGAAAAGGTAAAGTAAACGTATTTACACACAAAGTGGGGTTTATTCAACCAATTTTAACACAAAGTAATGATAAGTGCAACAAAACTTATATACAAAAATATGTACAATTTGCACTTATCAAACTCTCCCCAACTTACATAATTGTTTGTCCACAAACAAGAATCAAACAAACTTGAAAATGCGCAAGAAATAACCAAAGAATGACGAATCAACAGGTTTTGAAAAACGGAAACGAATGAATGGTTCAAATGAAAATGGTACACCCAAAAAGTAAATACTTACCACTAAACTGCAACGATAACATAGTCACGAAACAAACGCAAAGTACAAAAGTCATGCCAAAAATTCTAAAACAACACAAGTTCAAATGTGAATCACACCTAGCAAAAACAATCATCGGTACATGAAAAACACAAAATGAGGTTCTTTCACTCACACAACAATCTTGCAAACAAAAGACTAAATTATGCATACATCCAAAAATCATATTGAACATACAAAGGCAAGAATCACAAGGACTTTCAAGGTTGTAGCGTGGTCGGGTAAACAAACAAGGGGCAATTTCTAAAGGTAATTGAAACAAAAACTTGCCTAAACCTAAGGGAGTGAAAACTCACAAAGATTCACACACAAAATTTCAACCAACTTCTTCCAAAATCCCAAGTGCTACACAACACACAATACTTATTTAGCACAATTGTTGCAACTCTTTTTGTTTCCTTTTTCAAGGATTTTTCTTTTTCTTCTTTTTTTTTCTTTCTTTTTCTCTTTCACAAATTTTTCTCTTTTTTTCTTTTCTTTTTCAATCCGCATAGAATCCAAACAATGAGTACATAATCATTCTCTCCCCAACTTGAATTCAACCGCACCATCATGTGAATACTCCCTACTTTCTAAGGCAAGGAAAAAAATCCATACAACAACACAAAGTTGAGGTCCAAGAAAAAACAAAATCCATTTAAAAATAAGTGAACAAAATACTCACAGACAAGCATTAAGTTCAAATAAAAACATGGATCAAAAAGCTCAAAGGGGTTACGAATTCTCACACACTCACAAGGTGAATTGACTATTTGGCTAAGGTGGTTGTGCTCAAAATGAAACAATTGCCTTGATCCTTTTCATGCATTCATATAATCAACACAAATAAAAGATTCAACATAATAAAATCCAGCTATAACAAGAATGTTGGTTCTTCGCGCATATATGAACAATGGAAAGCCACCTCACAAAAAGGTTGGGAACTAAAGTGATTCACAATAGAACAAGTATACAAAAGAATGGATGGCATGGAAGTTTGTAAAATGCCTAAGTATCATGAATATGCTAAAGTATAGAAAGCGATAAATACATACCTCAGACGTGTACAAAACTTAACAAAATCATTACCATACATCCGCAAGTTGAAACGAACCAACTTGGAAAATCACAACAGCGTCCTCAAGTAAGTCAATCAAAATCTGTGAGCAAACAACAACCAAAAACATTCGAAAAGAAAAACTATAAAACATGCTTGTTTTACGTCGTAAGCTCGACGCCTTTACGTTGCTTAATTAGAAACTTCCTTCATTCATGCCATGGTGATGTCTCACCGCGCAACCAAAAGCAAGCGTCCTAACCAAACACTTGAACAAACGTTAAAATGTACAAGTATCAATATAAACAAGTGAAAATATACAACATGTACGATATCTACAAAACTCAAAAACAAAGAAACTATCGCAATGCGATTCAATATCAAAACCAATCCCCGGCAACGGCGCCATTTTGTTGGTTGCAGAATAGGGCAAGCAAGCAAAAATATTTATTTTCGGAAAGAATTCCCTCCGGGATTTATATCGTGTCCACAGAGATCGGTTCGAGGGAAAGAATGTCGTTCGACAATCTCTCGCGTTAATGAGTTTGGATTAAATGGTTTCAAACAAGAAAATAGAAAAGTAAATATTAAAACGTAAAAAGAATACATTCTTTGAAGAGAAGAAACCTATCAAGCATGAATATACACTACTCAGAACAAACGTAAACCTATCGATCGGTCGCATTCAACATACAATACTCATCAAAATCATCACGTATCGCTCACAACAAAGGTTATGTCTAACGCACAGTTGAGAGAGCAACCGTATTACTCTCGTCGACGCTCTCGCGCACGACGCCTCGAAACACGGAAGACATTAAGTTCCGACACCATAAAGATTATTATCTAAATCTATCTCTAGAGTCTAGACAATAGATATCCATCCTTAATCAAGATTCATGATGTTTATCTCTAACACAACACAAATCCAAACATAAATGCAAAAAGATCAAGGAAGACATCGATAATGATTTGTAAAGCATCTATATTATACAACCATGATCAATACATGTACATAGGTTTAGAGTAACAATACAAACATAACCCACAAAATAGAGAAATACATAGAGAAGAAATGGAGAAAAACCAAACATTTCTTGAGTTGTCGGCTCCGATTGATGAAGGATTCGACTCCGGATCATCCTAATGCATGCTCCAATGTGTTTTCTAGCCTAATTCTGGTCAAAAAATGCTATTGGATGGATTTGGAACTAAAAATATCAAACCCATAACTAAAAAATGATGAAAAATGGCTTAAATGGGCAAATCTGACTTTCCAGGTTCGCCTAGCGAGCCCCCGTTCGCTAGGCGAATGTAAACCACCTTAAAGTTGAGTCTTTTCACGATTCTGGAACTTTTAGTTCGCCCCGGTTCGCCTAGCGAACAAGCTAGCGAGTGCTCGCTACGGGGGCTCGCCTAGCGAGCATGACAGAAAACCAGAATTTGTTTTCTTCATAACTCTTGAACCGTAACTCCGATTGACGCACGGTTTGAAGCGTTGGAAAGCTTATTCAATGCTCTTTATGAATATGGAAACATCCCATTGTTGGAACACCTACAAAAATAAATGAAAATCGATTAAACTCAATGATATTTACACGGTAATGCACTATACACCGAAAAGGTAAAGTAAACGTATTTACACACAAAGTGGGGTTTATTCAACCAATTTTAACACAAAGTAATGATAAGTGCAACAAAACTTATATACAAAAATATGTACAATTTGCACTTATCAAACTCTCCCCAACTTACATAATTGTTTGTCCACAAACAAGAATCAAACAAACTTGAAAATGCGCAAGAAATAACCAAAGAATGACGAATCAACAGGTTTTGAAAAACGGAAACGAATGAATGGTTCAAATGAAAATGGTACACCCAAAAAGTAAATACTTACCACTAAACTGCAACGATAACATAGTCACGAAACAAACGCAAAGTACAAAAGTCATGCCAAAAATTCTAAAACAACACAAGTTCAAATGTGAATCACACCTAGCAAAAACAATCATCGGTACATGAAAAACACAAAATGAGGTTCTTTCACTCACACAACAATCTTGCAAACAAAAGACTAAATTATGCATACATCCAAAAATCATATTGAACATACAAAGGCAAGAATCACAAGGACTTTCAAGGTTGTAGCGTGGTCGGGTAAACAAACAAGGGGCAATTTCTAAAGGTAATTGAAACAAAAACTTGCCTAAACCTAAGGGAGTGAAAACTCACAAAGATTCACACACAAAATTTCAACCAACTTCTTCCAAAATCCCAAGTGCTACACAACACACAATACTTATTTAGCACAATTGTTGCAACTCTTTTTGTTTCCTTTTTCAAGGATTTTTCTTTTTCTTCTTTTTTTTTCTTTCTTTTTCTCTTTCACAAATTTTTCTCTTTTTTTCTTTTCTTTTTCAATCCGCATAGAATCCAAACAATGAGTACATAATCATTCTCTCCCCAACTTGAATTCAACCGCACCATCATGTGAATACTCCCTACTTTCTAAGGCAAGGAAAAAAATCCATACAACAACACAAAGTTGAGGTCCAAGAAAAAACAAAATCCATTTAAAAATAAGTGAACAAAATACTCACAGACAAGCATTAAGTTCAAATAAAAACATGGATCAAAAAGCTCAAAGGGGTTACGAATTCTCACACACTCACAAGGTGAATTGACTATTTGGCTAAGGTGGTTGTGCTCAAAATGAAACAATTGCCTTGATCCTTTTCATGCATTCATATAATCAACACAAATAAAAGATTCAACATAATAAAATCCAGCTATAACAAGAATGTTGGTTCTTCGCGCATATATGAACAATGGAAAGCCACCTCACAAAAAGGTTGGGAACTAAAGTGATTCACAATAGAACAAGTATACAAAAGAATGGATGGCATGGAAGTTTGTAAAATGCCTAAGTATCATGAATATGCTAAAGTATAGAAAGCGATAAATACATACCTCAGACGTGTACAAAACTTAACAAAATCATTACCATACATCCGCAAGTTGAAACGAACCAACTTGGAAAATCACAACAGCGTCCTCAAGTAAGTCAATCAAAATCTGTGAGCAAACAACAACCAAAAACATTCGAAAAGAAAAACTATAAAACATGCTTGTTTTACGTCGTAAGCTCGACGCCTTTACGGTGCTTAATTAGAAACTTCCTTCATTCATGCCATGGTGATGTCTCACCGCGCAACCAAAAGCAAGCGTCCTAACCAAACACTTGAACAAACGTTAAAATGTACAAGTATCAATATAAACAAGTGAAAATATACAACATGTACGATATCTACAAAACTCAAAAACAAAGAAACTATCGCAATGCGATTCAATATCAAAACCAATCCCCGGCAACGGCGCCATTTTGTTGGTTGCAGAATAGGGCAAGCAAGCAAAAATATTTATTTTCGGAAAGAATTCCCTCCGGGATTTATATCGTGTCCACAGAGATCGGTTCGAGGGAAAGAATGTCGTTCGACAATCTCTCGCGTTAATGAGTTTGGATTAAATGGTTTCAAACAAGAAAATAGAAAAGTAAATATTAAAACATAAAAAGAATACATTCTTTGAAGAGAAGAAACCTATCAAGCATGAATATACACTACTCAGAACAAACGTAAACCTATCGATCGGTCGCATTCAACATACAATACTCATCAAAATCATCACGTATCGCTCACAACAAAGGTTATGTCTAACGCACAGTTGAGAGAGCAACCGTATTACTCTCGTCGACGCTCTCGCGCACGACGCCTCGAAACACGGAAGACATTAAGTTCCGACACCATAAAGATTATTATCTAAATCTATCTCTAGAGTCTAGACAATAGATATCCATCCTTAATCAAGATTCATGATGTTTATCTCTAACACAACACAAATCCAAACATAAATGCAAAAAGATCAAGGAAGACATCGATAATGATTTGTAAAGCATCTATATTATACAACCATGATCAATACATGTACATAGGTTTAGAGTAACAATACAAACATAACCCACAAAATAGAGAAATACATAGAGAAGAAATGGAGAAAACCAAACATTTCTTGAGTTGTCGGCTCCGATTGATGAAGGATTCGACTCCGGATCATCCTAATGCATGCTCCAATGTGTTTTCTAGCCTAATTCTGGTCAAAAAATGCTATTGGATGGATTTGGAACTAAAAATATCAAACCCATAACTAAAAAATGATGAAAAATGGCTTAAATGGGCAAATCTGACTTTCCAGGTTTGCCTAGCGAGCCCCCGTTCGCTAGGCGAACGTAAACCGCCTTAAAGTTGAGTTTTTTCACGATTCTGGAACTTTTAGTTCGCCCTGGTTTGCCTAGCGAACAAGCTAGCGAGTGCTCGCTACGGGGGCTCGCCTAGCGAGCATGACAGAAAACCAGAATTTGTTTTCTTCATAACTCTTGAACCGTAACTCCGATTGACGCACGGTTTAAAGCGTTGGAAAGCTTATTCAATGCTCTTTATGAATATGGAAACATCCCATTGCTGGAACACCTACAAAAATAAATGAAAATCGATTAAACTCAATGATATTTACACGGTAACGCATTATACACCGAAAACGTAAAGTAAACGTATTTACACACAAAGTGGGGTTTATTCAACCAATTTTAACACAAAGTAATGATAAGTGCAACAAAACTTATATACAAAAATATGTACAATTTGCACTTATCAGTGAGTAGCTGGATTTATAAACAGAAATTTAATGACGGTTACCTCAAAACACCGTAGTAATAAATGATGTATAGCAAGCTTCGATTCCCAGCAACTACATTTTTTTCCATTTTTTAGACTATATTAAGCGTGTGTCACTTAAGTCCATTATTTAAAAAATAAATTGTAAATGAATTTACAAAGGTTAAGTCAACCAACCGTTGTAAAATATGTAAATTGCATCACGGTTTTTCTTTCTAACCGTGATGAAATGTGATATTTTTTAGTATATAAGAGAAAATATTTATCGTTCAGTACATAATAGTCGTTTATCTCAAAAGAAAACCCTAACATATTTTACTCTTGTCTATCATAACATAACCGTAACATCCTTCAACCTTCAGATATGTATTCAGATTCTTCTTCACCAATCGCTAACTTGAGGTTCGTTCATTTAACTTATGCTTCGATTTCGTTTACGTTTCTTGTTAAAAATGGGTTCTCATTTTTTCATTTGGTGAATGATATCTTTTTTTCAGATTCGTCTTCACCACGTTAACAAAGCGCATACTTTGGCTATGATACATATGGTTTGTGTAGCTATGAAGAAAAATACAAGAAGTAAGAAGCTATTGTGTAAACTTTATTCACCTTGTACTTTTTCTTCATAGCTTCATAAACTAGTTGAAAATCATAATTTCCATCAAATCCTTTTGTTTTGTTTTTCATCTTCTTTTCCCCCAGTCACTGTTCGTCTTCTTCTCACCCAGTTTCTTCAAGTTTCCATCAAATCCTTCCATTAAAATGTCTCAGCACTCCGGTTGTAGCCATGTAAGCAGGTCCTCAAGTCGTTCAAGGTACATATGCAAGTTTGGTCTCGACGCTCCGTTGATGACTGCATGGACCAATTCGAACCCAGACCGCCGTTTCTATGACTGTGAGATGTATAAGATTCAAGGATACAAAAAATGCTCTCACTTTGCTTGGTTGGATAAGGAGATGGATCATAGGGCAAAAGAAATAATTTCTTCACTGGTAAAGAACTTGAATGAGGAGAAAGAGATGGTTAACACCTTCAAAGCCAAGGAGGACGAATTGAAGTTGAAGGTGAAGATCCTAAAGAAACAGTTGAAGATTACCTGGACTTTTTATTTGTAGTGGTCATTGCATTTGTTGTAACAATAATGATGAAATAGGTTATAGTCGATTAGGTTTGTATGTTGACTGATTGTGTATTGAATATGATACAATTAATATTATTATGATAACTTTATCACAAATGTGAATTGTATTTTCTGCTGTGATATGATGAACAATAATACATGTTAAAATATGGGATTAATTATAAAAGAACTATAATTCTGCAGAAAATGTAACAACGGTTATATAGCTGGCACATGGTTCAACAAAACGCAAATAACATAAAACAATGAACAACTCCTATAACTAGTTACACTAGCACTCCTCGATCTCAATCTGAGAATCACCTGTATAAGTTCATAATTATAACACCATAGAAAAAAAATAGGTGAAAATACATTCGATAATTATCATCGGCATAATAAAAACAAGGACAGTTTGTCTCACACATTTAAACATAATCATAATACATGATATCATCTACAGTTAATAACACATTTATACTTCTCAGTCAAGCACACATACAATAACATAATTTATTCAATAATGCAATCCAATGCTCATCTACTATACTTCTATGCATGTGGTACCATCAGAGTTATGTTACTGAGAATCCTACATCGTTGGACCGAAGTCATACATCATTGGACCGAATTCCTACATCGCTGGACCGAAGTCCTAACCTAACTCTAATATATATGATGCATGATAATGACAAACAAATGCAATGTTTCCAACCGAACCTCCAACATCACAGAACACAT
This sequence comes from Lathyrus tuberosus, assembly GCA_022829125.1. NCBI lineage: Eukaryota > Viridiplantae > Streptophyta > Magnoliopsida > Fabales > Fabaceae > Lathyrus > Lathyrus tuberosus. The sequence goes on from JALAZF010000833.1 coordinate 124,793, forward strand.
TGCCACATTTTAGAGTTATGTTACTGAGAATCCTACATCACCAGAATGAAGTCTTACATCGTCGAACCAAAGTTCTAAATCGTCAGACCGAAGTCCTAAATCGTCGGACCAAATTCCTAAATCGTCGATTAAGGCTAACACCGATTCCCGCGAACCTAATACATCTCCTAAGGTTAAAACACCAGTCCTTGCAAACCTTAGCACCAACAACGCCGGTTCTTACAGAACTTAACACAATTAATGCTCGTTCTTACCAAACCTCCACCTAAGCTACTGGTTCATAAGAATCACAAGATATTCAGACATCTTTCGCATACACGATTCCCATCGCATTAACACTTAATTTAGATCCCCAACTACAACTCGACTCATTTCCAATTATCCTAATAATACTCGTGACTAGGACATTCACCATTGAGTACACTTATGTGCGTTTTAAAAATAAGCTCACCTCATAAACAGAATTACTCCCTCTCACCAAGCATACTTCCGGTCGTTCAATATGTTCAACAATGTTCCTACCAAAACAACCCGGATTATGTTTTCTACTATTCATATGTTAACTTTAAATAATTATTAAAAATATTAAATAGATTCGGAATCAAGAAAATGAATATGTTATGGAAATATTAGAATGTCTATTTTAAGGCTATGTTTTTATTTATGGAATTAAGGTCTCAATTGGTACAGTTTAATCGAACAATAATAACAGGTGCAACCACCGACAAAATGTGTTGTCAGATTTCTGACTAGAATATATTCTACTAAACTTAATGAAATGAGATACTTATTAAGTTTAATTTGTGGTAAATTTTGTCTACTTTTGGTGATATAATATTTACCTTCAAGGGACTTGTTTATGATGAGCTATGTCCAACTAACCAATAGTGTATCAACTAATCATGTTGCTAAGTTTCCAAGACCTTATATGAACTTGCAATTCAGGTTTCTAACGATTCTAGTTTCACTCCGAAAAGATTTGCGAACCCACAGTTATGAATAATAGTCTGACAGGATATAATAATCGCAATCACGGAGTTTTAATCGCCACCCGGTAACAATGTTACTTAAACATCTATTATGAAAACTATTTATCCTATACCATTGGTTTGACATCTAATTCTCAATAACTTTGTCCTTACTTAATTTACCTATGGTTGTATCATCAAGTAACAATAACATATCAATTACATATGCTTTACCACATAGTCATAAACTAATGGCATAAATGGGCTCACACCAACTCACAAAATTCTCACACACCTATTACCAGCCTGATACTCGTCATTATGGCATTCACTATGTTAATAAATTCATGATCATTTGAACTCTTAGTTCATTATCATTAGCACAAGGACTCAACTTCTTCTCTTTTTACACATATCTTACTCATGGAAAGACCATTAATTGAATTGGTCATTATGCACTCACTACCTAACGCTTATGGCTTCAAATAGTACTAAACATACGCTGGGAACATTATCGGTGCGAGAAGTCCGATTAATTGCAAAAACTATTTCGCAATGGCTGACGTTTTGATCGTCACGACCATGAAGGTATGACCATCATGGCCATGACAGTCATCACCCTCTCCCTGGTGATACATGTCACTCGCTAACGATTTAAAAGCAGGGAAGACGCTAAAAGGAGGCTGACGGTGTACCCATCACAGTTATGATGACTGTCGCCTCTGTCTAGGGACTACCCATCAATCGCTATCAGTTTAAAAAGGAAAAGGTGCCTGTCGTAACACAACAACCATTGGGTGTGGCCTGTCAGCGTGATGACATTCTGACTGTCAGCCTGGTGACAATCGTCATCGCTACTACAAAATTTTATTTTCCTCATTTTCGTATACGAACTTGACCCAAAACCCCAATTTCCATCACAACACGATCACAACAACCAAAAATTTTCATATACAAGAATAATCGTGTATTCACACATCAATATAACACAAAATTTACACATATAAACATAAATCACACAATCTAGATACTTTTCATTAAAACAATCAAATGTGAGAACAAGATTTGGTTCTGCAATATTATCTCTAAGTTTTGATGATATCAAATGAGTATTTCTGTATGAACAATTTTGTACAACTAATGTTTGTTATTTATGAGAACTTAACAAACAGGTTATGCTTCCGTAAATTGGCGCGAACATAATGCTTAGAGGAAAATACTCCGCCCATACACTTGAAAAGTAAAGTTCACAAGACTCTGACACAAAAGGAAAAGAGAACGAGTTCTGAAGATCTGAAGATAAAGGTTCTGATTGAACGAAGTCCAGATGCTGAAGACTTAAGCTCTCTGATCAAGGTTCTGAAGACCTAAATCAAGTCTCTACTCATGCTTCAACAAGATATTATCAGAAGCCTCTGAAGATATGAAGACAACGCACCAAGCGATCAAGGTTCTGAAGACCTAAATCAAGTCTCTACTCATGCTTCAACAAGATACTATCAGAAGCCTCTGAAGATATGAAGACAACGCACTAAGCGAACAAGGTTCTGAAGACCAAGTGCTGAAGACTCTGAAGACGCTGCTCTGAAGATTCGAAGACTTGATAATCTCAAGAACCAAGCTATGTTTTCCCTTCTTACTCATGCTCGTAAAAAGCCTCTGAAGTTGAGAAGCCAAGAAGACAAAGCTACATAGTACAGCTGTACCACAATACAATGTGAAAATATCTTGGCAACATTGTAACGGTACAAATGAAGATATTCTGACAAAATAGGACGCGCAACACGCAAACATTTTTATCTGTCCTCACGCTTCTAGCCACCAGCCTAGTTAGCTATCATGATTACATTTCAACGGCTCTTTTCTACGCGGCTATAAAAGGAAGCAAAAGACTTGAAGAAAGATACACACGAACGCTACTGCAATATTCTTTCTAACTGAAATCTTTCTTAAGTCATCCTGGTCGAAACTTGTTTACATTTTCAGCTTGTATAAGAAGCACTTGTCTGTAAACGAAATTTATTCAAACTTAGGTTTATGTTCCTTGAGAAAGACTGTGTGGTTGTATTTCTTGAGAAGTCTAGGACGTGCAGTCTTAGAGGTTGTTCCTTGAGTAAGACCTGTGAGGTTGTATTACTTGAGAAGTCTAAAACTTGAGAGTTTTAGAGATTGTGTTAGTCACCAGCATTTTGGCTAGTGCATTGTACTGATTTGATTGAATAATGGATTAAGACCTCGTTGAGAGAGGCAAAATCACCTTGGCGGGTGGACTAGATTAAATTGAGTATTTCTCAAGTGAACTAGTATAAACATAATGTGTCCATCACTTGGTTCTCAATAAAGGTTATTATTGTTAAAAGAAAGAGTTTTATAAAAGGAACTTATTTAAAAAAAAAAACAATTTTATTTTGAAAAACCAATTCAAACCCCCCCTTTCTTGTGTTTTTTACACCTTCAATTGGCATCAGAGCTCCGGTTCTGAGGTGATAAAAAGGTTGAATTTTTATCAAGCACTTAACAGTGTTCAGTACCGATCCAAGTGTGAAAAACAATGGCTGCACCAACTCCTGAGTCAAGTGTCATTATAAATGAAAGAGATTATTATACTGCAAAACCTCCTATCTTTGATGGGGAAAATTTAACTATTGGAAAGATAGAATTGAAAGTTACTTTTTGTCGTTTGACTTAGATCTATGGGATCTGATAGATGATGGCTACAGTCACCCTGTAGATTCGGCAAGCAAAAAGATTGAAAGAAGTGCTTTTACAGATATACAAAGAAAAAATTACAAGAATCATCACAAAGCAAGAACTATTCTGTTAAATGCAATTTCATATACAGAATATGAAAAAATTACAAACAGGGAAACTGCAAAGTCTATTTTTGACTCTCTTCGTATGACTCACGAAGGCAACACTCAAGTCAAGGAGACGAAGGCTCCTGCACTAATTCAAAAATATGAGGTCTTCAAAATGGAAGAAGATGAATCTGTGGAAACCATGTTCTCAAGGTTTCAAATGCTTGTTGCAGGACTTAGAGTTCTGGACAAAGGATATTCTACTGCTGAACATGTAAAGAAAATCATCAGAAGTCTGCCTGTCAAATAGAGACTAATGGTGACTGCTTTGAAACTGGTAAAGGATCTGAATAGTATAAGTCTTGAGGAACTTATCAGTTCTTTAAGAAGTCATGAAATAGAACTTCAAGGAGATGAACCTCAGAAGAAAAATAAATCCATTGCCCTAAAAGTCAAGTCTGAGAAGAAAAAGGTGTATCAGGCAGAGGAAGAAGTGGAAGAATCTGAAGACGATACAGATGAAAATGATATATCTCTCATATCAAGGAAAATAAGTCAATTATGGAAATACAGGAAGAATAAGTTCAGAGGACCAAGAAGAAGATCTGAATCTACATATGGTCAAAGGAGAAATTATGGAAGAGATGTTACATGCTTTGAATGCAAGGAACCTAGACATATAAAAAATGATTGTCCAAAATTTAAGAAAGAGGAGAGACCTAAGATAGCCAAAAAGGGTCTTATGGCAACTTGGGATGATTCAGAATCTGAGGATGATGTCGATGAAGAACGTGTCAACATGGCATTCATGGCGGAAACCAAAGATGCTTTATCAGAAGAAGAACTATCAGACTCTGACGATGAAAGAGAGGTACTTTCTTCCTTATCCCGTTCTGAACTTGAAATTGGATTATATGAACTTATGGAAAGATATCAAATCCTTCTAAGAAAACACAAAACTCTGAAAAAGACGTTTGTGGTTCCTTCAGAAGATCTTACTAAAAGAAAACAAACCATCTCAGAATTAACTAAAAAATTATTTGCTTTGGAAAATTCAAATGTTGTTTTAAAAAATAAAGTCTCTAAGTTAGAAGAAGAAATCACTTCCAACACAACTAACACTAATGAAGTAATCAGATATGATAAAGCCTTTCAACACTTCCTTGTTAAAAGCATAGATAGAAGTAAAATGGCTTCAATAATCTATGGAGTCAGCAGGAATGGCAATAGAGGTCTGGGATACTCAGGACCATCACAACCATATGATGAGACCAAGAGTATCAAGATAATACCTCTGTCTAAACATTTTGTGCCCTCTGGCACTATCTTGAAATGTTATGAACAAAAAGGTTCAAAATCTATCACTACACAAACACAGACACTAAAGAAAACTCCTAAACTTAAACACTATGCACAAATTCCACACTATTATTCCAATGTAAGGAAGTCCAAAGGTGTCAGAACCTCTGGAAAAGCTAATGTGAAAAGACCCACAAAATGGGTACCTAAGAACAAGATAATTTATGTTGCAGACATCCTTAATGGCACCATTGAAACACCAGTCATGGTACCTGGACAGTGGATACTCGCGACACATGACGGGAGAAAGGCATATGTTCCAAGATCTGAAACTTAAGCTCGGAGGTGTCGTCGGTTTCGGAGGAAATCATAAAGGAAAAATTATTGGCTCCGGAACTATTGGAAATGGTAAGCTTCCTTCTATTAATAATGTTCTGTTAGTTGAAGGTCTAATGCATAATCTATTGTCAATTAGTCAACTTAGTGACAATGGTTATGACGTTATTTTTAATCAAACATCCTGTAAAGTTGTAAGTCAAAATGATGGATTTGTCATGTTCAACGGAAAGAGGAAGAACAATACTTACAAAATTAAATTATCAGATTTTAAACATCAAAATGTAAAATGTCTTCTTTCTGTAAATGAAGAGCAATGGGTCTGGCACAGACGTCTTGGTCATGTTAGCTTGAGAAGAATTTCTCAGCTGAACAAGCTAGGTCTTGTCAGAGGCTTGCCAAATCTGAAGTACTCTTCAGATGCTCTTTGCGGAGCATGTCAGAAAGGCAAGTTTTCAAAAACTTCTTTTAGAGCAAAGAATATTGTTTCCACCTCTAGACCATTAGAACTTCTTCACATTGATCTCTTTGGACCATTAAAAATTGCCTCAATCAATGGTAAGAAATACGGACTAGTCATCGTTGATGATTACAGTCATTGGACATGGGTGAAATTCTTAAAACACAAGGATGAGTCACATTCTGTGTTTGCTTCCTTCTGCACTCAAGTACAAAATGAGAAAAATTGCAAAATCATCAAAGTCAGAAGTGATCATGGTGGAGAATTTGAAAACAAAGACTTTGAAAACCTTTTTTATTCACATGGGATATCCCATGATTTTTCTTGTCATAGAACTCCACAACAAAATGGAGTTGTAGAAAGAAAGAACATAACTTTACAAGAAATGGCTCGCACCATGATCCAAGAGACTGACATGGCTAAGCACTTTTGGGCAGAAGCAATTAACACAACATGTTATATTCAAAATAGAATCTCTATTAGACCTATCTTGAATAAAACTCCTTATGAATTGTGGAAGAATAAGATTCCCAATATTTCCTACTTTCATCCATTTGGATGTACTTGTTTTATATTAAACACTAAAGAGAATCTTAGCAAGTTTGATTCCAAAGCACAGAAGTGTCTGCTGTTAGGATACTCTGAATGCTCAAAAGGCTACTGAGTTTATAACACATAATCACGGATTATGGAAGAATCAATTCATGTTAGATTCGATGACAAGCCTGACTCTGAAAAGTCAGAGCTAGTTGAAAAACTTGCAGATTTGGAAATTAGCTTCTTAGAACCTAAAGAGAAGGCAGGTGAAGTTAAAGACCAGCAAGTTCCTACGTCGGATACCACTGATGTAACTCCAAATACACCACATCAAAAGAAAAGAAGAATGTCTATTTCTCATCCTGAGGAACTAATTCTGGGCAACAAGGATGCTCAAATCAGAACCAGATCAGCCTTCAGACCATCAGAAGAAACATTCTTGGGATTAATGTCACTAATCGAACTAGTCACAGTTGAAGAAGCTCTTAAGGACAAGGACTGGGTTCTGGCCATGGAAGAAGAACTTAATAAGTTCTCAAAGAATGATGTTTGGGATTTAGTTCCAAAACCTAAGAATGTTCATGTAATTGGAACCAAGTGGGTATTCAGGAACAAGCTAAATGAGAAGGGAGAAGTTGTCAGAAACAAGGCACGACTTGTTGCTCAAGGATACAGTCAACAAGAAGGAATTAATTACAACGAAACCTTTGCTCCGGTCGCCAGACTTGAAGCAATACGATTATTAATTTCCTTTTCAGTAAATCATAACATCACCCTATATCAGATGGATGTTAAGAGTGCATTCTTAAATGGTTATATATCAGAAGAAGTCTATGTCAAACAACCTTCTGGTTTTGAAATTTCAGAAAAATCAAATTTTGTTTTTAAACTCAAAAAGTCTCTCTATGGTTTAAAGCAAGCTCCCAGAGCTTGGTACGATAGACTGAGTAAATTTATTTTAGAAAACAATTTCACCAGAGGAAAGGCGGACACAACTCTCTTCTGTAAAACATATAAGAATGATATTCTTATAGTTCAAATCTATGTTGATGATATTATTTTTGGTTCTACTAACCCCTCTTTATGCGAAGAATTTTCAAACTTAATGCAAGCAGAATTTGAAATGAGTCTAATGGGTGAGTTAAGGTTCTTCCCGGGTATTCAAATTTATCAGAAACCAGAGACCACTTACATTCATCAAAGTAAGTACACAAAAAAACTTCTGAAGAAGTTCAACATGATGGATTGTAATACAGCTAAAACACCAATGCATCCAACATGTATCATGGGAAAAGAAGAAACTGGAGTTAAGGTTTGTCAGAAGCTCTATCGTGGTATGATAGGCTCTCTCTTATATCTAACTGCCTCTAGACCTGATATATTATTTAGTGTACATTTATGTGCTAGATTCTAATCAGATCCAAGAGAATCTCATTTAACTGCTATTAAACGAATTCTAAGGTATCTGAAAGGAAAAATTAACCTTGGCTTGATGTAAGAGAAAACATCATAGTACACTCTTTTTGGTTACTGCGATGCAGACTATGCTGGAGACAGATTGGAAAGAAATAGCACATCTGGAAACTGTCAGTTCCTAGGGAACAACTTAATCTCATGGTCAAGCAAGAGGCAATCTACAATTGCTCTCTCTACAGCAGAAGCTGAATACGTCTCCGCTTCTCTATGCAGTACACAAATGCTTTGGATGAAAAATCAGCTGGAGGACTATCAGATATATGAGGGTAACATCCCTATCTTCTGTGATAATACTGCTGCTATTTGTTTAAGTAAAAATCCAATTTTACATTCTAGGGCTAAACACATTGAAATAAAACACCATTTTATCAGAGACTATGTTCAGAAGGGAACCTTATGCTTAAAATTCATTGATACAGACCATCAATGGGCTGATATTTTTACAAAACCCTTAGCTGAAGATAGATTTCAAGTTATTCTAAAGCATCTGAAAATGGACTACTGTCCAGAGTGAAAGTATTTCAGAACCAAATGTGTTTAGTCAAAGTAAATAAGCATTTTTAAAATCATCTGAATCACTTTTGTGAGATGTGTCTCAGTTCTGATAAATTTTTCTTCTAAGTCAGTTCTGACGTGTCATTTAATTAGAAAATAATTTTTGCATGTGATTAGATTATATCTAATCCACTATATTTATTCAAATCAAACGAACAACAATTTTCTTAAGTTTGACTTAAAACTTCATTACATTCATTTATTTATCCCCTGTACGGTGTCTATCTCTTTAAGTTTTCAAAACCATTCCTATTCCCACTCTCACTCAAACGGAAACCCTAAAAAAACCCTAATCGCTTTTCTTTCTATATCTCTTTCAAATCAACTCAATCCCTGTTCTCATCCTCTCCGATTTTAACTATCATCATGATGAATCACATTCAACAAGAAACTGTCAATTTCTTCAAAGAAACAGAAGCATCTCTGAATCCCTCGAAAGGGTCATCATCCTCATCAGTAGCGTCGTCCATTACTTCAACAATGTCTACAGCAACCGCGACAGTTACTCCTTCTTCATCACAGTCTTCTAAGATAGATAAAGATCATGTAACTCAAAGAGAAGCCACAGTTACCTGTACTCTTGAGAATCTACTTGTACTCAAGGAACTACATGTAGATTTCGAAAATCTTGCTGAAAATGGATTTAATCTGATCAATGATGTGAAAGCTCAAGGCTGGAATAATTTCTTTGATAGACTTAAAGGTCCAATTTTTGAAGCACTCGTAAAAGATTTCTGGAGACAAGCTGTCTGTGATAAACTTAATGTAGTCTCTTATGTCTTGGGAAGAAAATTATCATCACAGAAATATCAATTGCTGAACTTTACAAACTGGAATTTCTGAAGAACAAGAGAGTCTATGGAAGGGTAAATAAATCTCCGTTTGTAAAAAAAGTTATCAACCCAACTATCTACACCAACCATCAACCAAATAAAACAGAATATAGAAGAGAAGACCTACATGTAAATCTGAAAATCTGGCACAAGATCATTCTTGGTTGCATTAATCCAAGACCCTCATTATATGCTACAGATTGCTTCAACGCTAACTAGAAGTATATGTTATATTATTTGTTCACCAAGGAAAGAATGTGCTTACCTTCCATCTTATTTTACTATCTGAGAGATATGGTGAAGAAGACAAGAACAACAGGTGGATCAAAAGGTGATATGCCTAAGTACATTCCTTTTGGAAGAATGCTTTCAGACATATTCTATGAAAGTGGTATAGTGGAGACTCTGGTTACAAAAGTTTAACACACAGAAGATCTGACTGCAACACTTGGAGAATCAGTCAACGCCACAACACTTAAGCACATAAGAATAATTAATAAAGTAAGAGTGAGACCTTTTTCTATCTCTGAGGATTTAATCAAACGCAGGATCACAGTGCCAGATTATCCTGCCTACTATAGAAGCGACCTCATTGAAGAAGTTGCTGCATTTGTAGATGCAATGAAGGCATGAGGATATGATGTATCTGAGGTCAATAATGAAGAAGTTGAACTTGACAAAGAAGAGTGGGAGCAAACTAAAGAGGCTGATGAATCTGCTCCTGAACCAACTCTTGCAGAGTCCCTCAGAAGAAAAATAAAGCAAGCAACTGTTAATTCTGAGCCTCAGAAAAGGAATAAAACAAAATCCTCCAAGACTGCTACTCTAACCTCTGCATTAGAGAATAACAGTAAGTCTTACTCAGCTCTATCTGGTTCTAGCACTATGCCATAAAAGCCTTTAGACAACATTTTTTTTGGCATTACACAGCGCTTAAAAGCGCTGTCTAAACTAGCGCTGCTAAAAGATTAGACAGCGCTTTGGTTAATGTCAAAAGCGCTGTCTAAAGGGGTGCTTTGAATGAAAAAGCGCTGTCGAAGCACCGCTTTAGACAGCGCTTTTACAATAGACAGCGCGTTTGCTTATTTTTTAGACAACGCTTTTATTGTAAAAGCACTGTCTAAATGGTGCTTTAGACAGCGCTTTTTGTTTTTTTCAGACTAACATTAGACAGCGCTTTTTGCCTTTTTTTTAGACAGCACTTTTTAGTCAAAGCGCTGTCTAAACCCCACTTTAACCAGCGCTTTTTGTGAAAGCGCTGTCTAAACCCCACCTTAGACAGCGCTTTTGGTGTAAAGCGCTGTCTAAGGTATACGAAATTTTTTATATAAATTACTTAAAAAAAGCGCTGTTTGTTTTATACAGTTTATATGCACCTGTTTTTAAACCACAATTTGCACTAGGTTTTCAACCACAATTTGCACCTGTTTTTCAACCACATTTTGCACCAAAATATCATAAATTGGAGCTTCAAACCAATATATACACACACCAATTTTGCCTATTTATATATACAATTTTCATCCAACAATTTATATATACAATCTTCAAAACAATTGATGATACAAATCATTTCATCTAACAAAACATTTTGCTTCAAATCTACATATTACTTATAGAAATGCTAAGCAAAAAGCAATGCACATCAATATAACTCTATCTTCAACTTTGCACATATAACCTGAAACAACACAAAAAGATTGTAATATTCAATTAAAACAAGACATAAACAATGTCTATAGTTACAAAGTTATACATACTCAAAATTCTCATCAATTAAAGTAAGAGTACAATATACCTTATAAAACTCCGAGCTCAATAATGAATTGACACCAATCCTCTTTAATTTCATCCAAATGATCTTTTGAGTAATACGCACACTTGAATTCATCAAAGTACTACATAATAATATAACATAGTTTGATTTAGTTTCAACTATTTAATTATATGAGAAATATGTGTTAAATATTAAAATAACTCATAAGTTAGAAATACATACATCGGATGGAATCTCTATTCGATCCAAAAAAAGAGTTTCTCTCATAAACCTCAACATGAAATAACCGCAATCTATACCATTAAGTTGCCGAGGACACTACACATGAAAAGAAAATATGGATAAATCCTAAGTTTTATCAAGTATCATCACTAATATAATAAAAAATGTGATAATTAATATACCTTCACTCCAATCCATGTAATGTTGTTGGCTCTCCTATTTGGTACTTGGATATCTCTTTGTGCTCGAAAAGCTTGTATAATGCTAATAAAATATAAATGAATATTTCGAACAATTCACATAAATAAATAAATAAATATACACATGAATATTTAGAACAATCTAACTTACGTATCAATCATATTCTTCATATTCGGGTATGTTGTCCAATCATTTCCTAACGAATCCAGATAATACACAACTTCTCTGATAGGATTAATCGCGATCAACAACCAATGTCCACTGTAAGATTAAACAAATGTTAGATGGAAACTTTCTACACGACGTCAAAATACAAAAAAATTATAATAGATGAATTTAGAATGAAAATCTAACCCAGTATTAAACGGTAAAAAGAACAATTTTTCTGTATCTTTGTCGACCATAAAGCGGTTGAGTACATACACCATGACATCATCTGGTTTATTTATGATTAACCCTAAGTTGGTACACGCGGGACTTAAGAATGTGAATCTTTGCTCCAATCCACGTGGGCGCATCAATTTGTCATACAGAAACCTTAAATAAAAACATCATTAACATTAGACTATTCATTTGAAACGTAAAGTAAATAAGTTGTTCAATTAATATAACAAAGTAGATCGGATATACCTCACGTATGTATTGATAACACTGATGCCTAATTCTTCATGACGAAAAACTTGCTCAAATTCCTCATTACCAATTGATTCTTCATATTGAAAGCCATAAATACCTTCCTCCATAGGTACAAGACGAGTACCTCCGTTCGGAATATTTGTCATTTCTAGAAATGTCTGAAGGCACGACCTATACTTGGAAGTAGGTTTTTTTCTAGGCGCGGTCTTCTTAGCAACGACCTTTTTTTGTGTGGAAACATTGCTAATCTCTTTACCATGAAGCTATATATCATATAATTAGTTAGATGAAGTATAAGATCACGAATTTAACATTTTCCATGCATAAATATCATATAATTGTGATGTACCTCTTTTTTTTTTAAACAACGGACTTGGTATGCTGCGGAATCCCCTTATTTGTTGCTTTGGATTTTGTTGGAGTCTAATTAACATTACCATGTAAAAAAATGTACGTAAAATGCGTGTAAAAACTTTGAATACTCAAAGGTTCATAATGGTTTTAAGCATACCTCATATCCTACGCTAATGAGGCCTGACGGCCATGCAACAAATGAACCTATTGCATCTCCCACCTGTAACACCCCCAATTTATACCCCAAAGCTATTAAAGCGATAAATAAAAATTCAAAATTTCATCAGAGTATATTTAAAACATGCACGGCATAGACCGAGGGGTCACATCAATTTGAAACAAACATACAACACCTGCTCATAAAGACATGCAACAACCGCAGGTAGCAAATAAACAGAGGAACTTAGTTCCTTCTACCCACAATTCAAATACAGAATAAAGCGGAAAATCTGTACTGAAATCTCATATATATATATATATATCATAAAAAGTTTGTCATACATCAAGTCATACATGCACAAGCCAAAAGATATATATACATATACACATCAAACTACAAAACGATCCCCCTGACTACCCGGTGCCACATATCAGAGCCGACCGACAAAATAATGAAGTCCTAAGCTTCACAAAAAGACCTCCAGCAGCTCTAATCTGCAATGCCTGATAGAGCATTATAAAACAGCAGAAGGGTGAGAAACATAATCATCACATAATTTCATACAATTATATATAACAACAAAAATACACATATATACCGTTCTCACCACAACTCATACCAGAATTCAAACACACAACAACACAATGTATAATTCATTTTTCCATCACCAAGGTATACCAACCAAGCACAATACAAGTATCACCAACCATATACATATATCAATTTATCAATTTCATCCACAATTCCACACATAAACAAACCATTAATGATTTATGCAAATGCAAGAGACTGACCCAACGACTCTATGCATATGCACATGCGGTACCGACTTCCATCAATTCTCAACACCAGTTCACTCAGGAACTATTGGAACCATCGCTCGTTACTTAGTGTAACTCCCCGTCGGGCATACGATGTTCCCCGTCGCTTTTGGTCCTCTTTGTATAAGGCTCACGATGTTTATGGATCGCTTTCGGTCCTCTTTGTATAAGGCTCACGATCCGATCGCTCACACCCCACACGGGCACACAGTCGTCTATAACCATCGCTTTCGGTCCTCTCGGTATAAGGCTCACGATGTTATAGCAGATTCCCTATGGAATCGATTCGTCGCTCACACCCACTAGGGCACACGACATCACAAGAATGCACATCATGATGCTCGACATACAATGGCTCATGACTTTCAAATGCACACATATATGCAATCATCTCATTCAACATTAATCAGGCTTTGTAATTCAAGCCCAAAACAATGCATTTATACCATACAACAGCATGCAAATCATACCATATCCATATCAACAGCACATTGCATGATACACCGCAATTACACACAATTATAACAACAAAAGTCGACAAAACAACACGATTCCAAATTCCCGACACAATTAAATCGGTTAACAATCTCAAAATTATTATAATAAGAAAGTACGGTTTAATAGCTACTCAACGATACCAAGAATGTTAAAAACGGATAAACGGAACACAAGTTACGGACTAAACAAGAAAAGACATCGCGAAAAACCCCATTTTGCAATTCCCCTAGCCATACGCGTATTGCCATGAGCCATATGCGTATGCCCTAATTCCTCGCCCATTCCATACGCGTATTGCCCAAGGTCATACGCGTATGGGCAGAGACCCATTTTTCCCCAAAATTCTCATTAAAACTCCAATACGCGTAGTGCCCTACACCATACGCGTATTGCCCTAAACCTTACGCGTACCATACGCAAATGGACAGATGGCCGAGAAAATTGAAGCTCCATACGCGTATTGCCCATTTTTCTTCAATGCCATACGCGTATTGCCTTGACCAATACGCGTATTGCCTTGAGTGATACGCGTATGGGCAGTAGAAATCCAGAATTTTTCTGCAGAATTTTGTTCTGCGTTTTCCAACCAAAATCAACCCAATTTCACCTATACACCAGAAAAATTACCAATACAAGACCTAACAACATGTATCTATCATGTATCAACAATAAGGAACACTAAAACATGATTTCCGACACAATTTAATCGATTTCTAATCAATTTTTACATAATATGGTTTTTACTATATATTTCCATTTCAATCCAATAACAACCATGAACATACATACATAATCATACACAAGCATATAATAATCAAGTTTCACACCCTTACCCGATTTAATCGTGTTTAGAAAAGTCGGGAGATTGTTTTCTTGATTTCCAAGTTTTCTCTCTTTTTCTTCTCTTCTTCTCTTTTCTTTCCCTTTTCCTTCTTCTCTTTTTCTTTCTCTCTATTTTTCTCTCTTTCTATTTCTATTTTCTAACTTAAGGAAAAATAAGATGAAATGACCAAAATACCCCCACACTCAAATATCTCGCAAATGTTCCCAAAACGCGATAAAATATCACAACATTGAAAAATAACATATTTCCAAATAAAATTCGAAAATAAAATAAAATAATAATAAAATAATCAAAACAACTCAATTAAATAAAAACTGACAAAACTGGGGCGTTACACCACCCATGTTGCATCCGAAACATCGTCGAGATATGGTAATAATGCATCCATCTCTAAAGCAATATCAACCGAGACTTTCAAACATCCAGTAGGGAGCGGTTTAGTGTGACGTAATTCTCCTAAAGTGTTATACACTTTTCCCTTGCCAACCATCCGATAAGTTGGTGACGATAAGTAGAGGTGACAAGGGGAAATGCCCTAAAACCAATAATAAATATGACATTGTTAATGTGTATATATGTCAATTAAATAATTTAAGCTAATAATTTAATTTCATAAAAATATATATAATTACCTCTGGAATATTCTGTTGAAAGTTACAGTTGATACTATCTTTGTCCGAAGCATCTTTAAAACCTGAAGCGCTATCTCTTTCTTTTTCCTTTCTTAATTCACGAATTTCAGCTTGCAGTGCTTCCAATGTTTGCTGAAGTTCTTTATTACTAGGAGCCTTTTGTTTTTTAATATTCAAGGATGTCGGAGTGATCCCAAATCCCTTACCCCTCACCCGACCAGAATACTCACGGACATCTAATGCCCGACTAAGTATGCTCCTGGAATCATTGGCTTCATCTGGAGATAAAGACTGAGATAGAGTCTCCTAAAAATCAGATGAATATCGAATATTTGTCATATATTTGTTAATAAAGTTTTGATTTAATTAAAGAAATAATGTTATACTTACACATTTCTCAAATACTTGTTGAACATCTTCTTTAACAACTCCATCCTTGCCCACACGGGCTTCCTTCCACAAAACATGTGCCGGAAGAGATATTTCAGAACTATTCTCCTTTTGTAACTACACATTAAGCCAAATAATATGATCAAATATAACTCATGATGAACAAGTATATCATTGTAATTTATAGATACTTACTATAGACTGTTCTAAGCGTCCATATCCAACACGTCCTTTTCTGTATGGATACGCGGGACTTGATTCTCTTTCCCAATTTGTTTCACTTACACTTTGAAATTCTGGGGTTTTTCGTTTGGCTTTAAACGTGTCCCATTATTTTTGTGAAATCAAACACCTATATTTAGATGGAAGTTCTGCATCAACAAAATTACCTTCTGCATCCCTAAGAAACTTGGTTGATAAAAATGTTCTAAACCCTCTTAGTAGTTTTCCGGCCAATTTGAGACAAAAAGGTCTTCTATCATCATCAATGTTGAAACACCTCTAAGAAAAACATACACATTGTGCGTTAGTACAAGAAATTTAAAAGACATAATTAGTTGGCATAATTAAAGACATAATTATGGTACCTTTATCTCACTCCAAATTTTTCCTTTAGCTTCGTTCAACTGTTTATTTCTTCAATCATCACAAGTAATTGGAACCTCATTCCTTACAAGTGCACCAATAAAACTTGTCAACGTATAACCGTTAGGCTCAATAAGAAGGCCTTGTGGGCTCCAATGCACATCTAATATGATGCCTCGATCTCTATCACGAATCACTTTCTTCATAACTGTTATTCCTCTTTTAATTTCCTCTTCCGCATTAGCTACGTTATTACCTCTATCATGAATAGAATCATCATGTGGGTGATCCTCGTTAGTAGCCATCTAACCTGTAATAAAGAAAACAAGGATATCAAATATAAATTATGATGAAAGTACTTGTCTAAGCTATAAATTACCAAATGATATATAAAATGAAAAATAAAGAAGAGCATATAAATTTATTGAAAATTTATTGAAAAATAAAGAAGAATAAAATACCTTTCTCGTAGTAGCACTTGGTTCAAAACAGATTCTCCTCAAACAACAATCTGAAAAGAACAATCACAATTGAAAGCAATCAATATCAACTTCAAAACTAAAACCATGAAGATGTTAGTAACACAAGAGAGATTAAAGCAGGAATAAGCCATTGAAGAATTCCAAAATTGAATCGTTTATAATTGTATAGTTTTGAATTTAATAGCATAAAACCAAGATATTAATATCCATAAGAGAACAACAAAACACTTAGTACCTAACAAATCCATGGAATAAGCCATTCCAGAAATGTTCATATCAGAAAATGGACCTTACAAATCCATGGAACAGTTTTTGGATGACTGAGAAAAAACTTGTAATGATTAAAGTAATGGAGTCTTGTTGTGACCCTAACCATCTATCCCAAAGTCAGTACCAAGCTACATTCATGAGTAGAACCACTATTTATCATCTCTAACGTTAATCTTAACAGAAAAGAAGAAATCTTACTGAAACGGTGGAGAACGGTGGAGTACGGTGGACGGTGGAGGACAATGGAGGAAGGACGACGACGAGACTATAACCGAGATGGTGGAGGACGGTGGACGAAGGTGGCGAGAGCTGTTCTTCGTTCGTTCTCGTCGTTCGCAGTTTGCAGCAGAGAGGGAAATAATAGAGATATGAAAAATAGAATACTGATACTATGCAATTTTTTATTTTAATTAATAAGACCTTAGACAGAGCTTTTCAAAAAGCGCTGGCTAATGTGGACCTTTACCAGCGCTTTTTAAAAAGCGCTGTCTAAGGTAGGCCTTATACCAGCGCTTTTAAAAAAGCGCTGTCTAAGGTAGGCCTTTTACCAGCGCTTTTAAAAAAACGCTGTCTAAGGTAGGCCTTTTACCAGCGCTTTTACTTTTTTTCGTATACATTTTCTGTATTTTATTTTTTATTTAACTTATAGCAGCGCTTTTGCATAAAAGCGCTGTCTAAGGTGCGCTAGTAAAAGTCATTTTTGGTGTAGTGTAGAGTTAAATCAGTTTTTATTTCATCTTCACAATAAACTATCTCCATTCCCACTTCACATCCACTAGTCAGTTTCAAGCCACCATCTTGTTCAAATCCACCACCACCAATATCTACTCATGTAACTCCACAAATTCCCTCTCCATCAATCACTGCACCTATCCAATCTATAGCAATTCCTACATACACTTCATCAACTATCAACTCAATCATCCAACCAGATATGCCTGTCTCACCGATATCGTATGTTTTTCATCAGAAAACCATTACTGAATCCTCAATTCAACATTCTGATCATCCATGTCCAACTTCTGAACCTCTTATGGTTTCAGTTACCCCAGAAGTATCATCTCCTCCTGATCAACAAATCAATGATCATGCTCCTACTGAGACTGGTTCATCTCAGCAAACACCACCTGAAACGAATTCTGCCAAGCCTGACCTTGCTTTGGTTATCTATAACATACCACCTCCAAAATCGTTTGAAGAATGCATAGGTCAATTTAGTGAAAAAGCATTAAACAAGTTTGCTAACTTAAGAAAAGAATTTAACATAAGTGCCAAGCCCTTGGAGCTTGAAAGCTCTTGTCAAATCTTCCAGAAATGGTTGGATAGTGAACTTGCAAGAATTGTAAGCTTCTCATACTCAACCATCACTGCTGGAATTCAACGAGCAAAGGAAAGAGCAGAAGCTGAAGAGCGGATCAGGGTATTTAAGTTCTTGGTTGCTAAGCAGAAAGAAGCTGAAGAAAAGGCTGCTGAGGAAGCAAGACTTCTTGCAGAAAAGACTGCTGAAGAAGCCAGAATAGCACAAGAAGTTGAAGCCATGGAAAAGGCCAAGCAAGATGCTGCAGTTGTTCCCACATCTGACCCTGCTGTAAAGCGTTTGGAAAACGCAATTGGAGAAATCAGAGAAGAACATTAGAAGTTCAGAGAAAACTTTGAAGAACAAAAGACTGTCAATGCTAATCTTCAGGGCATGCTTCAGAAAATATAGGAGAAGATGTCCTCTGGAAGCACCTAATCTTTATGTCTCTCTTGTCTTTAAGACTTTAGATCTTTGTTTTTCACCCTTTCACCACTAATCTTTTTTATCAATGACAAAAAGGGGGAGAAGTAATATGAATGTGATATTTTGATTCCATAGTCAATCTCTGAAAAACAACGATGTTTACATGCTAACAAATAAACTGTTATTTCTATTAGAGTGTTTTTCTTTTTCAGGAATTCTGATCCAAATCATGCTTCATTAAGAAAATCAGAACTCTGCTGAAAAGAGAATCGAGACTAAGAGCTCATGATCTAGTAAAATCAGGGGGAGCCCAAGCATAGAAATTCATCAAGTCTAAGACTCGGGGGGAGTACTTCATACGAAGGATAAGCTATCTTTAGAATCTGTTATTTTCCCTGCATTACATATATATCAAAATTGTGTCATCAAAATACATAGTTTTGTCATCATCAAAAAGGGGGAGATTGTGAGAACAAGATTTGGTTCTGCAATATTATCTCTAAGTTTTGATGATATCAAATGAGTATTTCTATATGAACAATTTAGTACAACTAAGGTTTGTTATTTATGAGAACTTAACAAACAGGTTATGCTTCCGTAAATTGGCGCGAACACAATGCTTAGAGGAAAATACTCCGCCCATACACTTGAAAAGTAAAGTTCACAAGACTCTGACTCAAAAGGAAAAGAGAACGAGTTCTGAAGATCTGAAAACAAAGGTTCTGATTGAACGAAGTCCAGATACTGAAGACTTAAGCTCTCTGATCAAGGTTCTGAAGACCTAAATCAAGTCTCTACTCATGCTTCAACAAGATACTATCAGAAGCCTCTGAAGATATGAAGACAACGCACCAAGCGATCAAGGTTCTGAAGACCTAAATCAAGTCTCTACTTATGCTTCAACAAGATACTATCAGAAGTCTCTGAAGATATGAAGACAACGCACCAAGCGAACAAGGTTCTGAAGACCAACTGCTGAAGACTCTGAAGACGCTGCTCTGAAGATTCGAAGACTTGATAATCTCAAGAACCAAGCTATGTTTTCCCTTCTTACTCATGCTCGTAAAAAGCCTCTGAAGTTGAGAAGCCAAGAAGACAAAGCTACATAGTACAGCTGTACCACAATACAATGTGAAAATATCTTGGTAACAGTGCAACGATACAAATGAAGATATTCTGACAAAATAGGACACGCAGCATGCAAACGTTTTTATCTGTCCTCACACTTCTAGCTGCCAGCCTAGTTAGCTATCATGATTACATTTCAACGGCTCTTTTCTACACGGCTATAAAAGGAAGCAAAGGACTTGAAGAAAGATACACACGAACGCTACTGCAATATTCTTTCTAACTGAAATCTTTCTTAAGTCATCCTGGTCGAAACTTGTTTACATTTTCAGCTTGTATAAAAAGCATTTGTCTGTAAATGAAATTTATTCAAACTTAGGTTTGTGTTCCTTGAGAAAGATCGTGTGGCTGTATTTCTTGAGAAGTCTAGGACGTGTAGTCTTAGAGGTTGTTCCTTGAGTAAGACCTGTGAGGTTGTATTACTTGAGAAGTCTAAAACTTGAGAGTTTTAGAGGTTATGTTAGTCACCAGCATTTTGGCTAGTGCATTGTACTGATTTGATTAAATAGTGGATTAAGACCTCGTTGAGAGAGGCAAAATCACCTTGGCGGGTGGACTAGATTAACTTGAGTATTTCTCAAATGAACTAGTATAAACATAACGTGTTCATCACTTGGTTCTCAACAAAGGTCATTATTGTTAAAAGAAAGAATTTTATAAAAGGAACTTATTTTAAAAGAAACAATTTTATTTTGAAAAACCAATTCAAACCCCCATTTTTTGTGTTTTTCACACCTTCATCAAATAGTTCTAAAGGGGTTACGGAATCTCCATTATTTCCCCTCGATTTTGAATAAGAACCGAGAGGTTTATTTACTCATCTACAACGACAAATCTATGTCCTACATTTATAAAGTAACAACGCTCAAGATATTGCCAACACATCAATCCACAAGAAACTCTCTATATATTTTTCCATAAATTTTAGATCTGTACTATATATCATTTCAAGTGCAGATCTTGAGAAAGCATTTGCCATGAAAACATTTGCTCAAGATAATGAAGTCATGTTTAGAACAGACCTCTGGGATGGATTGAAAGTTCAGAAAAAAATCACCATGTTTGGAGCAGATAACTCCTTAGAAATTGGATGCATGCAAACCATTGAACTTGAAAAGAATGCACACAAAGGGTATACGGCAAAATCTGGATAACAACAAAAGATTTGTTGTTCTCCCAGAATAACAACGATGATAATGAATCAGTTTTATCAAAATCTGGATTTGTTGTAAATAATTTATTTTAATATTGTGTGTAAACAATGTAATTTTTTAATTAAAAAAAAACTTATTCCCCTCGATTTTTAAAAGAAGATGAGAGGAATGTGGCGCTTGAGATGAAACATATTTCATTGTATTTTTAATTTAAAATGGAACATGTTTTACCTCGGTTTTTACTCATAACTGATGGGATATATAAGCATGTTTATTGAGTTTCTTCATCGTCCTTAAACACATCTTTATCGTCCATTTAATGAGTATCAATGCTTAAGACACTGTCATTAGTGATCCATGTGAAACCTAAAAGACACCCATTATAAAGGAATTATGAATATCGGAAATTGATAATGAAACATTTGACATGAAAACTTTGAAATGTAAAGAAGCTTGGTAAAGTTCTCTATGATTGATTGCAAGAGCAGAAAATTATTTGGATTCAAGATTTGTGTTCTTCAATAATCATATAACCGAATATTTATTTTATTTATCTAACTCTTTTTTTGTTTAATATCAGAAACAAATTAATGCAAAAGCCATAGAGAATATATTGCATCCAACATTTGATCTTCCTCAACATTTCAAGGAAACGATGATGCACTTGTTCTTCACTAATAATGATGACGATGAATCGTATTCAAAATTTATTATGTATTTTTACTTTAATATTTTGTGTAAACAATGTAATATTTTATGTAAACAATGTTGTTTCTAAACAAATTAATTTATTATATTTTGTGTAAACAATTGTCGCGGCGCGAAAATACCTAAGCGTATCACACGTTTGAAATACAACAAAGTCGCCACTGAACTTTATTCATTCCAAAAGGAAAGGGAAAATATCGATAAAATCCTCAAAAATAAAATAAACGGTCTTCACAACCAAATCGGGTTCAGGAGTCAGTTATGCAAGGAAAAAGTATTATTACCCCTCATATCCGTTGTACTCAACGGGACCCGTTTAGTTAGTTTTGCGAAAGAGTGTTAGCGTGATATTTATTTACGATCTTTTACTTATTACTATGTGAAATAAAAAGGGAAGGAAACTGTTTTTAGGTTTTTTTTTATTATTGTGCTCGCCACGATTTCAAAATCGTGTGCCTACGTATTCACTGGTGTAATGAGAAAGCCAGAGCTTTGTAGTTCGTGGTAAAAAGCTACAAATGTGTTGATTGATTTTAATTGTGAAAATGAGTTTAGGCGCACTTTGGCAGAAAAAAACTCGTTAATTAAGAGATTCACATTTGGGCGATGAAAGTTGTTTGAAGAAATCTTGGGCTTGGGCAAAAAAATGATATTTTGGCGAGTTGCATTGTTTTTATGTGGGAGACAGGTATTCGAAATGCAAGCTATACAGTAGGTATCCAAATACTCCAAAAAAAGTGCATTTGCCTAAACTAGTCATTTTCATCCCTTTATTGTAAAAACATTTTATTAGAATCGAATTAAATTCCAAGGATGACTGTCGTAACCCGAAATTTGACCTCTTTTTTTTTTGTTTTCGCATAAGCATGTGCATTCGCATCACCAGCATACGCACTCACACTTTTTTCTCTTTAATTTTTGTTGCAGGAATATTCAGGTTTCAAGCCCGATTAATCGCATCCTCACAAGGTCACCATATCCTCAAAACAAGCACAAAATAAAGGTTTCCATGCCTACTCATCAAAACAAGAGGTGGAAAATCGAAACTGGGACTTCAACACTTGTTCCTGAGCAATATGGGCAAATTTTGCCTAGAGTAATCGGTTACTCAATATAGAGTAACCGGTTACTATGTACAGATTTGCAGTTTCTGCTGCATTTTTGGGACAACAACTCTGCACTCTCTTTGTTTTGGGATGCTACTTGATTCTAGCAGTGTGTGGAACATTCTAAACATCTCTAGACATTTCAAGACTATTCAAGGCACTCCACTTACATTTATTCCAACGCCTCACTTTAAATTAAGTGCACCATGTTCCTTGATTTCCAAGCATGTCAACCTTTGATTTGAAGCTTACATTGGGATTGCTACCGAGTTAATTTCCTAACTAACTGAGTTAACCACTTGACTCGGTGAGTCAAGTGTAACTAACTCCTAGCCTAATTCCAAACCACCCAAAGCTAGCTCCTAGCCTAATTCCAAACCTCTCACACTCCAAACCTACAATCTATTTAAAGGAGCCCTCTCTTTATTGCAAGCTCTTATCCATAATCTCTCAATTATTTCACATATTTCTCATATTTCACACTCAATTCTCTCACATTCTCTCTGAATTTTTCTGCAACTTCTTCATCTTCATCTCAATTTTCTTCCCAAACCTCACTATAACTCTTCACTATTGAAGATTAATCACTTCTATAGTGGAAGTGATTATTTCTTGAGCTTAACCTTCATCATCTTGCAATTATACTTGGATTTCTGGAGTTTTACTAGCTTTTGGATTCATCTCAAGTGTTTATTTCAAGATTCAACGGTTCGAATTCGTATTTCGGAGTTTCGCGCAATTTGCTCGGTTTCGGTACGATTCGGCTCTAATTGAAGATTCCTCTGGTTTTCTTTGATTATTTTCATCAAGATCACTTTGCAACAATCACCAAGCCAAATCTCCGGCTTGTAGGTTGGTAGATCTCACTCATTTTACTGTTTCGAACATTTTTGTATCATTCGCGATGTAGTTTCGTTACTTTTTTGGTTGTGAATTGATTTTACATTGCTTGATCCATAATTTTGATGTGTTAATTGATTTCATCACTGCTTATTTGATGTTTTCAAGCATGATTTTTGTGCATAAATTCATACTCTAGCATGTGGTAATTTAAACAAGTTATTTGGATGCTTTAAGTGCTTTTTCAAAAGCTATTTTTACCACTGTTACAGTGGTAATCGGTTACTCAATATAGGGTAACCGGTTACTCTTCACAAATTTGCACCAGTGCTGCTTTTTTTAACTGAGTAACCCATTACCCAATATAGGGTAACCAGTTACTCTGCACAAATTTCACCAGATTTGCTTTTTTCAAGCAACTAACCGGTTACCCACTTTAGAGAAACCGACTACCACTGTAACAGAGCGCCATTTTTGGTGTGTTTCAAGCTTGTTAGCCATGCTCTCTCCCTCTAACTTCCACGGATTAATGTGATTAATTTTTATGGATGTTTTAGGTGCTGTTACGCTTCAGTATAAAGCATGATTGTGAATTTACCGATCTTTCGATTTCATAATTATGCTCATTCTTGACATTGCATGCACATGCTCCTTATTGTACATTTTTATTCACATAATAACATGATTTGTGATGTATTTTAGGTAACATTTGGTACTATTTTGCACTCTCATTCATGTTTGAATTAAGCTTGTTCTTCAAGGATAAGCTTAATCTTGTATAATCAATAATGCACCCTTTGCTTTAATAATTTTTCAATTCATCTTGGAAAATTATTAACACTTTCCTCCCCTTTGATTAATTAATCGAAACTTCGTTTTGATTATTAATTTTCCCTTTGGCACTTCTCTTTAGGATTCCTTTAGAGCTTTCTTTCTCCCTTTCCCCCCACGGAGTCAGATATTTGCACGACACTGGAGCATTGTACAACTTGGAGCTGTTATGCTGTCAGTTTCAACTTCTGCACTACACCCTGTGTGTTAGAGAAGGAATGAGAATGGAGAATTCTTACTCTCATTCTGACCACTTCAGGTAGGGGACGAATGACCCTGTGCCTGGCTTAGTCATCTCTATCTCCAGGCGGTAGCGTATCTCCCATCCCTAGCCGAGTCGATCCTTGATCACTCCAACCCCTTTTAATCTCTCTCTTGATCAATCACCATTCTCTGGGTTAAGGATCCTAGTCTCTTGGGTTAGCAACCATCTTTTGGTTCGACACCTCTCTTCTTATCAATCGTTGCTCATTGATTCCACATCAGAGCCATGATCAATTGCCTCCTTGGTTAATCACAGTCATACTATTAACACCAATGCTCTTATTCCCTCAACTTTCATAACTTCTTCAGATAAACACAGTCCTCCTGTTAAACACTGAAACCCTTGCGGAGTTTGCAACCTCCTTTTGGTTCTTCTCCTTTTGATTGGTTAATCACTGCCTGCCAGTTAAAACACCAATTTACACATCTTCTCAGTTAATCACAGTTTATATGTTAATACTGAGTTCCTCTTGGGTTAATCACCTTCTCTTGGTTAATCACCCATTTTTCAGTTAATCACAGTCTATCTGTTAACACTGAGCTCCTTTTGAGTTAATCACCTTCTCTTAGTTGATCACTCATTCTTCTCGGTTGATCATAGCCTTTCTGTTAAAAGTGAATCCCCAACAGCTAGCAACCTTCTCTTGGTTCGAATACTTGCACCCTTGGGTTAGTAACCTTCTTTTGGTTCAAATACCCTTTCTTCGGTCAGGTACTGTTTGTTCAGTCAGTGTACCGAACTCCTTTTGGTCCGACACCCGTCCTTTAGGTCACGACCTTTTCTTGTCCCCACACCCATCCTTTGGGTCACGACCTTTACTTGGTCCCACACCCGTCCTTTGGATCACGACCTTCGCTTGGCCCCACACCCGTCCTTTGGGTCACGACCTTCGCTTGGTCCCACACTCGTTCTTTGGGTCACGACCTTTGCTTGGTCCCACACCCTTTCTTTGGGTCACGACCTTCGCTCGGTCCCACACCCGTTCTTTGGGTCACGATCTTCACTTGGTCCCACACCCGTTCTTTGGGTCGCGACCTTCGCTTGGTCCCAAACCCGTCCTTTGGGTCACGACCTTCGCTTGGCTCCACACCCGTCCTTTGGGTAACGATCTTTGCTTGGTCCCATACCCATTCTTTGGGTCGCGACCTTCGCTTGGTCCCAAACTCGTCCTTTGGGTCACGACCTTCGCTTGGTCCCACACCCGTCCTTTGGGTCACGACCTTCGCTTGGTCCCACACCCGTCCTTTGGGTCACGACCTTCGCTTGGTTCTACACCCGTTCTTTTGGTTGAACACAATCTATCTGTTAAACCCTTTCCCCACAGAGTCTTAATCTCTTTCTCTTCGGTTAACCACTGCCAGTCAGTTAACATACCGAGTTTCCTTATTCTCTTGGTTTTTACACCATCCCTTTGCTTTTTTCCTAGTAGGGTCACTATCCCTCTGATTCCTAGCATAATTCTTTGTTCTCTTACCTCCCCAGTGGAGGCTCTTTTATTCCCTTTTGCTCCTTTATCTTCTTGGTTTCGACACCACTCTTGCACTTTATTCTCAGCACAGTTACTATCTTTCCCTTTGCACTTCTTTCTTGGTTTTGACACCATTTCTTTGTAATCCCTAGTGGATCTGTCTCTATTTATTTTGCTCTTGGTTTTGACACCGTTTTCCTTTTCTTTTTTCGTCTTAGTTCCACAAACTACGGAAGCTCTGATTCTGAATTCATTCGAATATATGATACATAGGTACGAGATCACGATGATCTTGGCGAGCACACTTCCACCCTTTCACCATTCTTCCATTCTTCTTCTTTCCCCTGGTTCCATGAACTACGGAGCTCTGATTTCCTCATTGCACTATGAGGGTACGTAGGCACGAGGGCCCCAATCCTCCGCGAGCACTTTCTTTCTTTCTTTTCCTTTCTCTCTCTCTTCTCTTAGCTAGAAGTCTTTAGATAGATAACCCATCCAAGCCTACAAGCAAGCGAATTGGTTCCCGTCGAGTACGACAGATGCGTAAGGTGCTAGTACCTTCCTTTCGCATAACCGACCCCCGTTCCCGTTTCTCTTCCCCTTGGGTTTTATCGATATTTTCCCTATCCTTCGAGACTAAATAAAGTTCGGTGGCGACTCTGTTGTATCTTTGAGTGTGCGATTCACTTAGGTATAAACCAGTCATCTTCAGCTAGCGACTCTGCTGGGGAGACCTTGCTCTTGCGAGTTGGGGTCTCGCCTAGTTTTGTTTGCTTTCTTGCTTGCTTGTGTGTTTATCTTTTGCGCTTTACTTGCTTTATTTTACTTGCTTTAGCTTTATGTTTATTTACTGCATTTATTTGCTGCTTTGAATTTTCATATGTTGTATATTCTGGATATCTGCTATATTCTGCTGTTGTTGGGATGGGTAGATATTATTGGAGAGAAAAGTCCTAACATCGGGCTTAGCATACACATAGGCTAGAACGTGGATAGTTGTGAGGCCTGTGTTTCGCGCTTTGGGTTGCCACGAGAGCCATATCACATATCGTGATTCGCTTGAGAATACTTCCGTCCTGCGAGAATTCGCAACGGCGGGGGGGTTTCATTCTGAGTCCTATGGTTTGGGCGACCTTTCTAGGGACCACCTTGTTGAGTCTAGATCACACCTGTGAGTGGGATATGGGTTTTTTACAGGAAAACAAGCCTCTTCATACCTTTGTTCTCTCACGTCAGATCTTCCCATCTTCCCATGAGCTACATGGGCAGATTATCCAGAAGATGTTGCATCTCTAACTTACATTATTGCATAATGTTATTGCATACTGTTATTGCATCATCATGTATGCCGAAATTTTAAACTTGAGTAATTGCATCACCATATGTATGCTAAACTTTTGCATCATCTAACCTTTGCATCATTGGGTGTTGCATATCTCATTTGCATTCCATCTGCATAAGTAACATATGCATACATACATTTGCATTGCATACATTCAAGCCAGAGAAAGCTCACTTTGTTTCCTTCATCATCCCTAAATACAACGATTCTCCGAAGCCGAAATCCAAACGATCATGGAACAAGTTGGGTATGAGAACACAATGCGCAAGGAAGGCAAGGTTGACATGGTTGTGGAACTACTTCTGGACAGTATGACAATGAACTCCTCAGATCAGGTTGTGATGGATGAGCAAGCCCAGAATGGACCAATGGTTGATAAAATCATGAATGCGAATTCAAGCAATCTACCAGTTTACCCCTTGTCTAATCAGAAGACCTCTAAAGGTAAATCAGCAAAGGGAACAACAATCAAGGGAGGGGACGTCCCCGTCTTGATCCAATTCTCGTGACTTACACGCATCTACTGCCTGTTCTGATTCATGCTGGGGAAATTGTTCCTAAAGAGATTGAGCCAGCCAAGTTCCCTTATCATTCTAAGCATAATCATAATGCCACATGTGGATACCATGCTGGATATGTGGGGCATTCTACAGAAGCTTGTGTCGTCTTTAAGAACAGAGTCCAAGAGCTCATCGATCATAAGTCGCTTTGCTTTACAGAGAAGCCTTTCTAGAATTCTTCACCTATGATTGCTGAAACATTTGCTGAAGCTGAGAATAGAGGTCCTCCTACTCATGTGTTGATTCCTCCACCTGGTCAACCTGTTGGGCAATACCCCTACCAAGGTTTTCAGTCTGCTAACTCTGGAATGCCTTTTGCCTATCCTGGGGCACCCTATACTGTTACACCTCCAGTTGCTTATCCTGGGGTACCCTATGCTCCGTATGGGATTTAATTCGGTCAGACTGTTAATCAGATGGTTGATCCTAGATTGATGCGCCTTGCTCAAGTGTTCCCACAATATGCTACTCAGCAGATTCATCCTCAAGCACCTCTGGCTCCTACGCCATACTATTCATTCTCGCATGTTGTTGTAGTCCAATATCAACAGCCTTCTCAGGCACATAATCAGCAAGCCCAAGGCCGAAAGCGTCAGAACCAGAACAAGCCCCAGAATAATCTAGAACGAAGGAATGCTCCTCTAGATCTGATTCTTACGATATACAGTCAACTTCTCCCATATCTGGTTCAGAACTCGCTGGTGGTTCCTAATGTTCTGAAGCCTCCTCCAAAACCATTCCCACCTGGGTATGATCCCAATGTGCAATGCGGATATCATCCTGGGTCAGCTGGGCATTTGACCGAGGATTGCAACGCTTTCAAAGCTAAAGTCTAACAGTTGATTGACAAGAAACACTTAACTATTCAAGATGATAAACTATGGGTGAATGGAAATCCCTTGTTCGTGTAAGGGCCAAGATTGCAAAAGCATCCCTTGAAATAATTGATCAAGCCTGAGAGCACTTCCTCAACATCGGCAACCATTATGTCATTCCATCATTTCCATTTTGTAATCTTTTTGTTTGTTAAGCATTGTTCACTTGTAAAACTTGTGTGTTTTTTATGATAATAATAATGAAATAAATATGCATGTTTTGAATAAATTCATTCGTGTTCACTCATACTTTTTATCAATATCGTACATTTGATCAAGCAAAATCAAAAAGAGAATGATGACATCAAAAGACATGAGATCACTGTCTGTATGCTTTTGAATAAAACCATGCTGACGATGTAAGACATTTGTTCAAATCCTCAAACACTGGAGTTATAAGGAAGATAATCCCTAGTCAACCCCTTTGGGCCTTGAAGTAGAAGTTTCTTCCTATACACATAAAACCCTCAATCTTAACCAGGGGCAGGGTAGTCTTCAGTTAGTTTAACCATGCGTTCAAATTTCAAAAGATGAGTACCCCGTTTTGAGGATCAACCGCATCCTATCCCTCATGCGAGGTTGGAAAATCACAAATCCACATTGGTTGTCCCTCACCGACCAAAAGAGTAAGGCAGTCACAACCCTTTATCAAACAAACACATGTCACACGAGTTTGTTCGAAAGAAAAAATCAAAATCACAAAAGAAAAAAAAAAGAAAAGAGAAAAAACAAAAAGTCCACTAAGTCTAAAACAAATGACTTAGGCAAAAATTAGGGCATCCCGGTAGACTGCAAATTCAAAATAACCAGTCTACGCAAAAATTAGTGAAAACAACAAAAGAATAAAAAGGAGAATCAAATGAAAAAAATCCTCAACAAGAACAAGTTTGTGTGATTACATGTGACAAAATAAAAAGGTGAGTGATTGCCGCTCCAAAACCCTCGTCGGTTCCTCTACCATCACATCTACTATTCTAAATCCTTTTGAAAGGTGAACGCTTGTGTCAAACTAGCTGAACGTAGGACTAGAGAACATCAAGGAGAATGGGTGGGTTAAAATAAACTTTGAGCCTTATATCCTTTCTTTCTTAAAACCATGAACTAGGCCACGTTACAACCCTTAAAAGACCTAACTGAAGCAAGGTTATTTCAAAAGCATACTACAGTAAAATCACGTCAAAGCTGACTCCTAAAGATTTGCTTATCATTTGTGTCGATACTGACATGGAATTCTAAATGGTGATCCATTCACTATATGTCATAATCTTAATGAACATACTTGGATTTCAAAACAGACACATGCATGGCATTAGCATTATAATTTTCAAAATAAACACTTCTTACTTGCTAACAAGCATTTGACATCAAGAAAGTTCCCAAAATGGAAAGTTTGATCATCTCAAGGGGCAAAACGCTTGAAAACTCTGTTGGGAAAAAGGGCCTAGCCACCTCAGGATTCAGTCAATCTGGGCCAATCATGTCGAGATTCGATAAATCTCTCAAAGATCAGTTGGTCAGGGGCATTCCTCTAAAGATCGGTCAACCAGGGGCAAAACCACTTCAGAGCTCACACTGGGCAGGTCATCCCATGAGCACAAGAAGTCAACCTCTCCAAGAGACGGTTAATCAAGGGCATGCTGTTCCGATAAACTGGGGCAAGCCGGATCAAGACCATCCTGTGACACAACTGTTTCCTACTTTGTGACTGGGGTAATCTATGCAGATACCCAACAGACTAGGGCAGATACATGCTACCAAAGTACAAGTTCTCTCCCTATTTTAAGGTAGGAGCAATGGTGCATCAACAACTGCTGATCCTGAAGTAGGTGTCGGGGAATCACGTCTTTACGGCTGCACCCTAACCTCAACTCTTCCGTCTCCCACAACAAAAGCACCTGACAAATTCTCAAGAACCGCTACATAGACCTTTCCCATACTTTGATCATGTCGCTTCACTCGTGCATATCATTCATCTGACATAGCATGAAGCCTTGGCATAAGCTCGATCATACTTGACATCTCTTCAAAACCAATCACTGACATTCTGCATACAATAATCATCTTCGCATAGCATTGCATCCTTAAATGCAGAGCATATTCATCCAGCTGAAGCATTACGTCTGACCTTGTCTCGTCGAAACTCAGTTCTTGTCTAATAGTCAGTTCCCGTCTGACTTGTCTCTTTGAAGTCCAGTTCTCGTCTGGCCAACTTTTCCAAAATCCAGTGTCGTCTGGAAAACTTTTCTAGTTCTCGTCTGGCGCACCTTTTCAAAGTCCAGTCCTCGTCTGACAAACCTTTTCGGGACCTTTTCAATTCTTTGGTCCGTCCAAAACCTTTCTAGTTCTCTCTGGTCCGTCCAGCACCTGCAAACTTGCGACACTGTATCTTAACTTGCATCCTTTCATAACATGATACTAAGCATCATGTAGATCACATATACATAGCATATGCATCAAGCATACTCCCGTTTGACTGATTCATCTCCCCAGCAGATATTCAGCCAAACTTCTTTTCAAACTCTCTACACTCGTGCTTTTCTTTTGCCGCTGTCGGCCAAATTTTTGAGCTACTCTTTTATTTAATCCCCTTCTACCTCGAATCATCGAAAAGCTGGCGCAATTCGAACATTCAGGTCCAAGAGGATTAAATAGGGGCAGCTGTCGTAACCCAAAATTTGACCTTCTTTTTTTTTCCGCATAAGCATGTGCATTCGCATCGCCAGCATACGCACTCGCACTTTTTTCTCTTTGATTTTTGTTGCAGGAATATTCAGGTTTCAAGCCCGATTAATCATATCCTCACAAGGTCACCATATCCTCAAAACAAGCACAAAATAAAGGTTTTCGTGCCTACTCATCAAAACAAGAGGTGGAAAATCGAAACCGGGACTTCAATACTTGTTCCTGAGTAATCTGGGCAAATTTTGCCTAGAGTAACCAGCTACTCAATATAGGGTAACCAGTTACTCTGTACAGATTTGCAGATTATGCTGCATTTTTGGGACAACAACTCTACACTCTCTTTATTTTGGGATGCTACTTGATTCTAGCAGTGTGTGGAACATTCTAGACATCTCTAGACATTTCAAGACTATTCATGGCACTCCCCTTACATTTATTCCAACGCCTCACTTTAAATTAAGGGCACCATGTTCCTTGATTTCCAAGCATGTCAACCTTTGATTTGAAGCTTACATTGGGATTGCTACCGAGTTAACTTCCTAACTAACTGAGTTAACCGCTTGACTCGGTGAGTCAAGTGTAACTAACTCCTAGCCTAATTCCAAACCACCCAAAGCTAGCTCCTAGCCTAATTCCAAACCTCTCACACTCCAAACCTACAATCTATTTAAAGGAAACCTCTCTTTATTGCAAGCTCTTATCCATAATCTCTCAATTATTTCACATATTTCTCATATTTCACACTCAATTCTCTCACATTCTCTCTGAATTTTTCTGCAACTTCTTCATCTTCATCTCAATGTTCTTCCCAAACCTCACTATAACTCTTCATTATTGAAGATTAATCACTTCTATAGTGGAAGTGGTTATTTCTTGAGCTTAACCTTCATAATCTTGCAATTATACTTGGATTTCTGGAGTTTTACTAGCTTTTGGATTCATCTCAAGTGTTTATTTCAAGATTCAACGGTTCAAATTCGTATTTCGGAGTTTCGTCACAATTTGCTCGGTTTCGGTACGATTCTGGTCTAATTGAAGATTCCTCTGGTTTTCTTTGATTATTTTCATCTAGATCAATTTGCAACAATCACCAAGCCAAATCTCCGGCTTGTAGGTTGGTAGATCTCACTCATTTTACTATTTTAAACATTTCCATATCATTCGCGATGTAGTTTCGATACTTTTTTGTGTGTGAATTGATTTTGCATTGCTTGATCCATAATCTTGATGTGTTAATTGATTTCATCACTGCTTATTTGCTGTTTTCAAACTTGATTTTTGTGCACAAATTCATGCTCTAGCATGTGGTAATTTAAACAAGTGATTTGGATGCTTTAAGTGCTTTTTCAAAAACTATTTTTGCCACTGTTACAGTGGTAATCGGTTACTCAATATAGGGTAACCGGTTAATCTTCACAAATTTTTATCAGCGCTACTTTTTTTAACTGGGTAACCCGTTACCCAATATAGGGTAACCGGTTACTCTGCACAAATTTCACCAGATTTGCATTTTTCAAGCAAATAACCAGTTACCCACTTTAGAGTAATCGATTACCACTGTAACAGAGCGTCATTTTTGGTGTGTTTCAAGCTTGTTAGCCATGCTCTCTCCCTCTAACTTCTACGGATTAATGTGATTGATTTTTATGGATGTTTTAGGTGCTGTTACGCTTCAGTTTAAAGCATGATTGTGAATTTACCGATCTTTTGATTTCATAATTATGCTCATTCTTGACATTGCATGCACATGCTCCTTATTGCACCTTTTTATTCACATAATAACATGATTTGTGATGCATTTTAGATAACATTTGGTACTATTTTGCACTCTCATTCATGTTTGAATTAAGTTTGTTCTTCAAGGATAAGCTTAATCTTGTATAATCAATAATGCACCATTTGCTTTAATAATTTTTCAATTCATCTTAGGAAATTATTAGCACTTTCCTCCCCTTTGATTAATTAACCGAAACTTCATTTCGATTATTAATTTTCCCTTTGGCACTTCTTTTTAGGATTCCTTTAGAGCTTTCTTTCTCTCTTTCCCCCCGCGGAGTCAGAGATTCGCACGACACTGGAGCACTGTACAACTTGGAGCTGTTACGCTGTCAGTTTCAACTTCTGCACTACACCCTGTGTGTTAGAGAAGGAATGAGAATGGAGAATTCCTACTCTTATTCTGACCACTTCAGGTAGGGGACGAATGACCCTGTGCCTGGCTTAGTCATCTCTATCTCCAGGCGGTAGCGTATCTCTCATCCCCAGTCGAGTCGATCCTTGATCACTCCAACCCCTTGTAATCTGTCTCTTGATCAATCACCATTCTTTTGGTTAAGGATCTCAGTCTCTTGGGTTAGCAACCATCTTTTGGTTCGACACCTCTTTTCTGGTCAATTGTTGTTCATTGATTCCCAATCGGAGTCATGATCATTTGCCTCCTTGGTTAATCACGGTCATACTGTAAACACCAATGCTCTTATTCCCTCAACAATAATAACTTCTTCGGATAAACACAATCCTCTAGTTAAACATCGAAACCCTTGCAGAGTTCACAACCTCCTTTTGGTTCTTCTCCCTTTGATTGGTTAATCACTGCCTGCCAGTTAAAACACCAATTTGCACGTCTTCTCAGTTAATCACAGTCTATCTGTTAATAATGAGTTCCTCTTGGGTTAATCATCTTCTCTTGGTTAATCACCCATTTTTCAGTTAATCACAGTCTATCCGTTAACATTGAGCTCCTTTTGAGTTAATCACCTTCTCTTGGTTGATCACTCATTCTTCTCGGTTGATCACAGTCTTTCTGTTAAAACCGAATCCCTAGCAGTTAGTAACCTTCTCTTGGTTCGAATACTTACACCCTTGGGTTAGTAACCTTCTTTTGGTTCAAATACCCTTTCTTCGATCAGGTACTGTTTGTTTAATCAGTGTACCGAACTCTTTTTGGGTCACGACCTTCGCTTGGTCCCACACTCGTCCTTTGGGTCACGACCTTTGCTTGGTCCCACACGCGTCCTTTGGGTCACGACCTTTGCTTGGTCCCACACCCGTCCTTTGGGTCACGACCTTCGGTTGGTCCCACACCCGTCCTTTGGGTCACGACCTTTGCTTGGTCCCACACCCGTTCTTTGGGTCACGACCTTCGCTTGGTCCCACACCCGTTCTTTGGGTCACGACCTTCGCTTAGTCCTACACCCGTCCTTTGGGTCACGATCTTTGCTTGGTCCCATACCCGTTCTTTGGGTCGCGACCTTCGCTTGGTCCCACACTCGTCCTTTGGGTCACGACCTTCACTTGGTCCTACACCTGTCCTTTGGGTCACGATCTTCGCTTGGTCCCACACCCGCTCTTTGGGTCGCGACCTTCACTTGGTCCCACACCCGTCCTTTGGGTCACGACCTTCGCTTGGTCCCATACCCGTCCTTTTGGGTTCCGACCTTTGCTTGGTTCTACACCCGTTCTTTTGGTTGATCACAATCTATCTTTTAAATCCTTTTCCCCACATAGTCTTAATCTCTTTCTCTTCGGTTAACCACTGCCAGTCAGTTAACATAACGAGTTTCCTTATTCTCTTGGTTTTGACACCATCCATTTGCTTTTTTTCCCAGTAGGGTCGCTATCCCTCTGATTCCTAGCACAATTCTTTGTTCTCTTACCTCCCCTGTGGAGTCTCTTTTATTCCCTTTTGCTCCTTTATCTTCTTGGTTTCGACACCACTCTTGCACTTTATTCTCATCACAGTTACTATCTTTCCCTTTGCACTTCTTTCTTGGTTTTGACACCATTTCTTTGGAATCCCCAGCGGATCTGTCTCTATTTCTTTTGCTCCTGGTTTTGACACCGTTTTCCTTTTCTTTTTCTGTCTTAGTTCCACGAACTACGGAAGCTCTGATTTTGCATTCATTCGAATGTATGATACGTAGGCACGAGATCGTGATGATCTTGGCGAGCACACTTCCACCCTTCCACCCTTCTTCCATTCTTCTTCTTTCCCCTGGTTCAATGAACTACGGAGCTCTGATTTCCTCATTGCACTATGAGGGTACGTAGACACGAGGGTCCCAATCCTCCACGAGCACTTTCTTTCTTTCTTTTCCTTTCTCTCTCTCTCTCTCTCTCTTCTCTTAGCTAGAAGCCTTTAGATAGATAACCCATCCATGCCTAGAAGCAAGTGAAATGGTTCCCGTCGAGTACGACGGACGCGTAAGGTGCTAGTACCTTCCTTTCACATAACCGACTCCCGTTCTCGTTTCTCTTCCCCTTGGGTTTTATCGATATTTTCCCTGTCCTTCGGGACTAAATAAAGTTCGGTAGCAACTTTGTTGTATCTTTGAGTGTGCGATTCACTCAGGTATAAATCAACCATCTTCAATGACGGTGAGCATTCAAACGACAAGCCATACGGAAAGCATCTTAGGACTCGGAATAAAAAGACATATGTTTAATCATTCTTTCTTCGTCACTTAGGGCTCGTGGCAATCGATTGATTTTAGGCTTAAATAGTCTTTTGGTCCCTATAAGTTAGCGAGTTTCTGAATTTAGTCCCTGTATCTTTTTTTTTTGTCTGAGTCCTTATATCTCACTTTTGTGTTGCCTTTAGTCCCTGACGTCAGAAATCTGTTAAAAAAAAGCTGACTGGACTAACAGTGATGACGAGGAAGTGCTGATGTGGCTCCTTCCGCTGATGTGACAAGGTGTTTGTTTCGTTTTCTTTTGTTTTTAATTCCTCGTCAGTATTTTTTATTATTATTTTTTGTGTTGATGTTAAATGCTAAAATTCAAAGTTTAAAAATGGTCCCAAGAGGAGTTGAACCCATGTCCATTGGATTCACATGTTAGTACATAACCACTAAACCAACCTACACATTCAATTAATTAATTAATTGCAACAAATATATATATTACATAAATTCTAGAATTATCTAAATAGTTTATTAAATAGTTTAATTATTTCATATCATTAAATAATTTACTTAGTATTTCAACTATTTAATAGTTCAATTATTAATATTTCAACTATTTAATATTTCAATTATTAATATTTTAACTATTTAATATTTCAACTAATAATTAATTTAATAATTATTTCAACTATTAAATAATATAAATAATAATTATTTTTTTAATTAGTTTATTAAATATTTAATTAATGTTTAATTAATATTTAATAATATTGTTGTCACTTACTTATTTAAATAGTTGAAATATTGAATAAATTAATTAATTAATAAATTAAATAAGTTAGTTTAAACTATTTGATATAATAGTTGAAATAGTTATGTAAATAGTTATTTAATGATATTAATATTTTATTAATATTTAATAAAATAGTTAAAATATAAACATTCAATAAACTATTATATCTATTTAATAAAA
Organism: Lathyrus tuberosus; assembly: GCA_022829125.1. Classification (NCBI taxonomy): domain Eukaryota; kingdom Viridiplantae; phylum Streptophyta; class Magnoliopsida; order Fabales; family Fabaceae; genus Lathyrus; species Lathyrus tuberosus. The sequence continues at coordinate 161,985 of JALAZF010000833.1, forward strand.
ATTAAAATATAAATTAGTTAATAAACTATTTTAAATAAATTATTTTATCTATTTAATATAAACTATTTTATCTATTTAAAATATAAATTAATTAATAAAATATTTAATATTTAATAACCTATTTAATATTTTAATAGTTGAAATATAAATTACTTAATAACCTATTTAATATTTAAAAAACTATTTATCAAGTATTTTAAAAAACTATTTATTAAACTGTTAAAAAAGTATTTTAAAAAACTGTATAAAACTATTTAATAGATTAATTACTATTTTGTATAAAACTAGTTAAAAAAACTGTATAAAACTATTCATTACTATTTAATAAACTGTAAAAAACTGTATAAAAGTATTAATTACTATTTTATTTCAGTAACTAATCAAATGTATTAATTAGTTTATCAAATATTATACTATTAAATAATTAGTTTATTAAATATTTATACTATTAAATAATTAGTTTATTAAATATTGATACTATTAAATAATTAAGAAATATTTTATAAACTAATTATTTAATAAAAAAAATAATTGAAATATTAATTATTTAAATATTTAATAATTGAAATATTTATAAACTTATTATTTAATAAACTAAATAATTGAATATTAATAGTTAAAAAATTAAATAATTAAAATATTTTATAAATTTATAATTTAATAAACTAAATAATTTTAATATTAATAGTTGTATTTTTTATAAACTAAAGTTGTAATTTTTTATAAACTAAATAATTGAAATATTAATATAAAATTATTGCATACATTACAATATATGTTTGCATTACAATTAATAACTATGGAAAAACATGGCTTGGTTGTTAGTTGTCACGATTGTAACCTAAAGGTTTAGGGGTCAAAACCCGTAAGAGCAATCTTTTGGAAAGTGTATTCTTTTCTAATTTAACACTAATCTAGGTGAAATTTATTAAATATAGAAAATAAATAAATAATTTGCTACATCAGTTTCAGCCTCTGCCACGTATGCAACGTTTGACACATCAACTGTTTTGTAACGGAAAGACTATTTAAACCTTGTTTTTATTATGAAAACCGAGGGTTTATTTGCATCAATATTAAAAAGTTGGTTTTTTTGAGATGACGGCACAATGATTGATTTTATTCGCAAATGCTAAACAATTAATTATGGAAAAAAGGCAATACTCTTGATGTTGATCAAGGTAAACCAAAAACCTAAGTTTGTCCCCCATTTGATAATTCCTTGATATTTGATAATTCCTTGATGTTGATCAAGATTTTTATTCTAAAAAAAATTATTTTAATTTTAGCCAATTATTTAATTACACCAATTAAATTAACTAACTACAACCAAAATAAAGAAACAAATAAAGAGCAAACAAACAATTAACAATATAACCAAAGAGAGAGCGATACAGGAATGATATAAATAAAAATGAACAAAATGGAGCAACTAAATTAAAATAAACAAACAAATTAATTTAAATAAAAAAGCTAAAAAGAAAAAAGAATTAAAAGAAGGAATAGGAGGTATGAATTGAAAAGATGTGTTCATTAGCAAAAGGCTCTAAGCCCAAAGGGCAAGAAAAGCCCACATGACCCATTAGTCAACAAGGAGGTCCGCTGGTCAACTCTGATTGGCTTATGGTGTAGTATATGGACCATCAAAGAGCAGCCATTAGATTGACTTACTTTTTCTAGTCAAATAAATCTAAGGGCTTTAACTACGGATTCCCACAGTAATGGTCCAATAAGTCCCCCACAAGATCCATCACCAAGTCAAACTAACAGAGCCAATCATAGCCGGACACCTTTTATTCATTATTATATTTTATTTCAATTAAACAAAATATTTAAACTAACTAAAAACAGGAAAATAATACAAAAAAGAAAACCATGGAAGTGAAAGATCAGAGACTTCTCTTTTATGATGCAGTGAAGTTTATTTTGAGTCTATTAAAGCGTAAACTAGTTTGATGCAATTGGGCTTGGTTTTGATTTGGTTAATTGAATAGGTTTGTTGATTTGGATAGATGGATTTAGCTGGTTTGTTTGAACTGGATTAGTGAATGTATTTGGCACTGTGAATGTAATATAAATTAATGTGAAATGAAACTGGATTTTTATTGATGCAAGTTGAGAAAATAGTTAACTTACTAGTTGTAAATGCAACTTGGTAATTGGATTTTGGTTAATTGGATGGAAACGTAAACTGGTTTTGATTGAAATGTAAATGATTTATTGACTTAGAAAAGCTTGAAACAAAATTGACTCACTTATATTTTTTGTGTTGTTCTTGAATGAGAATTTTGAAAATGTATGATGAGATGAAGTCTAAGTATTATTGAAATCTAGATGATCATGATAACATGAAGGTTTGGGAAATGTCGTGATGTGATAAGCTCAAAATTGGTTAGATTTTCTTAAATTTAACTAATCCCATAATCATAAATCAAAACTTGATTAGATAAAACACAATGACTATACTAATTCAAAACTTGGTTTACTCTTAATGGTTGGACTTAAATTGAATAAATGGTGAAAAGATGTCTAAAACACAAAACACGGGCTCAAAGAATATTCAAATTTCCATTCTTCTTAAAATGCAAAGGATGATATAAAGATAATGGAACATGGACAACAACTTTGTGGAATGATGATGCCATGGCATGTAATATGATGAAATGCATGAAATGAATCTGACATGATGAGTCAATATGGGATCTAATGCCATGACCTAGATGATTAGACAAATGTATACGGGTGTAACAGATAAAATCTAAAACCCTTACATCTGATGATATGATTACATAGAGGGGTAAATTTGGGGTATGACATAATGAGTGTCATACCCTAACTTTTGACTCCCTCATTTTAATTATTTTCAGTCATCTAACTGCATATGCATCATCTGCATATCATATCATATATTTTATTATGAATATTGTTTGAATTATCAGTCAGAATGAATGTGTTAAATTTTCAGGAGTTTTGGTCAAACTAAAAGTCAATTGTGCAAAAATTCGGTGTACGGACAGTTTTTTAAATCGAATTTGCAGATGTCAATTCTTAATCTATTTTTCGCGTACTTTAACCTGGTGTGCTTATTTTATTTTTTCAGCTATTTTCGGTCGCTTTTCTGACCCGTCTTAGCCTTTTTACCGGGTAAAATCAATTTCAAAATTTGACAAAACACTGTTGATCGTACCTGATCAGAAATAGATCGGTGGCCAGCAACACGTCGTGAACTCCGTGACACTCTGGTCGGGTTGAACTCCATGCTTAAGGATCCTTATCCTGCGGAAGTAGTCGCGGGTGATAACTTCCCTAAGTCTGTCACAACTAGTCTTTTGAAATGGGAGGATCGCATTCTACAGTGGATTGTCTCCCACATTTTACGTCCGAAGAAAGGTGGTTACTCAAGGGTTGATCAAGCTGAAGTTCATTCGGTTTATCTCCTCAAGTACAAGATCAAGGTAAAGTGGCCTTACTATTTCACAAGTCGCTTTTATGCGTAGAAAGAAAGCGGCAGAGCCTCATCATTATGCTACGGATCATTGATCCAAACCATATTAGGTCATGCCAAAATTTTTGTTCCTGGCATCCCTTACATCTCTCTTACTGCTAACCAAGAGTTTAATCAAAAGACTATGACTCTTATGGGATATATTTGGGACAAGCAACTGAAAGCTTATGTGCTCAAGCCTAGGGGTTCAAGTCGACACTTCCGTAACTCAAATGAAGCCAAAGAGGAAGAGCAAGACGAAGATGAGGAAACTCATCCCATCGAAACCAAGGTTCCCTATGAAAGTCATGATGACCATGCTTGGTTGGGTGACTCTCCGGTTCTGGACACTAACTATAACCAAGGATGAGGTACATGGCGTCAAAACACTTGGTCTGAGCAAGGCACCTCATATGTGCCTCCTTCTCCAAATAATCCTCCAACAGACAATTCGGTCGTTCTTGAAATGCTCCGAAGTATGCAACTTGAGAACCAAAACTTTGCAGCTCTTCAAGAACAACGCTACGAAACGGTGCAGGGGCGAATTCGTGCTCAGAATAAAAAATTTAATCTCTTTGCAGCAAGGATCATGGGTCGGTTCGATCAAATTGCTGAAACCTCGGCAAATCAACATCGTGCTCTCTCATTGAGCATTAACACTCTAAACTGAAGTGTCCTTGATATGTGTGAACGTCTGGATGCTCAAGGAGCAAATCAAGATCAAACATTCCGAGGGAGAGGTCAACCTCATTGGGGTCGAAGACCATAGTTAATTGAGTTGTGTTGTTGTCTTGTCTTGCATCTCATTTCACATTTTGTTTTGTTTTGTTTTTGTTTTTCTCAAGACTTGTGCTAAACTATGTGTTTTGTGTAATGCATTTCCTCACTATTGATCTATGGTTCTTGAGTTATTTATCTTTATTGTTTGCATTGACAACATTATATGTCGATGATTGTTAATGTTGTATCTTTTGCAATAGCATATGTTTGTGTTGTTATGTGAATGTTATGTTTTCAAATGACTGGTTTCTTTACTCTTTTTGATGTTGTCAAAGGGGGAGAAAGGAAAAGCGAGTTCACAAAGTTCAGAATTATATGGAAGTGCATATAGTCAGAGGGAGAATGTCCTTCAAGTGCTCAATGTTTTGGGAAGTTTTTGCAAGGTTTTGCCATCATAAAAAAGGGGGAGTATGTAATGGTAAAGTTCCTTTTTACTGTGTTTTAATGATGTCAAAACTAGGATATTAAGTACTTGTGTATTTTGGACGGTATCACCTTGTCTAAGCCATACATTCATCTCTTGCAAACATGCATAAAGATCCTTATACATGTATTTAGACATATAGGATCATACACAATGTCAAAAATGGGGTTTTGGGTCATTTTTAGAGCCATAGGTCGACTCACACTGAGGGGAAAGGTTTTAAAACTCTTTGCCTTGCATGCGCCTATCCTGGGTCGACGTATGGGCTCCTACAGGTCGACTCATATTGTAGGGAAACATTTTTGAAACTTTATGCCTTGCATGCGTCGACACATGGGTTCTTGAAGGTCGACGCATGAGCCAATTTTTTGTGCAGTTTTGGCCACTGCCTTGTACAGGTCGACTCATAGATGCTAGAGATCGACCTCTCGCGCGTTTTTACCCATTTTTCTATGTCTTTGTGTTCCCAAACTCAGTTTTCTTTACTCATTCTTGTACATATATATACTCGTATGCATCACTTTGAAAAAAGAAGAAGAAAATTAAAAGAATCATTGTCTTGCTCTTCATCTTCACTCTCACAATTGCATTCATCAATAATCACACATAATTATCTTTATTGATTGTGCTTTGTCAAGAGTGATAATCACTACTACAAAACGCGCAAACAACAACGTCAGGCTTACAACGGATTGTCTATACACTGTTGTAATAGATGCGCGCTTTTTTTTTAATCTCGTTAAAAGGCTTTTAATGACGGTTAATATTCAAACCGTGGTGAAATGTGAGGCCTTTCACGACGGGTATGTTTTCAACCGTCATTATAGGTAGCGCATGGTCATGGGTTCAATTCCCAGCACCAACATTTATGGTTTTTTACATATTATTTCAAAATGCCCACATCCTTTCACCACTGGTATATTTTCAACCGTCATTATAGCCAATAATTTAGTTTTAGGTCTTGCACTTCAAAAAATTGGTTTTAGGGAAAATCTCTCCTTTTTGAGATCTGTTTCGTGCATCTGAAGTAGAAAAATCGTGCGGTCATTAGTCCCTTACTCTAAAAGAGTTATGGGACTTCACCCTCAAAACCCCAAATTCACCTTTTTTCTATTTTTAATGAATTTTTTACTGTTTTCATAGTCTCAAAAAATTCTAAAAAAATTCTCAAAATTCTTATTTTACCTAATTAGATTAAATTTCGTGTTTTTAGATTTTTCTGAATTTATTTTAATCATTTTTTCCTATTTTTTCAAAATGCTGACAGACCTTTCACAACGGGTATTTAAACCATTTGTTGTAATAGGTAGATTTTTTACTTATTTTTTCAAAATGATGACAGACCTTTCACCACGGGTAATTTAAACCAACCGTCATTAAAGGTAGTGTCTTGTCATGGGTTCAAGTCCCAGCACCAGCATTTTTGGTTTTTTACTTATTTTTTCAATTCTCATTACCAACATTATAGGTGGCGCGCATATTGAGTTTATCCACTATCCTTAAACAAATCTTGGTCGTCCATTTAGTGATTATCAACGGCCAATACACTACTATTAGTGATCCGCGTGAAACCTAAAACTCAGACGAACTACATCTTCTACCTCCAAACATCATCTTTCAGTTACGATACTCTATTTCTCCACTAAACCAAATTTCAGAACTCGAGTTAGCAATGTTAGGTATTGGTGTTCTTTTTTAATTATTTTTGTTCTTGTTATTCTTTTTTATTATTGTTGTTGTTGTTATTATTGTTGTTGTTTTTGTTGATGTTGTTGTTCTTGTTGTTATTATTGTTATTATTGTTGTTGTTGTTGTTATTCTTCTTCTTCTTCTTGTTCTGATTCTTTTTCTTTTTCTTGTTCTTGTTCTTGTTGTTGTTTTTGTTGTTGTTGTTGTTGTTGTTGTTGTTGTTGTTGTTGTTGTTGTTCTTGATGTTCGTACTGTTATTCTTGTTCTTATTGTTGTTCTTGATGTTCTTGCTGTTGTTCTTGTTCTAATGCTGCAATTTTATTTTATTTTATTAAAAGACATACAACAACGGTTTTTTTAAAATAACCGTCATTATAGGTAGTTCTAATGCTATATTTTTTTAATTTTATTAAAAGACATACAACAACGGGTATTTAAAATAACCGTCATTATAGGTAGCGCATTTTCCATTTTTTTTACAACCGTTACTGGGCCGTCATTGTACGTACCGCATATACAACAACACTCTACATAACAACGCCTTCGCCCGCGTCATTATATGTCATTTCCAACCGTTGTTAAATAGGTTTTTTGTAGTAGTGAATGTACAAATGTAGAATTTGTAAATCAAGTTTGGGTAGAGATTCAGTGGGATTTTCTTTGATAAAACCATTGGGGTTTTGTCCTCCAAGATCTTGATATATTTGGGGGTTTTTGCATAAGTCTTCGCATCACAGATTCAGCCGAGTGAAAGCCTTGAAGAATGGTGGGTTTGGTCAAGGGAGTAACGATAATCGGAGGATCGTTTTAGAAGATTTGGGGTCAAGCATCTTGCGATTGAAATCAGCCAAGTGAAAGACTTAAAGAGCGGAAGGTTCGGTCAAGTGAATAGCGGTAACCGGAGGTTTGTTCGAAGTGTTTGATGCACTTGTTTCAGATGGAATCAAGGGGAAATAATTGGTTAGATTCAACCTCAACAATTGGGTTATATTGTTAGTTTGCTAGGACTTCTCTTATACTGAATATTGCACACAGATTTTATACATATCTCAATTCTATTTTAGAATTGAGGGCAGACGTACCCAAAGTGAGGACGAAAGGGGAACTGCCTAAATAAATTAAGTGTCTTTCTCTCTCTCTCTCTCTCTCTCTATATATATATATATATATATATATATATATATGAGAAATGCTTACATACACCCAAAATTGGTGGTTCCCATACAAAAATACACTACATCTATTTTTTTTCTTCATCTTTTTAATGTGGGTCCCACCTAAAATTGGTGAGCCCCACACAAAAGTACACTAAGGTGTATGTTGCTAATGCACACCTACATGGGTGTGCATTAGCATAACCCTATATATATATATATATATATATATATATATATATATATATATATATACACTTTTGTATTGTTGAAGTTTGTGTGAAATCAATTGTTAGCAATATTTTGATTGATTTGTAGTGTTTCAAATAGCCGTGTAAGACCATTGCAATCACTTGGATTGCAAGTGAAAAAAATTATGCACTACAAATTCAAAGGAAAATTGACTTGGTGTGTTTCGCACGCAAAGTGTTTGATATATTGATAACATACAAACTGTTTGATAAATTGTTAATTCAAATTTTATCCTCAATTAAGCATTGGAAACTGGTTCACCTTAATTGGCTTTTATTTGAATTATTGATTGGGAACCTTATCGATTCTACTCTCTCATCAAGATCATTCCATTTGGTTTCGCATATCCGATCTTTCCAATAAAGGTTCGGATAGACGAGTTTTGATCCGAGGTCGCTTTCGCATATTATAGAACAATTTTTTGAAGCGCAAATTATTAAAAATAAGTGATCTATTCACCCCCTTCTAGATCAGTGCCCTCGTCTAACAAAAAAAAGGTTTTTAGGATTGGGAGGTTTTTGGAACGTGAGGAATGTTTATGATTGGAAAGGTTTGAAATTGGAAGTGGATGAGACTGATTTTGATTTTGGAACTTTGTATAAGATCGAGTGTGAGGGCGTTGATCCTGAAGAAGCTAAATGCATTCTCAAGGAATTCTTATGGAGTTATGCTTTTGTAGTTGATCATTTAAGAATTAAGATTGTAAGATTTACAAATGTTATTGTTTAGATGAGTTTTATCTTTCACTTCAATTGGCCATTATCATTTTATTGATCTTACATGTCCCTTTGAAACCGAGATATGTTATTGATCTTACATATCTCTCATATCTAAAGGTTTTGTTTTTACTTGGGGGCGTTTGTGTCATCTTACAGACAAAAATACACATGTGTAAATTAGATAAAGTAAAAAAAAAACTATAAAACAATGCCACATCAACTTTTTTGATGAGTTGGCCTGACGAAGGTAAAACTTGAGAGAATCTTCAAATGTTGGGGAATTCATCAAACTTTTTTTTACAAGGGGTTTATTTTTGAAAATTGCCCTTATGGCAGGGGGAGAATAAGTATTAACCTTTCAATATAATTAGTGTAAAGAATGCTAAGGTGGATAATATACAACAAGCACACATTCATTACACATTCAACAACACCATAGTCTCACACCCATTCATAACAACATACATATATTCTCAACCACTTAACACATTATGAACAATCAACTACACATGCAAACATGTATGCAGTGTACTCCATAGCTGACTCATTATGCATGTGGTGCCATATCATCAATAGTTGATTCACACAGGAACCTGGTTTAGCCTACTCGAACCTCGAATCCACCATGCTCAGATTTGGTACAAGTCACTAATCCACCCTACTCAGATTGCAACTTGCCTCTTAATGACAATGACATAATGATGCATGTCCTTACACGTCAATGCAACATCAACATTATATTTAAAGTCCCCTCCTGACAATAAACAAATCATGCAGCAACCTAACAATAATAATTCCTCTTCCGAACTATTACCCCACAACAACATCACATTATGAATTAACATAATTCATGCTCATACGATACCATATCAACATCACAACTTACACTTTCAACACAACATCATCCACCATACACAACAATAAATCAATGTTACAACAATCAACAAACAACACCAAACAGAAGCAACTCAACAAATGCATTTTCATAAGCATTCAATCATGTCAATTCATTATAACATCAACACATCATCAGATAAACACAAGGATTCACTAATCAATCATACAAATCATCACAAACATCCTTACAATAGGCACACGACTACCACTCAATTATTTTACCAAGCACTACCATGAGGTATCTTTGCGCATTAGCTTTCTAACGCTTCAAACGACACCTCATTTGGACTTACATAACTAAAGTTACAGCCAAAATCGTCGGACAATGCAACAATGATCAAAACAGAAATTTTTTACAATTTGACCTACGACAATTGATTGTCATAAGATGACAATCGATTGTCATCAATGATGATTCACCATGGCCTTCTTTAAATGTCTCATTTAGAGGCCAAACAATTAATTAATTCCATGGGACAATCGATTGTCATTGTTTTATTTTTCAAAATTTGCACTAGTGCAATCGATCACCGTCTAGAGGCAATCGATTGTCACTGTATCTTTTCAAAAAAAAAAAAACTCAGTTTTCAACATATGTTCTTCATCCCCTTCACCCATTAATCTCCATACATTATTATAGCCAATTTTTCCAAAATCAATTAACCCAGATTACGAATTTAATAGTATGACATGTTATCACAACTATCAACATATTGCAAGACCTATATTCATCATGATCCGTAGCAATTCATCAATAATTTCATCAATAATTCCATCAATAATCATGAACATAACTCAAGCGTTCAAATACTCATCAATGACAAAATTTTATACATGCATATTCATGATAATTCAAACATAAATTCAGTCATAGAAACACATGTATACACATAATCAATCAACAAATTCTATATTTCTAACACAACAATAATTCTTCAAAACAAAATCATGGAACCCTCATGAGAGTAAGGACCTCTCTTCTCTACTCCATCATGCAATACACATATTTTGAAAGTCGTTTCTCCCCCCTTACCTTAGATTTCTAGCAACAATGGCAATATAAGCAGCTTCTATGGATTCTCCTTTCAAAACCTAGTTATCTTTCCAAATACTCTTGTTTTCTCTAGCCTCTTTGTTTTAACCTACTGACAAAAGTTCCCCCTAAACCTAATTTCTCTAGCTTTTAGAATATATAATATTCTAATTATTTTTGTGTAATTATTATTATTGCCTAACTATTTTTAACTTCTCTCCTCGTACCTGAAATTCTGGCCTATGCAGACAGCAGATGTCCTAACACATGTCAAGACATTGTGCTACATAATCTTTTAAACTCAGAGGCGCAACAGCAGACTGATACTTTGAATATCAGAACTGTACACTCACAGATGTCACGACATCTGATCCAACATGTTAATCAAGACTGAACTAAAAATAACAGAATGATAAACAACACAGAAATTGTTAACCCAATTTGGTGCAACTCACCTACATCTGGGGGATACCAATCCAAGAAGAAGTAATCACTATCAGTAGTATAGTTTTATGTAAACAACCTCAGGTTTACAGAAATCACCCACGCTAACCTATCACTACCCAATGAAGACTTTATCTTTAGAAGTCACATCTAAATGATAAAAGAACCCCCTCTCACTTCCCTTAATCACCAACTGTGATTATCTAACAGTTACTACACCATAACTGTATCTACCCTATTGAAAGACACCCCTTCCAATACAAAGTTCAGTCAATCATCCTTGACTAACAAGTTAACTTGGATTTGCTTAAAAGATTCATCCAAGAACAATCATGATTCATTGCCTACGGGCTTCTGAATCTGTACAAGTTCCTATGTCTACCACACTGCATCAACTCGATACAGAGGGAGACTTACAAAAGAAACCTATGACTCTCAAACCTAAACCCTACTTTACAAAATAGGATTCCTAAGTCTATGTCGTCCTCTCTCTCTCTTTTCTGTCTAGGTCTTGGTCTTCTTTTATAGTTTTCTGCTGAGTTGGGCTTCATATCTTTGAACCTTGATCCATTGCCAATCGCCTTAAATCTTGGAACAGATTTAAAACCAAAACCTGTTGTAATAGTCATGATGTCAAATCTTCATGTTGTGACATTTTACTTGACATCTTTAGTCTGGGGCTGAAAACCTCCATGTTGAAACATCTTTCACAACATTTATGTTTTACCAAAATTTAGTCAAACACTCAAAGCTTTCAATCTCCCCTTTTTGACAAATTTTGGCTAAAACATCCTTCAGCCTGATGGTGCATGCAGTGGAAAAGTACTTGAAGCAAGTGCTAAGGAAAAGGAAGAAGATAAGATCTAGTTACCTTCTTCATTCCCTTGTGATACCGAATACATAGAAGATGTAACTCAGATCACAAGACACAACTTGCTTCCTAACTCTGATCACAAAACAAATATGCATATACCAAGAATGTCAAGAATTTTGAGACATCCTTTGAGACATTTTTGTAGATCAGCACAATTACACATACACCATATACTACTCAGCAGCAACAAGCCATTCTCCCCCTTTTTAGCCAAAAATTGACAAAAATGGCCCATGTAAACCCATACCCAAATAATGCTTACCCACCTACAAACAAAACTCATTTAATCTTACCCTAAGTAAGATGTTCTAGCTCGATCTTCCTTAAATATTAAGAAGTTATGTGGGTAAAGCAAATCCAGACAAAAGACTAGTCAAGGAGTGCAATAATTGCTGGTCAAGATAGTTTCCAGAGATTCCACCTTTTCTGACTTGTCCTTGAAACCACTTCTGAACAGTGTTCTGATGCCTACCCTGCATTTGTCAGGTTTATGGTCCCCACTGCTAGGATTTGCTTAGTCCAGATTGATTATAGCAGAATTTGTTTATCTTCCTTTCCATTCGCAGAAAACCAATTTCTTCCAGATAGCAGCCAAGACACTTAAAAAAAACTTGTACTAGTAGTGCAATGTCATGATATCTAGTATGAAATCTCAACCCCAGTTGAGGCCATCTATCACAAATTGCGTGAGGCCACAAACAATCTTGATAGGAAATCTGCACCACTGCAACAAACCGTCTTAGATCAAGGAGCAACTCGCCCTATCTAAGATAACCAGTGCTCCTTCACAGAACACCTAGCTGATGAATGGAAAACATAAGACGTGTCTTCATGTCTTCAAGAGCGCACCCTCAGTTCAAGCCACCTACTGAACACAATCATCAACTCTCTTATTGCTTCTTATGATAAGAACCAATAATCACTCATACATGATCACCATCATGCTACCCGTGAGGAAATAATAAAAGGATCATAGTCCTTCCATAACAAACTCTTGGCTTAAGATCAAAGTCCCATTGATCTCCCCCATTCTGCAACCATCTACACACCTCACGAACTCCTCTTGAATTCTCATTTATAGACCTCCAGCTACTTGAGGCACAAACCAATTGAATCAGAATGCTTCACATTCCTGAAAGAGACGCACATGGCCCCTTAGTTTGTTATAACGATGTCAGATATCGTATGCATGCTCCAGAACTTCACAGCTGCCAAACTGATCCACTACTAGCATGACTTGCAGCCAGGGGCAATATCCCCTTCGCAAGATTTTCCATTGACTTTACCAAGCCAGCAATAGAGATAGATACCCCATAATCCAAGACAGGAATTCCTTCATCATGCGCCCGTATGAGAACCTGGAATACTTATGATTTTCTGGTGAATATCCACTTCTGAACGCATCAGAAACCAGACCTTCATGCAATCAACCTGTGATCCACTCCAGTCTTCTAAAACACTTACATCAGACTTCCAATACAGTTCTTCTACTCCATCATTCTCCCATATGACAATGTAGATACTTCTTAGACACGATGCAAGTAACCAGTTCCTTACAGAACTTGAAATCCTCCCCCAAGGATAACCAACCCAAAGATGTTCTAACATCAGTTAGGACATCTTCCACACATCATAGACACCACAGACCATGGTTCTTGATATGCTCCAACACTGGACTTATTATCAGTATAGTAATCCCCACTGAAGATCTTCACACAACACTGTGCCACCAGTTTGAACAAAGAGAACTTCAGAAACCCAGAGAGAAATAAACTCTCATCCACCAAAAGAAGGTATACTTTCATCCTCAACCCAGAACTTCTGCCACAAGCTCCAAGAGAACTAGAACCTCCTTACGGTTTTCAACTAACTACTCTTCTGCACAAGAGCAATCAGTTTCAAGCATCCTGCTTAAATGCACATTATGAGACCAACCAAATGCCACTTTTTGATTGATATCACTCTTCTTCATAATTCCCACAAGATACACTGATCTACCAATGAAATCAAATCTTCAAGTCACATGAACTACTTGCTCTATAGTAAGACATCTTGGATCCACCAAACCTCTTAGTCATGTAACATCTTCCCATCCACAGCTCCCGCAAAGTGCATGAGATAGACTTTTTGAAGCATCCATAACTTCCATTCTCCTGTAGATCACCTTATGTCAAGCTGATGTGCCACATCACCAACTGAGACTTCTGATGTTAAGCTAGATGTTAGAACATTCTGATACGACATCCAACTGTTGAATTCAGCTCCTCCTTCTGCCACTTAGAAGAACCTCCTCCCTTTGTAGAACAAGAGTTCCATGCTCTCATAGACTTGATTCAATAACCAAGTTTGAGTAGACAACCTCTATTCTGCTTTAGAACTCCAAAGACTTCACACCTGCCACGTCTGAATCTTAAAAAAATACGTAGTCCAAGACTACACCATAGCCATACCAAAGAATACCATTTTCCTTAGTATAGCAGACTGTAGAAAGTCAGAGATAACTACCACTTAACTTTGACTTCCAAGAAGAGCAAGATCCATGCTCTAAAGCACCTAGATCAGAAATAAACTGATCTAAACTGTAACCATCAAGATTATGATGTCTTCATCTTCATCTTCAACATCATCAAAGTCCATACTAGTTTCTTGCCAGGAAACTCTCCAGAGAACACTTGCTTCTGTCACACCCGACTGAAGCCACTTCTTAGGTCACCACCTAAGACTAAAACAGATGCTAAAGCGTATGCAATACCCTTCCCAGGATTATGCATAAACTCTGATGATGAGATGTTCCAACATCTTGTTAAACATCAGCAATCTTGACTTTCAAGGATAATCAATTAAATACTTGTGGATTCCATAAATAGCAATTGATCTTAAATCCTTGTACAATAACCCTTCTTCACTGTTGTAGCTAAGCTCCACCAGATGACTTCATGAACACTTATCAAGCATTCAATCTTTTGCAAGTATCTTCTTTGACAAATAGTGTTGAGATACAAAGGCTGCCACCCTTGACTCAAGTAACTAAGACTTCCTATGAACAAATCTTATTTGCCTCAACATTTATGAATGCGCCAATCAAATTAGATCCACTCTTAGGGTTAAGAGAGATGAATCCTTCCTTGCTGTTTTTGGATGGTGAAAATAAATCACCTCCACTTTCTTCAGATGTGTTTCAAAGAAACACCTTCTAGTCAGAAGAATAACTAGAAGACTCCAGATGCATGACTGAGACACCTTTATGAGTGGACTTGAGAGAACTCTCAAGTATCTTTGACAATCTAGCCGATCAATAATTTATCAAACTCCCAGAGCAAGAACTTGATAAACTTATACTCAACTCCTCTCCTCTTCAACTGACTTCAACTGCACCAAGAAACCAATCTTCCAAGTACCAAGTCACCATACCAAATATCTAACCACAATTCCCTTCACTCCATCGCTCCCGACTTTGGAATAAAAGAATGCAGATATCTTCAAATATAGAGGCCGACGATTGAGACCTTCCACCAACTGTCTTCAGTAACAACTCCAGAATCCCATAATTCTAGAGCTCTTCCATCAGAAACACATGCAGCAGAACCATCAAGGAATAGATCCTGCTTTCCCTAATAAGATGTCACAACATCTTATAAGACACATCAACAAGAGAACTAGCCATTTCTCCTGTAGTTGTTGTAGAATCTCCTCAGCAACATGAACAACCTCCGGGTTGCTCCCTTCGATCCAGAACATCCATCTCATCCATTAATACCCTTGGGTATGTCTGAGTTGATTGATCCGATCTTCAAAACTCCTCCTTGTTTAAACGCCAGAAAGTATCTCCCAAAGATCTCATCCAGAACCAGACAGGATGCCTGCTCTGATACCAATTGAAATTCTGGCCTATGCAGACAGCAGATGTCCTAACTCATGTCAAGACATTGTGCTAAATAATCTTTTAAACTCAGAGGCGCAACAACAGACTGATACTTTAAATATCAGAACTACACACTCACAGATGTCACGACATCTGATCCAACATGTTAATCAAGACTGAATTGAAAATAGCAGAATGATAAACAACACAGAAATTGTTAACCCAGTTCAATGCAACTCACCTACATCTGGGGGATACCAATCCAGGAAGAAGTAATCACTATCAGTAGTATATTTTTATGTAAACAACCTCAGGTTTACAGAAAGCACCCACGCTAACCTATCACTACCCAATGAAGACTTTATCATTAGAAGTCACATCTAAATGATAAGAGAACTCCCTCTCACTTCCCTTAATCACCAACTGTGATTATCTAACAGTAACTACACCATAACTGTATCTACCCTATTGAAAGACACCCCTTCCAATACAAAGTTCAGTCAAGCATCCTTGACTAACAAGTTAACTTGGATTTGCTTAAAAGCTTCATCCAAGAACAATCACGATTCATTGCCTATGGGCTTCTGAATCTGTACAAGTTCCTAAGTCTACCACACTGCATCAACTCGATACAGAGGGAGACTTACAAGAGAAACCTATGACTCTCAAACCTAAACCCTACTTTACAAAATAGGATTCCTAAGTCTATGTCATCCTCTCTCTCTTTTCTGTCTAGCTCTTGGTCTTCTTTTATAGTTTTTTGCTGAGTTGGGCTTCATATCTTTGATCCTTGATCCACTGCCAATCGCCTTGAATCTTGGAACAGATTTAAAACCAAATCCTGCTGTAACAGTCATGATGTCGAATCTTCATGTTGTGACATTTTACTTGACATCTTTAGTCTGGGGCTGAAAACCTCCATGTTGAAACATCTTTCACAACATTTATGTTTTACCAAAATTTAGTCAAACACTCAGAGCTTTCATTACCATATATTTTCCTCAAATCACATAATTGGCTCAATTCCTTATTTTTACTAATTTTATCAATGTATTTCTGTTATTAATTCAAAATACTATTTATTCCACTACTACAAAATACACCTTCGGTAACACTAGTTCTACTACGGTTAGGCTTTCACCGTGATAATATGTTTTACTTAACCCGTGATAATTTTCTTTGATATGATATATTCACGGATGAAACATAAGACAGTGGTTATATAATCACTCTTTCATGGGTTCGAATCTCAGTACACTCAAATGTTTTATTTCTTTGACATTTAGTCGCGCCTTTATATTTTTAACATTTCTTTAACATTAGATACCACCACGGTTGAATAAATCAACTGTTATGACTTGTTTTAAATATTTTAAATTGTAATATACTGACGTGTCAAAAATTTTATTTCTTTAACATTTAGTCGCACTTTTTTATTTTTATTTATTTTTAATTTTAAAAAAAATGAGATACCGTCACGGTTTCTGAGCAAAACTGTTATGACATATTATTCATTTTGTTTTAAATATTTTAAATTGTAATACATTGGCGCTTCTATATGAAATGTAATTTAGTAGGTAACATATCACCACGGTTCACATTTTCGACCGTGGTGGTATCATTCATTCATTTTTATCAAGCTAACTAGCTTGTCTCTTCAGTAGTCATTCTTTGTTGAGAAACGATACACCATTTCAACCCTAACATTCAGTGCTAAGAAACGATACATCATTTTAGCCCTAACATTCATTGTTCATCATCACCAGTTCATCGTTCATCATCATCTGTTATTATAGTTTTGCTTTCATTGTTCATTTTTAACCCATAGTCATCGTCATCGTCATCGGTTTGCCTTCAACCCTAACACACCAACGCCAACACTAACATCATTGTCATCATCAAGGAGGAGTATAACAACAATATCTGTATCAACCCAAATATTCACATTTACTTAGTCCTCACGTTTACGGTAGGTAAAACGTTTTTCCCATGCACTACAATAAACTTCAGTTTCCATTATTGTTGATATTGTTGTTGTTGTTTTTCTGGTTCTTGTTAAATGTGTGTCATAAAAGTTGATTAATTTGTTTTTGTTGTTGTTGTTATTGAATGTGTATGTGATAATAGATGAAAGAATTTGTTGTTGTTGTTGTTGTTGTTGAATGTGTATGTGATAATCTTTGAAAGAGTTCATTGTTGTTGTTGTTGTTGAATGTGTATATGATAATAGATGAAATAGTTTGTTGTTGTTGTTGTTGTTGAATGTGTATATGATAATAGATGAAAGGGTTTGTTGTTGTTGCTGAGGTTGTTGTTGTTTATGAAAATAGATGTCGACTTCGTCATATTCTTCATCTAGTGGCGAGGAAACTATGACAAGTGATACTCAAATAAAAAACAAAAGATCACAAATAGGTGCCACTATGCTTACCAAAGTAACAAAAGTCCACAAATCTGGTATCAAATTGTCTATCGCGTTTAATTCGTATAATAGAGTAATTGATGGTGAATACTCTTCTCTTTTTAAGAGTTATATTGTGTTCCTTGGATGTAGAAAAGTTAGTATATTTATAGATGATTGGAAACAAGCGCCAACTAAGGTCAAAGATAGCATATGGATAGATGTTAAGGTATTAGTTTTAATTTTCATCATTTCGATATGAGTTTCTATAATTTCTAATACATTCTTATTGATTTAAATGTAGTTGACCTTTGAGTTTATGGATGGTGATAAGCACTTTAAAAAAGTGGTTAACTCATGCTGGTACGTGTTGGAGGCGCATTAAGTCTTGGCTCACGCGTGACTACATTAGGAATTCTAAGATTGGTCTTGATCTTCCATGGGTGAGGTATAATTTTCTCTCGAAGAAGGTTTGGAAAAAATTTGCAAAGGGTCGTCGTTCTGAGAAATTCCTGGTTAGTAATAGTCTTATTTATCTTAATAATTTGATGGTAATGATTTATATATACTAATCATATTTTCACTATGTTTATAACAGACTAAAAGTCAAGCAGGAATTCAAAATAAAGCGAAAAACATTTATCCTCATAGATTATCTCGTGGGGATTACAGAAAACTGGAGAAAAAAATGATGGAGGAAAAAAGACAACAAATGGGAGATGAGGACTCCATTAGTCGTGATTGCAACCCATCTCCACCATCAAGGCATGAGAAGTGGAAGAGGGCTGGACTAAGACCAAATGGAGAGTACACCTCAGATGCTTCAAGAGCAGTTGCTGAGAAAATTGTAAGTATGATTTGTTGTTCGTATGTTATGTGTTATTTAAATGCTGTGGTAATTACAATATTAATATTATCATGGATGTTGTGTAGGATGTGTTGGTTGAGGAGGCCCGTGGAGGCTCATTTGTTCTAGAACCACGACATGATATACTAGTTGAGGCCATTAGAATAGATGAGAAGGGTGGGCGCGTTCGTGGTGTTGGAGAAGGCGTCAGCATTAGATTATTCTTTGGTTCAATAAAAAAAAAACGCTGACAATGCCGAATTACAAGAGCATGGAAAAAAGCCTGCTCTTGTTGAGAAAGAGTTAGAACAGCAGAGGAAGATGTTAGAAACCAAGCGGGAAAGTCAGAAAAAGACATAGAAAAGTTAGAAGAGTTATATGTGGTAAGTGTTTTATCTGAAATGCTAGTGTTTTATAAAAATGTGTGATATATTGTGTTTAATCTGAAAAAGTTAGAAAAGATATAAATGTATTTATTATGTATTGATATATTGTCGTAGAGAATAAGTGGATCCTTACCACAACGCACTGATGAAAATGATAATAATAATGGTGATAATAAGGTTCCCAAAACACATGGTGTACGTCATGCTAGCACCAAAGGAAGCAATTGTTCAGTCGCCCCCGCTAAAGAGGTTAATGAGTTATTGGATCCTTCCGCAAATGAAATTGCCACGTTATACATTTTGGTTACGGAAAGTGAAGATATGAATCCTCTTTCTCTAGAGCATTATCCATCGGTAGAGCTCTATTATGTTTATCCTAGTGACATTTGAGATTTTCTCTATGGTGGTACTTGGCTGGACGTGGGGATATTGCAACTTTGGTGCACATAAGTATATACTTGAATATGCATGTCATTATGGTACATTTTCATTTTTGTATTTCCTTAATTATTTTTTGAATTTTGTTTAACCATTTAGGTACATTCATCGTGTATGTATAGAGTTAAATAAGTCCAATATTTATGGCATCTTGGATCCGTATAGCATTCGATGAACAAATAATAAGCCAAAAGATATTGAGACCTACATTTCGGGATGGTTAGGTCAAGGGGGAAAAGAATGTTACTTCGCACCATTTCTCAATGCGTAAGTAATTTTGAAATTGTGGTTTATCTTTCATAGTTTGTTTTGTTTTAGAAAATACTAGTTATATATATGCTCATGTTTATTCAATGACCATTGGCAATTGATCATCATATCGCTTAAGATGAATACGATAACGACATTGTGTTCATTACATAAACCACTCGAACTTAAAATGAAGCAAATTATTAATAGGTAAGTTTATGTTTATATGAAATTTTCAGTTATACTTATTTTCTTTGACTTTGTAATTGGTTTAACCCGTAATATATTTTCAAATGTACAGTGTTGTGCAGCGACACAATATGTTGAACAATGTTAGGAAAAAGCCAACATTTATCTTGCCTAAAGTAAGTGGCCATATTACTTGTGACATTTATTTATATATATTGTTACATGCATGTGTGTTTATAACATTCATGAAATTAATGTTTATTTTTGTAGACAAGGAAACAACCAAAGGGATTAGAGTGTGGTTATTATATAATGAAACACATGTTAAACATTGTCTTCGCCGACATTGTTGATAAATGGGATCAGGTATATATATTACATATCTAATGAATTTTTTTACAATGCACTTATGGGTCCTCAATAATGAGCTTAATCTAGTATATTTTATGCATACTTTTAACGACGAAACACCATTCTCATGCGAAGACTTTGTAGAGATTCGTAAACATTGGGTGCATATGTTCAATGTGATTAAGGAATCACAAACATGAGATTCATCTGTAATACACATACACACACACACACACACACACACACACACATATATATATATATATATATATATGTGTGTGTGTGTGTGTGTATGTGTGTGTGTGTGTGTGTGTGTGCGTGCATGTGTGTGTGTGTTTGATGTACATTTGAGTTTGAGTGTTGTAAATAACATTTTTTATTTGATGAAATAAATAAATATTTGAGTTTAGTGTTGGTAATATATAATTGTTGTTTCTGTTATGTTACGGTTTGATGTACATTTGAGTTTGAGTGTTGTAAATAACATTTGTGATTTGATGAAATAAATAAGTATATGAGATTGAGTGTTTTGATATGCATCTTAAATTGACGTTTCTGTTATATTAGAGTTTAAACAATACAGGTTATAAAATGGAAAATTTTCAAAATGCATAAATATATATTTTTTAAAAAACATATAATTTAACGATGATTTTTAATTATGACCGTGGTTGTATAGTGGAGAATATATAATATAACCACTAGGGATGAGCAGGCAGAATCAGTAGTTATACTTCAAAGTTAAGACCTTCTCTTGGGGAAAAAAGTATTCCATTTGGCGTAGCATCATGACTTTACTAGGATTGCCATCATGAGCTTAGTTTTCTTGTTGGAGGAGAAAGGTCCATGGAGATTTGCCAAGATCGACTGAAGTAACAATTTACTGGGAAGCTGGCAAAGGATATCACAAGAATAGAGTAATTCTGCATCCTGACTTGAATGACGATCATCATAATGAACAACGGCTCTTGCAACAGGTAATCTTCAAATCTTCTCTGCCCCAGATTACATGGTCTGTTGGGAGAAAATACCAAGAGGATTTTACAGAAGAATTGGGACACATGATGCTTCAATATCTTCAAACTCTTGGAGAGATTTATGAATCTCGACGTAACTGCCCCAGATTAACAGTGTTTGCACAACAATCTTTGAACTCGCTCTTCAGACTGTGGGAGTGACAACGGGGAACAAACTTATCCCATGTTAGGTGGTTGATCTGTGAAGCAGATGCCTCATCCTAATCGATCTTTGAGAGATTTGTCAAATCTCGACCTGACTGCTTCTGATTAACGGGTCTGTCAAGAGGATTTAACAGAAGAATTGGCATACCAGATACTTTAATATCTTCAAACTCTTGAAGAGATTCATGAATCTCGACATAACTGCCCCAGTTCAACTGTATTCGCAATACAAAGTCCTTTAGGCTGCAGTAGTAACAACTGGGAAACAAACTTGCCCATGTTGGTGGGTCATTGGAGTCCTTGCCTTGAAATACTCGTCGTAAGATGACCTCAAGAAGGCTTGCCCTAATATTCTAAACTTTGATAGGTTCTGCCCCTGACTCAATAGCTCTTGGAATGTTTGATTAGGAAATCCTTCAAATTGGTTGCCCCAGACTAAGCTTCCTAAGTCAAATTCCCTAGCTGGCTGCATTTGTTGGGATTCATTTGACGTTGAGTTATCTTGAAAACAGTGCTGTTCATTTAAAATTTGCAATCTTAATGCAACATTCATGCAAGCTTTTGAAAACAAAGTTTATTGATAAAATACACACAGTGGAATGATTAAATAATCAAAAACAAAGTTGTTATAGTCATTTACGGAATGATAGATGAACTGATCAACACACGCAATTAGCAAAGACCATTAGGAGTCAGGTTAATCAACCTTGCTGTAGTAGGCTTTCAAAACAACCTTACCTCAATTAGTTATTTTAAGGGTTGTAAAGTGGCTTGGTTCACGGTTCATAAAACAAAGGATAAAGGCTCAAACTTTGTTTGTCCCAACCCAATCTTCATGATGAACTCTAATCCTACGCTCAGTTAGCTTAGGTTATACATTCAGGTTCCTATATGCTAGGAATTGAACTGATGATAGTTGACGAAGATTCAGACACCTAGGGTAGTCATTACTCCCTTACAACATTTGGTTATCATGTATTGTTGAGGATTAATTTGCTGGGGTTTTGAGACCTCTTCCTGTCTTTTCTGAGGTTTTGAGACCTCTTCTTGTCCTTACTGAGGTTTTGAGACCTCTTCCTGTCTTTGCTGAGGTTTTGAGACCTCTTCTTGTCTTTGCTGAGGTTTTGAGACGTCTTCTTTTCTTTACTGAGGTTTTGAGACCTCTTCTTTTCTTTGCTGAGGTTTTGAGACCTCTTCTTTTGGTGAGATTTTGAGACCTCTTCTTTTTGGTTGTCATACAAGTCCTTATGTATAAGGCGATGATTATGAGCTTCCCATCTTTCTTAGCTTTTGCCTTGAAAGGGACTCAGCTCATTCTTCGGGTAAGGATTTCATAACGATCCTTCCTTATTTATCGCTTTGGGAACAACTTATACGACATTTGTTCATTTGATTTGAGAGAGCTGACTGGTGTCTTGCATGAAGCGCTTGCATGAGAATGCATAACCAAGTTAATCTGAGAACTACCGACCCCAAGGTTTATATTTAAGGGTTTTTTTGTAAGGAAAGAAAACTCCTACTTCTAAGCTCGAATGGGTTAATGAGGGAGTATCTTCCTTATTTCTCCAGTGTTTAGGAATTGAAACAATGACTTACATCATCGGCAATGTTTAATTGGCAGCATACCACAGCAGTTATGGACATGATGTTTTCATCATCCTCCCCTATCTTTGCTTGAACAAACAGTTTGATGTGGATAAGTGGAAGGAAACAAGATAAATATATTTTTCTTTTTATGAAAATAACAGTAAAGGAGTGAATACGAATGAATTGACCCAAAAAATTCATGAACATTTCATTAATCTTTCCAATTCAAAAGTACAATAGCTTACAAGCAAATACAAATTTAACATGCATAAAAAATACAACAGAAAATGAAAATACAGCCAGCTTTGGCGAATTGACTTCAAAAAACATCAGTTTCCGTGCCCAGACAGGGGAACACCTTCATCCTTAATCACTCGCTCCTTGTGATACAGAACCTTAAGAGACCTCACAAGTCTTTTGTCTTTTGCTTTGCGAGTTGGGACGTTGGCATCTGACCCACCTTCTTGAGGTTTCAGTAGCTTTAGCAAACTTAGCAGTCGCTCTTCGAAGTCCTTGCATTCTTCAACTGGATGCCCCATGGTACCAGTATGGAATTTGCATTCAACCTCTGGGTGATCCTCTTCGAAGATCAGATCCTTATCATGGATCAACTTTTGTACAATAGCTTCTAAGGCTAGGCAACCATCCAAGTCATGCCCTTCAGCTCCTTTATGGAATTCACAAGTCAGGTTTGCATTGTGCCAAGGTCCTGGCACCGGGTTGTGAGGGGTCAAAGTCACTAATGCGTTCTGCATCAACAGTGGGAAAATTTTAATCAGTGGCACAGGAATTGGCTTGTAGTGAGCCTTGTCCCTTTTGACAGAATGCCTCTTCTTGTTCTGGCTTCGAGAACCTCGAGGAGAAACAACCTTGGGAGGATGAAATGCTCTTTAAGTAGCCACCTGATGAGAATGACATATGGGCGCATGACCAAATATTGGTTGATGCGAGGTTCCCTCAAAGGTATGTTCTTGGCGTGGGAGAACCATAGGAGGTGGTGAAGTGATAACTTCTCGGGGAGCAACAGGGTGAGTATGCCCTTCCTTCTTCATCAAGTTTTGCAAGGTCTCTAAGACCCAGTTTATCTGACTTTTGAGGATTCTGATATCCTCCTTCATGGCTTCCTGATTCTTCAAAATCTCATTCATCGTTGCCATTGTCTAGAATGTGGGCTAGGTATCCTTCAGAGATAGAAGAAGAAGAGACTCAAGGCTGAGAAATGCAAATGAGATGCGAATGCGCATGTGATTCAAATGCACGCCAAGTGGTTTCAAGGAGCTCAATAGCAGGTTGTAAACATTTTTTGGAAAAAAGAGTTTCATTTTTAAAATCCATGATCTTTATTGATTTCGCACGGGAATGACTGTCTGAGTTCCTTGAAACCAAAGGGCTATTCATGAATGGATGAATGTATGCACAAACATACATATACGGGTATTCAAAAATATGCACATATATACAGGAAAACAAAATGAGGGCCTAGGTTTGAATATCACGAGCATGGAGCCATGGTCTACCCATCATAATAGGTGTGTACTACGGGTTTATCAACTGTGGAACAGGGTTCTAAAAAGTTCTCAGAGTCAACAACCCATCTTTCGGATATTATTGATTTCCCAAATGACTCGGTAGTCAATAATATTCTCAAGAGAGTCTCGTCCGAGTGTAGTATCACGTATCAACCATTTTGGGAATCGACTCCCTCATAGCCATCGCACTACGTCCTAAAAAGGCCAAGCAGAGTTAAAGGTGACTAATGGTCATCAGTGCCATGGGCTCCTAGGTCGAGAGTAGTAAGGTTTTCACGAATAGACTCGTTCAACATGACTAAACTCTCAAATAGGCCTCAACAGAGTGATGGTGTCTCAAGTCAACTTTTTCGGGAATAGACTCCCTCAAAGTCTCCTTGAATATACCATCGTCCTATCATAGGTGCACTCCAGTCCGGGTTAGGACCCATCTCACCACTCAAAAGTAGCAACCCTGCCAAACATAAGAACCCAAACAGGTACACAGATATATACAGATATGGACAGATAAGCAAGCAAAACATAAATAACACAAACATAACAAGGTGGGCTTAACCTTCTTATTAATTGATCCCCAGTGAAGTCGCCATTTCTGTTGCGGTGAGAATCGAATATCAAGCTATTAATTAACTTGAATCACACATCTTTGAAATTCACCACCGAGCTTTGATTTATCCAAAGGAAAGGGTAAATATCGAAGAAAACCCTAATTGTGCTATGTAAAGACACAGCTAAGAGATCAGGGATCCGGGGGTTGGTTATACTAAGAGAAGGTATTAGCACCCTAAGTATATGTAGTACTCTATAGGAACCTCTTGTTTGTATTTGTGTTATATTATGGTTTGCTTGCTAAGGAAATCTGCTAAGGGTAAGGTAAAGACCTTAATGCTAGAGGTAAAGACCTAAGGGTATATACACTAAGTATGCTCACCAAGACGTCGCATCTTGTGCCTACGTATCCTGACTAAAGAATCAGAGCAACTGTAGTTCACCTCACTACGTATCCTGACCAAAGTTCCAAGGGGAATGAGTATGGCACTCATATAGAGTTAAAGAACTTTCTAAGTCTAAGTTGTGATAGGTGAATAGCTATGAGGCCTATGACTATGAGGTCTATGACTATGAGGTCAAGAGAAGATGGCTATGAGGCCTATGACTATGAGGTCAAGAGAAGATGGCTGTGAGGCCTATGACTATGAGGTCAAGAGAAGATGGCTATGAGGCCAAGATGGTATCCTATGACTATGAGGTCAAGGAGGGATGATGTACTACCTATGACTATGAGGTCAAGGGAAGAGGATGTATCCTATGACTTTGAGGTCAAGGGTTGAAGGTTTACCAATGACTATGAGGTCAAAGGTGGAAGATGTTTACCTATGACTATGAGGTCAAGGGTTGAAGGTTTACCAATGACTATGAGGTCAAAGGTGGAATCCTATGACTATGAGGTCAAGATAAGACGGCTATGAGGCCAATATGATATGATGGCTATGAGGCCAAGATGATATCCTATGACTATGAGGTCAAGGGTAGATGGCTATGAGGCCAAGATGATATCCTATGACTATGAGGTCAAAGGTTGAAGATGGCTATGAGGCCAAGATGATAAGATGGCTATGAGGCCAAGATGGAATCCTATGACTATGAGGTCAAGGGTAGATGGCTATAAGGCCTATGATATCCTATGACTATGAGGTCAAAGGTTGAAGATGGCTATGAGGCCAAGATGATAAGATGGATATGAGGCAAAGATGGAATCCTATGATTATGAGGTCAAAGGTTGAAGATGGCTATGAGGTCAAGATGATAATGATCTATCTATGACTTTGAGGTCAATAGAGAGACTTTCCTTTAGAAGGAGGGGAAGACAACTTCTTGTTAAGACAAGTGTTGAAGGGGGATTAAATTGAGAGATAAGCAATAAGAGTTCAATAACTCAAAGGGGATAGATAAACAAGAGACAGTAGTATCCATCAAGTATGAACAACATCAAAATGTTGAAATAAACATCCATGTATGAGCATGGCAAAGTATAATGAAATGGTTCACAACAACGTGAATAATGCATAAGAAACCAAATAAAGCAAGACAAAGTACTCATGAACCATGAAGTTTATGAGTAACACAAGCTTTTCAATACAAACTCAACTTGCAAGACACTTTAAGAAGTACCAAAAAGAGTTAGGTCAAAACAAGTTAGTAACAAAGATTTTTACATTGGTAGGGTGTTCAAAAGTTAGGAAGATGGGCACACAAGTCCAAAACCAAGGTCCTAATTCAATTTCAAACATTTAAGAATGATTGTGAAGTACTAAACAAAGATTGGCAAAATAGCCCTCTCAAAGTCAAGTTTCTAAGTGAAGGGTCAAAGACATCGAGCCTTAGAATCGAAGGTTAAACAAAACAATCAAACCCTAATCAAAAGACCTTATTCAAGGTTAAAATCAAACTCAAGACAACCCCTCAAAGTGTTTTAAAACACTAAATAAAAACACCTCAAAAAGATAAAGAGAAATGATACATTTGCAAAGAAGTTCAAAAACTAGGTACAAAATGTTCTTAAGTTCATAAAATTAAAATAAATAATAAAAATATATAAAAAAAAAAGAAAATTAAATTAAACATTAAAATGCCAATGTGAATTTCCTTGGAATTTTTTATTAACAAAAACTATTTTTATTAAGTGAAATTGAGATACAAATAAAATAAATAAAGTTGAAATGAAACAAACAGAGGGGTTTGTTAGCAATACTGAAGTGAACTAGGAATTAGTTGGTTTCTGCGCATGGGCCTAAACAGGGGGGGTACATGTAGCAAAACCAAGGCCCAAGTTCAAAAGGTTGAAAACCAAAAGTAAATTAAAAAAAAAGCACTAAAAGGGAGTCTGGGGCGAGGGGGATTCGAACCCCAGACCCCTAGGTTACACGCGTGTTGTCCATACCACTGGGGTGGCTATACATCCAATGTATAAGCCAACCCCATAAACATATAAACCAACAAGCTTATTAAAACGCCTGGGTTCAAATAGAAACATGGGAATGTTACATGAGTATGCTAGCCACATAATATCAATCGGTCAAGTGATTTTTAAACACTACATGACAAAATAATCGCCTGGCCTATCACACGCTGCCACGACCTCGTCACCTTCATGCAAACATGAAACAAAACCTAACACTATCTTGGAATACCAGACCTGAGCCATGGCAACTTTCCTTCTTTCTCAATCATTTTCCATCTCATTTCTCCACCAAAATTCATGAAGTAAAGCATCATTTCGTAGTACTCACATAGTAGAACAACAATGAATCCTAGGCCACTCAAAATAACAACCAGGACTTGGATGAAAATGGACACGAAAATCATATTTCCTCACCGGCATAGACTAACTGAACAATGATATATCATACAAGCTCAAACATCCATTCATGTTATCAATCTAAACTAATACATATACAATACATGAGCATGATAACAGTATTAAGATCAATCAGACTTTAATATATGAGATTGATATCATGAATTGGAGGAAAAGAGAGGTTTACCAAGTGGAGAAGGTCCACTGCCTCTTCTCCTTAGAGCTTGGAAATCCAACTTCCTCCATTGGCTGATGATGCTCTGCAAAGTCTCAAAATGAAGTGCAACCTCTTGTTCTCCCTTAGTTGTTTGCGAGCTTCACAAGTTCTTTCTTTTTTGCGTGATGTGTTTGCAAGTGGAAGTGTAGTGTTCTGATGTGTGTTTTTCTTGAATGCCTTTCTTCACATCCAAAACCTTCTTTTAAAACTGAACCCCCATTTGAAAATGTCTTGGTCAATGTTTTGAGAAGTGAGCATGATTATGAGATGTCCTTGAGCTGGCTATGGCAGAAGTTGGGGAAGAGAAAACCTTGTTGGTTTATGCTCAGTAATGCAGTCTGAATGAAGGTGAGAGGATTGGTAAAGCATGCTGCGTAAAATAGGTTGCTTTCACCCTTTCATGAATGGGCTGCTACTCTCTTTTGGCATGTCAAGGGATAAGACTCATTTTGGGTAAGTTTTGAGAACACCAAAATGACAGGTTTTGGACTCTTTGACTAGTGCATTGGATGCTACAAAATTCTGTCCAAGACTTGGCTCCAAAATTGATCATATTATTAAGACCTAAACAATGGTGTGGAGTGTACTTGAAGTGTGGTTCAGAATTGGTGCAACAAAGTGAAACAAGGTTTGTAATGAAACTAAGTCATGTTAGGCACTTTCCCACACGACATCATCAAGTCTAATGACTCAAATGACTTAGTTTTTGGTTCTTTTGAAAGAGAGCATATAGTAAAGCAACCTTGTTGCTGTTGACAAGTTAAGATAGTGCTTAGAAACATATGACAAGTCATGGAAAATTTTGGTGCTCATAAAGAACTAAATCTTGAATTTTCTAAGTGTACACAACACTGTAACATACTCACTTTTATGCATAATATCTTGGTGACCATTAATCCAACTTGTGAGATTTTTGGTTCTATGTAAAGTAGGCATTTGATAGAGCAACTTTCATGTAGAAAGAAAATTGAGATGAAGCTTGTATCATTGAGAAAAAATGCCATAAAGTCATGCACATCTTGCTGTTCAAAAGACTTAGAAAAATTCTAAGTTATGAAACTTTTCCCATTTGAAACATCAAACTTTGGAGCACCATATCTTGAGATTGAACCATCCACATGGGAAGTTCTACACATGCTTGGAAAGCTTGAAGAACAAGGCACAACTTTCACCTCCAAAGATTTTGGATTTGACTTTTGGAACAATGTGAAAAATGGAGTTGAAGTTGTGTCCAAAACTAGGGCAAATGACCAAAATTTCATTAAGTCATAAAGGTATCTTATCTTCCAAGTCTCATAACTTAAAAATCAAGCTTTTTTTGAAGAAAGGTCCTCTAATACACTTTGGAGTTCATGGTGAGAGCTTCCATTTGAGCTTTAAGTCACCCAATTTGGATGTGTGGTTTGAAAGTTATGACCTTCCCAAGTTTGCACAAGGAGTGAACTTTTCACACAGAAAATTTTAAGGATCAAACATTGCCCTCTTTGCAAGAAACCTCCCAAAACTTAACTTCTAATGCTCTAACTCAACAATTAGACATGTCTTGATGGAGTATGACTTGAATACTTCATTTTGGATCAACATCCCAAAAGTTAAAGGTTTTACTTTTCAATCAAAACCCTAATTTTCTTCAGGAATTCAACTGGACGATCTCTGATGATCTTGCTTCCGCAATCTCTTCAAGTGCCAATAGATGACCTCTAAGGATGTTTATGAACACATGGAATCATGTCCCAAGGCTTGGGATCACATCTTGATCAAGATCAAAGGCAATGGTTGACTTTTCCTATCAAAACCCTAATCTGAGGCATGATGAACTTTTGGCTCATTGCACTTGTGATGGGAGACAAACACACTTGATTTCTTGTTGAATAAGACCTCTTGAATGTATGTAAGCTCAATTGGTTTATGAACCAATCAAGACATTGACTGATCACAACAAGATGCTCTGGTGATTCTTCAGGTTATAACCCTAATTCCACAATTCTTGATCTGATGATCTCTCTTTGATTTTCTCTTAGCCCAATCTCATGAGATCATGGAACATGACTCGAGGACTTCATAATTATTCTCCAAGACCAAATGGTTGCACTTTGAAGCCTCAGTTGGCTTTCTTGAACAGATGACTTCACATACCACTCTCAATCAACTAGTGAACACTTGTGATGATTGTATTGAGCCAAAGAATGTCTTACGAGACCTTGAAACTTGTGAGAGCCTGGCTTATTGACTTTGCCCTCTTTCTTGTGCAAACCCTAGCTTTCACATAAAAGAAACAACTAACAAGATGTAATGGTTAGATAATCAATGCACAGATGATTGAATCCTAAATGTAAGTTCAAGATGTTATGACATCTAAGGGGTAAAATTTGGGGTATAACAAACAGGAACAATAAAAATCGACAGGAATGCTATGGCTGAAGCCTGCTACCCGCGTCAAGCAACTGGAAACCAAAAAGATATGAAAAAAGATAGGATATAACACATAATAACAACACTAATCAAAAGTATTCCACAAAATTAGCAACCAATTATCTGACTTCAATAATAAATAGCCAGGACAGAAGATATTTCCTGACCACACCACACTAACAACTCCAAAGACAAGAGTGATCACGCCACACTAAGATAATGCCTGCTGCTGAAAATTGAATAGAGAAACACTAAACAATAGAATTGGAATCGAAGATTCCTATGGCTTAATACTATTCCTCCATGTAAACTAAATATCCGATAAACCCACAGACCTCAAAACCAGTTGAGGTGTCTGCTTATCCAAGGATTATCCTTGGGTTCACATACCATTGAATCAATTTACAGTTGAGAAACTTGTATTTGCCTCTCAACTAATTCCATGACAGTCTTTGAATATTATCGAATATCCGATCAGTAGATTCAACTTTTTGCTTGAATATAAAGTTATTTCTAGCCTTCCAAGTGCTCCATATGCCAGCGAACCATATCACTCAGACCTTATTGATGATTCCTCTTCCGTATCCGATGATGGATTCAAATTATTTGTTATGGTCCCAGCTGGCACTAGGGTGAGCAGTGAATACTCTAAGCCACCTCAGCACCTTCTGCCAAGTACCTGCAAAATTAGGATACTCAAAGAAAAAATGAGTTGCAGTCTCGACCTTGCCGCACCCGCCGACACAAAGATGATTATCCAGGCCTAAAATACCCCTTCTTACTAGATTGTCTTTTGTTGGGAGTCTGTTATGAAATAATTTCCATATTAAGCATGACACCTTCAACGGAACCGACTTGATCCAAACAGCTACCCATTTTGAATTAATTTCCGGTCTACATATCGCCCTCAATACATTGTATCTTTCCTTGACAGAGTATTCCCCCAAGTTCTCTATCTCTCCTAAATCCACACTGCATAAGTCTTTCCACCATTGTGAACTGTGGACATCAGATACTCTCAATAAACCCTCATTATTTCCATACCTTTCCTGTAATACCTTAAACCAAAACCCATTTTTTTCCTTATGAAACTTCCAAGCCCATTTGCCTATAAGAACCTTATTGAAAACTCCTAAGTTTTTTATGCCCAGCCCTCCATCTTCTAATGGAGAGCATATATAATCCCATTTGATCCAATTGATTTTTCTCCCATTTTCTGAACCACCCCAAAAAAAGTGTTTAAAGATAGATTCAATTTTAGTGATAATACCTGAAGAAGCTTTGAAGAAGGAAAAAAAATAGACCGGAATCGCCGACTAGACAAATTTCAAAACCACCACTTTACCACCAATTGATAAATTCTTGTGCTTCCATTTTGAGAGTCTTGCTTTCAGCAAATCCAATACAGGTGTCCACGTCTTTTCGGATCTAGGATTAGCACCAATCGGGATCCCTAAGTACGAGAACGACATCGATCCCACCTTACACCTTAAAATTCCAGCAACTTCTCTAAGCCAGCATTGGCAGATATTGACGCCAAATATGGTGCTTTTTTGATAATTCACTTTCAGCCCCGACAATGCTTCGAAAAGAGATAGGTTCACTTTAATACACCTAATATTTCCCCAGTTTTTCTCTCCAAAAATTATCGTATCATCTGCATACTGCAGATGCGTGTATCTTACGCTGCCATTCTCGAATTTGTATCTGTTATACCTACCCAACTCCATTGCTCTTTTCATAAGAAGATTAAAACCTTCTGCAACTAACAGGAACAAGAAAGGGGAGAGTGGATCTTCTTGTTTCAAGCCTCTACCAACACTGAATTCTTATGTGGGACTCCCATTTACCTCGCCGATACCCTTGACGACTTCAAGCATTCTGAAATTCACCTTCTCCATTTTGTGTGAAAGCCTATCCTCTCCATCACCGTATCGAGGAAATTCCACACCACCGAGTCATATGCTCTTTCAAAATCAACCTTAAACAAAATTACCTCTTTTTTCTTCCGCTTCGCTTCATCCACTACTTCATTGGCAATCAATATACCATCCATAATTTGCCTCCCATGTATGAATGCTGACTGCGTTTTCGATATTACTGAATTCATCACTTTTTAAAACCTATTTGCAAGGACTTTAGCGATCACTTTGTATATACACCCGACAAGTGATATTGGTCGATATTCCTCTATTTTTGTTGGATTTTTATTCTTCGGTATCAACACTATGAATGATGAATTAGCCCATCTAACCATTTTCCCATGCTCATGGAATTCATTCAACACTCTAATGAAGTCGCCTTTTACATTGCCCCAAAATTCTTTGACAAAGCGCATATTTACTCCATCCGGGCCTAGACTTTTTGAGCTGTCACAATCCCAAACCGCTCTCCGCACTTCCTCCTCTGAAAACTCTCTTACCATCTCCTCCATTTCCAAATGAGATAATCTTTTAAAATTTAAGTTTGCCTCTATATTACACGATTTTCTCGCCTCGAAATATAGTTGGAAATGGCCATGGATAGCCTTCTTAGTTTCTTCCACTTCTGCCACCCTTTTACCATTGACTTCAATGCCCAGAATCTCATTTTCTCTCCTCTTATTAATACATCCATGAAAGAATTTGATGTTTGCGCCGCCTTCTTTTAACCATTTTAGCCTTAACCCTATTATTGGCAAAGTTTCATCTTTGAATACTGTTAAGTTATCTCCATTCCAAATTACAAGAAAGAAAAACATGAAAGAGTAATTATAAGCAAAACACTTAGCCACAGATTCAAAGAGTAAAGAAGTAGGTAAGAAAACTTTACAAATTTTCCCTAAAAGCTCATGAAATAAATACGAAAACTTAAAGATTAAAATGCATCAAGCTTAGTAAAACTAATGTGAAAAAATTGGAGAATTTCGTAACACACCACCTAAGTTTCTTAGGCACCTTGTGTGCTTACAAAAATACCCCTCTGTTCCGGATGTGCAAATTCGGACGCACCTTTTTTTTTTAATTTTCCAGTTTTTACCGGATGTGCACATCCGGTAAAAGTTCGCATTTGCAAATACGGAATTAAACCAGATGCAGAATACCAAAAATCCAACAATGTTTCTCACATTCATAACATAAAATCGGGATTACATTAAAAAATTCGGCATTACATCGACAGAAATTTAAATATTACAAGATCAATAGCCCGGTGGACGCTTGCACATCTCTAAGATGTCATCGACCGTTCCTCGGATTTTAATGGTCGCCTCGAACTCGAACGGGAATTGTTCTTCGTAACCGAAATAAGTTTGCCACATCGCTCTAACATCCTCTTGATTCTTGAGCTCAACAATGCTATAAGCGACGTTCCCTTTGTTGTCAACCGAAGGTGAAGGATACTCAAGCTTCGCAACCTTCCGTTTGTCTCGGTAAGGTAGGAGATGTTCGATGTTGTCAATGATTTCGCCGATGGAGGTGTCCCTTATTAGCTTAAACGTGCGACCGCGTGTTTTACCGTAGGTGTAGGAGACACTTGCGACATACCAACGGAACTTGATTTCATACAATTGAGACATTTTGAGTTTGTGTGAAAGAAATCAAATGAAACCCCTAATTTATAGAAAACTTAGGGTAAAGTAATTTCCGCCTAACTTCTTTCCGGATATATAGATACAGAAACCCTACAAATATTGGTTCCGGATTTGTATATTCGGAACTTTACCGTATTTGCAAATCAGAATATTTTACTGATACATTTTTCAATCAAAATTGACTATGTTATGCAACCAATTGCAATGCTTTCATTGGAATAAAATTCATAAGTGCATTCAAAAGGTATACGAATAAAAATTCAATATATTTCACTTCAAAAATGTACATTTTGTCGTACGATTATATAAAAGAGTTAAAACAAAAGTCTCCGTCTAAATCTATCGGAGCTTGACCTTTGGACTTTTCCGCATTTGACGCGTTTTCAATTTTGTTCAATCTATCGAATTCAACCATCCTTTCAACAAAACTTTTTGGCCACGACTCGGCAATTACGGTTGTATGCGTCGCCTATTGCGGTTATTTAGGTGGTATGGGGCATCCGGGTTTCAAGATAACTTGTACTAAATGTCTTGATTTCGCAAGCCATCCATTACACATCATACAATCATTTGGATTGGACGGTGGTGCGGTGCAGAGTGGAGAAAAGGTTTCTGAAAAACCGTATCGCGTCAAGTCAATACACACCATATCGTACGTACATGCGATAATATGACCCATCTCGGGGAAGCTCATCCATTTCGATACCGGGGCAGGACCACTCAACCACGGAACAAGTGACTCGTAAACCTTGTCGTATTTTTCTTTATTTTCATACAAACGCAAGTATACTTCTTTATGCGTCTCCAACTCTAGGATAAGTTGATGACGGACAAGTTCATGACCTCCTCTCCTCTACCGAGTAGAGCCGAAATGGCTCGGTAACCGCAATTACCATCCCCTACAACATTGATGATACCGTCGATATGCTTGTGCATAAAAACCGGCATCTCGTCGATAAAGGAAATTATAGGTGGAATCGGTGTCGGAAGCGGTGCATTCGGAGTCGGAACTCGTGGAATCGGTGTCGGAGCCGGTTTGGTAATGCGAGCTCCTTTCATGGCACTTTGTAGAGATTTAAGAGTCGGCGAGTTTGGAAAGAGTTTGTCAACGTGCTCACAATATGAAGGAGACCAAGTTGTCGAGTTGTCATTTGGTGTAGGCTTCAACTTCTTCGGAGCACCTTTTGTCTTAACCGGTTGAGACAGCGGTATCATTGCGGTTCTTTTGGGAAAGACAATCTTCCTCAATTCTTCTTTGATGTGTAGCTTCATGTTCGAAAATCTTGCTTGAAACGGTTCTAATTCGGGCAAAATAGAGATATCCGATTTATCTCCTTCCTTGCAACCATCATCATCAAAACTAAGTCTCATCTAATGAGGGCAAACTTCGTCAATTTGTATTGGCTCACCTAGTTTCAACTTTGTAGCAATAGCACAAGCACACAGAAGCTAAAAGGGCACTCACATTTTCTACTATCGGTGTCGTCTTTTTTAACTTTCGTAGAGGAACCTGATATTTTCCGCTTCTTTCGCACCCCAAAATTACAAAAGCCTTTCTTCTTTCTGAACCATTATCCGATCTTCCGACATTCACACCGAAACCAAGGCCAATAGTCGTCCTACGAATATATGCGAGCATGCTATAACGATCATCAAACTCTTGCTTATTATTAAAGTCACCGCCAACATCAACCGACTTTACGATAATCCCTTCAACTTTCGGAGAAATCGGCGAAACTAATTCTTTTGAGATGTTATCGGGGTGCACCATATCTATTTATAAACAATAATAGAACAATAAATATATATAACTAAAACCTATTAAAATTTGCTGAAAATTAAAATTAATAAGTTCCAGACATTTTTTTGGATGTGCACATCCGGACAAATTCATGCTAAATGCGTACCGGATTTACACATCCGGAAGCCGCGTAACTTGTTTTTCCAAAAAGTAGATTGATAATGTGAGCAATGTAGTAGATGAAGTTGAATATTTACCTGAAATTCAATCTTCTCTTGCTCCCTTTGATTTGTTGCACCAAAAAGTTGGAGTTTTTGAGTGAGAAATGGTATTGATGAAGTAAGGTTTTTTAGGTTGGTGAGGGTGAGTGTGGAAGAAGATAGGTTGAGGGGGAGTGATCATGCAGGTTCAAATATATCAATAATTCTTTCGGATCTACATATACGGAGACCTTCCGCATATGCACATCCGGGACAAATATTTTTTTGGGTTAATACCCCTTTTGCCCCCTGCCATATGGGCGAAATCCCAAAAACAACCCTGTAAAAAAAAAACACAGATTCCCCCCTTGTCATTTGAAGATTCTACTGTTTTGACCCCTTTTGAAATCCAGTCAACAATTTCTATAACGTGGCAATTTTTTTTTATTTTTTATTTTTTATTTTTTAATTATGTGGCATTTTTTATTATTTTTTAAATTTCATGTGGCATTTTTTTCGTATTATTTTTTATTTTTAATTTAATTCTATTGTTTTTAATTTTTATTTTAAAAATTATTTTAATAGGGCCAAGATCAAACACATATAAGCCCATTATCATCTCCACTCTTCTAGGCCCATGTATGCTTTCACTTGTACTTTAGTGAACCACTATTCTAATATAAACACTCATGTCATTTTTATCCCAAACGATGTGGGACTCTTGCTACTCACAAAACCTGCTACTCACAAAACTCAGACTTGCATCAACACTCCAACAACCTGCAAAATGAAAAGGACAATACATACACTCCAAAACAAACTTCTGCAGAAACCTTCAAACTCTAACCACCTCCATTTTAGAAACCCAACAACACCATCAACATAATCTTCCATTCATTTTGCTATTCGTGATGTTTGTTTTGAGTTCTCTCTAATTCTATGGTATATCAGATTTCATTGTGTTAAAAGCAATTTATTTTGTAGTAATGTTTTAATCTCTATCCTTAGTGATTACTTATACATACACGAGGCTTTTGTTTCATCTCTATCCATTTTGGAGTTAAAGCTGCAATCAAAGAGAAGTTTCCAGATATTCTCAATGTTACATTCTCCACATAGGCTGCAATTCACTGCAATGCATCCTCATTCTTCATTGCAATTTTGTACTTTTTACTGTTCACATAGCATTGTCTGTCTTTGTAAACTAGTTGAATTAAAATGTGATCACTCATTCCTTCTGAATATAGTTGGATATATGTGTATTATAAGAACATCTTTTGATAAACTTACACATGTATCATGTAATGTAAGCAGTTACACTAAAGTTACCACTGTCTTTGTGTTATTTTTGTTATATAGGAGCTTTCTTAAAATGATTTGCGGTTGCCAAAATCAATCCTACCTTTGTCTGTGAACTCAATCCAATTCTTTGTATTTCACATAAATTTTCACTCAACCCAACTGAATGCCTTTTGCTTTTTTATTCCTCTCTCCTTCATTGTGTCTCTCAATTTATTCACACTGTTCCATATTCCTTTCTCACCTTGTATCTTCGAAAGCATTGAGTAAGAAACAAGATGATTTCTCTCCAGTCTTTGAATCCTTTCAGCAACATACTCTCCAAGTTCCAAATTTGAATGCATGCCACAAGCTGCAAGTAATGCACCCCACAACATCACGGCAAGCTCAAATGGCATATTCTTGATTAATTTCTTTGCTTCGTCAAATTTCCCTGCTCTTCCATATAGGTCCACCATGCAACTATAATGCTCCATCTCTGCTTGCATTCCATACTTGGTCAGCATATCAATGAAGTGCTTTTCGCCCTCTTCAACAAGACCAGCATGAACACACACTGACAACACATTCACAAATGTAACTTCATCAGGTGTTACATTAACAATTTTCATCCTATCAAACTCCTCCAGTGCTCGCGCACCTAGCCCATGGCTTGCATAACCTCCAATGATGTTTGTTTTGAGTTCTCTCTAATTCTATGGTGGGTGTTAGAGTGGAAGAGTTGCTGCCCTTTTTGCTATTCGTGATGTTTGTTTTGAGTTCTCTCTAATTCTATGGTATATCAGATTTCATTGTGTTAAAAGCAATTTATTTTGTAGTAATGTTTTAATCTCTATCCTTAGTGATTACTTATACATACACAAGGCTTTTGTTTCATCTCTATCCATTTTGCAGGTTGTTGGAGTGTTGATGCAAGTCTGAGTTTTGTGAGTAGCAAGAGTCCCACATCGTTTGGGATAAAAATGACATGAGTGTTTATATTAGAATAGTGGTTCACTAAAGTACAAGTGAAAGCATACATGGGCCTAGAAGAGTGGAGATGATAATGGGCTTATATGTGTTTGATCTTGGCCCTATTAAAATAATTTTTAAAATAAAAATTTAAAAAAATAGAATTAAATTAAAAATAAAAAATAATACGAAA
Organism: Lathyrus tuberosus; assembly: GCA_022829125.1. Taxonomy (NCBI): domain Eukaryota; kingdom Viridiplantae; phylum Streptophyta; class Magnoliopsida; order Fabales; family Fabaceae; genus Lathyrus; species Lathyrus tuberosus. The sequence continues at coordinate 200,697 of JALAZF010000833.1, forward strand.
AAAATGCCACATGAAATTTAAAAAATAAAAAATAATAAAAAATGCCACATAATTAAAAAATAAAAAATAAAAAAAAAAAAAAAAATTGCCACGTCATAGAAATTGTTGACTGGATTTCAAGAGGGGTCAAAATAGTAGAATCTTCAAATGACAAGGGGGGAATCTGTGTTTTTTTTTACAGGGTTGTTTTTGGGATTTCGCCCATATGGCAGGGGGCAAAAGGGGTATTAACCCTATTTTTTTTTAACGCCATGGTGCGTCCTGATTTACACATCCGGAATCAGAGGGCATAAGTGGAATTTTGCGCGGTGTCTAAAAAACTTAGGTGGTGTATTAAGAAATTCTCAAAAATTGAGATAGTGATAATTTATTGGAAAAGTGTCAGCACATATGGAATCAATTCTTAGAGGTTTTCCCAAAGTAGTATGCAAAAGATAAGGATGAACAAAAGTAAAGGACTATTTACTCAAAAATGTTTATGCTTTGTTTTTCAAGTAAGCCAACTAGTAAGAAACCCATGCTGACACACAGGTTATTGTTGTTTAGTTTAAAATGAATAAATATTGAAACATGTAAAAATTAATAATAGTAATTAATCAAGATGTAGTAAATAAATTAGAAAGTAGAAAAGTGATTGAAATAGAATTAAAAAAATTGTAAAGGATTAAAAAGTTATTTTAGAAATTAAAATTATAATATATGAATCATTAAAAACATTTGAAAGGATTTTGTCTCACATATTAATTTAAATTATTCGATAAAAAAATCTAAATGTTTGTGCCTCTTTTTAAATACATCTTTACATGTATTAACAATATTTGATAAAGTTTGAATTAAAAATTATGAAGAGTAGGTATTGATCCAGTATACATGTGCAACCGCATGGATACATTTATCTAATATAATATAAAATATATTTAAATGGATATGTATATTTGAAAAGAAATACTTAAAAACGAAAAGGTATTGTTATGGTAGTGACCCGTGAAGATTTGAATATGCCTTTTAGAATATTCAAACTTTTTACAAATACATTGAATATAAATAATTTTGTACTATAGAATTGTACTGAAATGCATATTGATCGCAATATTTATGCATGGTTTTGTTGCCTGGATCTAACGGGTTGTGTTCCATATTAATTCATAAAATATTTTACACCTAACTAAACAATATTTATGCATGTTTTATTTCTTGAATTTAACTGATTGTGTTTCGTACCAAATCGTGAAATATTGTGACGCCATTTTCAATATTACAGATAAATGAAAATTAATACAAAAGTATATGTATTAAAGTAAAAAATATGAGCGTACATGAGCACATATACCTTAATGGTTCTTAGAATTATACTTAGAAATGTTAATGTGAAACATCATCCGTGGAAGTGTAATATTATATGAAGAGTTCACTTTGATTCAAGACAATGCTAAACTTGGAAGTGGAAAAGAACCTGATATCACTTACTGTATGATTCAAATAAAGGTGAGAAAGGCTTACAGGTTTAGAAGATCAGTGGAAGGAGTGCAGTTGAATTTTTTTGGATGGAACCACCTTTCTGCCATAAATTCACGTCACATGACTGTAACAAAGGCAAAAGGAAAAAAAGTCAACTTAAAAAACATTAAATACGAAGGGTGGAGATCTTGTGTCCATGTAGGCAAACTGGATAAAAAAATAGTAACCGAATTGAAGAAAAATTCAAGTTGAGTTGGAACTATGTCAGTGAAAAGACAGGTCACTGTACTAAAAGGTGAGCAGCATGTCTGAAAATCTTTCACCAAGGATAATTGTTGTACTTTTTAAGAAGGAAAGTGCCTTGAAAAGGTGCAGCAAGGACTTATTTTGCATAAGCACGGTTATCGAAGCCAGGTTGTAGGTTACATAGCAAGTAGGATGTGTTGAAGAAAGTTGGTATTATTAAGCAAGAAAGTAGTATTTGTAGGATGTGTTGAAGAAAAGTTGACAGCTATACGTACGTTTGGACTGCAAAGTAATTTATTGATAGAATAAATATCATAATTTTAAGGTGAAGAAGGTACATATGTAAACCAATATCAGGTTTAATAGGTCTGCTTAATATATATAAAGTTGATGTGTAAAAGTAGTTCTGCTTAACAGGAATGAGTTGAAAAAATTTTACTGAGTAATTCTAGGTGAATATAAATACCAAGAAATTCATGGGAAAAGATATGATCAGTAGAATCGAAATACTGTTGGACATGAAAATATATAAGGTATCAAATCATTAATTGGAAGAAGCATGATACCATTAACCATGACATTTTGTCTAATAAGAAGTGAAAATAAAACTAAAACATTGTTCAAAACATAAGTTGACATAAAAGGTTTGTTAAACAAATACAGGTTTAATCAAAATAGATGTTTCCCATGGTTGATCCCAAAACAATAGCTTGTGTCCAAAACATTTGCATGACGATCACAAAAAATGCAGCACTTGATGTTCACTTGTTTTTGGTGTTCCTTCCAGTCTTGGTCCTTTCCGACTTTGTTGCCGAACGTTTTGGTGTTAACAGATCAGGGCCCTCTGGATGTTGAACTGAATTAGATGGAGACAACCTTTTTGGAAAGATCTTGAAATAGACATCTGGTTTAAGTTATCAGAACATACTTCACATCCTTCACCAAACTACTATGTATGTGGTTGCAGAAGTCTTCTACGCTGCAGCCACCTCTATCCTAAAACAATATGCAAGAGATAGTGATGGATTAGAAGATTAAAGTTTAATTAAAAACGTTTATATCATAAGCGCTTATCATATCAGTCAGTGCTTATGTGTAAGTTATTTATATAACAAAAGATAAAATAAAGTATATAACTACTTTCATATAAGCTATCGATAATCCGAAATACAACTTATGAACATGTTATAAGTTGTTTCCATAAACTCTCAAACTGTCTCAGAAGTGCTTATGTTAGTAAATAAGCTCAAATAAGTTAAAATCCAAACAGTCCCTAAAACAAAAAGTAACCAAAGGTTTTCTAAGTCAAAATCCAAAATAAAATAATGTTACATGTTTTTAATTAAAAAAACATAAGTGTACGTGGCTTAAGGCATTCAAATTATTCCATCAAACATGAGTACTATAAAATAAACTTTAAACAATCTAATAGTAAGAAGTTCAATGAAAAATTGGTAGCCGAAATAATTAAAATCCAACATTTTTTTGGATAACGGAGAACACATACCTTATGTTTTGCTGGCAAAAAGCGGAGTTATTGCTTCAGTGTGTCCACGGTAGAATGCTTGGTTGATGCTTCGATCTAAAGTGAATATAAAATTGTGAGTAAAGCCTTGCAGTGCAAACCTTGGACTTGAAAGCTTAATTGCTAAAGTGGATGATGGAATTCGAGTTATTGTACATAATGTTTCAGCTACATTGGCATGAACTTCAGGGGGGCTCTGGTTCAAACAAAAAGGAAGCAGTTGTCAGATTATTCATTTATAATTAAAGACAATACAGAAGCAAAGGTCCCATAAAATTCAAACACTCCATCTTCAAGTATCTCAAAGGATTGTTTTTTTCTCCATATTTTTTCATTTAAAGAATGTATGGCTTTGTGTAAGGTAAATGAATAGCAGTGCAGTCAAATTATATCAACCATCCCGAGTATCATCTACCATTAAATGAATAAAATAACCTCCCACAAAATGTGATCAACACTACGATGTTTGGTAAACAACTATGTACGCATAAACATATAGAAACCCAAATATAAGTGTTTCACTTACCGATGGACTTAATTTATCAACAATCATCTCTAGCAGGTTTCTCTCAGCCAACCATTGCATCACATCTATAAAATTGGGATATGCATGATCATCAGCACCGACAAGTCGAACCAAAACCTGAACAAATAACTTATTTTAGAACCCATTCTAGCACATTGGCAATATCTCATTAAGCCATAGGTATTGATAGATAGATGTTTACCTCCATGATGGAAGTAATGCCTATAAAATCAACCAGTTGGTGAAATACATGTTGATGGGCCTGCAGAAAGTATGCTGAAGCATGAATGCAAGACCATGTCACAAGGATACTACATGACATACAGGTTAACTCTAAAATAGACTACAAATAGCATTGCATAAAGATACTACAAACAAAAGGAAAAAGTTTTATACTCGGTGGTAGTTTGTTGTCCTCTTAAAAATGTAAAATATCATTTTATAATAAAAACAATTACTAAAAATCAACATTATTCCACTTACTTGAACATAACTGATAAGTTGTGCTGTCTTCCGGACCATTAGACTAACAACAACCTAGAAATGGCAAGAACTTAATATCAAGCAAGTGATTTCAACACAACCATAGAGCTACTGTAGATAAAATGTCATAAATACAAAAACTTCTAAAGGTCAAACATGTACCTTGCTGAAGTACCCATATAGCTACTAATTACAAGAACACAATGAAATATGTTTTCCCTTTGTGACTCTTTTCCATCCTCTGGGTCAAATAGCCCTGTAAAGTCATAATGGACAATAAAGAGCACATGCACCATTACAAGAACATGACCTAAAATTGCATAACCGGTCATGTGACGTGAATTTGTATATTACTTGAACTGAGTGCAAAGCTGTAGTTTCTTCATGATTTGTATATTACTTGTGGTGCAGGACTTTTGCTCAAGTATCAGCCCCTTCTTTATCTCAACTCATAACTCTTTTTCTGCTCTTTTGTCAAACTCTTCAGTTGTAATGACTGTATACTATCAGAAATAACATATTCAGGCAAAACTCAAGTTCTTGAACACAAAACTCAAGTATCTAGTAAACATATCCATCACCTAAGCAATCAACCGAAACATAATTATAAACCAAATAGGGTACAATAAGTAATAAAAAACAAAGATAGATTTTCTGTTTTGATCTAGGAAGGATCTGTACGACAGGTTCTTGAACAACTTCAGCCATGGTTGCAAGAAAATAAAAAGCATCAAACAGAAAAAAGGAATACATGAAGTAATGAACAAATTACAACTATAGCTGCAAAAAAATCAAACAACGTTAGATACATAATATCATACTAAATAAAAATTCATACACAGATCTACGAGTCGAAATCTTCTAATTGAGAAGCAATACCTTAAAGTTGAGCCTTGCCAAAATATGGGAATTATTCATCGGGATCTGCAAATTACTCCCATAAAATATGAATTCCTGTCAGGTATAATGTCTCACTTTTTCAAGAAAGCCCACTAACTTCCACCAATAGATCCCAACTCATAACCCATTAAAATGCAAGCTTTATAGAAGCAAAATAGAAACCTAAAATTCCCACGAAAAATTCATAACAAAAATAGATCTGAGAAGGGAAACTTAGGGTTTGCAGCAAAACAAAAACCCAAAATCCCCACAACCTAAAAAATTTGTGAGACTTGCATAAAGAGACGGAGTGTATACTGAGCAAGGTTGGAGTGAAATGGATGTGATAAGTCTTACCCGGTTGAAAGGTGATGCAAACACAGTGAGAGAGAAGGAGAGGGAGATGGCGTGCGATTTGGAAACCTAACAAAAACAACATTATCAAGATCAAATATACTAAAATATAAAGAAAAGAAAGGGTGAATAATACAAACCCTAACATTTCTTCCCTTGCAGATAAAAATATGAACACCATGACGAAAATTTCTGGAACTATGTCACAAATTGCAACCCGTTTCGGATCTGTTCCACCTGTTTTCAAAAAAATCTCAAATCAACAAACCACCAAAACACACAAAATCAAAAAAGTTAAATAAATAGTTCAGTAATTAACGAGTGAAAACATGAGATGAGGAGTACGATTTCGGTATCTTCTTCCGAGGTTGTCACCGTTAACGGGTGCAGAAAGAGGAGGCGGTGACTGTGCTAGGGTTTGGGAGAAATAGAGAAAACAGGGGAAAGGGAACCTGAGCAATGCAGTGAAATTTGACAAATGAAGGAGTTGTTTTCTGTGGAGAGAGAACGTGAACAATTCTAGTGTTGTGTTGGAGGGAGAAACAATATTTTTATTGGGTCCATTTAGGAGTCAACAAGTGGTAGCTGTAGAGGAAAATGAAGTAAAGTTTCTAGTTGATTTTGTGAATTACTGAATTGTCCTTAGTTTAGTGTTAATTTTTTGAGTGGAAAGGGCATTTTTGACCGTTTGGTCAACTTATAAGTAATGGGTAGATAGTTGATTCTCCCACCATTTTTCCTCATCCGTCGTATTTCAATTTATGTCACTCTCAAAACTACCATCTCTTCCGATCTGCTACCACTCTCCAACAGTGATATCCGTCCGCCCCTCATCCATTTTTTTGCTTCTTCTTTCTTTCACAATCAAATAGAAAACTGAACTTCCACCGCATCAGTCAGCAACAACAATACTGAAGCAACATCCCAACTGAGCGCTTCACGCAACAACACAACGCGATTGGTTTCACTGTTCGGAGTCGGATTTGATTTTGAATTAGTGCTTGAGATTTTGTACCCAAGCCAGCATCACTTTCAACACCGACAACAACATAGTAGCTCGGCTTTCGGTAACAATTCAGATCAAATTTTTCTCTGTGATTTTTTGAGTATTTGCTGTTTGGTTGTGCATTTAGATCCAAAATATGGATTGTGTTGTCTTACTTTATATGCTGGCTGTTTGTACTGGTTTATGTTTTGTTTGCGTTATGTTCATTGTATGTGCTGTGTTGCCAATTGTATGTGCTGCTGGATTTTTGATTTCGTGACGATGATAAGCATATATGCGTGGTTGTGCTGTTGATTTCGTTTCCATCAAGTTAAAATCAGATCTGAACATTGCGCGTGCGACATGATTTGCGTATTATGTGTTGAATTTGTGTTTCGAATTAACTGCGATGAGCGCATTAATTATGTTAGCGTGTGACCTTTTGATTTGTTGTTGTTACGGTTACGTTAACCCAGATCTGTATATGCTAATTATCACTTTACTTTTCGTCACGTTACTTTCTCGTTATGATGTGATAAGCTACATTATGTATTGATTGTGTTTCGAGTTGATCACAATGAGCGCATTTCACGTTAGCGGCTTGCCTTGATTTTGTTAGCTTTCCACCTTTCAATTTCGTTGTCGTCATGTTAACTCAGAAGCGGATATATTATCGGTAGTTTGGTATGACATCAATAAGCATCTGCTTTCGCTACTATATTTCGTCACGTAATGTTACCACTTTCGTTACTTGTGATTTATCTTGGTTCTTGTGTAAATGCCTCAGACCTTCATGACTGAATTGAAGAACAACACAATACGAAGTGTTTGGTGGGACTTCGAAAATTGCAACATTCCGAAAGGAATCATCGGTCAACAAGTTAGGATGAGAATTTTGTCATACTCAAATCAGAAAATCCTCTAAATTTGTCCATTCTAATCCTACAGGTATATATATATATATATATATATATATATATATATATATATATATATATATATATATATATATATATTTTTTTTTTTTTTTTTCCTTCATGTTTTTATTTTTATGATTATTTGTTTTATATTTTATAATAGGTGAGAAAGTTAAAACAGACTTAAGCTATGTTAGGTTTTGCGTTGCGTTATCCAAAATCACGTCAAATTATCACGTTTATGTAGAAGCTAGTATTTGTCGCTTCTGGATTTTCACGTTAACAGTGCTTTGGGACGCGGAAAAAAGTAGTTAGACGCAGATCCAAACATATACTTAATAGACAATCTCATAAACGTTAATATATTCAAAGGGACACTTGAAAATTCCTCGTCAGTTAACGTCGTTTTAGTATCTAGCGACAGAGATTTCGCTTATACCCTTGACACTATTTTAATTAAACAGACAAAAACATCTAAATTGTTAACAGCAACGGCCAACCCTATTCTATCGTGGAATAATATTAATATCACATTGAATATTAAAAAATGGTTGATATAACCTTGAAATCACGTATCACAAACCCCTTATTTCCTTCGAAGCTCGTACGATTGAAAAAGCCCCTATTTTTGTTTTTTTGGACTGTATATATGTCCGAATTAGCTTTGGAGTTTGGAACACACAGTGACTGTGAGGGCGTTGCGTTTTGTGCGTTTTGTTTGTTAAGTAATTCTTCTATACGTTGGTCAACCTGCTGTGGCGATGAGGGCAGTGCCTTTAGAATCCGTTGTCGCTTTGGAACACACTATGCCTACGAGGCCCTGTGTTTTGCTTGTTATGCAGTTCTTCTACTTCTATTATACATTTGTCTTTACGTTCAATAGACAGAGCATCACTTTCTCTCAATAAGTTATCCTACTCTCAAAAAACAGAGGCTTCTTTTAACGGTGAAAGTATTGCTGCAATTGAGCCAACGAGATATTGTACTCTCTATCTTTTAATACTTTCAAGGCTTTCAACTAATCAGTATCACCTAAACATTTTAATATTAATTAGATTAAATCAAGATAATAAGTGGAAGAAAACACTTTGAATCTAAATTAAAATAAATTATCAGAAGATTCTTAAAACTCAAATGCGGTTGCAAGAAAAATTGAGATAAATTTCGACCGATTCAAACATGCTTTGCAGTAGCAATTATGCTATTTGACCTTGAAATTTTTTCTCAAGTGAAGTCTTAATATTTCTTGTTATATCACATTTAACAAAGAAATGTGATATAGCACGGAATATTAAAACTTCACGAGAAGAAATTTCAAGTGCCAATGACATATAATTGATACGGCAAATCATGCTTGAAGACTAATCGGTCGAAATTTATCTCAACTTTCTTTACAACCCCATTCGAGTTCTAAGAATCTTCTTATAATTTATTTTAATTTAGATTTAAAGTGTTTTCTTTTCTTTATTATTTTGATTAAATCCGATTAATATTAAAATTTTAATAGATAAGAAGGATGCAGACAAAATAAGATAACTATAGTGAAGTTGTTCTTAAGCACTTTTATAAACGTTTCACCAACAAATTTTTTTAGTTATTTTAGGTGATGCTGATTTGTTGGAAGCTTTAAAAGGATTAAAACATAGAGGATAACATATTGTTGGCTTAATTGCAGGCAAAACTTTCACTTTTAAAAGAAGTTTCTATTTTTTTGGAGTTGGATAACTGATTGAAGGGAGTGATGCTCTGTAAGATAAATACAAATGTATAGAAGAACCAGAAGAATTGCCCACCACCCACCAGTGTGTTACAAAGCCACAACGGGTTCCAAAGACACTCCCTCGCCGCAACAGTTAGTTGACCAACGTATAGACGAACTGCATAACTAGCAAAACGCAGGGCCCTCGCAGTTGCAACGGGTTTCAAAGACACCGCCCTCGCCGCCACAGCCGATATAGAAGAACTGCATAACGAGCAAAATGCAGGGATCTCGCAACCATAACGTGTTCCAAAGCCGATTCGGGCATGTATCCTCCAAAAAATGAAAATATGGGCTTTTTCGAACTCATTAGCTTCAAATGAAAGAGCGGGGGTTGTGATATGTGCTTTCAAGGTTATAGAACGACCATTTTTCAATATTCAATGTGATATTAATATTTAGATGTTTTTATAGGTTTAATTAAAATAGTCTGGTAGCCACGTTTCCTCAATATGTGAAGGGCGTAAGCGAAATCTTCAAGTACTCATTTGAACATATTAACTATTATGAGATCGTCTGTTATGTTTGTTTTAACTTCCTCACCTTTTATAAAATATAAAACAAATAATCATAAAATAAATAAAAAATGAAAAAAAATATATTTACCTGCAGGATTAAGATGGACAAACATAGAAGATTTCCTCAGTTAGAGCTTGTATACTAAATTAATTTTTCTCATACATGTTGATTGATATGTTACCCGTTAACTTGTTTTCTTCAAGCATTTACAAGATTCTCATCCCAACTTATTCTGGTTTCTTTCGGAATGTCGCAATTTTTGAAGTCCCACAAAACACTGCTTTTTGTGTTGTTCAATTCAGACATGGAGGTCTTAGGCATTTTCGAATTATAACAAAAGCAATCACTATCACAAGCAGGAACCAAAACAATCACAAGTATCAAAAGCGGATGCGTATTGACGTCATCCTTTATAATATGCAAGAAAGTTTCTGTGAGATTTGGGTCGAACTCATGCTGTGTCGAAGGAGAGCTTTCATGTGTTTTGACAGGAGGCAAGCATGCAGTCGAAGTTTGTTCACATGCTGATGCCTGATTGTTACATATTGTAGTCGAAGTCTGTTCTAATATGTACTGTCGAATTATTCTGTCGAATTGGGTCTTGTGTTAAGGATTCAATTTTAGGTTTCTTGGGCTGCAAGTTACCTAGTTAGTCTATAAATAGGCTAGTACACTCAGTTTGTTGAGTGTGTCAAATTGTGATATTCACTTGTAATCATTTGTGACTTTAATGAGAAAATGAATAGTAAACAGAATTTATTTGCCAAATCCTTGTTGTTTCTTCTTCTTCTTCTTGTTTTATTTTTTCCGTTAACCCTTGTTTTGGTTCTTCAGCATCAAGAAACCATTTATATTTGGTACAAAGACATCGTTTTTTACAACAAATTGGTGCGGTGAGCATGAAGGAGATGTATTCAACAAAGTATGAGATTGAAAAGTTCACCAGAGTGAACGATTTCGGTCTGTGGCACTTGAAGATGAAAGCCCTACTGGTACAGCAGGGTTGTTTGGAAGCGTTGAAGGGACAGACAGCCATGGATGTTGCGTTGACGGAAAGAGAAAAGACGACAATGATCGAGAAAGCCCACATCGCAATATTGTTGAGCCTTGGTGATAAGGTTCTCCGGCAGGTATCAAAGGAGACTACGGCGTCAGGATTATGGGTGAAACTTGAAAGTTTGTATATGACCAAATCTCTGGTGAATCGTCTCTACCTGAAGCAAGCCTTGTATTTGTTCAGGATGGGTGAAGACAAAGCGTTGACTGAGCAGTTGGATTTGTTCAACAAGCAGATTCTTGATCTTGAAAATATTGATGTGAAGATCGATGACGAAGATCAAGCACTGTTGCTGTTGTGTGCTTTGCCCAGATCGCATGCTCACTTCAAAGAAACTCTCTTGTATGGAAGAAAGTCCCTGGTCTTTGAAGAAGTTCAAACAGCCTTGTATTCAAAGGATTTGAACGAAAGAAATGAGCAGAAACCATAATCGGTTGGCGAAGGACTGTCCATGAAAGGAAGATCGTCAAAGAAAGATGGTAGGTTTGACAAGAAGAAAGGTAAGGTTCAACAGAAGTCTTATGGTGGTGATATGTCTGGTATTAAATGTTATCACTGTAAGAAGGAGGGTCACACAAGAAAGGTGTGCCCCGAGCGCCTGAATAATCATGGAGGTAAGGACAATGGGAATGCAGCTATTGTGCAAGATGATTATGAATCATCTGATGTCCTTCTGGTGTCGAGCAGCAACTCTTGCAAAGAGTGGATTATGGATTCTGGATGTACTTGGCATATGACTCCAAACAAGAATGTGTTTAAAGAATTATGTGATCAAGATGGTGGATCAGTGCTGCTGGGAAACAATAAAGCTTGCAAGATTGCATGTATTGGATCTGTTAGATTCAAGCTCCATGATGAGTCAATAAGGTTATTGACTGGGGTTAGGTATGTACCTGACCTTAAGAGGAATTTAATTTCTCTTGGTGAATTCGACAGGAAAGGATATGTTTTCAAAGGAGAGTATGGTATCCTGAAAGCCATGAAGGGGTCGAAGGAAGTCTTGAGAGGCGTGAAGAAACAAGGCTTGTATACCCTTGAGGCTGAGGTCGTAAGTGGTTCGACAAATGTTTTATCCACGAAACCTGTGTCGAAGACAAATTTATGGCACATAAGATTGGGCCATGTCAGCGATAGAGGTCTGGTCGAATTGGGGAAGCAGAACCTGCTAGGTGGTGACAAATTCGAAAAGATGGAGTTTTGTGAATCTTGTGTATTTGGTAAATCCTGTAGGGCGAAATTCAACAAAGGCAAGCAAAGAACACATGGATCCCTGGATTATATTCATGCTGATCTTTGGGGGTCTGCAAGGAATCCTTCACACTCAGGTGCAAGGTATTTTCTATCCATCTGATCGTACCTGGATCAGACAGTTAGGTAGTGGTCAACAACGTCGTGAAACCTTCAGCTCCGGTGATGGTGAGACGGCGGGGGAAGGGGGGTGGGATGTACCTGCAAGGTACTCCGACGCTCAAGTCAGGAAAAGTCAGAGAAAGCAAGTACAGAAAATAGGTGTGAGTTTAGAATGTGAAGTAACATGACCCTCTCAAGTGAGAGGGTATTTATAGAGAGCCCCCAGCGCGGGGCCAACGGTTACTTGCACTGGGCTGGATTGCAAGGCCTAATCCAAGTAACTTCCAGGGCTTACGTAGCGTAGTGAAGACCAGCACGTGGTCTTCGCCCTGGGGTAACGGTCCCGAGATTTCTGGAAGTAGGGCAGACCGATTCCTTTGGGAGTGGGAAGTTACAAGAGAACGTGTCCTCGCGGGGAGGCTTATGGGTGTCGAGGAGAACCAAGACCTGCAAGACTTGGTGTCTCTGCTCGACGGGTTCAGGTGTACGTGTGCTCGACCCTACTGATGGTCGTTACGTGCTCGACGTAGCCAGTTTACATGGCACTTGTTGGGCTAGTCGGGGTCGTGCGGGTTGGGTCTGCCCGTCTGAAGAGCCCTCCCCGACTCTGAGTTTCTGCACGACGGTGGTGGCTTCCCCGTGACCGACGAGTGTGCTCGGCAATGCTGGAGACGTGCTCGGTGTAACACCCCAATTCCCACCGCGGATAAATAATACATAAATAAATCAGAGTGAATAAAATTTTTATCCTTAGACAGAAACAAGGATGCCACATTTAAAGAAAGAAAACACAATCCCTGCTCATATATTTGATACATAACACAAAATAGAATAAACCAAAAAGGGAAACTTTTCCAACAAAAGGAAAGTTCAATTAAGGAATAAAGCGGAAAGATCCATAACTGACTTGTTTTACAAAATAAATTGTTTTATAACATCAAAATATTCATACAAAGGTAATACAAAATAGTTCCAACAAATGTGTGTATATATATATATATATATATATATATATATATAACAAAAACGTTCCCCGACTCCCGTGTTACGTATCAGAGCGGACAGACCGAAAAAAGGATGGATAACTAATCTTCACAAAAGCCTCCAAGACACTAATCTGCAATTGCCTCATAGAGAAACAAACCACAGCAGAAGGGTGAGAAATAACAACTAAATCAAGATTGCATAATAATATGCAAACACATACAATTCACATGCATAATTATTCTCACCACAAGCATCACATACTAATACATATAGCGTGCCACAGATACATAACATATTTCTGATAATCCAACATCATAACATATATCAATTACACCAACATAATCAAATATTCACACATAAGGCACACCAAAGTCATAACATATGGAAACACCCCACCACATCACATAGCATATGTCTATGCATAAAACATATTATCCACAACCAATGCATTTATCACATATGCACATCAATTCACCAATTCAAACATAAATCTCAACACATACTCAATCAATTCATGGTTTTCCACACATAATCAATCCATTCATGATTTTCCACACATAATCGATCCATTCATGATTTATGCAAATGCAAAGAGACTGACACAACGACTCTATGCAAATGCAATGCGGTACCTTCCATCCATCATTCTCATCATTAACTCACTTAGGAATTATTGGAATCATCGCTTGTTACTTAGTATAACTCCCCGTCGGGCACACGATGTTCCCCGTCGCCCACACCTCTTTGTATAAGGCACACGACGTTTATGGATCGCTCACACCTCTTTGTATAAGGCACACGACCCGATCGCTCACACCTCTTTGTATAAGGCACACGATCGTCTATAATCATCGCTCACACCTCTTTGTATAAGGCACACGATGTTATAGCGGATTCCCTCTGGAACCGTTTCGTCGCTCACACCCACTAGGGCACACGACATCACAAGATGCATATCATGATGCTTGGCATACAATGACTCATGACAATCAAATGCATCTCCACAAATCAACAATATGATTTATCTCCTCGCCATATTCATGCATTGGAAATCAATTTAAACAATTCATTTACTTGCCATAAGGCCACCAAATAACACACATTGAATTTCACATAAACAATGCATTTCATCATAATCCACAAACCACAACAATTAGCATTTTAGCATATACACTCATATCAATGCACATATAGAATTACTCACCATCAACCACAACAATCCTACAATCATACAATGATATTCACAACACTAGGATTCACGCCACAAAGGCTACCCACAACAACATACATTAATACCATACGTTTGTATTCAATTCAACAAAGTATTTTACCATAAGGCCACAACAATCACAACAACGTATCACACGCTTCAACATCATATAAACCACATAAAAGCTCCACGTTATATAACGATAGCACAACACACGGTAAAACACCGACCGCACGCATTTAACGCGATAAAAACCCGACAACCCGACTAATTCTCAAAAACACGAATTAATTAAATCATCATTTACCCTCCAAACCATTTTTTAATAGAAAGAATATTTCATTAGCTTTCCAACGCTTCGAACGGGGGTCAAAACGGACTTACGGTTCAAAAGTTATGAAGAAAACAAAATCTGACATTTTGGAAAATTTGTGTAACGCGCGGGTATGCTCGCGTCGAGTCTTGGGTCGACTCAAGGTTATTTAGGTCGACCAAAAGTACTTTAGGTCGACTCACACTGCACAGACTTTGTTAAAAACTCAGTTGTCGATCGTTAAATGCCTTCCGGACCTCCGATTTCGATTCCGTAAAAAGCTGCGATCTCAGAATTCAACGTACTACAATATTTTCACCATTAAAAAGCAATCCAACACATTTTCCATTTTTGACATAATTTAAAACATAATTTTATCAATTTATCCCAACTCCAAACTCGCTCAAAATCACTCGAAAACACACAAACAACCATTCCCGATTAATTCCTATCCTCACCCGACTATACTACACAACTTATTCCAAATTCTAACCGTGAAAACATCGATTCCTACTCATTTCTACCATTTCAACCTAAAATGAAAACTATATGAACACAACCGAACAATCCAAGAAAACATACACATATACATACACAATCGAAATATAATCGAAACTTCTCACCCTTACCCGATTAATCGCGCTTGGAACGGAGCTTCTTCACTTTTTCCTCTTTCTCCTCTTCTCTCTTTTTCCTTCTTTCCCTTCCTTTCTCTTTCTCTTTTCTTTCTTTCTTTCCTTTCTCTTTCTTTTCTCTCTTTTTCCCTTTTTATAACAAAATATCTAACTATCCAAAATGACCATTTTTCCCTTACGCTCAAATATCTCCCAAACGCTCTCAAAATGCGATAAAACATAAACAGCGATGAAATATATTTCGGGAAATAAAAGTTGAAAAGAAATTATAATTTATTGCAAATATTTTACCTATCAGGGAATTTAACCAATTAACTCAATTAGCAGGTAAAATACAATAAATTTACACATTTCACAAAATTCACATAAATGAAATAAATAAATACAATTAAATAAATTGGGGCGTTACAACTCTCCCCCACTTAGACATTTTAGTCCTCGAAAATATAACTGAGACGAACAACTCCGGATACGATTCTCGCATCCGGCTAACCAACTAACATGCCAACACTAGGCACACCACGAATAACACAAACTGACAAACCACCTTGCTAACATAAACCACAACAACGACACGACAACGACGACAACTACAACGACAAGATGCAAAGCCCATACAATGCACTTGACGACCAACTCACAACTCAAAGAAACCCAAGTCACGGACACACACAAGAACATAAAGCTCCACGACCCAACATCGATCAACAACCTCTACATAACCATAATACCAACATCCTATCACACAACCTTATTACAACAATGCCACGATTCCCCCAATCGAACATGTAACCAAAACATCCATCTACATAGTAGTCCATGAATAATATTTAAACCTTTCGCCTAACACTTCCATTCTGAAACGTCCAATGGTCTCATCATTTCTACTGTTTTCCACTGTTCAACCTTTGAACTCTTACCAGTCACACACGCATATACGAATTGTGCCACATCACGCTTCCGTTGCGCACTCTGATTACTCGTAACCATCAAAACTACCAATTTCACGCCCAAAGTCTAATTCTTTCTCATATTCACCAAAAATCACTGTTCACCTTTAATATACCCAACCTCACACTCTGCTGTGTTAGCTTACACACCAGACACAAGTCTCTGAACTGCTCAACCAACTCTAATTCTCTGACCATCAAAATAGACATATGTAAAGACTTTCAACTTAACTCATCAGGCACGACATTAACTTCACCAATAGGATAATTTCAGCTAAAGTCATAACTCATAAGGAATTCCAACCATCATCGTTGTCTCCTACTTTATTCCTTCTGGCCAAACAAGTACTCTAAACCCTTGTGATTACCAAACACTTCGAACCTAGAACCGTAAAGATGATACCTCTAAATATTCCAACACAATACAACCGCAACCAATTCCAAACCCTGAATAGTATAGACCCTTTTATGAATCCTCAATTGTTGTAAAGCATAAGTCACGACTTTACCCTCTTGCATTAACACACTGCCTAAACTCATCAAAGACGCATCCCAATACCTCACAAACAGTTTATCAGGATCACGCAGTATCAAAACTGGAGCCGTAGATAACTTCTACTTCAGCTCACCAAAACTCACTCACAACAAACATCCAAAACAAACGACTCACCCTTTGCAAGTCAACTGAGATACCAGAAGTACAAACTTAGCAAAGTCTTCCATAACCTGCAGTAACAACCAACTAAGCCTAAAAATTTCTAATCTCCTTAACCAACTTCGGAGTCTCTCATTGTAGAACTGCATCTACTTTGGATAGATCCACAACAATACCATCATCGAAAATAACATAACCAAGAAAACTAACCTCTTTCAATCAAAATTCTCACTTCGATAATTTAGCAGAAAGCTCCCTCTCTTTCAACCCTTGTAACTCAATCCTCAAATACTCTACATACTCATCCTTTTATTTAAAATAAATCAGAATATCATCCAATAAACATCACTATGAACTTATCCAAACAAGTATGGAAGATACGATTCATATACTCCACAACCATAACAACATCTTAGTCTCATCTCCTAAGAGTTTTCTACTTACTTAGTAGATATAAACCTCAACTATTCGCCTTCGTCCAATTTAAGTTCACTCTCTACTCTCTGAGAACAACCATTAATACTACCCAATCATTCTCCCTCAGAGACATTCCAACTTGACCAACATACAAAAAACTCGAATCCGCCTCACCTTCAGATATAAGAATCTTCATCGACTCGTCCAAACAATCTGTAATCATTTCCTTAATTCCAAACAATTCATTGCACACACTATCCCAGCCGGAAAGACACGTCTATTCTATCCAACATAATTCCGTCTACTATCAACAAGAGATTAAGGGTGATAAGTTCCTCAATTTGTCAATAGACAGCCGACAATCATGATGGGGCATAAACCATCTTTACTAAACTATAATAGCATTCCTGGCAACTTGTGCACACAACTACTTAAGGTACAAATATTTAGTTGACATAAACCTTACCTCCGCATTCCCTCCGGAACCGGGAACAACACTGTCCAAACAACACTTACACTCTTACAATCTACAACACACTGAGCCAACGCTCCACACCTGAAGCAACTTGGAGAAGTACAAGATTCTCCCCCACTTATCTCATTCTCACACCTGAAGACAAAGGATTAGGAAACCAGAAGGCACTGACAGTGTTTCACACACATATCACATACTAAGGAACAAACAACATCGACAATATTCAACTGTCACACCAACTGACTCAACAACTTGGCCGGACGGACCGACCTGCTCTGATACCACTAAGGTAACACCCCAATTCCCACCGCGGATAAATAATACATAAATAAATCAGAGTGAATAGATTTTTTATCCTTATACAGAAACAAGGATGCCACATTTAAAGAAAGAAAACACAATCCCTGCTCATATATTTGATACATAACACAAAATGGAATAAACCAAAAAGGGAAACTTTTCCAACAAAAGGAAAGTTCAATTAAGGAATAAAACGGAAAGATCCATAACTGACTTGTTTTACAAAATAAATTGTTTTATAACATCAAAATATTCATACAAAGGTAATACAAAATAGTTCCAACAAATGTATACATATATAACAAAAGCATTCCCCGACTCCCGTGTTATGTATCAGAGCGGACAGACCGACAAAAGGATGAAGAACTAATCTTCACAAAAGCCTCCAAGACACTAATATGCAATTGCCTCATAGAGCAACAAACCACAGCAGAAGGGTGAGAAATAACAACTAAATCAAGATTGCATAATAATATGCAAACACATACAATTCACATGCATAATTATTCTCACCACAAGCATCACATACTAATACATATAGCGTGCCACAGATACATAACATATTTCTGATAATCCAACATCATAACATATATCAATTACACCAACATAATCAAATATTCACACATAAGGCACACCAAAGTCATAACATATGGAAACACCCCACCACATCACATAGCATATGTCTATGCATAAAACATATTATCCACAACCAATGCATTTATCACATATGCACATCAATTCACCAATTCAAACATAAATCTCAACACATACTCAATCAATTCATGGTTTTCCACACATAATCAATCCATTCATGATTTTCCACACATAATCGATCCATTCATGATTTATGCAAATGCAAAGAGACTGACACAACGACTCTATGCAAATGCAATGCGGTACCTTCCATCCATCATTCTCATCATTAACTCACTTAGGAATTATTGGAATCATCGCTTGTTACTTAGTATAACTCCCCGTCGGGCACACGATGTTCCCCGTCGCCCACACCTCTTTGTATAAGGCACACGACGTTTATGGATCGCTCACACCTCTTTGTATAAGGCACACGACCCGATCGCTCACACCTCTTTGTATAAGGCACACGATCGTCTATAATCATCGCTCACACCTCTTTGTATAAGGCACACGATGTTATAGCGGATTCCCTCTGGAACCGTTTCGTCGCTCACACCCACTAGGGCACACGACATCACAAGATGCATATCATGATGCTTGGCATACAATGACTCATGACAATCAAATGCATCTCCACAAATCAACAATATGATTTATTTCCTCGCCATATTCATGCATTGGAAATCAATTTAAACAATTCATTTACTTGCCATAAGGCCACCAAATAACACACATTGAATTTCACATAAACAATGCATTTCATCATAATCCACAAACCACAACAATTAGCATTTTAGCATATACACTCATATCAATGCACATATAGAATTACTCACCATCAACCACAACAATCCTACAATCATACAATGATATTCACAACACTAGGATTCACGCCACAAAGGCTACCCACAACAACATACATTAATACCATACGTTTGTATTCAATTCAACAAAGTATTTTACCATAAGGCTACAACAATCACAACAACGTATCACACGCTTCAACATCATATAAACCACATAAAAGCTCCACGTTATATAACGATAGCACAACACACGGTAAAACACCGACCGCACGCATTTAACGCGATAAAAACCCGACAACCCGACTAATTCTCAAAAACACGAATTAATTAAATCATCATTTACCCTCCAAACCATTTTTTAATAGAAAGAATATTTCATTAGCTTTCCAACGCTTCGAACGGGGGTCAAAACGGACTTACGGTTCAAAAGTTATGAAGAAAACAAAATCTGACATTTTGGAAAATTTGTGTAACGCGCGGGTATGCTCGCGTCGAGTCTTGGGTCGACTCAAGGTTATTTAGGTCGACCAAAAGTACTTTAGGTCGACTCACACTGCACAGACTTTGTTAAAAACTCAGTTGTCGATCGTTAAATGCCTTCCGGACCTCCGATTTCGATTCCGTAAAAAGCTGCGATCTCAGAATTCAACGTACTACAATATTTTCACCATTAAAAAGCAATCCAACACATTTTCCATTTTTGACATAATTTAAAACATAATTTTATCAATTTATCCCAACTCCAAACTCGCTCAAAATCACTCGAAAACACACAAACAACCATTCCCGATTAATTCCTATCCTCACCCGACTATACTACACAACTTATTCCAAATTCTAACCGTGAAAACATCGATTCCTACTCATTTCTACCATTTCAACCTAAAATGAAAACTATATGAACACAACCGAACAATCCAAGAAAACATACACATATACATACACAATCGAAATATAATCGAAACTTCTCACCCTTACCCGATTAATCGCGCTTGGAACGGAGCTTCTTCACTTTTTCCTCTTTCTCCTCTTCTCTCTTTTTCCTTCTTTCCCTTCCTTTCTCTTTCTCTTTTCTTTCTTTCTTTCCTTTCTCTTTCTTTTCTCTCTTTTTCCCTTTTTATAACAAAATATCTAACTATCCAAAATGACCATTTTTCCCTTACGCTCAAATATCTCCCAAACGCTCTCAAAATGCGATAAAACATAAACAGCGATGAAATATATTTCGGGAAATAAAAGTTGAAAATAAATTATAATTTATTGCAAATATTTTACCTATCAGGGAATTTAACCAATTAACTCAATTAGCAGGTAAAATACAATAAATTTACACATTTCACAAAATTCACATAAATGAAATAAATAAATACAATTAAATAAATTGGGGCGTTACAACTCTCCCCCACTTAGACATTTTAGTCCTCGAAAATATAACTGAGACGAACAACTCCGGATACGATTCTCGCATCCGGCTAACCAACTAACATGCCAACACTAGGCACACCACGAATAACACAAACTGACAAACCACCTTGCTAACATCAACCACAACAACGACACGACAACGACGACAACTACAACGACAAGATGCAAAGCCCATACAATGCACTTGACGACCAACTCACAACTCAAAGAAACCCAAGTCACGGACACACACAAGAACATAAAGCTCCACGACCCAACATCGATCAACAACCTCTACATAACCATAATACCAACATCCTATCACACAACCTTATTACAACAATGCCACGATTCCCCCAATCGAACATGTAACCAAAACATCCATCTACATAGTAGTCCATGAATAATATTTAAACCTTTCGCCTAACACTTCCATTCTGAAACGTCCAATGGTCTCATCATTTCTACTGTTTTCCACTGTTCAACCTTTGAACTCTTACCAGTCACACACGCATATACGAATTGTGCCACATCACGCTTCCGTTGCGCACTCTGATTACTCGTAACCATCAAAACTACCAATTTCACGCCCAAAGTCTAATTCTTTCTCATATTCACCAAAAATCACTGTTCACCTTTAATATACCCAACCTCACACTCTGCTGTGTTAGCTTACACACCAGACACAAGTCTCTGAACTGCTCAACCAACTCTAATTCTCTGACCATCAAAATAGACATATGTAAAGACTTTCAACTTAACTCATCAGGCACGACATTAACTTCACCAATAGGATAATTTCAGCTAAAGTCATAACTCATAAGGAATTCCAACCATCATCGTTGTCTCCTACTTTATTCCTTCTGGCCAAACAAGTACTCTAAACCCTTGTGATTACCAAACACTTCGAACCTAGAACCGTAAAGATGATACCTCTAAATATTCCAACACAATACAACCGCAACCAATTCCAAACCCTGAATAGTATAGACCCTTTTATGAATCCTCAATTGTTGTAAAGCATAAGTCACGACTTTACCCTCTTGCATTAACACACTGCCTAAACTCATCAAAGACGCATCCCAATACCTCACAAACAGTTTATCAGGATCACGCAGTATCAAAACTGGAGCCGTAGATAACTTCTACTTCAGCTCACCAAAACTCACTCACAACAAACATCCAAAACAAACGACTCACCCTTTGCAAGTCAACTGAGATACCAGAAGTACAAACTTAGCAAAGTCTTCCATAACCTGCAGTAACAACCAACTAAGCCTAAAAATTTCTAATCTCCTTAACCAACTTCGGAGTCTCTCATTGTAGAACTGCATCTACTTTGGATAGATCCACAACAATACCATCATCGAAAATAACATAACCAAGAAAACTAACCTCTTTCAATCAAAATTCTCACTTCGATAATTTAGCAGAAAGCTCCCTCTCTTTCAACCCTTGTAACTCAATCCTCAAATACTCTACATACTCATCCTTTTATTTAAAATAAATCAGAATATCATCCAATAAACATCACTATGAACTTATCCAAACAAGTATGGAAGATACGATTCATATACTCCACAACCATAACAACATCTTAGTCTCATCTCCTAAGAGTTTTCTACTTACTTAGTAGATATAAACCTCAACTATTCGCCTTCGTCCAATTTAAGTTCACTCTCTACTCTCTGAGAACAACCATTAATACTACCCAATCATTCTCCCTCAGAGACATTCCAACTTGACCAACATACAAAAAACTCGAATCCGCCTCACCTTCAGATATAAGAATCTTCATCGACTCGTCCAAACAATCTGTAATCATTTCCTTAATTCCAAACAATTCATTGCACACACTATCCCAGCCGGAAAGACACGTCTATTCTATCCAACATAATTCCGTCTACTATCAACAAGAGATTAAGGGTGATCAGTTCCTCAATTTGTCAATAGACAGCCGACAATCATGATGGGGCATAAACCATCTTTACTAAACTATAATAGCATTCCTGGCAACTTGTGCACACAACTACTTAAGGTACAAATATTTAGTTGACATAAACCTTACCTCCGCATTCCCTCCGGAACCGGGAACAACACTGTCCAAACAACACTTACACTCTTACAATCTACAACACACTGAGCCAACGCTCCACACCTGAAGCAACTTGGAGAAGTACAAGATTCTCCCCCACTTATCTCATTCTCACACCTGAAGACAAAGGATTAGGAAACCAGAAGGCACTGACAGTGTTTCACACACATATCACATACTAAGGAACAAACAACATCGACAATATTCAACTGTCACACCAACTGACTCAACAACTTGGCCGGACGGACCGACCTGCTCTGATACCACTAAGGTAACACCCCAATTCCCACCGCGGATAAATAATACATAAATAAATCAGAGTGAATAGATTTTTTATCCTTATACAGAAACAAGGATGCCACATTTAAAGAAAGAAAACACAATCCCTGCTCATATATTTGATACATAACACAAAATGGAATAAACCAAAAAGGGAAACTTTTCCAACAAAAGGAAAGTTCAATTAAGGAATAAAACGGAAAGATCCATAACTGACTTGTTTTACAAAATAAATTGTTTTATAACATCAAAATATTCATACAAAGGTAATACAAAATAGTTCCAACAAATGTATACATATATAACAAAAGCATTCCCCGACTCCCGTGTTATGTATCAGAGCGGACAGACCGACAAAAGGATGAAGAACTAATCTTCACAAAAGCCTCCAAGACACTAATATGCAATTGCCTCATAGAGCAACAAACCACAGCAGAAGGGTGAGAAATAACAACTAAATCAAGATTGCATAATAATATGCAAACACATACAATTCACATGCATAATTATTCTCACCACAAGCATCACATACTAATACATATAGCGTGCCACAGATACATAACATATTTCTGATAATCCAACATCATAACATATATCAATTACACCAACATAATCAAATATTCACACATAAGGCACACCAAAGTCATAACATATGGAAACACCCCACCACATCACATAGCATATGTCTATGCATAAAACATATTATCCACAACCAATGCATTTATCACATATGCACATCAATTCACCAATTCAAACATAAATCTCAACACATACTCAATCAATTCATGGTTTTCCACACATAATCAATCCATTCATGATTTTCCACACATAATCGATCCATTCATGATTTATGCAAATGCAAAGAGACCGACACAACAACTCTATGCAAATGCAATGCGGTACCATCCATCCATCATTCTCATCTTTAATTCACTCAGGAATTATTGGAATCATCGCTTGTTACTTAGTGTAACTCTTCGTCGGGCAAACGATGTTCCCCGTCGCCCACACCTCTTTGTATAAGGCACACGACGTTTATGGATCGCTCACACCTCTTTGTATAAGGCACATGACCCGATCGCTCACACCTCTTTGTATAAGGCACACGATCGTCTATAATCATCGTTCACACCTCTTTGTATAAGGCACACGATGTTATAGCGGATTCCCTCTGGAACCGTTTCGTCGCTCACACCCACTAGGGCACACGACATCACAAGATGCATATCATGATGCTTGGCATACAATGACTCATGACAACCAAATGCATCTTCACAAATCAACAATATGAATTATCTCCTCGTCATATTCATGCATTGGAAATCAATTCAAACAATGCATTTACTTGCCATAAGGCCACCAAATAACACGCATTGAATTTCACATAAACAATGCATTTCATCATAATCCACAAACCACAACAATTAGTATTTTAGCATATACACTCATATCAATGCACATATAGAATTACTCACCATCAACCACAACAATCCTACAATCATACAATGATATTCACAACACTAGGATTCATGCCACAAAGGCTACCCACAACAACATACATTAATACCATACCTTTGTATTCAATTCAACAAAGTATTTTGCCGTAAGGCCACAACAATCACAACAACGTATTACACGCTTCAACATCATATAAACCACATAAAAGCTTCATGTTATATAATAATAGCACAACACACGGTAAAACACCGACCACACGTATTTAACGCGATAAAAACCCGACAACTCGACTAATTCTCAAAAACACGAATTAATTATATCATCTTTTACCCTCCAAACCATTTTTTAATAGAAAGAATATTTCATTAGCTTTCCAACGCTTCGAACGGGGGTAAAAATGGACTTACGGTTCAAAAGTTATGAAGAAAACAAAATCTGACATTTTGGAAAATTTGTGTAACGCGCGGGTATGCTCGCGTCGAGTCTTGGATCGACTCAAGGTTATTTAGGTCGACCAAAAGTACTTTAGGTCGACTCACACTGCGCAAACTTTGTTAAAAACTCAGTTTTCGATCGTTAAATGCCTTCCGGACCTCCGATTTCGATTCCGTAAAAAGCTGCAATTTCATAATTCAACGTACTACAATATTTTCACCATTAAAAAAACCATCCAACACATTTTCCATTTTTGACATAATTTAAAACATAATTTTATCAATTTATCACAACTCCAAACTCGCTCAAAATCACTCGAAAACACACAAACAACCATTCCCGATTAATTCTTATCCTCACCCGACTATACTACACAACTTATTCCAAATTCTAACCGTGAAAACATTGTTTCCTACTCATTTCTACCATTTCAACCTAAAATGAAAACTATATGAACACAACCGAACAATCCAAGAAAACATACACATATACATACACAATTGAAATATAATCGAAACTTCTCACCCTTACCCGATTAATCGCGCTTGGAACAGAGCTTCTTCACTTTTTCCTCTTTCTCCTCTTCTCTCTTTTTCCTTCTTTCCCTTCCTTTCTCTTTCTATTTTCTTTCTTTCTTTCCTTTCTCTTTCTTTTCTCCCTTTTTTCCTTTTTATAACAAAATATCTAACTACCCAAAATAACCATTTTGCCCTTACGCTCAAATATCTCCCAAACGCTCTCAAAATGCGATAAAACATAAACAACGATGAAATATATTTCGGGAAATAAAAGTTGAAAAGAAATTATAATTTATTGCAAATATTTTACCTATCAGAGAATTTAACCAATTAACTCAATTAGCAGGTAAAATATAATAAATTCACACATTTCAAAAAATTCACATAATTGAAATAAATAAATACAATTAAACAAATCGGGGCGTTACACTCGGCGTTAAGTATTGTATTGGCCTCATTGGGCCTTATTAGTATTGGGCTGGACCTGCCCGACGGCGGGGCAGGTGTTGGCCCAGTACGGAAAAGGAGCTCCCCAAGTCGTTGCTCCGAGGTGTCGGAGTAATGACTTAAGGGTCGGCCTCTGAGACGGAGGAGTTGTCCCCGTGTCCGCGGGCATAATATACTCTAAGTCGTGCAGTCGACCGTTGGCTAGGGATACGTGCATATGAGGATGTCCCCGTCTCGGCGAGCATAGGGAAACGCGGAAGACACGAACATGGGATGCCAGACGGGCCAGAAATTTGATTATCCTGTTCGAATCGGGAAGTCGCCGTTGGCCGGCGCCACAGGGAGATCAGGGGTTGCGAGTCCGAGGACCAAGGCAGACGAAAGGGTTAACGCGGGAACTCGCGTGCCACGTGTCGTCCTGTCATTAGTGCCTAGGGGCGACTAGGCCTAGAGTACTCAAAAGCCTAGGGGCTCCTCGAGTCCCGTGATGGGCCTATAAAAAGGGTTTTGAGTTCGTGCCTTTTGCACGTTCTCACCTTTTTCGCTCTGGTCTTCTCTTCTCTTCACCGCTGCTGCTCCACCGCCATGCACCACCGCGCGCCGTTGTTTTCACTGTACCGGTCCGTTCTCTACCACCGTTTCAAGTAAGCTTCTAATCCTTTTCTATTCCATTTTTGTTTCTTTTTGTGGTTTTCCGGCAAACTGGTAAAGTTCTCGGCATTGCTGTGAAGCTTCCGGCAAGAAACGACAGGATGTTTCTAGGGTTCCGTCCCATTTGACGGAGGCTTAGGATGAATATCTCGAGGACCCGATGAATACCCCGAGGACATACGATGAATGTCCCGGGGAGGTGAGGTGAGACAGGATCGGGGACCTGAAGAAGGCCCCTGGACGGGGGTAAAGGTATCGGGTAGTTCGCTGTTGTCCCGAGCATCTCCCGTGCTCTCGCTGCCCTTTCACTTGATCGGCGGTGGAAGGGTGGATTTGGTCG
This sequence comes from Lathyrus tuberosus, assembly GCA_022829125.1. NCBI lineage: Eukaryota > Viridiplantae > Streptophyta > Magnoliopsida > Fabales > Fabaceae > Lathyrus > Lathyrus tuberosus. The sequence continues at coordinate 227,766 of JALAZF010000833.1, forward strand.
TGGCCAACGAATTCACCTATTTCCTCTGCTTTTCAGGTAAAAATGGCCGTGAGGCTTGTGGGCATCATCCAGATAGACACTGAATCCGATGTGGACGGCCCCACGCAGATTCCCAGGGAGGAGCCCCTGCGTCCGGCCGTCGACTGGGCCGACGAGGAGCCTTTACGCATTCGTTCGCGTTTTGCCATCGATGACACGGTGTAGCGCGATTTTTGTGGTCCTGAGTCACGATCGCTAGGGTACTACAGTTCGATTCATTTTTTATCCTATTGAGTTGATTAAGGAAGGGAAATAGATGTCTCCAATTAACCCTGCTTGCATACTGAGTTTGAACATCGGTCTGTTAGGTTACAGATGTTATGTGGATGTGGGGCCCAATCTTTGGTTATTTTGCTAAGAACACAGTGTCTGGATTATTTGTGAGGTTTTCGATGATGTGTTTAGATTTGCTGCTTTTGGGTTAATTCGGTGGAGATACTGGATTTTGGGTTTTTGATTAGTATGCTCGCTAAGATTTTTTTCAATCTTATGCCTACGTATTCCCGTTTGATGAAACAGGGAAATCAGAGCGATCGTAGTTCCTCCTATTCTATGGGAGGAAAAGAGGTTGCTTTGGTGTCTTGTTCAAAGCCCAAGACGTGAAGCTAAAGGTGGTTTGTATCTTGTTCAAAGCCCAAGATGTGAAGCTAAAGGGTTTTGGCTGAGAGAGAATTTGTCATCTCTAAAGAGGAGTTGTTTATGTTTGTATGCTGTGAGCAAGGCACAACGTTGATGCTAAAAGGTTGATTGACTCAACTGGGGTTTTCTTTATACGAAGCCTAAGAGGAGGCTATTGACCCATCAAGAGGGTGTTTTTAAATATCTTGTACGAAGCCCAAGACGGAGGCTAAAGAGGTTTGACTCAACAAGAGAGTCTTGAACAGGTGATTGACTTAACAAGAGAGTCTGGAGGTGGTTTGACTCAATGAAAGAGTCTTTTATACTCAACAAGAGAGTGTTTTCCTATCTCGTACGAAGCCTGAGATGGAGGCTAAAGAGGCTTGAATCAACAAGAGAGTCTTTTATACTCAACAAGAGAGTGTTTTTCTATCTCGTACAAAGCCCGAGATGGAGGCTAAAGGGAGGTGACTCAACAAGAGAGTCTTTTATACTCAACAAGAGAGTGATTTGTATCTCGTACGAAGCCCGAGATGGAGGCTAAAAGTTTGACTCAACAAGAGAGTCTGAAAAGGTTAGCTCCATTGGGGAGAATCATTGTACAAAGCCCAAGAGAAGGCCAACTATGACGGTGACTGTTTCTGTAACACCCCAATTCCCATCGCGAATAAATAATACATAAATAAATCAGAGTAGATAGAAATTTATTTTTCCGACAGAAACAAGGATACCACATTTAAGTAAATAAAATACAATCGCTGCTCATAAATTTGATACATAACACAAAATGGAATCACCTCAAAGGGTAGCTTTTTCCATATAAAAGGAAAGGTCAGATATGGAATAAAGCAGAAAGATCCATAACCGACTTGTTTTACAAACTAAATTGTTTTATAACACCAAAATATTCATACAAATGTAATACAAAACATATTCAACAAATGTATACATATATAACTAAAGCGTTCCCCGACTCCCGTGCTACGTATCAGAGCAGACACCAAGACCGACAAAAGAATGGAGAACTAATCTTCACAAAAGCCTCCAAGACTACAAATCTGCAATTGCCTCATAGAGCAACAAACCACAGCAGAAGGGTGAGAAATAACAACTAAATCAAGATTGCATAATAATATGCAAAACATAAAAATTCACATACACAGTTATTCTCACCAGAAGCATCGTATATTAATACACATAACATATACCAATTATACTAACATAATCACATATTCAATCATAAGGCACACCAAGTCATAACATACGGAAACACACCACCACCTCACATATTTTCATACATAGCATATCGCCCATAAACAATGCATTTATCACGTATGCACATCAATTCACCAATCCAATCATAGATCTCAACACATAACAAATCAATTCACAATTTACCACACATAATCAATCCAATCATGATTTATGCAAATGCACAGAGACCGACACAACGACTCTATGCAATGCATATGCGGTACCATCCATCCATCATTTCTCGTCACCAGTTCACTCAGGAACTCTGCTGGAATCATTGCTTGTTACTTAATGTAACTCCCCGTCGGGCACACGATGTTCCCCGTCGCTCACACCTCTTATTTTTAAGGCACACGATCCATCCGATCGCTCACACCTCTTATTTTTAAGGCACACGACGTTTATGGATCGCTCACACCCCACACGGGCACACGACCCGATAGCTCACACCTCTTTGTATAAGGCACACGATCGTATATAATCATCGCTCACACCTCTTATTTTTAAGGCACACGATCCATCCGATCGCTCACACCTCTTATTTTTAAGGCACATGATGTTATAGCGGATTCCCTCTGGAATCGATTCATCGCTCACACCCACTAGTGTCATACCCCAAATTTTGACCACTTAGATTTCCCATCATTGTGCAAATCATCATCACAATATGGAGGAACCATTATACTTCATCAGTCTCCCCAAAGATGGGTAAGCATCCACTACAATCAAAATTAGGGTTTCAAGCCCTCTCAGAGCCTTAGACAAAGGATCAATCAAGGAATGACATGATATTCAACTTGTCTAACCTCTCAAACATTCACAATGGATCAAAAGGACTCCCACTTCAAGGATCAAGCACAGGGCTGCTCCCTTCTAGGTGGATCAAGTCTCAAGATCGACAGTGTCACCAAATTAGGGTTTTGGTCGACCAGGGCCTCCAAATGGAAATTTTTCATCTGGGCACAAGCCAATGATCCAAAACATAACCTAATATACTTCATGGAACCTCATGGACCCAAGCATCAAGTCAATTTTGCTTCAGGGGATGCATTCATCAAAAATCAGGAATTAGGGTTTCTTGACCTAATTCACCCCTAAGTTGACTTTTAGGGCAAATCATGAGCCAAGACCTCAAGAGAGGGTTTGAGGGTCTCTAATGAGCTATATTGATCCATTTGGAACAATGGATTAAACCAAGAAGCTTGAGCAACAAGTCTCAATTTCATCTGCACCACAATTAGGGTTTCGCGAGGAAAGTCAACTGTAACTTTGACTTTTGACCAAGACATGCTCCCAAGCCCTAAGACATGATTCAATATACCCTATGACACCCATGGAACATGTCCATCAAGTTTGATTTAGGTCAAGGACATGATTTCCTGAAGAATTGCACAATTTGGAATTCATCCGATAAAAAGTCAACTGTGCACAAAAGTCAACTTTTGAGATTTTTCACCAAAATGGATTTTTAACCCTAAAATGATGTTAATGTATGATTTGAATCATCATTCATCAAGAAAAATCAAAGAAAGTGGGATAACTTGTAAAAGGGGTAACCATAAAAACTTAGAAAAATTTCTAAGTTATGGAAAAAGTGACACTAATGTGCCAACTTTGGAGGATCATAACTCCTAAACCACAAGGCCATTGTTCTCCATTAAAAGCTTGATTTGTAGATCTCATTGCCCTATACAAAAGCTTCATACTGACCTATGTCCAAATTCCTCATGGATTTTGAGTTATGCAGTGATCAAAATCAAGAAAAGTCACTTTGTTCCAACACTTAGTGAAAATTTCACTAAGTCATATTTTACCATACTTTTTGCCAAATGTAGGGGGATTTTTCACTTGGATTCAAAAGAGATCAAAACCAAACATGTTCAAACAGTTGTTGTATCATGTAAGGGCTTTCCAAAATGAGCAAGAACATTACCAAATTCAATTTGAGTCATGAGATATGACATTGGCAAGTTGCCTTGTTGAAATCTGTCAAGGCAAGGCAGATTTTGCATTTTTGCTCGATTTGCCAAAATCAGCCAAATCTAAATGCTCATATCCACTTGGACACATTTGAGGATTGAATCTAAAGGGGACAATCACCGAGCCAAGCCTCCAAAGTCTTTGGAACAAGAAATAGCATGTTGAACCAAGAATTGCAAAAATAGGGACAAAACTCCAATTTTGGATTGGAGCATTCAATGGAAGCATCAAGGTGGCATGGACTGAGCCATTCTCAACTGAATTCAGTCAAGACTTATCCAAGACCAAGGGAACCACAGCCCTGTGCCCTAACCTCTAGTCAATGGCTAGAGGAGACTTGGATTTCCATTGGACAACATTGGCCAAACCTCTGCTGCAGTTGCCATTCACTGTGGATCCCAAAACAAACTTGCTCTACTATAAATAGAGCTCAATTGTGATCAGTTTGAGTACACCAAAGCCATCAAACAGATGCTTTCCTCAAAATCTCTTCTTTCACTCCAATTTTGCCTTCTAAGGCAAGTCACTATCGGGTTTTGAGTTTGAGAGCTTTTCCAATCAAACCAATCACACACACACCTCACATATATCATATAGAAGTGATCCAAACACTCACATAACATCTGGAACTCAGATTTTACAAAATCACCAGCCAATTGCTCAAGTTCTTGACAGTTTTACAGTTGAGGTACCATCTTCAACTCCAAACCATTTTAATCCATTCCAAGCATTCATACACACTCCATGGCACCTAGGGAAGCTATCCAAATCATTGGAACCTAGCTGTAACACCTCCAACACAAATCACGATCACCAGCTGCAAGTGGTAAGCATGAGCTCTTCTAACTCTATGATCCATGCAATTTTTGCTGCACAATAATTTGGCCATATGTTCATAATCTTGCATGGAATGTTTCCCCTCAATTAATTACATTGTTTGAATCGTGTATCAAAAATCCTAGCCTTCATGCTGAAATTAGGGTTCTTGAGGATTTTTCATGATTTTTTGTTATATGTTTAATTTAAATGAAATTAAATACCATAGACATGATCGTGAGGTTGAAACGAGTTGATTGGTATGTGGATTGCATGATATAATCAAGTATTCAGTGAGATTGAAGAGAAAATGCAAATCTGGGCAAACCCAGAACACGCGCGTGTTCTTGGGTGTTCTTGGCGCCATTTTTGAAAATTTGAATATTTGAATTTTGTGATTTTATTTAATTGATTCAAAAATTAATTTCTCTTTGAGTTTTAATGATTTTGAGTTGATTCTTTTTTTAATAATTCACAAAAATGTTAAAATATTTTATTTTCTCAAAAAATCCCAAAAATATTATTTATTTTGTATAATTGATATTTTTGCAAAGAATTAATGTTTTAATTGTTTTTGACATTTAAAATATTTTTTCCACCTTGATTTTGCAACTTTTAATGCTTTCTAATTATTTTGTAGGTCAATACTTAATTTTTGAAGCATTAATCCAATATCACAATTTGTTTTTCCTATGTTAAAAAATTTTGATCATTTTAATTGAATTTTTATTCAATTAAAACACATTTTGAAAACAAATTAGAGTTTTTGGATTAATTCAACCCTCATAAATCATTTTCAAAACACTTTGGGCCTCTAATAGAGTGTAAGACCCAATCCTTTTTTTGACCAAATCATTTTTGGGCCTCAGTGTATTGTATAAGTCCCGATACTGTCAAAAACAAACGGCACGATCGTCGCCTATTGAAAAATAACCCTGGGTCTCTCCTCAAACTATAAGACCCATTCAAAACTTTAGGGCCTCTATTAGAGTGTAAGATCCAACCCACTTGTACAGAAACATTTTGGGCCTCATTCATTGTATAAGTCCCTCTGTACATTTTTAAATTCGGCACGATCGTCGCCAATTTAAAAATAAACCATCTGGGCCTCTCCTCGAGCTATAAGACCCATTCAAAACTTTTGGGCCTCTATTAGAGTGTAAGACCCAACCCCCTTTTAACCAAAAACAACTTTGGGCCTCAGATATTGTATAAGCCCCTTTGTGTTAAAAGAAAATCTCGGCGCGATCGCCATTCTAAACGAAAAATCATCTGGGCCTACCCTCGTGTTATATGACCCACTCTTTTTCTTTAAAACATTTTGGGCCTCTTGAGAGAGTGTAAGACCCAAATCCCTTTGTACAAAAAACAGTTTTTGGGCCACAGTCACTTGTATAAGTCCCTCTGTACAAATTCAAACACTGCGCTCACTGATAAAACCCTGGGCCTCTCCTTGAGCTGTAAGCCCCAAATCTTTCTTTTTCAAAGCACTTTCTCCTTTGATTTTGAATATACTGTTATTTTCAATCTTTCTTTGTTGAACAACTAACCAAACAGCATGGAAGCTCTACAACCGAGTAAGTGGTTATTGCTTTCATTTACCACTTTCATATACATATAACTGTATTGTGGGGCTGTTTCACTATAAGTATTCTTTCATAAACTCATATCAACTGTGTAATAATAGTATAAATATTTTGAGTTTCCCCGGCAACTACGTCTAGCACTAGGTAAAGCCGTTTCGATCACTCTTAAATAGTCAAAACTAGATCCCCATAGGATTACCAGACACAGTCTTCCCTCCTCTTGGGGTTAAACAATATGCAGATATGAAAGGCAGCATTCTCGGTGAACCCTTTCATAGACTGTCACTCGTAGAAGTTGTCAAAGAAACTCTACTCCCCAGAGATGATCTTTTCTCCGTGAATGGCATCTCTTGAGTTTCTTCCAAATTCTCGAACTTTCCTGGCTTGATCTATTCTCGGTGAATGGCACGTCTTGAACTTCTCGGGGTTTGGGGACCCACAGGCTTCTTAAAAGCATTTGTCAAGAAACTCTACTCCCCAGAGATGATCTTTTCTCCGTGAATGGCATCTCTTGAGTTTCTTCCAAATTCTCGAACTTTCCTGGCTTGATCTATTCTCGGTGAATGGCATGTCCGGGGTTTGGGGACCCATCGGCTTCTTAAAAGCATCGGCCTCCTCTTGGGCATCGTACAAGGACCCACAGGCTTCCTAAAAGCAACCCAGCCTCCTCTTGGGCTTAGTACAAGGACCCGCCGGCTTCTTAGAAGTATTCACAGCCTCCTCTTAGGCTTCGTATAATGATTCTTCCTCCGGGAATGATAGCTTCCTCTTGGGCTTCGTACAAGGACCGATCGGCTTCTTAAAAGTTTCCTGCCTCCTCTTGGGCTTCGTACAAATTATCCCGACGACCTCCTAGAGGTATAGGAATAGAACTTAGTCATCTGCATAGAACAGTCCTTTCCGAGAGTCTACTACTGTTTCTCAAAGCATAGTACAAAAGATAAAACTCTAGACATGGACAGTCTAATCTCCTTGAGTCTCAAAGACATTCTCAAGTGACCCCTTCGTTAAATAGGAAGAAAACCCGTAGACTCGGACAGTCTCAATACCCTTCGGATTTCCCAATTCCTTAAAGAACAGGAATAGCCCAGATCCTCGAATCAAACCCTCGAGTACAGTGTTGCTCATATAAGAACTGATTTTCTCTTTAAATCAGCATACTGGACCTGTCACTCAACTGAAACAGTAACCATAGCCTTCTCTTAGGCTTTGTATAATGATCCTTCTCCAGTTACGATAGCCTCTCTCTTGGGCTTTATACAATGATCCTCCCCAGCGGAGTCAAACAACGTTTAGCCTCTCTCTCGGGCTTTATACGAGACACATAAAGAGACTCGCTCGTTGAGTCAATCACCCTTTCGCCTCCATCTCGGGATTTATACGAGATACAAAAAGGTTCTTATCGAGCCAAACAAAACCTTTTAGCCTCTCTCTCGGGCTTTGTACGAGACACATATTAGCCTCCTCTTAGGCTTTGTATAAGAAAACCACTGGTTGGTCCAATCAACCTTTTAGCATCAAAGCTGTGCCTCGTTCACAGTACACAAACTTCAACAACTATTTCCCCTTCATCTAATTTATGTAAGCGGCAAGCCTCTGGATCATCTACATCCATACCACTGTCCCTCTTTTAGCATGAGAAATTCCTAAGGAAAGATAACATTGCTCTACACTGAGTTAAAGTCTTCTCCTTCAGGTTAAAATCCCCTATAAAGGAAATTATGGCATTGCCGGATTCACACATCCCAGTTAAAGTAATTCTCCTTTATAAATAGTTGTGACAAACAAACCCCTCTTTAGAGATGACAAATTCTCTCTAAAGACAACACCCTTTTAGCTTCACATCTTGGGCTTTGAATAAGATACAAATAGGCCCTTTAGCTTCACATCTTGGGCTTTGAACAAGATACAAATCACCTTTCGCTTCACGTCTTGGGCTTTGAACAAGACACCAAAACACCCATTTCCTCCCATAGAATAGGAGGAACTACGAATGCTCTGATTTCCCTGTTTCGGTAAAACGGGAATACGTAGGCATAAGATTGAAAGAAAAATCTTAGCAAGCACACTAAACAAAAACCCAAAATCCCATACTTTCATACATTCGTCCTAACATCCTAACCAATAGCCTAAAGCACCCCTTGTCAACAAAATAACCTAGGAGAAACCCCGAATCTTTGTAGCATCTGTAAACCAACAGTTTTGACTATTTAATCTCAGTATGCAAGCAGGGTTAATTGGAGACATCTATTTCCCTTCCTTCATCAGCTTTAATAGGATAAAAAATGAATCGAACTGTAGTACCAGAGCGATCGTGCTTCGCAACCACATCCAAAAATCACTCGCTACAACTAGGGCACACGAAAACACAAGATGCATATCATGATGCTTGGCATACTTTGACTCATGACAATCAAATGCATCTTGACAAACCAACAATATGAATCATCTCATCATTCATACATTGAAATCAAACACAACACAATGCATTTCATCATAATCCACAAACCATAACAATTAGCACTTTAGCATATACACTCATATAAATTCACATCAAGAATTACTCACCATCAACCACAACCATCACAACATCTTAACACATGCCTCAACATCATATAAAACACATAAAAGCTCCACATTATATAACAATAGCACAACACACTGTAAAACACCAACCGCACACATTTAACGCGATAAAAACCCGACAACCCGACACTTTTACAAAACCATGACTTAAATAATTCATCTACTGCCCTCCAAACCATTTTTAAAAGAAAGAATATTTTATTAGCTTTCCAACTCTTCGAACGGGGGTTAAAACGGACTTACGGTTCAAAAGTTATGAAGAAAATACGAAAATACTGTTTTTGCTGTCCCAGACAAATTCGCCTGGCGAATCCCTGGCGAAACGGACTCGCCACCAACTCGCCTGGCGAATCTGGACGAACTAGAATTTCTCCAAAACGTATTTGGGACCCAAAAATGATCCAAATCTTCAACCCACGTGATAGTATTACACCCAATGACCCAAAATAACATGTTAGAACACGTTTAGGCATGCATTTCATCAATTCATCCGTGAAAACATCAATTTCTATCAATTGCTCACAAATTCAACCAAATAGAAAAACATATATTTTTCACCCAAACATTCAAACAAAACATACATATACATATACAAGCATGATATAATCGAAACTTCTCACCCTTACCCGATTAATCGCGCTTGAAACGGAGTTTTCCCGATTTTTCCTCTTTCTCCTCTTCTCTCTTTCTTTCTTCTCCTTTTCCTTCTCTTCCTTTTTCTTTCCCTTTCTTTTCTCTCCTTTTCTCCCCACTTTCTATTTATTCAAAATATCTAATCCCCTAAAAAGACTATTTTACCCCTCAACTCAAATATCTCGCAAACGCTCTCTAAATGCGATAAAACATAAACAGCGATAAAATATATTTCGGGAAATAAAAGTTGAAAAGAAATTATAATTTATTGCAAATATTTTACCTATCAGGGAAATTAACCAATTAACTCAATTAGCAGGTAAAATACAATAAATTCACACATTTCACAAAATTCACATAAATGAAATAAATAAATGCAACATCCTTGTCACACATAATCATGATACCAACATCCTTGTCACACAACAATATTACAACAATGCTACGCTTCACCAATCGAACATACGACCAAAACACCCAATTACATATTAGTACCTGATTAATATTGAAACCTTCCACTTATCACTTCCCTTTTGAAACGTCCAACGGTCTCATCACTCCTACATATTCCCAATATTCAACTTATGAACTCTTACAAGTCACACGCGCATATACCAAATACGTCACACCATGCTTCCGCTGCGCCACTTTGATTACTCGCAACCATCAAAACTACCAATCTCACGACCAAAGTCTAACTCTTCCTCATATTCTCCAAAAATCACTGTTCACTTTCAATATACCCAACCTCACACTCTACTGTGTTACCTCACACACCAGACACAAGTCTCGGAACTGCTCAAATCATTTCAATTCTCTGACCATCAAAACAGACATGCATAACAACTTTCGACTTAACTTTTCAGGCACAACCTTAGCTTTTCCCGAAGGATAATCCAAGCCAAATTCATAACTCGTCACAAATTCCAACCATCCTCGTTGTCTCATACTCTGTTCCTTCCAACCAAACAAGTACTCTAAACTCTTGCGATTACTAAACACTTCGAACCTAGAACCTTAAAGATAATACCTCCAAATTTTCTAGCACAATACAACCGCGACTAATTCCAAATCCTGAATAGTATAGATCCTTTTTTGAATCCTCAATTGTCGTAATCATAAGCCACGGATTAACCATCTTGCATTAACACAATGACTAAACTCATCAAAGACGCATCCCAATACCTCACAAACAGTTTATCGGGATCACACAGTATCAAAACTGAAGCCATAGACAACTTCTACTTTAACTCACCAAAACTTACTCACAACGAACATCCAAAACAAATGACTCACCCTTTGCAAGTCAACTGAGATAACAGAAGTACGAACTTAGCAAAGTCTTCCATAGCCTGCAGTAACAACCAACTGAGCCCAAAAGTTTCTAATCTCCTTAACCGACTTCGTAACCTCTCATTGTAGAACTGCATCTACTTCTGATGAATCCACAACAAATACCATCATCAGAAATAACATATCCAAGAAAACTAACCTTTTCAACCAAAATTCTCACTTGAATAACTTAGCATAAAACTTCGTCTCTTTTCAACACTTGTGATTCAAATCTCAAACACTCTACCTGTTCTTCCTCTGAGTTTACCTCAATCAAAACCACCACGAACTTATCCAATTAAATATGGAAGATACGATTCATATACTCCACAACCATTACGAACGCATTACTAACACCAAATAACATCACTGTACTTTGTAATGCCCAACCAAATTCCAAAAGATATAAATTATTAAAGCTTTTGCAAAACTTTTCACTGGGTAACTGGCTACTCACACACAAGCTTAACCAAGTAAATTACAGCCTATCCTGATAGCAAACATAACCAGTCACATCAAATCGATCAAAGCCTTAACTCACACCATTCACCACTCTTATCAAACATTCCATACACTTGCAACTCCACTCAAACTCAACCAAACCATTTCAGTCATCTGTTCATGAAAGTGGACACTTGTTCTCAATCGTTACCTTATTCAACTGCCAGTAATCCATACACAATTTCTTCGCTTAACAGTCCAAATTCCATAAATTTCAACATGTAGCAACAACCATCCCAAAGGAACTCTCAAATACTACATCCACACTTAAGGTTTTCTCAAAATTTCCATTAATGCTCTAAAATTCCAAAAACTCCAAACTTCTCCAGAACTCTAAGTTTTGCTTTCCATAGTCTCAATACCATCATACATATCATAATGCTTGTTATTCCATTCAATCATCATTCCCTTTTGTCACTAACAAAGCTAGAGCTCTCTAAGACAACACCTTAATGTTCCATCCAAAAACACATCCGAAAACCATGCACAACTGACGGCCCATAACTGTGACTTCCTGCCAATTTCTAGAACACTATTATCACAGACAAAACAAACATCTTAGTCCCATCTACTAAGAGTCTTCTACTTACTTAGCAGATCCAAACCTCAAATCTTCACTTTCGTCAAATTTGAGTTCACACTCTACTCTCTGAGATCAACCATTAACGATACCCAATCGTTCTCTCTCAATGACTTCCCACTGGACCAACACACCAAAGCCTCTAATCCGTCTCATAAACAATAATTTCACTTTCCACAGCATGGAACACTTCCATAGCTTCATATCGATATAAAGAACGCTTAAATCAGACACCCGAGTCAAAAGATATGAATTTTTTTTTGAAGGAAAGTCAATTATTGGAAAACAGCCAGATCCGCCTGGCGAGTCAGGATTTCGCCTGGCGAATACCTCTTCGCCAGCCCTTCGCCTGGCGAACAAGCGGCGAAACCTGATTTATCTGAAAACCCAAACTTCCAGTAGCTAACACATTTCTGTTTCTCCAATTTCGCCTGGCGAATTACGATTTCCCCTGGCGAATCTCCCTTCGCCAGCACCTCGCCTGACGAACTATTGACGAAACCTAATCCGCCTGGTGAATCACACCAGAACCAGAATTTTCTGCTGCATTTCCATGGTTTCCACATCTCAAAATCCAACTCTTCCAAACCAACACATTTCAAATTCCCAACAATTCATTACACACACTATCAAAGCCGGAAAGACACGTCTATTCCATCCAACATAATTCCCTTATGCTATCAACAAGAGATTAAGGGTGATCAGTTCCTCAAATTGTCAATAGATAGCCGACAATCATGATGGGGCATAAACCGTCTTTACCAAACTATAATAGCATTTCTTACATCTTGTGCACAAAACTACCTAAGGCACAAATCCTTAGTTGACATAAACCTTACCTCCGTATTCCCTCCGGAATCAGGAACAACACTGTCCAAACAACACTTACACTATTGCAACCAACGGTAGACTGAGCCAATGCTCCACAATCGAAGCAACTTGGAGAAGTTCCAGCTTCTCACCCACTTATCTTATCCTCACACCTGAAGACAAAGGATTAGGAAACCAGAAAGCACTGACAGTGTTTCACACACATATCATGTACTAAGGGACAAACAACAACGACATTATTCAACTGTCACACCAACTGATTCAACAACTTGGCCGGACGGACCGACCTGCTCTGATACCACTAATGTAACACCCCAATTCCCATCGCGAATAAATAATACATAAATAAATCAAAGTAGATAGAAATTTATTTTTCCGACAGAAACAAGGATGCCACATTTAAGTAAATAAAATACAATCCCTGCTCATAAATTTGATACATAACACAAAATGGAATCACCTCAAAGGGTAACTTTTTCCATATAAAAGGAAAGGTCAGTTGTGGAATAAAGCGGAAAGATCCATAACCGACTTGTTTTACAAACTAAATTGTTTTATAACATCAAAATATTCATACAAACGTAATACAAAACATATTCAACAAATGTATGCATATATAACTAAAGCGTTCCCCGACTCCCGTGCTACGTATCAGAGCAGACACCAAGGCCGACAAAAGAATGGAGAACTAATCTTCACAAAAGCCTCCAAGACTACAAATCTGTAATTGCCTCATAGAGCAATAAACCACAGCAGAAGGGTGAGAAATAACAGCTAAATCAAGATTGCATAATAATATGAAAAACATAAAAATTCACATACACACTTATTCTCACCACAAGCATCACATATTAATACACATAACATATACCAATTATACTAACATAATCACATATTCACACATAAGGCACACCAAGTCATAACATACGGAAACACACCACCACCTCACATATTTTCATACATAGCATATCGTCCATAAACAATGCATTTATCACGTATGCACATCAATTCACCAATCCAATCATAGATCTCAACACATAACAAATCAATGCATAATTTACCACACATAATCAATCCAATCATGATTTATGCAAATGCACAGAGACCGACACAACGACTCTATGCAATGCATATGCGGTACCATCCATCCATCATTTCTCGTCACCAGTTCACTCAGGAACTCTGCTGGAATCATCGCTTGTTACTTAATGTAACTCCCTGTCGGGCACACGATGTTCCCCATCGCTCACACCTCTTATTTTTAAGGCACACGATCCATCCGATCGCTCACACATCTTATTTTTAAGGCACACGACGTTTATGGATCGCTCACACCCCACATGGGCACACGACCCGATCGCTCAAACCTCTTTGTATAAGGCACACGATCATCTATAATCATCGCTCACACCTCTTATTTTTAAGGCACACGATCCATCTGATCGCTCACACCTCTTATTTTTAAGGCACACGATGTTATAGCGGATTCCCTCTAGAATCGATTCGTCGCTCACACCCACTAGGGCACACGACAACACAAGATGCATATCATGATGCTTGGCATACATTGACTCATGACAATCAAATGCATCTTCACAAACCAACAATATGAATCATCTCATCATTCATGCATTGAAATCAAACACAACACAATGCATTTCATCATAATCCACAAACCATAACAATTAGCACTTTAGCATATACACTCATATAAATTCACATCAAGAATTACTCACCATCAACCACAACCATCACAACATCTTAACACATGCCTCAACATCATATAAACCACATAAAAGCTCCACATTATATAACAATAGCACAACACACTGTAAAACACCAACCACACGCATTTAACGCGATAAAAACCCGACAACCCGACACTTTTACAAAACCATGACTTAAATAATTCATCTACTGCCGTCCAAACCATTTTTAAAAGAAAGAATATTTTATTAGCTTTCCAACGCTTCGAACGGGGGTCAAAACGGACTTACGGTTCAAAAGTTATGACGAAAATACGAAAATACTATTTTTGCTGTCCCAGACAAATTCGCCTGGCGAATCCCTGGCGAAACGGACTCGCCACAAACTCGCCTGGCGAATCTGATCGAACCATAATTTCTCCAAAACGTATTTGGGACCCAAAAATGATCCAAATCTTCAACCCACATGATAGTATTACACCCAATGACCTAAAATAACATGTTAGAACACGTTTAGGCATGCATTTCATCAATTCATCCGTGAAAACATCAATTTCTATCAATTGCTCACAAATTCAACCAAATAGAAAAACATACATTTTTCACCCAAACATTCAAACAAAACATACATATACATATACAAGCATGATATAATCGAAACTTCTCACCCTTACCCGATTAATCGCGCTTGAAACGGAGTTTTCCCGATTTTTCCTCTTTCTCCTCTTCTCTCTCTCTTTCTTCTCCTTTTCCGTCTCTTCCTTTTTCTTTCCCTTTCTTTTCTCTCTTTTTCTCTCCACTTTCTATTTATTCAAAATATCTAATCCCCTAAAAAGACTATTTTACCCCTCAACTCAAATATCTCGCAAACGCTCTCTAAATGCGATAAAACATAAACAGCGATAAAATATATTTCGGGAAATAAAAGTTGAAAAGAAATTATAATTTATTGCAAATATTTTACCTATCAGGGAAATTAACCAATTAACTCAATTAGCAGGTAAAATACAATAAATTCACACATTTCACAAAATTCACATAAATGAAATAAATAAATGCAATTAAACAAATCGGGGCGTTACAGTTTCAGTTTAGTGACAGATCCAGTATGTTGGATAGAAGAGAAAATCAGTTCTTATAAAGGAAAGATTAAAGGTATTGTGGTGCTTTGGGATTGATCAGAGGATCAGGGTTATTTCCTGTTCTTTAAGGAAATGGAAAATCCAAAGGGTATTGAGACTGCCCAAGTCTACCAGTGTTTTGAGAAATCGATTCTAAGATAATGAATGATCTTTGTATGATGCCCAAGAGAAGGTTGGTATGTTAAGGGATGTAGGTCAACCCATTAACTGGTATGACACTTGACTCAGAAAGATAGCTCTAGCAAATTGATGACTAGGTTCTGTTCCTATACCTGTAGAGGTCTCTGGGTCCTTGTACTAAGCCCAAGAGAAGACATGAGAGCTTTTAAGAAGCTGAAGGGTCCTTGTACAATGCCCAAGAGGAGGCGGGGATGCTTTTAAGAAGCATGTGGGTCCCAAACCGAGAGAAGTTCAAGAAATGTAATTCACCGAGAAGAGATCATTTCATGAAAGTCCGCGATTTAAAGAAACTCAAGAGATGCCATTCACCGAGAATAGATCACCTCTGGGGAGTATAATTTCTTTGACAATTTCTAGGGGTGATAGTCTGAGAAAGGGTTCACCGAGAATGCTGCCTTTCACGTCTCCATATTGTTTAACCCCAAGAGGAGGGAAGACTGTGTCTGGTAATCCTATGGGGATCTAGTTTTGTTTGTATTTAAGAGTGACCAACAGGGCTTTACCTAGTGCTAGACGTAGTTGCCGGGGAAAACTCTAAATAACTATACTAGTATTACATAGTGGATATATAGCAAGTATATAAAAGTTTGTGAAAGAAGACTTACAGTGAGCAGCCCCAAAATACAGTTATATATATGAAAGCGGATAAAGAAAGCGGGTAAACACTTACTCAGTTGTAAAGCTTCCATGCTGTTTGGTTAGTTGTTCAACAAAGAAAGCTTTGATAACAATATTATATTCTAAATCAAAGGAGAAAGTGCTTTGAAAAGATTGTTGGGGCTTACAGCTCAAGGAGAGGCCCAAGGTTTTATCAGTGATTGCACTGTTGAAATTGTATAGTGACTTATACAAGTGACTGAGGCCCAAAAAGGTTTTCTGTACAAAGGGATATGTCTTACACTCTCTCAAGAGGCCCAAAGGTGTTTAAAGAAAAGGAGTGGGGCTTATAACACGAGGGTAGGCCCAGATGATTTGATTTTTGAACTGGCGATCGCGCCGATGTTTCTTTTAACGCAGAGGGACTTATACAATATCTGAGGCCCAAAATAGTTTTGGTTAAAAGAGGGTTGGGTCTTACACTCTATTAGAGGCCCAAAAATGATTTTAAAAGAAAAGATGGGGCTTACAACTCAAGGAGAGGCCCAAGGGTTTTGTTTGAAAAATGGCGACCGCGCCGAGATTTCTTTAACGTATTGGAACTTATACAATGCACTGAGGCCTAAAAAATTTTTATTTACAAGGGATGGGTTTTACACTCTCTCAAGAGGCCCAGATGTTTGAAAAAGATTTGATGAGGGTTGAATTGATCAAAACCCTAATTTGTTTTCAAGATATATTTTAATTGAATAAAAATTCAATTAAAATGATCAAAATTGTTAAACATGTGTGAAAAACAAATTGTGGTATTGGATTAATGTTTGAAAAATCATGTTTATACTCACAAAATAATTGGAAATCAATTGAGTTTGGAAAATCAAGGGAGAAAAAATATTTCAAATGTTAAAAACAAATAAAACATTAAGTCTTTGCAAAAATATCAAATATATGAAATAAGTAATATTTTTGGGATTTTTTGGTAAAATAAAATATTTTAACATTTTTGTGAATTATTAAAAAAAGAATCAACTCAAAATCATTAAAACTCAGAGAGAAATTAATTTTTGAATCAATTAAGTAAAATCACAAAAATTTAAATATTCAAATATTTGAAAAAGGGTGCCAAGAACATCTTGGCCTTGCCCGCATGCTCTGTTTTGCCCAGATTTGCGTTTTCTCATCAATCTCATTGAATACTTGATGAAATCACACAATCCACATGCCAATCTACTCGTTTTCAGCTCACGATCATGTCTATGGTCTTTAATTTCATTTATTTTAAGCATGGAATAAGAAATCAAAGAGAAACCTCAAGAACCCTAAAATTTGTATGAAGGCTCAGAAATTCCATACACTATTCAAACAAAACAATTGATTGAGGGAAAACACTCCATGCATGATTATGAACATATGGCCAAATTATTGTGCAGCAAAAAATGCATGGATCATAGAGTTAGAAGAGCTCATGCTTACCTCTTGCAGCTGGTGATCGTGTTTTGTGTTAGAGGTGTTACAGCTAGGTTCCAGTGATGTGGATAGCTTCCCTAGGTGCCAAGTGATGTGCCTGAGTGCTTGGAATGGTTTGAAACAAGCTGGAACTGAAGATGGTATCTCAACTGCAACTTGGTTAAAACCTTGAGCAGTTGGCTTGTGATTTTATGAAATCAGTGTTCCAGATGTTGTTTAAGTGTTTGGATCACTTCTATATGATGTTTATGAAGTGTATGTGTGATTGGTTTGGTTGGAAATGCTCTCAAACTCAAAACCCGATAGTGACTTGCTTTGGAAGGAAATTTTGGAGTGAAAGAAGAGATTTTGAGGAAAGCATCTGTTTGATGGCTTTGGAGTATTCAAACTGATCACAAATGAGCTCTATTTATAGTGGAGTAAGTTTGTTTTGCAAGCAATAGTGAATGGCAACTGCTGCAGAGGTTTGGCCAATGTTGATCAATGAGAATCCAAGTCTCCTCTAGCCATTGACTAGAGGTTAGGGCACAGGCTGCTGGTTCCCTTGGTCTTGGATATGTCTTGACTGAATTCAGTTGGAAATGGCTCAGTCCATGCCACCATGGTGCATCCATTAAATGCTCTAAAACAAAATTGGAGTCTTGTCCCTCTTTTAGGTATTTCTAGGTTTGGCATGCTACTTTTGGTTCCAAAGACTTGTGAGGCTTATGGATCAGTGTTTGTCCCTCCTTGGTCTCTCCCTGAGGTGTTGAGATGGATAAGTGTGTTTGTCATTTGCACAAAATTGGCAAATCGAGCAAAATGCACAAATTTGCCTTGCTTTGACAGTTTTCAGCAAGGCATATTGCCATTGTCATACATATCTCATGGATCAAGTGGAATTTGATGGAGTTCTTGGCCATTTTAGAAAGCCCTCATATGATACAACAACTGTTTGATCATAGTTGGTTTTGATACTTTTTGGATCCAAGTGAAAAATGCCCCTATATTTGAAAAAAAAGTGAAGGCAGGTTCTGACTTAGAGAAAATCTCACTAAGTGTTGGAAAAAAGTGACATTTTCATTTTTTGTGATTTTGATCATTCCATAACTTAAAATCCATGAGGAATTAGAATGAGTTGTGTTTGAAGCTTTTGTAGAGGGCCATGAGAGCTACAAATCCAGCTTTAGATGGGGAAAAATGGCCTTGTGGTTTAGGAGTTATGATCCTCCAAAGTTGGTACCCTAGCCACTTTGTTCCATAACTCAGAAAATTTCTAAGTTTTTTATGGTAACCCCTTTTACAAGTTATCCCACTTTTCTTGATTTTTCTTGATGAATGATGATTCCAATCACACATTAACATCATTTTAGGTTTAGGGAACCATAATTGATCAAAAGATCAAAAAGTCAAACTTTGACTTTAGGCACAGTTGACTTTTTATCAGATGAATTCCAAACTGTGCGATCCTCTATGAAATCAAGTCCTTGACTTAAATCAAACTTGATGGATTGATTTCATAGGTGTTATAGGGTGTATTGAATCATGTCCCAAAGCTTGGGAGCATGCCTGGGCCAAAAGTCAAAGATACAGTTGACTTTTTCCCGCGAAGCCCTAATTGTGGTTCTGATGAGCTTGAAACTTGTTGATCAAGCTTCTTGGGTCAATCCATTGTTGCAAATGGATCAATGTGGTGTATTTGAGACCCTCAAATCCTCTCTTGAGGTCTTGGCTCATGTTTTGTCCCAAAAGTCAACTTAGGGGTGAATTAGGTCAAGAAATCCTAATTCCTGATTTTTTATGAATGCATCCCCTGAGGCAAAATTGACTTGATGATTGGGTTCATGATGTCCCTTGGAGCATATTTGGTTATGCTTTGAAGCATTGGCTCATGCCCAGAGGAAAGTTTCCATCTGGAGGCCCTGGTCGACCAAAATCCTAATTTGGTGACACAGGCGATCTTGAGGCTTGATCCACTTGGAATGCTGCAACTTTGTGCTTGATTCTTGCTGTGGGAGTCCGCTTGATCCCTTGTGGATGTTTGAGAGGCTTAGACAAGTTAAAGATCATGCCATTCCTTGATTGATCCTTTGTCTAAGAGCTTAGAGAGGGCTTGAAACCCTAATTTTGATTGTAGTGAAGGCTCAACAATCTTTGAGGAGATTGATGAGGTATGATGGTACATCCATATTATGATGATAACTTGCACAATGATGGGAAATCTTAGTGGTCAAAATTTGGGGTATGACAGATGCCCCTATTTAATCTTCTTGGCCCCGAAGGTGTGAATGGTGAAGGTATTCGGGCATTCGGGGTGCAAGAGGATTAAATATCGGAATACCCGAAATTTTGATGGTGGTTAAGAATGGCCGTTCACGCATTCTTCTTCTTTTGCTAAGCAATGATGCTTAGAAAAGGTAAACTTCCCCTCGATCCTGGTTTCCTACTAAGGAACTGGTCTAAGTTTCTGATACAAACTTCCCCTCGATCTTGGTTTCCTACCAAGGAGCTGGTCTAAGTTTCTGATTTAAACTTCCCCTCGATCCTGGTTTTCTACCAAGGAACTGGTCTTAGTTTCTGATACAAACTTCCCCTCGATCCTGGTTTCCTACCAAGGAACTGGTCTCAGTTTCAGATTTAAACTTCCCCTCGATCCTGGTTTCCTACCAAGGAACTGTTCTGAGTTTCTTATTTAAACTTCCCCTCGATCCTGGTTTCTTACCAAGGAACTTGTCTCAGTTTCTGATTTAAACTTCCCCTCGATCCTGGTTTCCTACCAAGGAACTGGTCTTAGTTTCTGATTTAAACTTCCCCTCGATCCTGGTTTCCTACCAAGGAACTGGTTTTAGTTCTGATTTAAACTTCCCCTCGATCCTGGTTTCCTACCAAGGAACTGGTCTCAGTTTCTTTTGTTAATAAACTTCTTGACAAGGGACGTCGTTTGTAGCGGTTTTCCTCAAACTTCTCGCCGAATTTTCCCGGGGAGATGCCATTTGATGGAATAAGATATGATGTCAAAGTTGTTGGGGAACCCAGTCGTCTGAGTTGTAGAGGTGCACAAACTTCTCTATTGGAGACGCCATTTGTTGACTCTAACGGGGAAAACGAGTCTCTTGAGAGACTGTTTCTGCTTGGGGTATTACATCATACTTTTCTCGGGATCTTCTCGGATAAATGCCATATGATGTGATCCAGTTTTGAGGTGTTGATGACCTTTTCGTCAGCAGATTTTTCGAAGAAAAACTGCTGTATTACCGAATCTCTGATTAAGAGGCTTTCTCTGGGGATTTTCCTTAATCCGGGAAAGCGAAGATATCATCTTCTATGACGAAGAGTGATGCTTGTCGCAGGTCTCCTTGTTGTTCAGAGGTTTAAGTTATCAAAGTGGTCAAGGACCGTCTCTAATCCAGAGATAAACTGGAGAGAGATTGCTTAGATGATTCACTTCCTGACGAGGAAAGAACTGACAACTCAATTGACAAGAGGACTTTTATCACTTGGGGATAAGACTGACCAGAGTGATAGTGATGCAATATAAATGTGAATGTAAATCAATAATGCATGATGTATGTATGTATATGCCAACAAAACTGACGCGACTTACAGACTAACAGATGAACATGGTTGGATAGTCGGCCACTGTAGGGGATGAAAAGTATCACTGGTCCAGAAGTAGCAATTCTGCCTTGCTTAGGAGAAATAATCCTTGCGGGGAACAACCGTTGGTCGGGCTTAGGAGGTAAGAACTCTGCCGGGGGTGTCAGACGAAACAAGGTCTCTGACACAATTGATCCTTCATTCAGACGTACTGGTTTAGAAGGAGCACTTTGATTCTGCACTTTGAAGTTCAATTACTTCTGGCGAAGCGAACGATGTTCTTTCGATGTTCAATAGTCAAAAGAAATTTCCATCTTTATTTTAAAAGCAGAAAAAGTTTTACAAGTAAATTCATTTTTTGTTTTATTTCAAGAATCATTGATCATGTTAAAATGTCATTCTATAAAGCTAAAACAAATGAGAATTATAAACAAAAACACAAGGGCTCAAATTTTATTGATAGGATGGAAATCAGCCAAGCGCGTGATTCCATGGAGTATTTACAAAGTTTAGAAAATGGTAATTTAATGGAAAATGGCTACATTGAAACATAACGACCGTTATCCTTCTACCAACTTTGAATTCGGACATCCTGAGCTTCCGTCGAAGATGACCGTGACTGGAGTTTTTCTGATGGATGATGTAACTGCTGCTGAGGGACTTACCCCTTTGTTGGACGTAGTTACTTGCCATGAATCCCTCATTTTTGCCTGGATTGTACTTTGAGATTTCCAATCCACCGGGATGATTTTTGATTATGTCTCTTATTTTTGCCTGAACTGCCCTTTCGGGTTTTCAATCCACCGAGACGTTTTTTTTCTATTTTTTTTATTTAGGCGAAGTATTTCTTGACTACGTCAACATTCGTGGGGTAGGCAAATTCCTCTCCATCCATGGTTGCAAGTCTCAAGGCGCCGCCTGGGAAAGCTTTCTTGACCACATAGGGGCCGTCATAATTCGGAGTCCATTTGCCCCGAGAATCAGTGAGAAATGATTGTATCTTTTTGAGCACAAGGTCTCCTTTCCTGAAGACGCGAGGTCGGACCTTTTTGTCGAAGGCCTTCTTCATCCTCTGTTGATACAACTGACCATAGCATAATGCCGTTATTAATTTTTCTTCGATCAGATTCAGTTCATCGTGTCTGCTTTGACACCATTCAGCTTCTGTTACCTTAGCTTTCATCAATATCCGGATTGATGGGATCTCTACTTCTATGGGGAGCACTGCTTCCATGCCATATACTAGAGAGAAAGGGGTTGCCCCTGTTGAAGTGCGGACAGATGTATGATAACCGTGAAGAGCAAATGGAAGTATTTCGTGCCAGTCTTTGTAGGTTATAACCATCTTTTTAACGATATTCTTGATGTTCTTGTTAGCCACTTCTGCCGCTCCATTCATCTTGGGTCGGTAAGGAGATGAGTTTGGTGTTCGATCTTGAACTCAACACACAACTCTTTCATCATCTTATTGTTCAAGTTAGATCCATTATCAGTAATGATCTGGCTCGGAACATCATAATGGCAGATGATACTGTTTTTGATAAATCGGATCACCACTTGTCGGGTTACATTGGCGTATGAAGAATCTTCGACCCACTTGGTGAAGTAGTCAATGGCTACCAGAATGAACTGATGTCCGTTTGAAGCCTTGGGTTCAATCATGCCAATCAAGTCGATTCCCCATATGGAAAAAGGCCACGGGGAAGAAAGAACTTTGAGATGCGTTTGCGGTACATGGATTTTATCTGAGTATATCTGACACTTGTGACACCTCCTCATGTACTTGTAGCAGTCGGATTCCATGGTCAACCAGTAGTAACCTGCTCTCAGAATTTTTCTCGCCATTGTGTGTTTGTTGGCATGAGTGCCAAAGGATCCTTCGTGAATTTCTTTTATCAGCATGTCTGCTTCTGGTCTGTAAACGCATCGGAGCAAGACCATGTCAAAGTTTCTCTTTTAGAGTGTATCACCACTCAGGAAAAAGCTGCCTGCCAGCCTTTTGAGGGTTTTTCTGTCTTTCCTTAGTGCCCCAGGTGGGTACTCTTATTTCTGAAGGAAGCATTTGATATCGTGGTACCAAGGTTTATCGTCTATGACTGCTTCGATCGTGAAGATGTAAGCGGGCCGTTCTAGGCGCATTACGTCAATCTTAGGTATGTCATTCCATTGACCTACACTAATCATGGAAGAGAGGGTGGCTAATGTATCAGCCATGTGATTCTCTTCACGAGGGATATGATGAAACTCGATTCTATTGAAGAAGGGTAACAACCTTCTTGCGTAATCTTTGTAAGGAATCATTCCTGATTAGTATGTGTTCTAATATCCTTTGATCTGATTGATAACCAGGTCTGAGTCGCCATATACGTCCAAGTTCTTGATCCTTAAGTCGATCGCTTTTTTGAGACCCATGATACAAGCTTCGTATTCGACCTCGTTGTTTGTGCACTTGAATGTAATTCGAGCAGTGAAAGGAATGTGGGTACCTTGAGGTGTTATGATGATTTCCCCAATTCCGTTTCCATAATGGTTGACAGCTCCATCTAAGATTAATCCCCATTGGGAACCTGGTTCTGGCCCTTCACTGGGTAGGGTTCATCGCAGTCTTTCATTTTTAGATACATGACATCTTCGTCTGGGAAGTCAAACCCGACTGATTCCTGATCTTCAATCGGTTGATGAGCCAAATGATCGGCTAAAATACTTCCCTTAATAGCTTTCTGAGCGTGGTATTCTATGTCATGTTTTGATAACAACATCTGCCAACGGGCAATCCTTCCCGTGAGAGCAGGTTTTTCAAAGACGTACTTGATTGGATCCATTTCAGAGATTAACCAAGTAGTGTGACGAATCATATACTGGCGCAGATGTTTGGCTGCCCAAGCCAGAGCACAACAACTTTTCTCGAGCATAGTGTACCGAGTCTCGTAGTCGGTGAATTTCTTGCTTTAATAGTAGATGGCAGACTCTTTTCGTTTGGTTTCGTCTTGTTGGCCAAGTGCACAATCCATGGAGTCTTCCAAGACTGTTAAGTAGATAATTAGTGGCCTTCCTTCCACTAGAGGTGATAGAATCAGTAGATTCAATAGGTATTCCTTGATACTGTCGAAGGCGGTTTGGCAATCTTCTGTCCAAACACAATCCTGATTCTTTTTGAGAAATTTGAAGATCGGCGCGCATGTCGCGGTCATGAGGAATATGAATCTGGAAATGTAGTTCAGGCGTCCCAAGAATCCTCTGACTTGTCTTTCAGTCTTTGGAGAAGGCATTTCTTGAATGGCCTTGACCTTGTCAGGATCAACCTCAATTCCTTTCTGGCTAAAGATGAACCCTAAGAGTTTCCCCGAACGGACACCGAAGGTGCACTTGTTGAGATTCAAGCGGAGTTTGTATCTCCTCAAACACTCAAATAATTTTGACAGGTGGGTCACATGCTCCTCTTTCGTCTTAGATTTGGCAATCATATCATCGACATATACCTCGATTTCTTTGTGTATCATGTCATGAAACAGAGTAGTCATGGCCCGTTGATAGGTTGCCCGACGTTCTTCAAATCGAACGACATTACCTTGTAACAAAAGGTACCCAATGGGGTGATGAATGAAGTTTTCTCCATGTCTTTCGGCGCCATTTTGATTTGGTTATAGCTCGAGAATCCATCCATGAAGGAGAAGACTTTGAACTTTGTTGTACTGTCAACCAGCATGTCAATGTGTGGTAAGGGAAAGTCATCCTTTGGACTTGCTTTGTTTAGATCCCTGTAGTCTACACACATTCTGACCTTTTCGTCCTTTTTCGGAACTGGTACTATGTTGGCTAACCATTGAGGATATTCTGACGTGGCAAGGAAACCCGCGTCAATCTGTTTCTGTACCTCCTCTTTGATTTTAATGGTCATGTCTGGATGAGTTCGTCTCAACCTCCGTTTTACTGGCAGACATTCTGATCTCAACGGTAGATGATGGTCCACGATGCTGGTATCCAACCCTGGAATATCCTGATAGGACCAAGCGAATACATCGGGAAATTCTTTGAGAAGCTTTGACAAACTCTCTTTGGAAGTTGGACTGAGCAGTGCCCCAATCCTGATCTCTTTTCTTTCTTCTTCTGAACCCAATTTGACCGTTTCCAACAGCTCTTTGTGAGGTTCAATGGACCTTTCCTCTTGTCTGAGTAATAGGGAGATCTCTTCTGGAATTTCGTCGTCATCTTCCTCTTCAGCCCCAAATACCGGGAACTCAAAGTTGGGAGAAGGCATTGGATAGTATGTTTCAACGGGGTTTAAAACAAGCAATCTGCATGACAGTATGATTTGTGTTTAGAAGAGATAGAGAAAATGCAAGTGTGTGCAGTGTATTTTTTTTTAAAAACTGCTTGTTTATTTTGAATTGTTTTTTAGGATTACCATTTTCTAAGAAAAGCGAAAAGAGAAAACAGCAATTAATGCGGAGATTACAGAACGACGTTATTTTATTTATAAACAAGTCGATTCTTGAAACTACAGCCCTATAAAATAAAAATCTGTCGCTTTGGACGAAGCGAAGAGGGATAATTACAGAAAGTGAGCCCTATCAAAACATCCGTTTCACCTAGGCAGGGTGAAAGGTTAAGATAAAGACGGCAATTACTTTGACTTATGAACAATCTTCGGAACATCGACCGCAACCCATTGGCGGCGAACTCCTCGGTGAATCACAAAGTCTGGTACCTTCCTTGATTTGTCTTCAGAAATAACGCTGATTTCTGGTGGAGCAAGATCATTGGAATCTGTCTCCCAGGCAGAGTCGCCATAGGAGGATTCCTCAATTGTATTTTGTATAGCATTTGTGCTCTCAGGTAAATCTCCCCATCCAGTAGGCTGGATGTCTTCGAGCCTGATACGAGAGCTCTCAGGAGTGGTGTACTTGACCAAGTAGTCGAATTTACCACTCGGTTGTCCTAAGGTGTCCCACACTTCTGTGGAATTGGAGGAGTCATCTCCTTCAATAACGTTGACCTCAGGAAAAGCATAGTTGATGAATTCTAGTCCTGCAAGCTTTGCAAATTCATCGTCGTGCTGGATATTTTCTGAATACCCTGAGTGTTGATCCCATGACATGGTGGGGACACAGGTATTCTTTTCAATGATGCTCAGCTGATTTTCATTGTTCGGCTGATTTTCATGCCCTAAGTCTCCTGGGTACGACTGCCATATAGGCAGGCCATCCATCGGGCCATAATAGTCGTGGTCAAAGTTGTAATTCATCGGAGTGTCTTCCTCTAATGAATTTGGTGGAACACGGCATCCTTCCGGATCACAACCTCCATATATCATTTCGACGCCTGACCTTGGTATAAATCTCGGACTCTGTGCGGGATAGCAAAATGGCATAGACACCTCTTCTTGAGACATATAACCGTCCTTATTAAGATAGGATTCCCATTCTTCCTCTGTATCGGAGGAATCTTCCTCGTTGATAGTGTGTACTTCTTGGGACACTGGGTGAAGGAAACCTCCACTATGGAAGAAGTTCTGAATGGGATGAAGACTTTCGTCGTTAGAAGCAGTCCGGGTACAAGTCGCAGAAAAACCAAGACCCTTCTTTGTTTTATTATCAGTAGGAATGACAAGATGTCCGCATCCTTTCGTTTTGTTACTTTCAATTGCCTCGAGAGCATCTTTGTACGAGGAAATAGAAGTTCCCTTCTCTGATTGATTCTCATTTCTCACCGAAAGGGCTTGGAACTGAGTCCCAACAACCTCGTCGGGTTCTACACAAGTAGAAAATGATAGGTTACTCACGATCAAGGCTTGTTCTCCACAGACTGTGACAAGTTGATCGTTCTTGACGAACTTCAGTTTCTGGTGCAGTGTCGAAGTGACTGCCCCGGCCTGGTGTATCCAAGGTCTTCCTAATAAGCAACTGTATGTTTCCCGGATGTCCATGACCTGGAAATTGATTAGGAAAGTGTGAGGACCGATAGTTATGGAAAGGTCGACTTCGCCAATAACTGCTTTCCGAGATCCGTCAAAGGCTTTGACGATAACCTCACTGCCCCTCATCGGGGACCCTTTGAATGATAGTCGCATTAGAGTGGACTTCGGCATGACGTTGAGAGCCGATCCTGTGTCTACCAGTACACTGGTTAAAGCATCGTCTTGGAAGTTGACTGTGATATTGAGCGCCATGTTGTGACTTTTGCCCTCCTCTGGCAAATCCTCATCACTGAATCCTAAGTTCTTGCAGGAAGTGATGTTAGAGATGATGCTATCGAACTGTCGTATTGACACATCCTGTTCCACAAAGGCCTGCTCTAAGACTTTCTGTAGAGCCTCTCTGTGGGCTTCGGAACTGAGTAAAAGTGATAGCACATAGATCTTTGAAGGAGTTTGTAACCGTTGATCAACAATGTTATATTCACTCATTTGGATAAGCTTCAGCATATCATCATTGTTTTTCGAAAGGTCGGGAACATTGGATTGACTGACTGGTGGATTGGGAGCTTCTGTCTGAAGTTCCTTTTCTCTTTTAGGTTCTCCAACCCCTCGGTTGAAGATTCGACCACTCCGTGTTACTCGACTGATGTCTGCAATATTGACGACAGAGGGTAATGGAGTTTCCTTTCCATTCTCAATTATCATTGCACCGTATTTGTAAGGGATCGCCTTAGCTGATTCATACGGCACTGGTCCTGGTAGATAGATAACTACAGGAGCCTTCTCATTTTTCTGACTGTCGTAGGTAACTTCAATCAGTTCCCTGCTAGGAACTTTTGACGAGTCAAGTAGAGGGATGATGATACAAACATCACTGGTCCCTTCGTGATCAGAGATTACGACAACGTCCTTAATCTGATCAGCGAAATAGTCTGGCGTCCAGTTGATTGGCTCGAAACTCGGACACGGGTGAATCTCTTTACGATCCAGCTGACCTTGAAGAGCTGCCCGCACAAGGTAGCCTCCTTGTTTATTCTCCGAGCAGACTCTACAACATTTATAGTTGTGTGGTGGCACTTGGCCACATCCAATTTGAATGCAGTGTAACCTCACTAGGTCTATTTCCATAGATCGGACATCCTGACTTCGATGCCAAGTAGGGTTCCCATTAAGCACACTGATTTATTGTGTGTCTTCATCCATATAGACCGGAAGCCACCAGTTGTTTAACAAGTATTGTAAAGTTCTTTGAACGAGAGCGCACCCTTGGCTACTCTCCCAACACCCTTTACAGCTCAGATAATCGTGAAAAGTGAGAAAACCGAGTTGGACTTGCTTGTCGTGTAACTCCACCAAGCTGGTATTCATCAGATGAATATCGAAGATTTGGATCACGTTGATCTGATAGGGACTTCTATCATGGTAGTCCTGGATCCACCCAAGATCCATCTGACGCTGGAGGGCCTCCTGTATGAAAGAGCATCCCTGTTTGTTTTACCGAGCAAGTCAGACAAGAATTGTAATCGTGCCGCGGAAGATTATGACACTGGATTTGCCTTGAGTGCATCGCCACAAAGTTGACATTCATCGCATGGATGTCGTGGTTCTGAATGATGTTGGAATTTGTGTAGGTCATGTTGAATCCACGAACTCGATGCTCTTGGATCCACCCGAGATCCAATTGTTCTTGTAGAGCTGATTGCACCACAGAACATCCCTGATTGTGTTTAGAGCAGATATCACACTGGTGATAGTTATGAGGTGGCACATGGTCGTATCCGCTCTGTCTACAATGCATCTTGGCCAAATTGGCCCTTAATAAGAGTACATCATGAATTTGATAGATGTTGTTAGACTCTTCCTCTATCAAATTGATTGTAGCTTTCTCATGTTGAGGCAGTGGGTTTTTCAAAAAACTCGGATTCGTATCTTTGAAAGATAAGACCTCGCTCCTAACAAGATTTTGCACATTGGACTTGAAACTGAGACAGTTTTCTATGTTATGCCTTGGTCCTCCTTGATGGTAAGGACACGTCTGATCCGTTTTAAACCAAAAAGGTGGATTTCCGGTACTGTAAGAGGAGACGTGGTTTGGACATGCCCCTTGACCAGTAGTAATGGAAATAGTTATGCGTACAACATGGGTATAGGGTCAAACCCCGGAGGTCGCATTGTACGGTTGTTGTTGTATGGAGGACGATCCTGCTGAAGAGGCTGTTGTGTCCTTTGTCGATATTGTTGTTGAATCGGTTGGCTCTGAGCAACCTGAGGTTAATAAGTAGGAACAGGCGCAGGGTTGATAGCAGGAGTTACAGCTGCTACTGGTTGGTAACGTCGCCTTTGCTTTCTGAGAGAGATATTCCCAATATCCTGCTCTTTTTTCTTAGGGAGAGCACTACTGTATCATTTTGTACTACTCAATGATCCAGCGTCTTTAACTAAACGTCCTTCCCAGACCGCTTCCTCAAGATGAACTCCCATGCCTACCATTTCGGTGAAGTCACTGGGCGCACTGGCGACCATTCGGTCGTAGTAGAATGAGCTCAAGGTCTTTAGGAAGATCTTTGTCATCTCTTTTTCCTCAAGAGGGGGACAAATATGGGCGGCAATTTCACGCCATCTCTGAGCGTACTCCTTAAAGGTTTCCTTGTCCTTTTGGGACATCGATCTGAGTTGATCTCTGTCCGGTGCCATGTCCAAATTGTATTTATATTGTTGGACAAAAGCAACGCCAAGGTCTCTAAACGTGCTGATCGTAGCGCGGTTTAAACCCATGCACCATTTTAATGCAGTACTGGTTAAACTATCCTGAAAGTAGTGAATTAGTAGCTCCTGGTTCTTTGTCTGAGCTGACATTCGTCGAGCGTACATCACCAAATTCCTTTGAGGGCAAGAGTTACCGTTGTACTTTTCAAAATCGGGCACCTGGAACTTGTGCGGAACATTCACATTAGAGACCAAACAAAGGTCTGCGACGTCCTTTCCAAATAAATCCTGACCGCGAAGGGCTTGCAGTTCTTTCTGCATCTCTAGGAATTGTTCCTGGAACTCATTCATTCAGTCGAACATACTTTCGTTTCCACCAGAAGGTATTTGTGGAACTTTCCTTCTGGAACAGTGTGTACCATAGGCGGTGGTATAGTCATTATGGCCGAGACTCTCGGTGCCTCCCAAAGTTTGTAACCTTCAGGAGTTGCTGTCATGCCCTTGGCATCTTCGCTTTCCCGAAGTTTGTAACCTTCAGGCCCAGCGGTTCCTGCTACGGTTCCCTGATCCTCAACGATCGGCAGAATATATCCTTCCGGGATATAGTTAAGTAGCATGCCCCAGGGACGATCTTTCGGCATTTTGTACCTAGGATCATACTTCTCCTCCACTATGGGCGTTGATGTGGTCTCCGAGATCACAGTCCTTTGTTGTTGCATCTGAGCTTCTACTAGAGCTTGCATGTCGTTATGAAGCTTTCTCAGACCCTCTTTCAGTGTGTCGATCTCTTCTCTCAACTCTCTGTTCTCTTCCTCGAGATCATCCATCTTTTTCTGGCGATTGGCCCGAGTATTGTACGAATGAGACACCTTGACTCTAGAATCGAGACACAAACGTGAGATTTGTAGGGAAGAAGAATGCGTTTATGATGAATGATATGCAATGATTATATTAATTATATGTTTTTGTTTATTCAAAGTAAACTTCGACAATTAGATTGCAAATATCAAACAGTGGGGAAGATCCCGTTTTATTGAATTCAAAGATTGCGGAAACGGAAATACAGTAAATTACAAAGTGTTGTAAAAGGAAATCTAAACTAATGGATCCTGAGTCCTCTCTGAGGAGAGCTCAAGTGCTGGTTCTGGTGCTTTCCTTTTCTTTGACCGGGGCTCTTCAGCCGTTGTCGGGTTGTCATTCCTTTGCCAAGTGAAAGGAGCGAGCAAATTCCTTTGGTCTTCTTGATTCTTTACAGCATGTTGCTCTAAAATCTCAATCAGAGCATCCTTTTCTCTTAATAGCTGCTGTATTTTCTTGCACTCCACATTGAGAATATGGTACTTGTTCCTCCAAGACCTCCTCTCCTGTTAAACTTTGGTGAGAGTTACTTGAAGTTTTTCCATGTCAGACATGAAATAAAGGACAGAGTCCCTTAACGGAAGAACCTCCTGACGAGGGTAAGGCATTCTCAGCTTGAGAGCTCTAGTTTGTACCCAGTGGAGATAAGGCTCCACCGAGACACAGTCTAGTTTTCCTAGAGACTCTCTTCCTTTCCTATGAACGTGTTTCCAAGCGTGCACCATTTCTGTCTTTAGTGCCCTGTCATTTTCTCCTTTCTTGAAGAAAAGACCTTCCAGATGAGCATTACGCGGGATATGCCTCATTGGGTATCCAAATTGACGACGAACTAAAACTGGATGATAATTGATTCCTCCCTTAGTTCCTATAAGGGGTACATTTGGGAAATTTCCACAACGGTCAATGACTCTGATCCCGTCTAGATTCGATTGTACCAATCAATGTCGGAGTTGGTAAGAGACATGATTCTCTGCGACCAACGTAAAGTATTCTTTTGATCCCAAAATGCAGCAGACTCGAGTAAGTGGGAAGTACACCACTTGTAAAGCAAGGGTACACAGCACGTGATCATTCCTCTGCTGTATAAATTCCGTAAGTGTATCGAATGATACGCGTCGGCGAGTAAGGTTGGTACGGGGTTTCCAATCAGAAAAATCTTAATGGCGTTGACATCTACGAATTTATCAATGCCGGGAAACAAAAATAACCCGTAGGTGAGCAAAACAAAGATGCTTTCAAAAGCGGCTACGTTCCCTATACTAGCAAAGTACAGGGCTTTCTTTGTCCAGAATTGGGCTGGCAAACCCTGGATTCCACCCTTAGTGGTCATGTGAGTCCTGGCCTTTGACTCGTCCAAATAAATTGCTCTTGTAATGGTCTGATCCTTTGGAATTTCTTCCAGTCCATAAAAGGGAGCTTGATCAGTAATATGCAAATCAGTCAAGTGAGAGTACTCCTCCAGTGTTGGTGCTAGTTGATAATCTGGGAATGTGAAATAGTGATAGACTGGATCGTAAAACTGGATAAGTGTGGACATGATTTCTTCGATTACATGGACCCTTAACAAGGACAGCAACCCTCCGTATTTGGCTCTGAAAGCCTCGTGGTTGGTGATCATTCTCGCCAGACCTCTTAAATCCTCTAACTTTGGAACCTTGAAGGTGTACTTATGAGTTTTCCTTCTACCGAAATCCATTAGCACAATATCCTTTCTCTGACACTTGTAATCATTGTCTTAGTTTAATTTGAAAAAGAGAGACTAGAAGAGAAGATTTTTCTTTGTTTTAATGTTTTTTAGATGAATGTATGAATGCAGCACACAAAAACATAGAAAAAACTTGGGGTCAAAGGGTCAGTATCATGAAGTCAAGGCTCTACCCCCCCCAAAGGTTTATACTGGTGATTTTTTGTACCTGTCCGCAAAATCATTTATCCCTCTTGGGATAACAACAACAAGCAGATCGCCAGGGAGCTGATGCATCTTAGAGTGATCTTAGATGATGGTAGTATCGCGTGACAACTATTTCCGATAGCTTCCGCACTACAAAATGGTTTCAGTATGCTAAAAACCTCAGTTTCTCAGATAACTCAGTCAACCACACTACTTTCAACAACCGGAGTCGTATATGCAATGTATATGCAAAGGGAGTCTACACTGAGTTTGATGGTCGATCGGGGACTCTTAACTGGGATTCACTCCTCGCAAGATTACCCGAATTGCCATCACCTATCTTAGATGTATACTCAATCTTTCCACATGCGGCATCACGCGCATTCCCATTAGCAGAAAAATAAACACAGATATCAATTAGGAAAAGCAGTATATATATTTGTCTTAATCATCCTAGACCACTAGTCTTATGATCCTATACAGACAATGACTCCCCAGCAGAGTCGCCATTTTTGTGACATTTTGTGAACTCAGGGTTTTCTACCTAAGATTGTAAGAAAGAGAAGACGAGCCCCACGGTGGGCGCCATTTGTTCTGTAGCGTGATTTTTGTGGTCCTGAGTCACGATCGCTAGGGTACTACAGTTCGATTCATTTCTTATCCTATTGAGCTGATTAAGGAAGGGAAATAAACGTCTCCAATTAACCCTGCTTGCATACTGAGTTTAAACAGCGGCCTGTTAGGTTACAGATGCTATGTGGATGTGGGGTCCATTCTTTGATTATTTTGCTAAGAACACAGTGTCTGGATTATTTGTGAGGTTTTCGATGATGTGTTTAGATTTGCTGCTTTTGGGTTGATTCAGTGGAGATATTGGATTTTGGGTTTTTGATTAGTATGCTCGCTAAGATTTTTTTCAATCTTATGCCTACGTATTCCCGTTTGATGAAACAGGGAAATCAGAGCGATCTTAGTTCCTCCTATTCTATGGGAGGAAAAGAGGTTGTTTTGGTGTCTTGTTCAAAGCCCAAGACGTGAAGCTAAAGGTGGTTTGTATCTTATTCAATGCCCAAGATGTGAAGCTAAAGGGGGTTTGTATCTTGTTCAAAGCCCAAGATGTGAAGCTAAAGGGTTTTGGATGAGAGAGAATTTGTCATCTCTAAAGAGGATTTGTTGATGTTTGTATGCTGTGAGCAAGGCACAACGTTGATGCTAAAAGGTTGATTGACTCAACCGGGGTTTTCTTTATACAAACCCTAAGAGGAGGCTATTGACCCAACAAGAGGGTGCTTTTATATGTCTTGTACGAAGCCCAAGACGGAGGCTAAAGAGGTTTGACTCAACAAGAGAGTCTTGAATAGGTGATTGACTCAACAAGAGAGTCTGGAGGTGGTTTGACTCAACGAGAGAGTCTTTTATACTCAACAAGAGAGTGTTTTCCTATCTCGTACGAAGCCCGAGATGGAGGCTAAAGAGGTTTGACTCAACAAGAGAGTCTTTTATACTCAACAAGAGAGTGTTATTCTATCTCGTACAAAGCCCGAGATGGAGGCTAAAGGGAGGTGAATCAACAAGAGAGTCTTTTATACTCAACAAGAGAGTGATTTGTATCTTGTACGAAGCCCGAGATGGAGGCTAAAAGTTTGACTCAACAAGAGAGTCTGAAATGGTTAGCTCCGTTGGGGAGAATCATTGTACAAAGCCCAAGAGAAGGCCAACTATGCTGGTGACTGTTTCAGTTTAGTGACAGGTCCAGTATGTTGGATAAAAGAGAAAATAAGTATTTATGAAGGAAAGATTAAAGGTATTGTGGTGCTTTGGGATTGATTAGAGGATCAGGGTTATTTCCTGTTCTTTAAGGAAATGGAAAATCCAAAGGGTATTGAGACTGCCCAAGTCTACCGGTGTTCTGAGAAATCGATTCTCAGATAGTGAATGATCTTTGTATGATAGCCAAGACAAGGCTGGTATGTTAAGGGATGAAGGTCAACCCATTAACTGGTCTGAAACTTGACTCAGAAAGACAGCTCTAGAAAATTGATGACTAAGTTCTGTTCCTATACCTGTAGAGGTCTCTGGGTCCTTGTACTAAGCCCAAGAGAAGGCATGAGAGCTTTTAAGAAGACGAAGGGTCCTTATACAACGCCCAAGAGGAGGCGGGGATTCTTTTAAGAAGCCCGTGGGTCCCAAATCGAGAGAAGATCAAGAAATGCAATTCACCGAGAAGAGATCATTTCATGAAAGTCCGCGGTTTGAAGAAACTCAAGAGATGCCATTCACCAAGAATAGATTGAAGGTGCGA
Source organism: Lathyrus tuberosus (assembly GCA_022829125.1). Lineage (NCBI taxonomy): Eukaryota > Viridiplantae > Streptophyta > Magnoliopsida > Fabales > Fabaceae > Lathyrus > Lathyrus tuberosus. The sequence continues at coordinate 262,864 of JALAZF010000833.1, forward strand.
GAAAGACACAAGAAAGGGGGGGGTTTGAATTGTGTATTTACTCTTTCTGTAACTTTTCGCATCTTGTTAATTTGACGCTCAAGAACCTTCAGTGTTTGTTGAGAGACTCTGATCTAATAACTAAAGAGTATGAGAACCGTATAAGTTCTGTTCATAAGATACAATACTCAGAACTTGCAGTGCGGAAGCTTATCAGAGATAGGTTGCAAGGTTCTGACTTTGCTTAATATGAGGTTCTGATATTCAAAGCAGAAACATAAATAGAGATACTAAGCAAGAGAGTAAAGGACACACGATATATCCTGGTTCACCACGCGGGCTAATCTAGTCCACCCTCCTCAGGTGATTTCGCCTTGAACATAAGGACTTAATCCACTATAACCAAATCATGATTACACTTGCACGGGCAACAGCCGGTGACTAACCACTTGCACAGCCGCACTGTAACTAACAACACAATGAACCGTTCAGGGATCCAACCGGATATAACGTTCATTGACCGAGCAGACCTACTGCTGGGATTTCACAGCTAGCCGTTCAGAGATTCATCACAATGAATATAACACTACTGACCATATTTCAGGATTTTCCACAATGACCCTTAACCATTGTCATCTCAAGTATCTAATCACCACGTGATCTACTCAAGGGCCTCAACTCACAACTGAACCGTTCAGGGATCCATCAGGATATAACGTTCACTTGAGGAGTCTCAATTCATCTAGTTGAATTGGAAAACTGGAGATTATAAATTGTGCTTCTTAATAACAAAGTTTCTCCTAGGTTTAAGTACAAAGAACACACACATGTGTTCAAGTAAGTTTTGAGCAATCAGCTCCTTGCTTTCCTAAGAAACTACAAAGATGTATTTAGATATTATAATTGTTGACATCTTGTAGATCTTCTTCTTCTTCGTCTTCTGGTTGAGCAAGCTTTGAGCAGCAACTCCTTGCTTCAGATCTTTAATGTAGCTTTGACGAGAAGGTAGGTTGATGACTTGACTGCTCTTCAATTGTTGTCTTCTTCATCAACAACTTCTGTTTGATTGTTGTTGTTGTGTTAATTTGTTCTTTGGAGTTTCAACAACAATTGCCATGAGTGAATTGATGACAACTTTGAATTTTCTAAGTATTACAACGAGAACTCATCGTTGTTGCTATCTTCACATAATGACTCGGTCAATTTTGTAGATGAACATTCAGTTCATAATTCTACAAGTGATCGACGCATCAGAAGCAAAAACTCTTTCCATTTAAATAGCCAGTAGAAATATAGCCGTTAGAGAATACTGTTGGCTGTTTGGAAAAGAGACGTTGTGAAATAATGAGTTGTACTGACACATCTTCTTTTTGCAGAGGAGATATTTTCTTGGGCAATGTGTATATTTAACTCACAACGGTAATATTTAGACTTCGAAACTTCAGTGGCTTCTGATGTTAATTTGATGAAGCATGAGTGGAGTCTTTGTAGCAGAATATTTGATGCTTCAAGTCTTCCGTTAATTGAAGAAGTCCATTAGGAATCAGTCTTCAGAACTTCAGCACTTGGTCTTTAAGAGCGTTATCCTTTTCTGCTTTAGGTCTTTCGAATATTCAGAACTTGTCTTCAGAATCTTCAAAACTTCTTGTTTGAAACCTTGATCTTCAGAACTCGTCAGTCTTTAGAATCTTTCTGCACTTGGTCTTCAGCGCCTTCAGCCATCAGAACTTCAAGTCATAGGAGTCTTCAGAACTTTGGTTCTTTCTGAGTGTACTTCTTCAGAAGCTACTCCATCTTCAGAATCTTGATCACTCTCAAAGAGCATCCACAAGAGCATTGCAACAAAAATCTTGGCATCCTTGGATCTGGCTGATTATGACTAGATAAACAAGCGTTCTTGCTTCTTGCGACTTTAGTCACACATAGTAACTTCGCATATACATATATTCAATCATAGTACATCTGGCTGGTGTATGCTGGTTCTGATGTATTTAGTTCTTATGATCTGCACACAACACACGTTAGACCATAAAATGGTTCTTTCACAAATACTTATTATTATCATCAAAACATAGATTGACTTGTAGAGAAAATTCTTGCTCTCACAATCTCCCCCTTTTTGATGATGACAAAACCAAGTATTTTGATTGAACATTTTATACAGGTAATCACCAAAGCAAACAAATTCAGAGTGTGGAACACCAACTCCCCCTGAATGAGTTATCCTCAAAGCTCTATCTGAGATCATCTAGGATTTTATATAATCCAAAGATATACAGAGTAACAACTTGAGTTGTCAGATCAGAAATAGAAAAGAGTTACTCTTCTATCTTGTTCTTAGGAAAATGAAGAGTCTTTAGCATCTGGACTAGTTCAACGGAACTTCCATCTTCAGATCTTCAGAACTCAGTTTCCTTTGTTATCATATCAGAGCTTGTTATCTTCAGAGTCTTCTGAAGCATTTCTACTTTTCAGTAGATTCAATTGAGCGCAGAATTAGAGTAGTTCTTCGACTGATAAACATAGCTTTACTGTATATCAGAAACTGTCTTTTGAGATACTCCCCCTGAGTTTCAGGCTATATGAGGTTTTTGGATTTTGAATTTTATTCTTTGGGGTAATCTCCCCCTAATTTCCATAAGTCAGATATTGGGATCTTTCAGAATCGAAATTCAGAGTTTCTAAATTTAATCACCAATGTTGATCATGACTTTTTAGAGTTTGACTTTGAACACAGGTTTATTTTAGACCTTGTTATTGTCACAACTCAGTTAAATTTTCAAAGCTTGATTTTTGATCAGATACCAAATGAAGGTTAAAGCTTGTGATCAATCAACGCTTGATTCTGAATCTGGTACATCTTGATTTAGTTAGATGTAAGGTTGATGTCCTGACTCTTACACCAGAGTATTTTGAAACTGATACCAAGTGAAGAATTTCTTCTCATACGCTTAAGATATAATTCATTTGAGTGCTGATATTGATATCAATGAAGGTATTTGACAGTAGTCCACAACTTTGATTGAGAGTTTGATACTAATCTTTGTGTATTCAATCCAATTGCTGATTTAGTCCGATACCAAATCGTCTTTACTTCAGATGGTTCCCGATAAACATTAGAAAGGTTTCTTGCTTGGATCTTTAATCCGGATCTTCAGACAGTTCTTGACTTCTGATTTGCACAGATCTTCTGAGAGAGCATATTGAAATGTAGATTTTACCTTGATTGCTTTCAGAGTTTTCTTACTTAATCTGATTCATTATTCCATGATCGTAGTTCTTCTTCTTAACCTGTTTTTTAAATGCCTAGTGAACTTGTTTAGAGTTCCTCGGATAACATCAAACAACAAACGTTAGTAGTAACGCATTTTATAAGGGTGTACTTGTTTGAGTTCTACATTCTTTCAGATTTTCTTCTTCTTTCAATCAAAATCATTATTTCTCCCCCTTTTTGACATCATCAAAAAGTGTTTGGGCATATGAGGATTTAAGCATGTAATCATTTAGATTTAGTTACAGAGTCACAGAGTCATTTAAACATTTAGAAGCATTTAGACTCATTTTAGGGAGACAGATCTATACTCAGTATGTATTTTATTGAAGGATGATAGATGGAATCACTTGATTACTTAATTGAAGAATTAAAGCATCTGTTCATCATTTTATTTGTGAACAACAGATAGAAGTAACAATATTTCAGTATTTCAGCATTTCGTTTTAGATTTATAATTCAGAGCATAGGTTGAGCTTAATCTAGACAAGTTCAAGATAAAAACTAAATTGCATTAGAGAAAGATTGAACATAAAATTCTAGATTGTATTACGGATGGATTTTATCAAAAACATACAGCTCTAGACTAGACGAAACTGATTCCTATAGGTTAGTTTGAAAGGAGCTTAGGGAAGAGAAGTTTCTTCTGTTTGAGACATTGCAAGCTTCTTGTGTATTACTATTTCTTCTGAGATCCATTCATGGAACTCGTTCCAAACCTTTCGTACTTCCATAGAGTTTGCACAAGAACTAGAGGCATTGACAAGAGTTTGAATCCTTGGGAATGCGTTGTCTTTAAAAGATGTAAGAGCGCTATTCTCTGTTCTTAATCTCTTGGATGAGTGTTCTTTCTTAATGGCCGCTTTTCTTCCTACCTTCCAATCTGAGAGTTCTTGAAGAACATCAGTGATATTTTTCATGTTAATCCAAACCTTGATATCTTCATCCTTGCTTTTTCTCAGATAGTTTCCGAATTCTGCTTCATTGAATGTAGCGAATTTTGGAAAGCCTATAACCGGAACTCTGGGGGTTAGAGTCAGTTCTCTAAAGCGTGAATTATCTAGGCTTGCGTCTTCTTTCAAAAGGTTCTTATACTTAAGAATCTTTCCAGCGCTTTTAAGCAGCTTCCAAGATTCTCCTTCATTAATTAGAATGTCGTCAACTAATCCTGATTCAACAAAGATGTCTGAGATAAGTCTTCCATAGGGAATGAGACCACATACATGGTCAGATCTAGCTCTGTAGCTTCTGATGGCATCCTTGAGAAGCTTAAAGAGGATTGAGGGAATGTGTATTTTAATTCCTTTTAGAAGAAGGAATAGGACGCAATTTTGAGTATCGTTTAGCTGTTCTGAGGAGAGATGATGAAAGACATTTTCTTGCAGAATTTTGAACCAAACTTGAAGTGAGTTCTTCAGGTTTGAGAAGGTTTGGTTTTCAGAAAAAGCATTATCTCTGAAGATAGAGGACATCACCTTAACCTCATTCTCTTCACTGAGTAAGTTTCTGGAGATTCTGAAACCGTCGTGTTCATTCAGCAAGAGATCTGAGATAGTCTTTTCAGAAATGAAGATTTTTCTTTCGAAAACGAAAGAGACGATGAGATTTTTGGATGTAGTTGAGTGAATCCAGAAATCTTTGATTAGATGATCATAGGTCGGTCCTTCCTGCCTTTTGAAGTAGTTTTTCCAACCTTGGCTTTCCAGTGAGGGAGCAATATCGCATCCGTTTGATTTTAGACTGTTGAAGTCAACAATAGTTTCTGACAGAAGCTTGAGATTGTTGACTGAGGCATTTTGTGAGACAGAAGCCATTTTAGAGATGATGAGGAGTTAGAAGGCAATTAGGCTGAAGATTTGGATGAGTAAGGGATGTGTAGTTGTCTTATCCTTTTATAGAGGGGAAACTAGGGCAAATTTTGTGCAAGAGTTTGAAACCACATTGATTCATTTTCCTAGGACCATTTAGTAGCGTGGGAAAGTGGGTTAATGATTAATCAAGAGTCATAACCCTGAAAAGGAGTGACGAAGCCGCTACTTAATTATGATCGGTGAGCAGTTTTAGTTAATCCTAAGTTAAGAAAAATTATGCCTATCTATTGGTAGATAAGTAATGCTATTTAATTAAGGGTATCGTGAATTTAAATCGATCATAAAAGCATTTCTTAATTGAAATATTTTGGGCAGGAAAATACATATCGCGTTTAGATCATAAGGGCATACAAAGAGGGATCCTAGAAAAACTAATGATCTTAAGAGAAACTTAATTTCTATCTAGGTAAAGAAGGTTATAGGTTAACAGAACTTGGGAAGAATCTTCTCAGTCATTCCATTTCTTCTGCAATGACTAACCACTCCTTTAAGATCAAGAATATGAGAGATGACCCTGCAATAGGGAACTTGGTAGATAGTGTCTTCCCTTGACAGGTTAATTTCTTCTTTTAGATGATTGTACATGGATAGAGGTAGGTTTATTTTGATTCTAGAAATTAAAAAGAAAATAAACAATCTCTCCATGTCAGATAACCATCCTCCTCCTCTTTCTCTCGGTCTAAATTTTGTTACCATTAGATTGTACCAATCTTTAGCAACTGGGGTGAGAGTGCAAGGTTGAGTGGGATGCCCCTCTGTTTTGAAAATGACGTGCAGGTGTCTGTCGAAGCTATGATTGCTAGAATTTCTTTCCACAGTCACACCATATTCAACGCACCTAATAACATTAGCTATGATGGTGGGGTTGATCAAGACTGGATATCTAGCAACTACGGACAAAATGGTATGTTTTCCATAGTCATATTCAAGTACACGTGCATTTGCCCAGAACTCAGTTACAAGAGAAGGGAAGACCGATCCAGCAAGCATGTCGAAGTAGTTTTCCCAATTCTGAAATATAATATCAGAGAGAATATTGGTTTTGTTGAGTTGAGGTAAAAGTTTTAGATCCACTGTGAATTCCTTTAGAAGCTCTAGATCAAAAATTTCTCCTCTGATATTGTGTGAAGACATTTTGAGTAGGAACCGAAGAAGGGAGTTCTAACCTACTAAACAGAGATTCTTTCTAGAAGAGAAATAGAGTTGTGATGTGGACTTATGAGTGATGATTATTTATCACGCTTGGCACACGCAAGGTTATCAATTCCTAGACAAGCTATGAATAGCTATGATGGTCAGTTGACAGGACATATGATAGACTTAAGTTACTGCATGCCTATGGTTAGAGATAAGGTAGCTGACACATGCGTAATTATGATATTCTTGGAAATCATAAATATAACATAATTAATGAGTGAGACCATACCTTAGGGATGCTTGACCTTTTTGAAGACAATTTATTGGCTAAAAATCTTTCGTGAAATGACTCCTGAAGCTTTGGGCATCCTTCTGATTATGCCTATTTCCGAGTAAGCTGCAGATGTTTCTTGGGTCCTTCAAGATAGGCTTATCTTCTGACTTCTGAAGAGAATATTTTCTTGAAAGATGTTCCTAGTTGGATTATAGCTTTCTCTCTCTTTTCCTGTTCAACCTTGTCCTTTAGCTCTCAGGGTTACAGTAACGGAGATTTGTACTTAGTATGATCAGAGTGACCATTTTAGACGAGCTAAGCCAATTCCTTGCAATCCTTTTTGATAAGGTGATACTCATATGCTTGGGAGCAATACTGAGTGAACTGTAAAATCATTTGATGACCCAACAGATTACATCTGTTTTAAATGTTTCTTACTTCTTATTTCCTTGATCCATAGAACCTGTTTGGTTCTGGTACAGTTCTTACGATATAGATCAGAATCTTAAACGACAAACTTTGAGAAATGGTTGAGTTCTCCTTTCATAGCCAGAATTTAGTTTGTGTTTGTGAGAGTTTCTTTTCTTTGAACGATGATTGATTTCACTAGTTCAGTAAGAACCTTTAAGAGTTTGTTCAGGAAGGAATTGTCATATCAACGTCTGACTTGTCCCTCAAGGTTGTTTCAGAACTTGTTCAGAATCAAAACATCATCATGCACCATGTGTACATCACTAGTCATGATTTTTATGAACCTCTTATTCTCACAATAATGATCAACTTACTTGGGGTTGTTCACATATCCATGAGTTGACTAATTAACGTCATCTTTTATGACATCAGTTGGAGAACCTAGATACCTGAAATGATAGCATCCAATTTCATAGCACAAGTAGTTCTGAGAACACTTGATCTGTAGAAAATCAGATTATCAACATTTGATTTTTACTATGATGATTTCAGGTTGTTGGAGCTTGATCACCGAACCAGTTAATAGTTCGTTCGGAATCAACTGAGTCTTTGGGATTAGTTTTCCATTGAATCTTTTGATAGTTCCAGATTCTGACATTGAATCATTTTTAATAATTTGAATTTTTCAGATTCTGAATTTAACAGATTTCTTTCTGAAATTCAAAGTCTTAGAACATCAATCTTCCTTCTTTACATGAAGAGATCCAGAATGAGTTTTTAAACGAGAAAGTCAAGGGTGGACCTAATCCATTTCTTGAAAACATCTCAAAAACTCATAATGAATTAATCTTCAGCAAACAAGATTTCTTGCTTTCTGATGATTCATCTTTTAATCATATACGTGGTTTTATCCACACGTATTTTCTAGAATGAGCATTCAACAGATACTTCCATTGATCTGACAAATTTATCTTATCAATTGATTCTTCAACTTTAGTGAGGCTTCAACTTGAATCAGTGACTTGCTCACGAAGTTATCAGATTGATTACAATTTTGTACACAGTTAACTGCTGAACTGTTACAGAAATTGTAAGTGGATTTCAATCTCACCAAGAGTACTTCTACGCACCACGTTTGGATCTTTTTCTGACACTGTTAAGTGTTTGATGTGAATCAATAATAGAACCGGAGCTCTGATACCAATTGAAGGTGCGAAAAAGACACAAGAAAGGGGGGTTTGAATTGTGTATTTACTCTTTCTGTAACTTTTCGCATCTTGTTAATTTGACACTCAAGAACCTTCAGTGTTCATTGAGAGACTCTGATCTAATAACTAAAGAGTATGAGAACCGTATAAGTTCTGTTCATAAGATACAATACTCAGAACTTGCAGTGCGGAAGCTTATCAGAGATAGGTTGCAAGGTTCTGACTTTGCTTAATAATAGGTTCTGATATTCAAAGCAGAAACATAAATAGAGATACTAAGCAAGAGAGTAATGGACACACGATATATCCTGGTTCACCACGCGGGCTAATCCAGTCCACCCTCCTCAGGTGATTTTGCCTTGAACACAAGGAATTAATCCACTATAACCAAATCATGATTACACTTGCACGGGAAACAGCCGGTGACTAACCACTTGCACAGCCGCACTGTGACTAATAACACAATGAACCATTCAGGGATCCAACCGGATATAACGTTCATTGACCGAACAGACCCACTGCTGGGATTTCACAGCTTGCCGTTCAGGGATTCATCACAATGAATATAATGCTACTGACCATATTTCAGGATTTTCTACAATGACCCTCAGCCATTGTCATCTCAAGTATCTAATCACCACGTGATCTACTCAAGGGCCTCAACTCATAACTGAACCGTTCAGGGATCCATCAGGATATAACGTTCACTTGAGGAGTCTCAATTCATCTAGTTGAATTGGAAAACTGGAGATTACAAATTGTACTTCTTAATAAGCAAGTTTCTCCTAGGTTTAAGTACAAAGAACACACACATGTGTTCAAGCAAGTTTTCAGCAATAATCTCCTTGCTTTCCTAAGAAACTACAAAGATGTATTTAGATATTATGATTGTTGGCATCTGGTAGATCTTCTTCTTCTTCATCTTCTGGTTGAGCAAGCTTTGAGCAGCAACTCCTTGCTTCAGATCTTTAATGTAGCTTTGACGAGAAGGTAGGTTGATGACTTGACTGATCTTCAATTGTTGTCTTCTTCATCAACAACTTTTGTTTGATTGTTGTTGTTGTGTTAATTTGTTCTTTGGAGTTTCAACAACAATTGCCATGAGTGAATTGATGACAGCTTTGAATATTCTAAGTGTTACAATGAGAACTCATCGTTGTTGCTATCTTCACATAATGACTCGGTCAATTTTGTAGATGAACATTCAGTTCATAATTCTACAAGTGATCGATGCATCAGAAGCAAAAACTCTTTCCATTTAAATAGCCTGTAGAAATATAGCCGTAAGAGAATACTGTTGGCTGTTTGGAAAAGAGACGTTGTGAAATAATGAGTTGTACTGACACATCCTCTTTTTCCAGAGGAGATATTTTCTTGGGCAGTGTGTATATTTAACTCACAACGGTAATATTTAGACTTCGAAACTTCAGTGGCTTCTGATGTTAATTTGATGAAGCATGAGTGGAGTCTTTGTAGCAGAATATCTGATGCTTCAAGTCTTCCGTTAATTGAAGAAGTCCATTAGGAATCAGTCTTCAGAACTTCAGCCCTTGGTCTTTAAGAGCGTTATCCTTTTCTGCTTTAGGTCTTCCGAATCTTCAGAACTTGTCTTCAGAATCTTCAGAACTTCTTGTTTGAAACCTTGATCTTCAGAACTCGCCAGTCTTCAGAATCTTTCTGCACTTGGTCTTCAGCGCCTTCAGCCATCAGAACTTTAAGTCATAAGAGTCTTCAGAACTTTGGTTCTTTCTGAGTGTACTTCTTCAGAAGCTACGCCATCTTCAGAATCTTGATCACTCTCAGAGAGCATCCACAAGAGCATTGCAACAACAATCTTGGCATCCTTGGATCTGGCTGATTATGACTAGATAAACAAGCGTTCTTGCTTCTTGCGACTTTAGTCACACATAGTAACTTCGCATATACATATATTCAATCATAGTACATCTGGCTGGTGTATGTTGGTTCTGATGTATTTAGTTCTTATGATCAGCACACAACACACGTTAGACCATAAAATGGTTCTTTCACAAATACTTATTGTAATCATCAAAACATAGATTGACTTGTAGAGATAATTCTTGCTCTCACATAGATCACCTCTGGGGAGTAGAATTTATTTAACAATTTCTAGGGGTGACAGTCTGAGAAAGGGTTCACCGAGAATGCTGCCTTTCACGTCTCCATATTGTTTAACCCCAAGAGGAGGGAAGACCGTGTCTGGTAATCCTATGGGGATCTAGTTTTGTTTGTATTTAAGAGTGACCAATAGGGCTTTACCTAGTACTAGACGTAGTTGTCGGGGAAAACTAAAAATAACTATACTAGTATTACACAGTGGATATATAGCAAGTATATAAAAGTTTGTGAAAGAAGACTTACAGTGAGCAGCCCCACAATACAATTATATATATGAAAGCGGATAAAGAAAGTGGGTAAACACTTACTCGGTTGTAGAGCTTCCATGCTGTTTGGTTAGTTGTTCAACAAAGAAAACTTTGATAACAATATTATATTCTAAATCAAAGGAGAAAGTGCTTTGAAAAGATTGTTGGGGCTTACAACTCAAGGAGAGGCCCAAGGTTTTATCAGTGATTACACTGTTGAAATTGTACAGGGACTTATACAAGTGACTGAGGCCCAAAAAGGTTTTCTGTACAAAGGGATAGGTCTTACACTCTCTCAAGAGACCCAAAGATGTTTAAAGAAAAGGAGTGGGGCTTATAACACGAGGGTAGGTCCAGATGATTTGATTTTTGAACTGGCGATCACGCCGAGGTTTCTTTTAACGCAGAGGGACTTATACAATATCTGAGGCTCAAAATAGTTTTGGTTAAAAGGGGGTTGAGTCTTACACTCTATTAGAGGCCCAAAAATGATTTTAAAAGAAAAGATGGGGCATACAACTCAAGGAGAGGCCCAAGAGTTTTGTTTGAAAAATGACGATCGCGCCGAGATTTCTTTAACGTATTGGGACTTATACAATACACTGAGGCCCTAAAAAGTTTTATTTACAAGGGATGGGTCTTACACTCTCTTAAGAGGCCCAAATGTTTGAAAAAGATTTGATGAGGGTTGAATTGATCAAAACCCTAATTTGTTTTCAAGATATATTTTAATTGAATAAAAATTCAATTAAAATGATCAAAATTGTTAAACTTGTGTGAAAAACAAATTGTGGTATTGGATTAATGTTTGAAAAATCATGTTTATACCCACAAAATAATTGGAAATCCATTAAGTTTGGAAAATCAAGGGAGAAAAAATATTTCAAATGTTAAAAACAAATAAAACATTAATTCTTTGCAAAAATATCAAATATATGAAATAAGTAATATTTTTTGGGATTTTTTGGTAAAATAAAATATTTTAACATTTTTGTGAATTATTAAAAAAAGAATCAGCTCAAAATCATTAAAACTCAGAGAGAAATTAATTTTTGAATCAATTAAGTAAAATCACAAAACTTCAAAAATTCAAATATTTGAAAAAGGGCACCAAGAACATCTTGGCCTTGCCCGCGTGCTCTGTTTTGCCCAGATTTGCATTTTCTCATCAATCTCACTGAATACTTGATGAAATCACACAATCCACATATCAATCTACTCGTTTTCACCTCACGATCATGTCTATGGTCTTTAATTTCATTTATTTTAAGCATGGAATAAGAAATCAAAGAGAAACCTCAAGAACCCTAAAATTTGCATGAAGGCTCAGAAATTCCATACACGATTCAAACAAAACATTTGATTGAGGGAAAACACTCTATGCATGATTATGAACATATGGCCAAATTATTGTGCAGCCAAAAATGGATGGATCATAGAGTTAGAAGAGCTCATGCTTACTTCTTGCAGCTGGTGATCGTGTTTTGTGTTAGAGGTGTTACATCTAGGTTCCAATGACGTGGATAACTTTCCTAGGTGCCAAGTAATGTGCCTGAGTGCTTGGAATGGTTTGAAACAAGCTGGAACTGAAGATGGTAACTCAACTGCAACTTGGTTAAAACCTTGAGCAGTTGGCTGGTGATTTTATGAAATCAGTGTTCCAGATGTTGTTTAAGTGTTTGGATCACTTCTATATGATGTTTATGAAGTGTGTGCGTGATTGGTTTGGTTGAAATTGCTCTCAAACTCAAAACCCGATAGTGACTTGCTTTGGAAGACAATTTTGGAGTGAAAGAAGAGATTTTGAGGAAAGCATCTGTTTGATGGCTTTGGTGTACTCAAACTGATCACAAATAAGCTCTATTTATAGTGAAGCAAGTTTGTTTTGCAAGTAATAGTGAATGGCAACTGCTGCAGAGGTTTGGCCAATGTTGATCAATGAGAATCCAAGTCTCCTCTAGCCATTGACTAGAGGTTAGGGCATAGGCTGCTGGTTCCCTTGGTCTTGGATATGTCTTGACTAAATTCAGTTGGAAATGGCTCAGTCCATGCCACCTTGGTGCATCCATTAAATGCTCCAAAACAAAATTGGAGTCTTGTCCCTCTTTTAGGTATTTCTAGGTTTGGTTTGCTACTTTTGGTTCCAAAGACTTGGGAGGCTTATGGATCAGTGTTTGTCCCTCCTTGGTCTCCCCCTGAGGTGTTCAGATGGATAAGTGTGTTTTTCATTTGCACAAATTTGGAAAATCGAGCAAAATGCACAAATCTGCCTTGCTTTGACAGTTTTCAGCAAGACATATTGCCATTGTCATATCTCATGACTTAAGTGGAATTTGATGGAGTTCTTGGCCATTTTGGAAAGCCCTCATATGATACAACAACTGTTTGATCATAGTTGGTTTTGATACTTTTTGGATCCAAGTGAAAAATGTCCCTACATTTGGAAAAAAGTGAAGGCAGATTCTGACTTAGTGAAAATCTCACTAAGTGTTGGATAAAAGTGACATTTTCACTTTTTGTGATTTTGATTATTCCATAACTTAAAACCCATGAGGAATTGGAATGAGTTGTGTTTGAAGCTTTTGTAGAGGGCCACGAGAGCTACAAATCCACCTTTGGATGGGGAAAAATGGCCTTGTGGTTTAGGAGTTATGATCCTCCAAAGTTGGTACCCTAGCCACTTTGTTCCATAACTTAGAAAATTTCTAAGTTTTTTATGGTTACCCCTTTTACAAGTTATCCCACTTTTCTTGATTTTTCTTGATGAATGATGATTCCAATCACACATTAACATCATTTTAGGGTTAGGGAACCATAATTGATCAAAAGATCAAAAAGTCAAACTTTGACTTTTGGGCACAGTTGACTTTTTATCAGATGAATTCGAAACTGTATGGTCCTCTATGAAATCAAGTCCTTGACCTAAATCAAACTTGATGGATTGATTTCATAGGTGTTATAGGGTGTATTGAATCATGTCCCAAAGTTTGGGAGCATGCCTGGGCCAAAAGTCAAAGATACAATTGACTTTTTCCCACGAAACCCTAATTGTGGGTCTGATGAGCTTGAAACTTGTTGATTAAGCTTCTTGGGTCAATCCATTGGGTAAAAAGTGTTGATCAAACTTGTTGTAAATGGATCAATATGGTGTATTTGAGACCCTCAAATCCTCTCTTGAGGTCTTGGCTCATGTTTTGTCCCAAAAATCAACTTAGGGGTGAATTAGGTCAAGAAACCCTAATTCCTTATTTTTTATGAATGCATCCCCTGAGGCAAAATTGACTTGATGATTGGGTTCATGATTTCCCTTGGAGCATCTTAGGTTATGCTTTAAAGCATTGGCTCATGCCCAGAGGAAAGTTTCCATCTGGAGGCCCTGGTCTACCAAAACCCTAATTTGGTGACACTGGCGATCTTGAGGCTTGATCCACTTGGAATGCTGCAACTTTGTGCTTGATTCTGGCTGTGGGAGTCCTCTTGATCCCTTGTGGATGTTTGAGAGGCTTAGACAAGTTGAAGATCATGTCATTCCTTGATTGATCCTTTGTCTAAGAGCTCAGAGAGGTCTTGAAACCCTAATTTTGATAGTAGTGAAGGCTCAACAATCATTGAGGAGATTGATGAGGTATGATGGTACATCCATATTGTGATGATAACTTTCACAATGATGGGAAATATTAGTGGTCAAAATTTAGGGTATGACACACGGACGCTTTCGCCGTCGTCGAGGACGTCGCTATGGGCGAGCAGGTGCAGAGGGTGGTCTTTCAGCCTCGGGAACACCACCATATCTGCTCGAATTACCATGGGTTAAGGTTCCCCATGTACGAGTTTTCCTTTAAAGAGGCCGGTATTCGTCTCCCCTTCAACAGCTTTCAAGTGGGGGTGTTCAACCGGCTGCACCTGGCGGCATCTCAGCTACATCCTAATGCGCTCGCCTTCATGCGGGCGTTCGAGATCGTGTGCAACTACCTCAACGTCGGGACCACCCTCTCGCTCTTTTTCTGCATCTTCCACCTCCAACAAGCAACTGACCAAGGGCGACATAGCTGGGTCTTCTTCAAACAGCCGAGGAAGCTGTTCTAGGCGTACTCGGATTCTGTTAGGAACTTCTAAGATAGGTTTTACTATGTCATGCCCGCGACGCACGATGCTGTGGGCACACTTTATGACATCGTGACCGACAGTGCCGGGCAGGAGAGGTTTGTGTCCAAGTGCCCCCTGGAGTGGGAGGATACGCACTTCGTGCTTGGTACGGACGAATACCTCGTGAAACCTAGCGAGCTGTCGGTGGAGGACAAAGAAGTGTGCGCAAAGCTGGTCGCGTATCTCGCCGGCTTCAGCCGGGCGGTGTGTATAACTAGGGACGGAAAATCTATCCTCGACTCGCGGGGAAGTGTAAAATTGAGTCCCGTTATATAAACACCAAGGCTCTCCTTGAGTACAAGTCCCCCGATGAGGCCAAGAGGTTTTTAGGTAGGAACCAATTGTTTTGTTCGTGAGTGCACTTAGTATTGTTTCCTTGTGCTAACTTGTATCGTGTTTTCCCTTGCAGCTCAAATGTCGAACGCCACCGAGGGCATCATGAAGATGGCTGCTGAGCGAGCTCCCAAACGAGCTAAGGGCCGTGTTCAGGACATTATCCAGACAACGGTGCTGATCGGTATGACGAGCAACTCGTCTTCTCCACAGTACAGCCAGTCTCCCCCTCCGGAGAGCACCCCTGCCAAGAAGGCAAGGACTGAGGGGCCCGTCCTCGTGGATCTCGAGGAGCCTGTTCTAACGGAAAAGTTCCTGCTGCCCGCCTGTCATCTTCAGCGGAACTTCTTCGGGGGAAGCCCTCCCTTCGTCGATGGGGCCGAGGTGAAGGCAGTTCTGGAAATGGATGGGATGGTAAGGAAAAAGGCGCTTGTCGAGGACCTGGCGGCCATGATCCGAGTCTTCGAGACTGCCTTGATATTAAATGAAGGGACCCCCTCTGTCTCCGAATTGAGGAAGCTAAAGGATGAATACACTGTCCTCGAGAAGGAGAAGGACAAAATTGAGGTTGATTTGCAGGCAACCCAGAACAAGTGCGAGGAACATGCCCGTGTCCTTCACGAGCTGAACGAGGCCAACGCTGCACTGAAGGCGACTCAAGAGGAACGTGACTACCTCCGGACCAGGATTGTAGAGCTGGAAGCTACTACCCGTCTTGTAGAAAATGAGTCGGCCGAGGAAAAAGGTTTCGCCAGCCGTGCGGATTTGATCGCTAAGATTCGAGAGCTTCAACAAGATAGCCTGGAGGCCCTCGAGATAGGTTTCAAAAATGCTGTGGCGCAGGTCGAAGCCGAGAATCCAGGTGTCCAGCTCGCGCTCGACATGATTAACCCATTTATTTGTGTGGCCGATTGTAAGTTGGACCTGCCAGAGGAGGAGGACGGGGAGAATGCTGACCGAATCGAGGAAGAGATCACTGTTTAGTTCCCTTACTTGTTCGGCCTGCGTGCCACTACTTTTTTGATATTTTGTTTGGCCTGCATGCCATTTGTGATGATCTTTGCCCGACCTGCGTGCCAAGGGCCTTTGATACTTTGTAATGTTTGTACGATGGGCTTATGCCCGGTTAATGCTTTGATTTTTGCGTATCTGTGTGTGTGTGATGCTTGTGTATTCGCTATACTTTACATATTTTTGTCTAAGTGATTTGGTGATTTTGGGAATTTGCTCGACTTTGATGTTCCTCGACTGCGTGGAGAGCTGGCCGAGTGGTCGGAGGTGTATTCTGACCTTCAACGAGGCTAAGAGCTGGGTTGAGGTCTTAGCCTCGTGGCATGAACTGCCCATCACGAGCTGGGTGTTCTACCTAATTGGTACAGCGACGACGGAGCTCGATGGAGGTGTCCTCGTCGGATCAAAAGTCCTCGCGCACACACAATGCGGCCCTTGATCACCGTGTTCGTATAGGGGTGTCGCGCTTGTACCTAATCGCGCCCCCGTAATCGCGACGTTGGTTTGTCGCGGGCAGTGTCTAACTGTAGTATTGCTTAAGTTTCTCAGCGTTCCATGGTCGAGCAAGTTCTTCCCCGTGTAGATTTTCGAGGTAGTAGGCTCCTGTCCCCATTTTTGCACGGTCGCGGTACGGGCCCTCCCAATTCGTAGCGAGCTTGCCCTCTCGCGAGTCTTTCTGGTTCCTTTGTAGAACGAGGGTGCCGACCTGAAAATCTCGTCTAATAACTTTCTCGTTATAACGTAGAGTTATTTTTTTCTTAAGTGAGGCCTCCTTGAGGGATGCGCCCGTCCTTATCTCCTCGACGAAGTCGAGCTCTTCCCTCAGAGCTTCGTCATTCGCGTCCTCGTGAAGGGGAGCTTCCGTCCTCCTCGAGGGTTCCCTGATTTCCACAGGGATCACCACTTCCGTTCGGTAGGTCGGACGAAAGGGGATCTCCCCGGTCGTGGAATGCGGGGTTGTTTGGTAGGCACAGAGGACGATGTGTAGTTCCTCGACCCACCGTTGTTTGGCGTCGCCGAGTCGGCATTTCAATCCTCGGAGGATTACTCTGTTCTCTGCTTTGGCCTGCCCGTTCGTTTGAGGATGCTCGACCGACGTGAAGTGCTGCTTCATGCCCAGTTTGGTGACGAAGTCCTGGAAATTCCTGTCGGTGAACTGTGTCCCGTTGTCGGTGACGATCGCTTGGGGCACGCCGAATCGGGTGAGGATGTTCCTCTTGTAGAAGCGGAGTATGTTGAAGGCCGTGATTTTGGCCAAGGCTTCCGCCTCGATCCATTTCGTAAAATAATCCACGCCGACGATGAGGTACTTGTTTTGGTATGACCCCACGATGAAGGGCCCTAGGATGTCCATTCCCCACCACGCAAACAACCATGGGGACGACAATGTTTTGAGCTCGTTTTGAGGGGCAAGGTGCATATCCCCGTGTTGTTGACACCGATCACATTTCTTGACGTGCTCCTTGGCGTCCAGATGCATGGTGGGCCAGTAATACCCCGCTCGGAGAGCCTTACGGGCTAAGGATCGCCCGCTGAGGTGCTGTGCATTGATTCCTTCGTGGATTTCCTGGAGTATACCGGGGACCCTGGTCTCCTCGACGCATCTGAGGAGGGGGATAGAAAACCCGCGGCAGTATAGCTTGTCCTTGACTATTGTGTACGAGTACGCTCGCCGCTTAACTACCCCCGCTTCTTTGGGATCTTCGGGTAGTTTTCCCGTCGTGAGGTACTCGTATACCGGAGTCATCCAGCAATTGCTGTCCCCAATGGCGTTCATGTCCATCTCCTATACGAGTTTGTCGATGCTCGGGTGGGAAAGCAATTCTTGTATGACGGATTTGTTTCTGCCTCTCTTCTTTGTGCTCGTCAATTTGGACAAGACATATGCTCGGGAGTTGGGCTCGCGTGGGATGTGGGTCACTTCTGTGGAGGTGAAGTTTTTCATCTTTTCTTTCACCAAGGTCAAGTATTCGATGAGGCTGTCGTTCTTGGCTTGGTACTCTCCTCGGACTTGCGAGGCTACGAGCTGGGACTCAGTGAAGATTTTGACCTCTTTGGCACCCAGGTCCTCGGCCAGTCGTAGCCCGGCGAGGAAAGCCTCATACTCTGCCTGGTTGTTCGATGTCGGGAAGGATAACTCAAGGGAGACCTCGATCAGGATGCCTTCCTCGTTCTTGAGGATAATTCCCGCCCCACTCCCTTTCGCGTTGGATGCCCCGTCGACGTAGATTGTCCATTTCTGGGATCCGTTGGTCGAAGGTTCCGGGACGGTCATTTCTGCCACAAAGTCGGCCAATACCTGAGCCTTCAAGGATTTTCTTCCCTCGTACAGGATGTCAAACTTAGCGAGTTCGAGCGACCATCTGAGCATCCTACCTACCATATCTGGTCGTCCAAGGAGCTGCCTTATAGGTTGTTCGGTTCTTACGACCACCGTGTGGGCTAGGAAGTAATGGCGCAGCCTCCTGGCTGCAGTGACGAGGGCCAGAGCGACTTTCTCGATTTGCTGATACCTGAGCTCGGGACTTTGGATGGCTTTGCTTGTGAAGTAAATCAGTTTTTGCCCGTCGGGGGTTTTCCGTATGAGGACGGCCCTGACCGCTTCGCTCGTGATGGCGAGATACAAGAAGAGTGTCTCCCCATTCTCTGGCCGTGAGAGGACCGGGGGTTGTGACAGGACTTATTTGAGATGGAGTAACGCCTGCTCGCATTCCTCGCTCCATTCAAACATGGCTTTTTGTCGAAGAAGCTTGAAAAACGGGAGCGCGTATTGTGCGGATTTGGCGACGAAGCGGGAGAGGGCGGTCAGCATCCCGTTTAGTGATTGTATTGACTTCTTCGAGTTTGGAGTTGGGATCTTGGAGAAAGCCCTACACTTTTTGGGGTTGGCCTTGATTCCTCACTCTGTGAGGTATAAGTCGAGGAACTTACCCGCCCGAACGCCGATGGTGCATTTGTCGGGATTGAACCTCATACGGCATCTCCTCGCCATGTCGAATACCTTCTTGAGATGACCGGCGTGGTCGACTTTTTCTGCAGATTTGACGATCATGTCCTCCATATAGACCTCAAGCATGTCACCGATCTCTCCCCGGAAGACTTTGTTCATCATCCGTTGGTAAGTCGCGCCGGCGTTCTTCAGGCCAAAGGGCATTACGTTGTAGTAGTAATTGCTCGACTCGGTCATGAAGGCTGTATGCTGCTTGTCGGCCTTATCCATGGGGATTTGATTGTACCCCTAGTAGGCGTCCATGAAGGACAATAGCTTGTAACCTGCAGAATTGTTGACCAGCTGGTCAATATTAGGTAAAGGATAAGAGTCTTTCGGGCACGCCGGGTTAAGATCGGTATAGTCAATACACATCCTCCATTTTCCATTATTCTTTTTGACAAGTACAACGTTGGATAGCCAGGTTGTGTACCTGGCCTCCAAAATAAAATTTGCCTCTAGGAGGTCTTTTACAGCTTTTTCAGCAGCCTCCGCTTTCTCGGGAGACTGCCTACGGCTATGTTGAACTATGGCCCTAGCGCCTAGATCTATTGCGAGCTGATGGCAAGCCACATCGGGGTCAAGGCCAGGCATCTCGGAGGTGTTCCATGCGAATAGATCAGCGTTCTTCTGGAGGCACGCCTTCAGCTGCTTCTTCGCCAGGTCGGGGAGTCCGGTGCCAATCTTCACGTTCTGGTCTGAATCGTCCCCGAGAGTGATGAGGTCGAAGTCTCCGTCTGGGATGGGGCGCGTTGGGTGGAGAGGCTGCCCGTTGTTTTCCGCCTAGAGGTCGAGGTCCGCTGTTCCACCCTCTTCATGCTCGCCCAGGAACCTGTTGTCGAGGTCGACCGTGTTGACACGCAGGAGTGGCTTTTGCACAGCGTATGGGGATGACTTTGCTCTGGTCTTGGGCCTGGTGTTGATGGAACTCATGCCTTTGACTGCATCATCGAAACACCTCCTAGCCGCGTCTATGTCCCCATGCATCATAACGACCCGACCCCTGGCCATGTAGTATTTCATCTTGAGATGGACCGTTAATGGCACTGCTATGAGTTCGGCTAGGGTGGTTATCCCGAGGATGCAGTTGTAGAGGGACGGACATTCGACCACTAGGAAGCGGGTCTTGACTTGACGGACAGTGTCTTCGGCCCCGAATGTGACCATCAGTTCAACGTAGCCCCATGGTCTGGTGGTGGTGCCGTTGAACCCCTGCAGATTTGAACTGACGTACGGGGTCAGATGTCTCTTGTCGAGCTGGAGAGTCCCGAACAGGTGAGTGTATATGATGTCGACCGAACTTCCCTGGTCGGCAAGGATCCTGCGAACGTCAAAATTCGCAATCTGTGCTCTGACCAAGAGGGGGATGGTGGCGTTGGGCGCTCCGCCCGACAGCTCTTCAAGATAGAAGATGATCGGATTTGATTTCCCCTGCACCTTCTCGAGAGTAGTGGTCTTCGCCGAGGTTGCGGACTCCAGCTCGTCAAATTTCCGCTTGATCGACCCGACAGACACCTTCCCATAACCACCTCCGGATACGACCATCGTCTTGGGGAAACCTTCCCACGTGCTGCGGGCAACGACGGGGTCCTCGTGGGGGGAAGTTTGCCCACATGTTGCGGACTGCCTCTTAGTCCTCGATGCCCTCGGGGATGAAAAAGTCTTCGGGTCGAGTGACGCTGAGGGTGACCTGCAGCCGACTTTCGTCAGGAGGAGGTGTCGTCTCCTCGACGCTTTGGGCTTCCCGGGCACCGGGCCGAGGTGCGTCGCTCTTCTGGGCATACTTATTTAGGTGCCCTTCCTTGATCAGGATCTTAATTGCATCTTTGAGATGGATGCAATCCTCCGTGACATGTCCGTAGCTCCGGTGGAACCTGCAGTACTTGGACTTGTCCGTGTTTGATTTGGGGGTCGTTGGCTTCGGAAAGCAGACGCCTCCTTTCAGAAATTCCGAGTTGGAGTACTCGGAGAGGATTCGCGTGCGGGGAGCGTTGAGCGGCGTGTATTCCGTAAACCGGCCAGCTGGTCCTCTCAGTTCGCGAGAGTCCCGGGGGTGGCCTTCCTTCTTTCTTTCTCCACTGCGTCAGGGAGGAGAGTCTTCTTCTCTTTGGCCGCGGGGGTCTTCCTTGCGCCTCGAGTCGAGGGCGATCTGGGCTGCCTCCGACTCTTCGAACTCGATGTATGACTGAGCTCGTTGGAGAAGGTCCTCCAAACGGAGAGGTCTGCGGAGGCCCACGGACTTGGTGAAATCGGATCCAAGTCGCAGTCCTCGGATGATTAGAAACTTCTTCATGTCGTTTGTCGTGTGGACCTCGACAACCTCCCTGTTGAACCTCTCAATGTAGTTCCTGAGAGACTCGTTCTTCCCCTGGAAGATGCTCTCTAGCGCGGACTCCGTCTTCGGGTGTCGGCGAGATGCCGTGAAATGTTTAGTAAAGCGTTCTCTTAGTTGCCTCCAGGACGTGATCGACCCGGGCGCTAGACTCTTGTACCAGGTAATGGCGCCCTTCCGCAGGGTGGTGGGGAAAAGCCTGCACTTAATGGCTCCCTTGACGTTTCTGAAGTTGAGAATGGCTTCAAAACTTTCGACGTGATCGTCGGGGTCGGCCAGGCAGTCATAGGTCCCTAGTGGCGGGGGTTTCTCCATGCCTGCAGGGATTGGAGCGTCCATGATCTCCCACGACAGAGGGGTCTTCTGGTCGTCGCCGTCGCTTCCGGTTGAGGACCCTGATGGGGATCGGTGTAACACCCCAAAATTTGCCCTCTTACATTTATCTAACTGGCTTATATTTCTTTGCATTTCTTGCATTAGCATTTATGCATGGCATTGGATCTTAGCATGGGATCAAGGTGCTTGGTTCATCTCAAAGGAGTCTCAAGCCTCAAGGTGGTTTGAGGAGTTCATCATATCTTCATAAGGTCAAGAATGGCAAAGGATTTCAAGTGAATCTTTCCCTCCTAACCAGAGGGACCAATTAGGGTTTTGGTTTCAAAAGAGCTTCTTGAAGGGCTTTGTGGATTCAAGCATGCTCTCATGATTCCCATGTGCTCACAAACACTCATAGAGGAAGGCTTGGTTAGTGGTTCATTGTGGAAGATGTTTAGTGGATCAATTGCTTGTAGACCAAGAAAAGTCAACAGTGAGAGGGGAAGTCAAATGTGGAATTTTGAGGTTCTCTTCAGGGTTTTCAAGGTCTCACATCCTCATATGGTCTTCAAGGGTCAAGATTCATGTCATTCTTCAAGAATCAAGAGTTTGTGCAAAAGTTACTAAATTTGGAAAATGACCTATAATGAGAACTTTCCATTTTTGGCAGTTTTTCCATCACATTCAACTTGACTTTTCATCATTAAGGAAGCTTCAAATGAATTTTCCTCCAACATGAAAGTTGAAGATCTTTCTCTCCCATTTCCAAAAAGTACTAGTTTGTCTCCATATCATTTGTGAAACTCAAGTTATGGCTAAGGCAAGGCAAGGTGTTTTTAGGGTTCTTCATATGTACCAATTTTCCACCATTTGCATTTTCATCCCAAACCGTGCCTTATTCATGGTGTATTTAACAAGTAAACAATTTGCAAATTGATTCATATCTCACAAATTAAACCATTTCAAAGCCCAAATCCAATTCAGGTGTGATTAGCAAGTGGAATGTGAGTGAATCATGCTAATTTCATTGCCCATGCACGTGTGAATCAAGTGGTACAACACAAAGTGCATTTTTGCAAAACCACTCAAAACTCATTAACCAAGGGATTAATCAAGTTTTAATTGTGATCAGTGCTCTAATGGGATGTATATAAGCTTACTCATGCCTTCACAATTAGGTCATGCACTCTCATTTGCTCAGATTTGAAATTTTCACTCTCACTTTCTCTCATTCGAATCTCTCTTCTCACAAGGGTTTATGAAGATTTCTTTCCATATTATTGATCTACACACTCCATAGAACAAGAATCAACCACTTATTGAAGCTCATACTGAGGTTTTGGCCATATATGAATTTGAGTTGTTCTTCATCAAATCTCAAGATCCAGCCTGATTCAAGCTTCTATTTGCATTTATTTTGCAAATAGAGCTCAAAAGAGGAAGATTTGCACTCTTACACTGGATTTCTAGGAGTATTTTGCTTGTTTCAAGTTTCAGGTGAGTTGAAATTCATGATCCTAGAACTTAATTTTCTTGTGTGCATTGTGTTCTCTGTGAGTTGCTGATGGTGCTGATGTATTTTATTGTGAATTTGGACGTGTATCATGGCTGTATTGTGGATCTAAAGTTTTTAGATCCAAACTTTCTTGCTTCGATTTGCACAAACCATGTATGATCTGTTAAAACTATTTGCATATTGGTGATCCTTGTGAAATTCTGGTTTGAATGGTGTGCTTGTTTGCAATTTCTGGTGAATTCTGATGTGCAGGTCGCCGGAGGAGACGACCGGAGCTAGGGCTCTGGTGGCTGGTTCATTTTCAGGTCACCGGAGGTTTCATTGGAGGAGACGTAATCTGGACCGTTGGTGGTCCAGATCTGAGGGCTCACGTGTTTCCACGCTTTTTAAAATCTGTGTTTATTTTATTGATTGTGTGTGTGATATTCCATGCTTCTTATCTTGTACCTTTAATCCTAGGCGTTGATCTTGCATGATTTAATTTTGGTTGATTTGATCTGATGCGTGTGATTAATCTGATGGTTTGGATTCTGCCAGCACATTAAAATTCCATGTGCTTCCTCACGTGATTTATTTTAATTTCTGATGGTGTGGATGTGTGCGCGTGTACATTTATTACCATGTACTTTTGATCATGAGCGTTGATCTTGATTACTTGTGGTTTTGTTTGACTGAATATCATGCGTATGATCAATCTTGTGGCTGGTGTGAATTGACTGGGTTTTGTTTCTTTGTTTGGAATCCGCTGATGGATCTTTTGATTTGGGCTTGCTATCCCCACCCCCTGTTCAGCCCATTTTACTTTTTCAACATGTTTCCCTTGTTGTTTGCACCCGCTGGCTTTTATTTTCATTTTATTTCATTTTAATTGTTGCATTTTGCTTTTTAATTTTTAAAAATAGTTTTAAGCATCCAAAAATTATGAAAAAATTCATGAAGCATATTTAGGGTTTTACAAAATTTTGAAAAATTTTATTTTTTATTTTTATTTTATTTTGTGCACCTGAATTAATTGTTTAATTAATTTCTTTTTGGATTGCTTCAATAATGCACACCCTGCCTTGTTGACTTTTGTTCTCATCATCTATACATGATTTGCATCCCATTCTTTTTGAATTTGTTAGAGGACATGTTGAGGTTCATAAAAGTATTTTTGTTTCATTTTTAAAACCTTTTCATATTTCATTTTAGTCCCTCTCTTTTGCATATTGGTTTATGGTTCCTATGTGATCTTTGCTTAATTGTTTGAGGTGCTTAACTTGTGAATTTTTGTGAGATCTTTTGACATGTGATTGGCTTATGACTTAGGTCATTTGAGTTTTAATTTCAAAATTTTTGAATTTCATTTGATATATGTTTGTTCATTTGTGCTTAAATGACTTATGCATGATTATATCTTGACATCTCTTTACACAAGTTGATTTGCCATGCCTAATGGATTGAGTTCCTTTGTGATTCTTTGCATGAACTTTTGGTATGATGTTTAACCCTGGTTGAGGTCCTTTGAGACTTAATTTTGCAATTTGTGAATCATGTTTGACATGTGCTAAGTGTTTGGACTTTGAGTTTCCATTTGTGGATTACTTTGGTGCATGTTTTGAAGGTGTTGCTTGATAATTATCCTTGTATGACTTAAGTTTGGTTTGGTATGATATTGATGCATATGCTACTTCCCCTTGAGTTCCTTACTTGGTTTTCATTTCACTTGAGCATAGTTGAATGCATTTGGTTTGACTTGTATGATGATTATCATTACCTTTCCTTTTGTGGACTTCTTTGGATCATAATGCTTCATGATGTGAATCATTTTTGGATATGTGAATTGTTGATGATAATATGATTTTGGTTCTGACTTGTACTCATCTTCATCTTATTTTTCTCATTTTATTTTGATATGAAGTCCATGTATGCTTAATTGTGCATTCCATACAAGTATGCTTGCCTTTTTTCATGTTTATCTTTGTATGCTTACTTGAATTGTTTTGCGTTGATCTTTGAAATTTTTTAATGATTTGAGTTGGACATTTATGATTTGATGTGCTTGCTGCCCTTTATTGTATCTCATCTTCTCCTTCTCTTTCTCATTCTTCTCTTTCACTCTCTTCCTCCCATGGATCTCAAGACTTGTTTAAGTCTTGGATTCTCTCCCTTTAGAGCTACCTAGTCCAACTTAATTTTTGATTAAGCTTGGAGTAGGATTAGCATTAGGTTTTAGGTAGTTGTCTCTCCTAAGCCTCACTAAGCATAGGTCATCCATGCATGATAACATTAGGACTCTTAGTTTCCCTTTAGAGTTTCCTTTGGGTCTTCTCTCTTTTCATCTCAAAACTTCTTGAAAACACTTAATAAAGATAAAGTGTATTGCGCGCGAGCCTTAAGTGTGGGGAATGAGAAATGAGGGGCTTCCTCTCATCTTTTTAGAGTGCTTAGCGGGCGTCCTGTCTTGGGACGATTCGTTAAGTATTCGTCCCTGTGTCCTAGACTTTGGTGCAATGCAAGTTATGAACTAACTTAAAAAACACTTCTGTCTAAAAAACACAAAAACAAATTCAAATCTTTTTATCCTTCAGGATTGTTTGGTTCCAGACCATTTTCAGAAAAGTGCACGTTACCTTCCGTCTGAGTCGCAAACAGGCATCGACCCTAACTGCCAGACGCGAATCTAACGTCGCTCATAAAAAAACTTACCCATCCGTGGTCGTACCCACGAACTACATTAGCTCTGATTCCTCTCTCTCGTCCGATTGAGGATATGTAGGCACAAGACAGCGATTGTCTTGGTGAGCAACCTTCCCCCACAGTTCTCGTCTGAACTACGTTGACTCTGACTTTCCCATTGCACTGAGGGAGTACGTAGGCCTAGGGCATCGAATATGTCCTACCGAGTCCGTCTTAGTCACCCCCATCCCCGTTTTCTTTTGTTCATCCATAGATAGTAGGATAACTCACCCTCCGTTTAGACAACAAGCGTGGATCCCATCGAGTACGATGGATGCGTGGGGTGCTAACACCTTCCCCTCGCATAACCGACTCCCGAACCCGGACTATGGTTGCGATGACCATGTCTTTCCCCCTTTCTCTTCAGGTTTATGCAGTGTTTCCTTTCCCTCTCTTAGGATAAACACACATTGCTGGCGACTCTGTGTCTTCTGCGCCACTCTCGCGTTTGTACCGTTGGATGCGAATCTTTCGAGAGCGACAGCTGGAGACTCTACTGGGGACTCTGGTTGACCTCTTGCTGGTCCATCACCTTTAGCGAGTTGATCCTAGCGCTTGTTTGTTTTTTCGTTGGGTGTTTATTTGTTATGCTTTATTATGTTGTATATTACTGTTTTACAACTTTTACTGCATTGCATTTCAATTTATTACTGTCATACTGGATATTGCTGTGTTGTGCTGGCGGGTTTCTATTTGGCAGGTTGGGTTGTTCTGAGAGATAAGCCCAATACCCAGGCTTGAGCATACATTCATGACTAGAGTGGAGAGTAGTGGGACCTACGTGCTCGCTTGGTACGTTTGTGTGTTCACAAAATTCACAACCAGACGAGGCTATCTTGGGACGCATTCTGACGTGTGTGTCTTGCGCATGTTAGGGTGTTGATCTAGAGAGCTGTCGACTCTGGTGACCGTTTCTCCGATATCTCAGTTGCGCCTCTCCTCCCGAGATGTGACAGTGGCAGACCACGTTCCGTGGCAAACCCATTGCACATTCTCGATCCGAGGACCCAATGCTGAGGGACTCGCATAGGATGACCTTATTTTTTAGGGGAATCAGTTGAGGCCTCCTCGATTGATGATTATGCCAAACCAGAAATGGTGAACGTATCATCATTTCTCGACCTGAGAGCCCGGGATATTGAGGATCCTCGCCTTTCTAGAACCCTCATGAGAGATGGGATGGGTGTTTGTAGGCTTGCAGGTAACCGAAACCTTCAACCTACCCGGTTTTCTGGATTCCTCATCAGTGCTTGATTATCTGGGTTTCTGGTTATCTCAGTGGTTCGGTATTCTAGAAATCTGGTTTTCTGGGTTGTGGTTCTCGTTCAGTTAACAGCACAGCACATCCAACAGTGGTGCCTTGATCCCATGCTTGCATGTGCATATCATTTTTCTTGCATTCTAACATGTTTGACATTTTTCAGGGCTTGCATCTTACTCTTGATTCCGGTTTTCTGAGGTTACCTCAGCATGGATGTCCAGAGAAAGAAGACTGTTGCTTATTCGTTCCCAGGCCCGACCTTGACGTTGATTCACAAGCTGATTAATATGGCTGGTCCCGGAGTTCGTACATAGTTCGGTGGAGAGTATGGGAGACTTCTGAAGTTTGTCTACAGTATCTCCAAGTATGAGAAGGATGTCATTCATACACTTCTTCAGTTCTATGATCCGTCTTTGCGTTGCTTCACTTTCCTAGACTATATCTTGGCTCCAACGTTGGAGGAGTTCTCATTTATTTTGGGAATCCCCATAAGGCATGACATAGTATTCTTTTCTAAAGAACGCCCTGGGATAAAAGAAATGGCCATTGTTCTTCATATTGGTGAATCCGTTCTGAGCAGTAATATTGTGGAGAAGCAAAGAGCTAAGGGTTTCTTATTGAAGTTCTTGTTTGATCAAGCTTACATACATGTTAAAGAGAAGAATTGGACTGCTTTCCAAGCCATCCTGGCTATGTGCATCTATGGGATTGTCCTGTTTCCCAATGTTCCTGATCTGGTGGATATGCATGCTGTCAGAATCTTCATTTCAAAGAATCCTATACCTACCTTGCTAGGTGATATGTATCACTCAGTCCACTACAAGAATGAAAATAGGCGTGGAAAAACTGTGAGTTGCTGTGCACCACTCTTATCTACTTGGTTTCTGAGTCATCTCCCTGAAGTTGGCACTTTCGTTGATACGAGAGATTCTCTGAAGTGTTCAAAGAGGTTAATGGGCTTGACTGCTGACAACATTGTTTGGTTCAACCATGACTTGCTAGGGATAGAGATTATTTGCAAGTGCGGAGAATTCCCTAATGTACCCTTGATAGGGAGAAGAGGTGGAATTAACTATAATCCTTCCCTTGTTATCAGGCAGTTTGGTTATCCTTTGAGAGGTCCACCTGAAGAGCGAGATATCAGAGAGTCCTTATTCTTCAACGGTGCTGGGGATCAAGAGATGATAAGGAAGATTGTGAATGCTTGGAAGCAGGTGACCAAGAAGGGAAAAACTTCATTTGGGAAATGTAATAACCGGGCTTTTCCTTCCTATGAAAAGTGGATTAAGAAAAGAGCATAAGAGGAGCTTCTTCCCTTCCCGGTGGAACCACCTCTGTATCCTTTGATGATCGAAGCTCCCACGACTGTTGATGCAGAGAAGTACGATAAGTTATGGGTTGAGAAGGAGAAACTCCGAGAGGAGAATCGTGAGCTGGGCAGAGAGGTTGGTCAGTTAAAGCACGAAAAAGGTGAAGCTATCCATGCTGCCAGGTTGAAATCAGAACTCTTGGCCGTGAAGGAGAAAGAATTGTCTAAAGAAGCCACAACCAGAGAGAAAGTGGCTCAAGCGTTGAAGAGCGTTAGCAAGGTCCTTTCGTCCAAAAAGAAAGAGTTAGCTTATGCTATGTCAAGAATTCACAGGTTCCACGACTGTCGGAATACAGCAATTACTTGCAACAGGTTGAAAGAGGACAAGTATCTGGAGCAGAATGAAGGTTTGAAGACAGAGCTTCGAAAAAAGGATAAGGAGATTTTATCAGGGATCTTTGAGAGGAGAGCAGTTGAGGAAAAGCTCAAGGAAACCATGGCAGATATGGAACAGCTGAAGATTCAAGCCGAAGTGAAAAGAGCCAGAAGCGAAGGTCTAAGTTCAGGTGGAGCTTCTGGAGAAGATGATTGGGAATTGCACAGTCGTTATTTAACAGGAATCTTGCACAGGAGGGATCTTTTGATTCAGGAGTTGATTCAGAGACCAGAACATCCTAATACCAAGAAACTTCTCAAGGAAGTGCAGAATTGGTACAAAAAGAATGACGAATGGGGAATTTTAGCACGACTGAGTCTTGATGATATGCTTTAGTTTCCTTGCTGTTGTTTTCTTTGTATTTCCGGGATCACCGCCAGGCTTGTTGGTTGGGGTCTTTGTTTATGCTTATTCAGACTTGTGTTGTAACAGATTCTTATTCTCTTTATATGATCAGGAATTCAGTTCTCTTCTGTTGTTAAAACTGGAATCAAGGGATGGATCGCCTTGATAATGTTCATACATGTTTGCATTTGCATTTGCATAGTCATCTCATTTTTCATTGCAGGTTATCTTGGTTACTCTGGTTTTCTTATGCTCTCTCTTTTTGACAGTCAGGATTGATCAACCAACTCATCGGTATTCTACCAGGCTTAATCAAAGAAGAGTGATGGACAAAGTTCAGGCAGACATGGCAGCTATGCAAGCTCGCATCGATCAATTCATGGAGATGATGTAGGGTGTGGTGCAGTGTCAGAATGAATTCAGAACTCTAGTTCAGCCTTTGGTGTCACAGGTTGATGAAAATGGTATCTTACACGGTGGTCTTCTTAATCGTGTTATTCCTCCGGGCGGAGGTGGTGCTGGTATCAACATTCCTATTCCTGGCGCTGGTGGACAGGGTGGGATTCCTTCAGTGGTTGGAGAAGGAAACACTGTTCGAGCTATCCATGGCCATCGTTTGATGATCAACAGGATGATGTTTTTTCAGTCAGAAGCTTGGACGCTGGTCTTCCTGTGGTCAGTGATGAGAGAATCCGTTTAATCGAGGCGCAACTGAAAGGGGTTGTGAAACAGGATGATTTGGGAATAGATTTGGACGACCTAGGGTTGGTCCTTGATATTGTCATTCCACACAAGATTCAGATTCCTACACTAGAGAAGTACAATGGTTCTACCTGCCCGAGAACTCATGTAAAGGCTTATACCAGGAAGATGGCTGCCCATGCCAAGGACGAAAAGCTAATGATGCACTTTTTCCAAGATAGCCTGTCCGGCGCGTCTTTGGAATGGTATATGGCACAGAAAAGTAGAGATGTACGTACTTGGAGAGAACTAGCTGCAGCTTTTATTAAGCATTACCAGTACAACACAGACATGGCTCCCAACAGAACTCAGCTGTTGAGCATGTCCTAGAAAAATGATGAAAGTTTAAAAGAATACGCGCAAAGGTGGCGTGAATTGGAGGCTAGGGTGCAGCCACCAATGCTGGAAAAGGAAATGTTGGATATGTTTATGGACACACTGCCTAAGCACTATTATGAAAACCTGTTGCCTTGTTCGCTAGGCAAGTTTGCAGTTGTGATCGCGATCGGACAAAAGATAGAGGTTGGAATTAAGGTTGGAAAAGTTTCCAGTGGTGACGGATCGTCCTCCGGGCAGGGAAAGAAGCCGTTTGTGAACTATAAAAAGAAATAAGAAGCCAATTTTGTCTCATCCTATAGGGGAAAGGGGAAACAACAACAAAACTATAACCAGCAGGTGGCTTCCGTGGTTATTCCTGTAGCACTTCCACCTCAAGCAGCGCCTCAACAACAAAACCGAGTTCAACGCCAGTATTCAGCCAGACAAAGAACAATTGATAGACACTTTGATACTCCACCTCTACCATATTCACAATTGTTTCAGCATTTGCTTCAGTTGAAGTTAGTTGAAAAGAGAACTTTGGCTCCTCCTGCTGGTACTCCGCCTCCCGGGTACAATCCTAACGTCCATTGTGATTTTCATTCCGGGGCACCGGGGCATTATCTCGAGGACTGTAAAGCTTTCAAGCATAATGTCCAGGACTTGGTAGATTCAAAGGCTATCAGCTTTGCTAATGATGGACCTAATGTTGTGCAAAACCCGATGCCTGATCACAATGGGCCGAGGGTGAATGCGATAATCGAGGAATGTGAAGCTTTGAATTTGATCATGGATGTTGAGGAGCTGAAAACTCCGCTGGAAGTGGTTAAAAACAGGTTATTGAAGGGTGGCGTCTATCCGGGTTGTGATGAGAATTGTTCAGATTGTTTGACAAAGGACAATGGTTGTGATTCGCTGAAGATGGGTATCCAGAATCTGATTAATGAGGGCTGCTTGCAGTTTGATAGAGGTAATCAACAGAAAGGGGTTGTTAATGATGATGTTGCTACTATTGTTATTCCTTTCAAGACAATTGTAATATCAGGGCCAGCGAGACCAGCGCCGGTTGTTATTTCAAGTCTTAAACCCATTCCGTATGAGAGTTCTAAGGCTATTCCCTGGAATTATGATGCTAGTTTATTTGTTAATGGAAAAAAGCAGGAATTAATGACTACTCCGCCAGTGAGTACTAGTTCAGAGGTTAAAGTTGAGACCGATGCTATAACGAGAAGTGGTAGAGTGCTTACTCCCGTTAATGATCAACCCAGTACTTCTAGTCAAGATAAGGGAAAACAGGCAATGGATGGTTCTGTTCAGACTCCAGTGATTATTGATTCTACAGTAAAGCCAGCAGACAACTCTTTTTCTGAAAATGTAGAGGAGTTTATGAGACTCATCCGGAAAAGTGATTACAAGATCGTGGACCAGTTACATCAGACCCCGTCCAAGATCTCTATTCTGTCTTTCCTATTGTGCTCTGAAGCCCATAGGAATGGTCTTCTGAAGGTTTTGAATGCAGCCTATGTTCCTCAAGAGATTTCTGTTAACCAGCTGGAAGGGGTTGTAGCGCACGTGAATGCGGGTAATGGCTTGGGTTTCACAGATCTTGATTTGACTCCCGCTGGGAGGAATCATAACAATGCCCTGCATATTTCGATTGAGTGTTGTGGTTCAATGATGTCACATGTATTGGTTGATACTGGATCATCGTTGAATGTATTGCCAAAGAAAGCATTAATGAAGTTAGATACCAGGGGACTTATTTGCACACCAAGTGACTTGGTGGTGCGAGCTTTTGATAGCTCGAAGAGATTTGTCTTTGGTGAGATTGTGCTTCCGATCAAGGTTGGGCCGGCAATCTTTGATGCAACATTTTACATAATGGATATTCAGCCAGCATACAGCTGCTTGTTGGGTCATCCTTGGATCCATGGTGCGGGCGCTGTAACCTCCACTTTGCATCAAAAGCTGAAATACATGGTTGATGGTCACGTAGTGACAGTGTGCGGAAAAGAAGACATAATGATTAGTCAGCTGTCAACTTTTAAATACGTGGAAGTGGATGGTGAAATCCATGAGACTTTGTGTCAGGGGTTTGAGAAGGTGAAGGTTTCTGAAGAGGTTATCCAGTCTGAAGCTATAGAGCAGCCTGCAGGGGCAAATCAGCCTGAAGTTTCTATGTCTTCGTTTAAAGACGCCAAAGCTGTGGTTGAAGCTGGTAGCTCACAGAGGTGGGGCCAGGTGGTTGAAGTTCAGGAGAAGAGGAATACATATGGATTGGGATACAAGCCATCCAGGAGAGATGGGGATCCTCCCAAATTCTATGGCCCAGTCCGTTTCACCAGCGTCGGGGTTTTCTTCGACAGTGTTAGTGCCATTGAGGAAGAAGGGGACAGTGATTGTGACATGGATAGCTGGATCCGCCCTTGCGTCCCAGGAGAAAGTCTGTGCAACTGGTCTGCTAAAAGAGTCATTCAAGTGACAAGCTTCGAGTAATTGCTTTGTTTTCCTATTATGTTAATCCTACGTTCTGCCCAAGACGTAGTGATTTTATTTGTAGGGCTTTTAACTGTTGCATGTTATGCTTTATCATCGATAAAGGACTTTTCACACTCAAATATTTTGATCTCTGTCTTTCCGTTTTTATTTTTATGCATTAAAAACCCACATCAAAATGGCAATGTGTTTCTTTTGTTGCATACATAATAATACATACCTCATCAATCATGCAGGTCTTTTTGTTCAGATGACACCGATCATGACTCAGCTATAGCTCGGTATGACTTTGACAATCCAATCTATCAGGCTGAAGAAGAGACTGACGAAGATTGTGAACTGCCCGAAGAGTTGGCCAGATTGTTAAAGCAAGAGGAGAGAGTCATCCTACCTCATCAGGAGGAAATTGAGATTGTGAATCTGGGAACCGAGGACGCCAGAAAGGAAGTAAGGATAGGGGCTGCGTTGGAAGACAGTGTCGAGGAAAGATTGATTGAAATGCTCCGTGAGTATGTGGACATCTTTGCCTGGTCTTACCAAGACATGCCTGGGCTCGATACTGATATTGTCGTACACCGGCTACCACTTAAAGAAGGTTGTGCTCCGGTCACACAAAAATTGAGAAGAACTAAACCGGAGATGTCTGTCAAAATCAAGGAAGAGGTTCAGAAACAGCTAGATGCCAGATTTCTTGCCATGACGAATTATCCTCCATGGGTTGCTAACATCGTGCCCATACCTAAGAAAGATGGAAAGGTCAGGATGTGTGTTGATTACAGGGATTTGAACAGAGCGAGCCCAAAGGACGATTTCCCGCTCCCTCACATTGACGTGTTAGTTGACAATACCGCTCAATATTCGGTGTTTTCCTTCATGGATGGCTTCTCTGGGTATAACCAAATCAAGATGGCCCCATAGGACATGGAGAAAACAACATTCATAACACCGTGGGGAACTTTTTACTACAAAGTGATGCCCTTTGGATTGAAAAATGCAGGGGCAACTTACCAGCGGGCGATGGTGACTCTCTTTCATGATATGATTCACAAAGAGATCGAGGTCTATGTTGATGACATGATTGCGAAGTCACAGACGGAGGAAGAACATCTGGTGAATCTTCAGAAGCTATTTGAAAGATTGAGAAAATTCAGACTGAGGTTAAATCCGAACAAGTGCACCTTCGGGGTGAGATCAGGAAAACTGATGGGGTTTATTGTTAGTGAAAAAGGTATTGAGGTTGATCCTGCGAAGGTAAAAGCCATACAAGAAATGCCTTTGCCGAAAACAGAAAAAGAGGTTTGTGGTTTCTTGGGGAGATTAAACTACATTGCTAGGTTCATCTCGCATATCACAGCCACGTGTGAACCAATCTTCAAGTTGCTAAGAAAAAATCAAGCGGTCAGGTGGAATGAAAATTGTCAAAAGGCATTTGAAAAGATTAAAGAATACTTGCAGGAACCTCCGGTCCTTATGCCGCCAGTGCCAGGAAGGCCTCTTATTATGTATCTTACGGTTCTTGAGAATTCAATGGGGTGTGTGCTCGGTCAGCACGACGAGTCAGGTAGAAAAAAGCATGCCATCTACTACCTGAGTAAAAAGTTTACTGATTGTGAGTCGAGGTACTCGGTGCTGGAGAAAACATGTTGTGCACTCGCTTGGGCAGCTAAGCGTTTGAGGCAGTATATGTTAAACCACACAACCCTTTTGATTTCGAAGATGGATCCGATCAAGTATGTGTTTGAGAAGCAAGCACTTTCTGGGAGAATAGCCCGTTGGCAAATGGTTCTGACGGAATACGATATTCAGTATGTTTTCCAAAAAGCCATTAAGGGAAGTGTTCTATCAGAATATCTTGCCGAACAGCCAATTGAGGATTATCAACCGATGAAGTTTGAATTTCCGGAAGAACATATCATGTACCTGAAGATGAAGGATTGTGAAGAGCCTTTGCCTGATGAAGGACCTGATATTGGATCTCAGTGGAAGTTGGTTTTTGATGGAGCTGTTAATTCATATGGTAACGGAATCGGGGCAGTCATTACGACTCCAAAGGGTTCTCATATACCCTTCACTGCTCGATTAGCGTTCGTATGCACCAACAATCAGGCAGAGTATGAAGCATGCATCATGGGGTTAAAAGAAGCAATTGATTTGAGAATCAAAAACCTCGATGTTTATGGTGATTCTGCGTTGGTGGTTAATCAGATTACAGGTGAATGGGAGACTCGTCAAGCGAATCTTGTTCCATATAACAATTATGCCAGAAGGTTGTTACCTTTCTTTGACAGAGTGAACTTCCATCACATTCCCAGGGTTGAGAATCAGATGGTTGATGTGTTGGCAACGTTGTCATCAATGTATCAAGTGAATCGTTGGAATGAGACTCCTTCAATCAGAATCATGCGCTTGGACAGGCCTGCTTTTGTATTTGCAGTTGAAGGAGAATCAGATGGCAAGCCTTGGTATCACGACATCAAAGTCTTTTTGAAGAGTCAGGAATACCCACCTGGGGCATCTTCCAAGGATAAAAAGACATTGAGGAGGTTATCAGGAAACTTCTTTTTGAACAAAGACGATGTGTTATACAAGAGAAACTTTGACATGGTTTTGCTACGTTGTGTTGATGAACACGAGGCAGGCCTGTTAATGGAAGAGGTTCACGAAGGTTCCTTTGGTACTCATGCCAATGGGCATGCTATGGCAAGGAAATTGTTAAGAGCGGGGTATTATTGGGTGACTATGGAGTCTGATTGTTTTAAATACGCCCGAAAATGTCATAAATGCCAGATTTATGCTGACAAGGTGCACGTACCGCCTACTCCTCTGAATGTTTTGTCGTCACCTTGGCCTTTTGCCATGTGGGGTATTGACATGATTGGGAAGATTGAGCCGACCGCTTCGAATAGACATCGTTTTATCCTGGTGGCTATTGACTATTTCACGAAGTGGGTGGAAGCAGCATCGTATACCAACGTCACCAGACAAGTGGTAGCCCGGTTTATCAAGAAGGACATCATCTGCCGGTATGGAGTCCCGGAGAGAATCATTACTGACAATGGTTCAAATTTGAATAATAAGATGATGAAGGAGCTATGTCAGAGCTTTAAAATCGAACATCACAATTCTTCTCCCTATCGTCCGAAGATGAATGGGGCTGTTGAAGCGGCAAATAAGAACATTAAGAAGATTGTCCAGAAGATGGTGGTGACATACAAAGACTGGCATGAGATGTTGCCTTACGCTTTGCATGGTTATCGTACTTCGGTGCGCACATCAACTGGGGCAACTCCTTTCTCACTGGTATATGGTATGGAAGCAGTTCTACCATTAGAAGTTGAGATTCCTTCTTTGAGAATTCTGACAAACGTGAAGCTTGATGAAACTGAGTGGGTGCGTTCCCGGCTGAATGAATTGAACCTCATTGAAGAGAAGAGATTGAAAGCCATTGCGCATGGCCGGTTGTATCAGAGCAGGATGAAAAGAGCATTTGATCAGAAGGTGCGTCCTCGGTGTTTTCAAACTGGTGAATTAGTTCTGAAAATGATCACTCCTCCTCAAACAGATCACAGGGGCAAGTGGACTCCGAATTACGAAGGGCCATATGTAGTAAGACAGGTTTTCTCTGGTGGAGCCTTATTACTCTCGACTATGGATGGCGAAGATTTTACGTCCCCTGTGAACGCGGATGTAGACAAAAAATACTTTGCATAAAAGAGACCCGCTGAACATAAAAAGAAGGTTCAGGCAAAAATGGGGCATCCTGGCGAACCATAAAAAGAAAAGGTTCGAGCAAAAATTAGGGATAAAAAGAGAAATAAGAATAAACTCGCAAGGTTGAAAACCTGAAAAGGCAACCTTGGCAAAAAAGGGTATCCCGGTGGATTGAAAACCCGAAAAGGGCGATCCAGGCAAAAGTTAGGGATTTAAAAGCAAAGACTACGATCCGCGTTCGATCTGTGATCAATATTCACACTTGGAAAATTCGAAGGAAAGGAATCAGTCCAGTCAGTCATCTTTAAAGGTCAAAGCATCTGCGGATAAACAAGTCATATGGGTTATAGCTGAGTCGAGTCATGGTGGATGTCTGTTCCCCACATTGCCGACATGTGTATTTTCTTTTACTTTTTGCGCAATTACCTCTTTCCAGGAATTGCTTCCAAATGTAAATGCCTATTTACAGGCCAATCCATTCAATAAAATTTGCATTTCACTCAAAAAGCTTTCCATTTGTGTTTTTGTTTTACCTGTTTTGTTTGTGAAAATGCCCGATATTTTTTATAAACATTACATGCTAAAATGTTGAGCTTTATGAAACAAGTTGGAAAACGGTGGCAATTGCTTAGGCGTCAGTCACTATGATGATAATCAAAGTAATCATTTTTGCACATAGACCTTTCTGTTGGTTTTGCAGGATAACAGATGTACCTCCCCAGTAGAGTTGCTCTCCCCAACTTTGAAGTCTGATCGTCCTCAGCAGTTTGATGCTCTCCCTAGTCAGAGTATCGAGGACCGTCTTCCTCAATAGAGTATAAAGAAGTGATTTCCCAAGCGGAGCCGTTGAGGACCGTCCCCCTCAGCAGGGTATTAGAGGTTTACCCTCAGCCAGAGTTATTATTTGGCTCATCTTTCCTCAGCAGGAGTGCAGAGGGTTGTATACCCAGCCGAGGTTGTGTTTGGATTATTATTCCCCAGCAAGCATTCATAGGTTGATTGCTCTAAGGTGGATTTTGTTATCTCCAGCAGGAGATTCGTGGATAAGGATGTTATTATCCCCACAAAGTCCTGGGGTCTACTTTCCTCAGTTGGTTAGAAAGTATAGTCTCACCGACAATAGTTAGATCTAATCCCCAGCAGGTTGAGGGTAAAGTTATTTCCCTAGCAGCAGATTAAGCTCACCGACATCCCCAAGCAGAGTATGGTGGTGAATGGTATCCCCAGCAGGTCTTGAGCCCAATCGTTTTTGGCAGGCGTCAAATCCAAGTTCTGAAGTATTTGGTGATCCCCGACGGAGGAGTTTCTATCTTCAGTATTCATCTCCCTCCCCAGCTGAGTGGGTATCCTATCAGAGTTTCGTCCATCTCCAGCAGAATTATTGATCTTGATATCCCCCGGCTGAGTGGGTATCCTATCAGAGTTTCGTCCATCTCCAGCAGAGTTATTGATCTTTCCATCCCCAACGGAGTGGGTTTTCTCTCGGAGCTTTCATCTCCAGCAGAATTTGTGATCAATGTCTTTCTTAGCAGGGTCTCTCATTTCAGAGGACAATTTATTTTTTTCGTCCCCAGTGGAGTTTGCCTTCGCCTTCATTATTTATTTTGCTGAGGCACCTCTTTTGCATTACATAAGCATTCTTGAATGGCATCCTCCCAAACGTGTAGCATTTCCATTTCGTATGGAGCATTACGGAAAAATTCAAACATATGCATTCGAAGCATAAGTCGGGTTTGATATCCTTTACCAGTTCCTTTCCCTAGCAGAAAGGGACATGATTCAGGAGATTTTGTTCAAACATCACACCGCAACCAGTGGATTCGTCCTCCTTGTCGGTCCTCCTTACGCTCCCCCCGCAGAGTGGCCTATTTAGATTTCTCTCTTCCCCAGCGGATTCATCTTTGTAGATCTGTTGATTCTACTTATTTCAGGTTTGAAAGTCCATCTTTTCGAGTTCGCCTTCGACCGTCTTCTTTTATCCCAACAATTGGTTGGTATCTTTTCTTGGTTATCCCAACTATTGGTTGGTACCCTTCTTTTATCCCAACTATTGGTTGGTATCTTTTCTTGGTTTTCCCAATTATTGGTTGGTACCTTTCTTTTATCCCAACTATTGGTTGGTATCTTTTCTTGGTTATCCCAACTATTGGTTGGTACCCTTCTTTTATCCCAACTATTGGTTGGTATCTTTTCTTGGTTATCCCAACTATTGGTTGGTACCCTTCTTTTATCCCAACTATTGGTTGGTATCTTTTCTTGGTTATCCCAACTATTGGTTGGTACCCTTCTTTTATCCCAACTATTGGTTGGTATCTTTTCTTGGTTATCCCAGCTATTGGTTGGTACCCTTGTTTTATCCCAACTATTGGTTGGTATCTTTTCTTGGTTATCCCAACTTTTGGTTGGTACCCTTCTTTTATCCCAACTATTGGTTGGTACCCTTCTTTTATCCCAACTATTGGTTGGTGTCTACTGTGTCTAAGTCCACTTTCGGTTATCAAACACTTACCTTTGATCCCCACAGGTTGCAAATTTCCGGGTTCTTTTTTGTATTCAATCACCTTCTACCTTAAATGTCTGAGAGCCGTTGCTATCACCCTTTCAGGTCCAAGTTGATTGAATAGGGGCAGCTGTAACACCCCAAAATTTGCCCTCTTACTTTTAGCTAACTGGATTATGTTTCTTTGCATTTCTTGCATTAGCATTTGTGCATGGCATTGGTTCTTAGCATGGGATCAAGGTGCTTGGTTCATCTCAAAGGATTCTCAAGCCTCAAGGTGGTTTGAGGAGTTCATCATATCTTCATAAGGTCAAGAATGGCAAAGGATTTCAAGTGAATCTTTCCCTCCTAACCAGAGGGACCAATTAGGGTTTTGGTTTCAAAAGAGCTTCTTGAAGTGCTTTGTGGATTCAAGCATGCTCTCATGATACCCATGTGCTCACAAACACTCATAGAGGAAGGTTTGGTTAGTGGTTCATTGTGGAAGATGTTCAGTGGATCAATTGCTTGTAGACCAAGAAAAGTCAACAGTGAGAGGAGAAGTCAACTGTGGAATTTTGACGTTCTCTTCAGGGTTTTCAAGGTCTCACATCCTCATATGGTCTTCAAGGGTCAAGATTCATGTCATTCTTCAAGAATCAAGAGTTTGTGCAAAAGTTACTAAATTTGGAAAATGACCTATAATGAGAACTTTCCATTTTTGGCAGTTTTTCCATCACATTCAACTTGACTTTTCATCATTAAGGAAGCTTCAAATGAATTTTCCTCCAACATGAAAGTTGAAGATCTTTCTCTCCCATTTCGAAAAAGTACTTGTTTGTCTCCATATCATTTTTGAAACTCAAGTTATGGCTAAGGAAAGGCAAGGTGTTTTTAAGGTTCTTCATATGTACCAATTTTCCACCTTTTACATTTTCATCCAAAAGGACTTGTAATCACTTCAATTGCTTTAAGTTATATTGTACCATCAAAGTACAAGCCATGAGCACCAATTTTGACCCTTGTTTCATGCCAAACCGTGCCTTATTCATGGTGTATTTAACAAGTAAACAATTTGCAAATTGATTCATATCTCACAAATTAAACCATTTCAAAGCCCAAATCTAATTCAGGTGTGATTAGCAAGTAGAATGTGAGTGAATCATGCTGATTTCATTGCCCATGCACGTGTGAATCAAGTGGTACAACACAAAGTGCATTTTTGCAAAACCACTCAAAACTCATTAACCAAGGGATTAATCAAGTTTTAATTGTGATCAGTGCTCTAATGGGATGTATATAAGCTTACTCATGCTTTCACAATTAGGTCATGCACTCTCATTTGCTCATATTTGAAATTTTCACTCTCACTTTCTCTCCTTCGAATCTCTCTTCTCACAAGGGTTTCTGAAGATTTCTTTCCATATTCTTGATCTACACACTCCATAGAACAAGAATCAACCACTGATTAAAGCTCATACTGAGGTTTTGGCCATATACGAATTTGAGTTGCTCTTCATCAAATCTCAAGATCCAGCCTGATTCAAGCTTCTATTTGCATTTATTTTGCAAATAGAGCTCAAAAGAGGAAGATCTGCACTCTTACACTGGATTTTTAGGAGTATTTTGCTTGTTTCAAGTGTCAGGTGAGTTGAAATTCATGATCCTAGACCTTAATTTTCTTGTGTGCATTGTGTTCTCTGTGAGTTGCTGATGGTGCTGATGTATTTTATTGTGAATTTGGACGTGTATCATGGCTGTATTGTGGATCTAAAGTTTTTAGATCCAAACTTTCTTGCTTCGATTTGCACAAACCATGTATGACCTGTTAAAACTATTTGCATATTGGTGATCCTTGTGAAATTCTGGTTTGAATGGTGTGCTTGTTTGCAGTTTCTGGTGAATTCTGATGTGCAGGTCGCCGGAGGAGACGACCGGAGCTAGTGCTCCGGCGTCTGGTTCATTTTCAGGTCACCGGAGGTTTTATTAGAGGAGACGTAATCTGGACCGTTGGTGGTCCAGATCTGAGGGCTCACGTGTTGCCACGCTTTTTAAAATCTTTGTTTATTTTATTGATTGTGTATGTGATATTCCATGCTTCTTATCTTGTACCTTTAATCCTGGGCGTTGATCTTGCATGATTTGATTTTGGTTGATTTGATCTGATGCGTGTGATTAATTTGATGGTTTGGATTCTGCCAGCACATTAAAATTCCATGTGCTTCCTCACGTGATTTATTTTAATTTCTGATGGTGTGGATGTGTGCGCGTGTACATTTATTACCATGTACTTTTGA
Organism: Lathyrus tuberosus; assembly: GCA_022829125.1. Lineage (NCBI taxonomy): Eukaryota > Viridiplantae > Streptophyta > Magnoliopsida > Fabales > Fabaceae > Lathyrus > Lathyrus tuberosus. Next base: position 304,155 of record JALAZF010000833.1, read on the forward strand.
TCATGAGCGTTGATCTTGATTACTTGTGGTTTTGTTTGACTGAATATCATGCGTATGATCAATCTTGTGGCTGGTGTGAGTTGACTGGGTTTTGTTTTTTTGTTTGGAATGCGCTGATGGATATTTTGATTTGGGCTTGCTATCCCCACCCCATGTTTAGCCCATTTTACTTTTTCAACATGTTTCCCTTGCTGTTTGCACACCCCTGGCTTTTATTTTCATTTTATTTCATTTTAATTGTTGCATTTGGCTTTTTAATTTTTAAAAATAGTTTTAAGCATCCAAAAATTATGAAAAAATTCATGAAGCATATTTAGGGTTTTACAAAATTTAGGAAAATTTTATTTTTTATTTTTATTTTATTTTGTGCATCTGAATTAATTGTTTAATTAATTTCTTTTTGGATTGCTTCAATTATGCACACCCTGCCTTGTTGATTTTTGTTCTCATCATCTATACATGATTTGTATCCCATTCTTTTTGTATTTGTTGGAGGACATGTTGAGGTTCATAAAAGTATTTTTGTTTCATTTTTAAAACTTTTTCATATTGCATTTTAGTCCCTCTCTTTTTCATATTGGTTTATGGTTCCTATGTGATCTTTGCTTAATTGTTTGAGGTGCTTAACTTGTGAATTTTTGTGAGATATTTTGACATGTGATTGGCTTATGACTTAGGTCATTTGAGTTTTAAGTTCACAATTTTTTAATGTCATTTGATATATGTTTGTTCATTTGTGCTTAAATGACTTATGCATGATTATATCTTGACATCTCTTTACACAAGTTGATTTGCCATGCCTAATGGATTGAGTTCCTTTGTGATTCTTTGCATGAAATTTTGGTATGATGTTTACCCCTGGTTGAGGTCCTTTGAGACTTAATTTTACAATTTATGAATCATTTTTGACATGTGCTAAGTGTTTGGACTTTGAGTTTCCATTTGTGGATTACTTTGGTGCATGTTTTGAAGGTGTTGCTTGATAATTAACCTTGTATGACTTAAGTTTGGTTTGGTATGATATTGATGCATATGATACTGCCCCTTGAGTTCCTTACTTGGTTTTCATTTCACTTGAGCATAGTTGAATGCATTTGGTTTGACTTGTATGATGATTATCATTACCTTTCCTTTTGTGGACTTCTTTGGATCATAATGCTTCATGATGTGAATCATTTTTGGATATGTGAATTGTTGATGATAATATGATTTTGGTTCTGACTTGATATGAAGTCCATGTATGCTTAATTGTGCATTCCATACAAGTATGCTTGCCTTTTTTCGTGTTTATCTTTGCATGCTTACTTGAATTGTTTTGCATTGATCTTTGAACTTTTTTAATGATTTGAGTTGGACATTTATGATGTGATGTTCTTGCTGCCCTTTATTGTATCTCATCTTCTCCTTCTCTTTCTCATTCTTCTCTTTCACTCTCTTCCTCCCATGGATCTCAAGACTTATTTAAGTCTTGGATTCTCTCCCTTTAGAGCTACCTAGTCCAACTTAATTTTTGATTAAGCTTGGAGTAGGATTAGCATTAGGTTTTAGGTAGTCATCTCTCCTAAGCCTCACTAACCATAGGTCATCCATGCATGATAACATTAGGACTCTTAGTTTCCCTTTAGAGTTTCCTTTGGGTCTTCTCTCTTCTCATCTCAAAACTTCTTGAAAACACTTAATAAAGATAAAGTGTATTGCGCACGAGCCTTAAGCGTGGGGAATGAGAAATGAGGGGCTTCCTCTCATCTTTCTAGAGTGCTTAGCGGGCGTCCTGTCTTGGGACGATTCGTTAAGTATTCGTCCCTGTGCCCTAGACTTTGGTGCAATGCAAGTTATGAACTAACTTAAAAGACACTTCTGTCTAAAAAACACAAAAACAAATTCAAATCTTTTTATCCTTCGGGATTGTTTGGTTCCAGACCATTTTCAGAAAAGAACACGTTACCTTCCTTCTGAGTCGCAAACAGACATCGACCCTAACTGCCAGACGCGAATCTAACGTCGCTCATAAAAAACACTTACCCATCCGTGGTCGTACCCACGAACTACATTAGCTCTGATTCCTCTCTCTCGTCCGATTGAGGATATGTAGGCACAAGACATCGATTGTCTTGGTGAGCAACCTTCCCTCACAGTTCCCGTCCGAACTACGTTGACTCTGACTTTCCCATTGCACTGAGGGAGTACGTAGGCCTAGGGCATCGAATATGTCCTACCGAGTCCGTCTTAGTCACCCCCATCCCCGTTTTCTTTTGTTCAGCCATAGATAGTATGACAGCTCACCCTCCGTTTAGACAACAAGCGTGGATCCCATCGAGTACGATGGATGCGTGAGGTGCTAACACCTTCCCCTCGCATAACCGACTCCCGAACCCGGACTATGGTTGCGATGACCATGTCTTTCCCCCTTTCTCTTCAGGTTTATGCAGTGTTTCCTTACCCTCTCTCGGGATAAATACACATTTCTGGCGACTCTGTGTCTTCTGCGCCACTCTCGTGTTTGTACCGTTGGATGCGAATCTTTCAAGAGCGACAATCGGTGGTGCCGACCAGGTCCCTGTCGTGGAGGGGAGTTCCTGGAACGGTCCCTCGGCCTCTCTTCGTCGGTTTTGCTTCTCTTGGTAGTCTAGGAGTGCTTGGGTTCTTTCCGAGGCGGGGCATGATGGAGCTTCTGGGAGGTTTCTGGCTAGGTACGCTCCAGGCGTGGCCGGCGGCCCTCGCGCACCAGTGAGTTGGTCCGAGATTCCGCCCGGGGAGTCCTTCGGGGTGAAGGAGAATGACGAGGTGAAGGTGGGCAAAGATTTCTTCGCGGGGAAGATCGCCGTGCTCGCCCTCGCTTGAGCGCTTCAATTTTGAGATTCTTGGGCATGATCAGCTGGTTAGTCTAGTTGACCAAGGCAAATAGGGCCACGGTGGTCGGATCTGCATTAGGCGAAGGAGCAACTGGCTGGAAGACGACTTGCTGGTCGTCCTGATGGGCGGCGTCGTATGCCGCATCTTCGGAGTCTGAGGAGGCGGTCTGCCCGTATCTTACGTCGCCTTCTTCGATGTTGAGGGCAGCAACGTCCTCACGGTGGTTTCCGTTCTCGAGTTGCGCGAGTACGGTGTCCAGAGCTTTGTTCACAGACGGGTTGGCCATGCTGGTGATGAACGAAGAAGTTGCTTTGGTTTATCGTTGAAGGAAAAATGGGTAAGCAGTGTTTCCCACAGACGGTGCCACTGATCGTACCTGGATCAGACAGTTAGGTAGTGGCCAACAATGTCGTGAAACCTTCAGCTCTGGTGATGGTGAGACTGCGGGGGGGGGGGGGGGGGTGTACCTGCAAGGTACTCCGACGCTCAAGTCAGGAAAAGTCAGAGAAAGCAAGTACAGAAAATAGGTGTGAGTTTAGAATGTGAAGTAACCTGACCCTCTTAAGTGAGAGGGTATTTATAGAGAGCCCCCAGCGCGGGGCCAACAGTTACTTGCACTGGGCTAGATTGCAAGGCCCAATCCAAGTAACTGCCAGGGCTTACGTGGTGTAGTGAAGACCAGTACGTGGTCTTTGCCCTGGGGTAACGGTCCCGAGATCTCCCGAAATAGGGCAGACTGATTCCTTCGGGAGTGGGAAGTTACAAGAGAACGTGTCCTCGCAGGGAGGCTTATGGGTGTCGAGGAGAACCAAGACCTGCAAGACTTGGTGTCTCTGCTCGACGGGTTCAGGTGTACGTGTGCTCGACCCTACTGATGGCCGTTACGTGCTCGACGTAGCCAGTTTACATGGGCCTTGTTGGGCCAGCCGGGGTCGTGCGGGTTGGGCCTGCCCGTCTGAAGAGCCCTCCCCGACAATGAGTTTCTGCACAATGGTGGTGGCTTCCCTGTGACCGATGAGTTTGCTCGGCAATGCTGGAGACGTGCTCGGCATTAAGTATTGTATTGGCCTCATTGGGCCTTATCAATATTGGGTTCGACCTGCCCGACGGCGGGGCAGGTGTTGGCCCATTCCGGAACACCATCGTTGATGACTATTCCTGAAAGCTATGGGTATTCATTCAAAAGACGAAGTATGAAACTTTTGAGAATTTCAAAAGTTGGAAGGTTCTGGTCGAAACTCAAACTGGCAGAAAGGTTAAGAGGTTGAGAACCGACAATGGCCTTGAGTTCTGCAACTAAGTGTTCGACAGTTACTGTGTTGAGTCTGGGATTGCAAGGCATAGGATTGTAGCAGGTACTCCTCAACAAAATGGCTTAGCTGAGAGATTCAATCAAACAATCCTTGAAATGGTTAGATGCATGTTGGTTAGTGCTGGATTGAAGAAGGTGTTTTGGGCAAACGCTGTTTCGACAGCAGCTTATCTGATAAATAGATGTCCCTCGACTGCGCTGGGAATGTAGACACCTGAAGATGTTTGGTCGGGTCATCCACCACATCTCGACAAACTGAGAGTATTTGGCTGTTTAGCCTATGCTCACATTAGGCAAGACAAGGTCGAACCTAGAGCTCTGAGATGCATGTTCCTTGGATATCCTGAGGGAGTCAGGGTTATAGGCTGTGGTGCCTAGAACCAGGTCACAGAAGATGTATCACAAGTTGTGATGTAGTTTTCAATAAAGTTGAAATGGCGTTCAAGAAAACTGGTGATGTTGGTCGAAGTGCAGAAATCTCTGAAGAGGAGCTGGAACAGGTAGAGATGCCTGTTGAGGTGGAGCATAGTGATGCTGAAGTGCATAGCCCAGATGAAGTCGATGAAGAAGAGCAAGATGCTGAAGAGGTTAAGGAAATTGTCGATGACTACCTACTGGCAAGAGATAGGTCGAGAAGAGTCATCATGCCACCTCAAAGACTTGGTTATGCAGATCTTATAGCCTTTGGCTTAATCTCTGCAAGTGAGGTACTTGACGAAGAACCTAGAGATTACAAGGAAGCTACAAGGAGTCGAAACAAGACTAAATGACGAAAAGCCATGGATGACGAGATAAAATCTCTTCATGATAATAACACTTGGGAGCTGATTAAGAAACCTGTAGGAGCTAGGTTAGTCAGTTGTAAGTGGATTTCAAGGTCAAGGAAGGAATCGAATGAGTGATGTCGGAGCGCTTTAAGGCGAGGCTGGTTGCTAGGGGGTTCACTCAGAAAGAAGGAGTCGACTTCAATGATGTGTTCTCACCTGTTGTAAAGCATAGATCCATTCGAATGCTGTTGGCCATGGTGGCAAAGTTCGACTTGGAACTTGAGAAAATGGATGTGAAGACAACATTTCTGTATGGTGATCTAGATGAAACGATCCTGATGCGTCAACCTGAAGGGTATGCAGAAAAGGGTAAAGAAGATTATGTGTGCAAGCTGAATAGGTCTTTGTATGGCCTGAAAGAATCTCCTCGACAGTGGAACAGGAAATTCGACAAGTTCATGGCACACATTGGTTTCACTAGAAGTCAGTTCGATCACTGTGTTTACTTCAGATTTCGACCTGGAAACTCACTTGTTATGTTGCTGCTGTATGTGGATGATATCCTCATAGCTAGCAACAGTGTTGAGGATGTAACGAAGGTGAAGGCTGAACTCAATAAGGAGTTCGAAATGAAGGATCTGTGAGCTGCAGTCAGGATTCTTGGGATTGACATCCGGAGAGATAGAAACAGTCGAAGCTGTGCTTATCTCAGGAGACATACCTACGAAAGCTTCTCGACAAGTTTGGTATGTCGAATTCAAAGCCTGTTGTGACACCTACAAATCCTCAGTTTAAGCTTAGTAGTACTCAAAGTCCGAGTACTGAAGTTGAAAGAATCTATATGAATAGCATTTCATATGCTAGTGTAGTGGGTTATTTGATGTATGCTATGGTCTATACGAGGCCAGACATAGCATATGGAATGAGCCTTGTGAGCAGGTATATGGCCTATCCTGGAAAGGTGCACTGACAAGCTGTAAAGTGGATTCTCAGGTACATAAATGGGTCTTTGAAAAGAGTCTTGATTTATGGTGGAGCCTGTGGTGGTGATAACATAGTCGAAATCGAAGGATTTGTTGACTCTGATTATGCAGGTTGTATGGATTCTAGAAAGTCTATTTCTGGATATGTTTTCACAATGTTTGGCACAACAATCAGTTGGAAAGCGACGTTTCAGAAGATTGTTGCCTTATCAACCACTGAAGCTGAATATATTTCCCTCACTGAAGCTGTGAAGGAAGCATTGTGGCTTGAAGGTTTTGCAAAGGAGCTGAAACTTCAAGGTCGAAGTATCACTGTTAAATGTGATAGTCAAAGTGCAATACACCAGTCGAAGAATTCAGCCTATCACTGTTTAGGTTTCTTGGGCTGCAAGTTACCTAGTTAGTCTATAAATAGGCTAGTACACTCAGTTTGTTGAGTGTGACAAATTGTGATATTCACTTGTAATCATTTGTGACTTTAATGAGAAAGTGAATGGTAAACATAATTTATTTGTCCATTCCTTGTTGTTTCTTCTTCTTCTTCTTGTTTTATTTTTTCCGTTAACCCTCGTTTTGGTTCTTCATCATCAAAAAACCATTTATACTTGGTACAAAGACATCGTTTTTTACAACAGTTTCAAACCGTTATACAATTTCAATATTAATCAATTACTACAATACACTCTTTTCTCTCTTACACACTGTTGGTTGACAATGGAACATGTTATATATTGTTGGGCATCAGTTAATACTCTTTTAGAACAGTGCTTAGAGAGACCGTTAATCATACACTTAAAAGCCTTTAAGAAGATTCAGTGACAATTCATAATTCATAATTTGAAGTTACTAAACTTTAGTAACTATGGAGCAGTTCAAAAGAGGTAACTAATTAACATGATCACAGCAAGTTAACTGCTGTATTGACATAAATTAACGATGAATCTATAACTGTTTTATAAATCAGATTTAGTGTGTTAGCCAGGGATGGTAATAGTGAATAAATATACATAAATATTTGCACGGAGTTGAGAGTGTCTAACATGTTGTCAATTTGACATACCTGCATGTATTTCTTCTTATCTTTTTCTAGATTCTGATATAAAATTTAAAGTTAACTAAATAAAAGGGCCAAAATAATATTTACCGTAGTATTTTGCATTAGTCCAAAATATTTTTTATTAGATACAAACTTGTAAGGATATCCTGTGTAGTATCACTGGAAACAAGCTGGAATAGAACACTGCAAATGTCAAGATAAAGATAATAGTAAACAATGCGTGATTTTCTATAAGAAAGTCAGTATAAGATAGTAACGTGTACAAAAAATAGCTCAATACAATAGTGTAAATAAAATAACTTCAATGAGAGACGGGGATTGCAAGATTTATCATTTCAAGTGATAGATTTTCTTTTCCTGTGTGTTTGTAGGTTGATGCTACAATGAGAGATGGGGATTGCAAGATTTATCATCTATTCTTATGAGGTATTTGTGCAATAATATTCTATGTTGAAATGCATGTGTGTGTTTGGCTGCTGCATGCTTGTGTTACTTCAACTCTTGATTTCATATTCTTCCTAATTTGAACTGAACTTTTGGCAGCCCAACTGTTACACAAAGGTTATATATGCAAAGCGGCATATAAATGCTGGAGAAGAAATTACATACAATTATAAGTTTCTTTTGGAGGAGAAAAAGATTCCTTGCAACTTTAGTTCCAAGAAGTAAGATTATTATACTTTATGCTCTTCCGTTTCTTTGCATAATATGTCCTACAATTTTATTGGTGCTGTTCCTAAATATTTTAATTGCATTTATTTAATCTATATGATGCACAGACACGCCACAAGTGTACCGGATACAGATTGTATCTGATATGGCAATATGTGATTCCTTGAAAACGAGTAGGGGGATGAGTGGATGTATTATATTGATTTAATCTATATGATGCACAGACACGCCACAAGTGTACCGGATACAGATTGTATCTGATATGGTATTATGTCAATATTCTAATATAGGGAGATGAATTTGAAAAGTTCTTTAAGTCAAGTTCCACATTGTGTGTTAGTTGAAAAAATTCATTAGTCTCACATTGTTTAGGTGAGATATATTTCATTCCTCACTTCATTATATAAGAAAATTCTCTATTTCATTCCAAAATACACCAAAAACTTATTTTGAGCTTTTCTTTTTTCACTCTCATAACTTAGGAGTCAGCGCCTTTTGAATTGTCGAAGTGTCAACTTCTCCTCCTTTTTTTCTACTCGTTGAATTTTACGAGTATTTTCTTGAATTCTCTTTAGAGAATTATGTTAATTTCTCCTCGTTTGAGTTGAGAAATTATTAGTATAATTTTTGGATTCTCTTTAGAGAATTATTCGAATTTCTCTTTGTTTGAGAAATCATTTTTGAGTGGTCAAATGACCATTATTGAATTCTCTTTGGAGAATTATTGGAATTTTTCTTGATTTGAGAAATTATTATGACTGGTCTTTGTACCATTAGATGGTGTATTTCTAGACCGATTATTCTGGAGACGGCGCGATAGTTCGACTGTTTTGCATAATTTTCAGCAGTGCCGCGAAACGTCTTAAAGAGAGCGACCTAGTTCGCGATTCGACCCGGTAATTTATTCTGTGGCAAATTTTCAAAACCGTGAAACAAGTTTAAGACGTTTCAAATTGCCATGACTATCGAAGAAATCATTAGTACTTTTGCGGATGTTGTCTCTAACAAACCATTCAAGTTTGAGGGAAGTCACTTCAAATGTTGGCAACAAAATTTGCATTTTTTTTTTAAAACAGGTTGCCAAAGTTATTAACGATGATATTCCTGTTGCTCTTTATGGAATAACCGAGCAAATTAACAGTAAGAAATCTGTGGATTCAGATGGAACACTTAATAATGTTGAAGCTGAATTTGCTGCACAGAAAAGAATGATTATCTCTACAAATGATATGCAATACTACGAAATCTATTTGGGAGGCTTTACAAAAGAAGTATGACACCGAAGAAGCTGGAATAAAGAAGTATGTCGTTAGTCGCTACTTAAAGTATCAGATGGTATAAATGAAAGGTGCGTGGAGGCTCAATGTTATGAACTTCAAAAGATTGCTTATGAGATCATCACAAAAGGTATGCGTTTAGATGAACAATTTTAAATTGCTTTTATTATTGACAAATTTTCCCTAGTTTGAAAGTTTTTAAAAAAGTTATGCTTTACCACAAAACAAAAGAATTTTTAATTGAGAGCCTGATTATTCGCCTTCTAGTTGAAGAAGAATCTCAAAGACAAAATAGAAAAGAAAAGTCTTGGTTGTTTCAAAGAACAAAAAGAAATTCGTTGTAGTTCTGAAGCCATTTGACAAATGATTAAAGAATCAAAACCACAATGTTGTGAACTGAATTAAGAATGAGGACCCTTCAAGGGCCCTAATCACTCCAATTGATAGACAACAATCATCACCATAAAGAAATGACACTAGTGTTTTCTTTTGCTTCAATTGTGGAAAACCAGGTCATATGATTAAGAAATGAAAGACTGAGTTTAAACCTTGTGTTTCCCCTAATGCATAGGCTAACCTGATTGATGATCAAATTTACTGCTTTGATCACTAAAATCAACATGATTAGTGAATCTCATGGTTGGTGGATGGACTTTGGCTCCTCTCGTCATGTCTGTTATGATCGTGCAATGTTTAAAACATACACGAATAAGAAAGTGTTCTTGAGAGTTGTCCACACCACTAATGTTGTTGGTATTGGAGAAGTGGAATAATGTCCATCTCTGAAAAGACTTTAATCTTGAAGGATGTCATGTATACTTTAGAGATTATAGAGAATCTTGTTTCTGGTTTTCTTCTAAATAAGACAGGGTTGAGTCAGTCTATTGGGGTATATTTGTACACAATCACTAAAAATGATATTTTTGTGAAATTACTATGTTTAAGACTTTTGTTAATGAAATTGAAATTCAATTTAGTACCAAGATTAAGATACTTCATAGTAATAAGGGAACTGGATATTGTTTCAGTTTATTTAATGATTTTTATATTAAACATTGAATTGTACATGAAACGACTGCTCCATATTCTCCTGAAATGAACGGTAAAGTAGAAAGAAATAATATAACTCTTACTGAACTTGTTATTATGATGAATTCTGGTGCTGCACCTCACTGGTGGGAGAAATTTTATTGACTGTTTGCTATGTCCTGAATAGAGTTCCTAAGTAAAAAAGTAAGATCTCTCCTTATGAGATATTAAAGAAAAGACAACCAAACTTATCTTATTTAAGAACTTGGGGTTGTCTGGCTTATGTTATAATTCAGGATCCAAAGTGAGTTAAACTCGCTAGTAGAGCCTATGAATGTGTGTTCATTGGGTATGCAACAAACAATAAAGCATATAGGTGTTATGACCTAAATGCTAAAGTGATCATAGAATCAAATGATACTGAATTCTATGAAGACAAATTTCCTTTCAAATCAAGAAATAGTGGGGGCTCTCGATCGAGTCACATTCCTATGATAAGAAACACAAAAAGCAATGACAATTTAGAAACAGAACTTCAATGAAGTAAAAGATTAAGAGTTGCTAAAGACTAAGGGCCCAATTATGCGGCTCATAATGTAGAAGAAGATCCAATAAATCTTCAAGAAGTATTGTAATCTTTGGATGTAGATTTATTTCAAGAAGCTATTAATGATGAGACAGAATCTCTAGAATCTAACAAGACCTGGAACTTAGTAGACTTGCCTCCTGGTTGCAAACCAATTGGTTGGAAATGAATTTTGAAAAAGAAACTAAAACCTGATGGAACTATTGATAAATATATGGCTCGCCTTGTAGTCAAGGGTTTTAGACAAAGAGAAAATATAGATTTCTTTGATACTTTTTCTCTAGTCACTAGAATTACATCCATTAAAGTACTAATTTTAATTGTTGCTATTTATAACTTAGGGTTAAATACGTGTATAATCCTCGTAAATATTTCAATTTCATTTTTAGTCCCTCAAAATATTTTCTTCAAAGAATGATCCTCCTAAAATTATTAATCCACATTTTTGGTCCCTCCTACAACTTAGAGATGATTTTTACAACTTAGCGACATAATTAACGACGAATTTAGCGACAGTTTTTAACTCAGCGATTGAATTAGCGACATATTTATTATTAGGGGCCAAAAGTGTGGAGGAAAATTTTAGGAGGACCATTCTTTGAAAGAAATATTTTAAGGGACTAAAAACGAAATTGAAATATTTAGGAGGACCACAAACATATTTAACCCTATAACTTAATAGTACACCAAATGGATGTCAAAGCATTTTTTTTAAATGGTGACTTATAAGAAAAAATCTATATGGAACAACCGGAAGGGTGTGATCCATGGACAAGAAAACAAGGTCTGTAAGTTAGATAAGTCTTTGTATGGTCTAAAACAAGATCTAAAGCAATGACATGAGAAGTTTGATAACTTAATGATATCGAATGGGTAGAAAGTGAATGAAAGTGACAAATGCATTTATTACAAATCTGAGAATATCATTTTGCATTATCATATGTCTCTATAAAGACAATCTACTCATACTTGAATCAAGCATTCATGTTGTTAATGATGTGAAATCACTGTTGTGCAACAACTTTGATATGAAAGACCTCGGAGAAGCGAGCGTGATTCTTGGTGTTGCGGTGAGAATTGGATGTTAAGCTATTGTATTAACTTGAATCACAAATCTTTGAAGTTCACCACCGAACTTTAATTTATCCAAAAGAAGGGGAAAAAATCGAATAAAACCCTAAGTACGTTATGTAACAACAATGCTAAGAGATATAAGCCATGTTTTGAGAGCCTTGTATGTATATGCTCTAATGATGTGCTTTTGGTTAAGCCTTATATGATTAACATGTATTATCAATTTAAAGTAGTTTCTCAACTAGGGAGCATTGAACATTGTGGGACTTTCTTTGATACGTGTTAGTCAATCCCTTTACTCGAACCAAAGGTTCATGATACCACGAATGTGGGACTCCAACTCACACTTGTTATATTATTCTCAACACTCCCCCTCAAGTGTGAGTCCATAATGCTCCCCCTCAAGTGGAAACTATTTTCTCCACATTTATTTGTACAGTCGTTGACACCTCTTTCCTGGGCTTTTCGATAAATTCAAGCCAGTCCCTTTACTCGAACCAAAGGCTCATGATACCATCTGTTGGGGAAGTTTTTCACTAGGGAGCATTGAACATCGTGGGAATTTCTTTTTTGAGCAACACCTTTGTGAGAGACACACCACATATTCACCTAAAACCTTAAGGTGATAGGTGTATGGGTTCTCTCACTTGTAAATGCTCAACTCTCCACATTTATAACCAATGTGGGACTCTAACTCACACTTGTTATATTATTCTCAACACTTCCCCTCAAGTGTGAGTTCACAATGCCCCCCCCTTAAGTGGAAACTCTTTTGTCCACATTTATTTGTAGCGCCGTTGACACCTTTTTCTTGGGCATTTCGATACATGTAAATCAGTCTCTTTACTTGAACCAAAGGCTCATTATACCATTTGTTAGGGGAGTTTTTCAACAAATACTCCCTAACAAGAATTACTGAATAATAGTTTCTTATACCACTATAACATTACTTTATAATTTTTTTTTTATAATTAATAGTAGCTTAGATCGTAATATTTTAACTAATTGGTATTGGTGTATTGATATAGTCTTTGATGTAGTGTATGTGTATCTGGTATTTGTGGTTTGTTTTGTGCAAATATTGGTTATACTTAAAGTTAGAGCTGTCAAAATGGGCTACCCGACTTTAAACGGGTCGGCCCTAGTGGGCTCGAGCTTTTTAGGACTGGGCGAAAAAAACTCATTTCTAATATAGACTTGAAAATTACTACCCGAGTCTGACCCTAGATGGGCTTCGGGCTACCCGGCCCTAAACGGTTTTTTTAATAAAAAATAAAAATAAAAATGTCATAATATTTATTATAAATAAAATTAAAAATTATATTATTTTAAACATAATACATTTTTAAGTACTATATTATCTTTTATAAATACTATAATGTGTTTTTAAATACAATACATGTTTAAATTGTATAAAATACTACTTGAATATTAAACATAAGAGAAACTAATAGAATACAAAAAAAAGTGTGTTAATTATATTAATGTATAATATACGGGTAACTCGTATCGGAGCGAGCGTGTGTATCTTAGAAGATTTGATTGAAGGAGATGTTTTGGACTTCATTAGCGAGAGTGAAACGTGGTGGGGTAATTGGTTTAAAGAGATTAGACATGGAAACCAAAAGATGTAGACTCTGAGAGGATTACTTGGCTCAGAGTCTCGGGGATACCATGCCATGCTTGGTCTGATAGCTTTTTCGAATTCTTATCGGCAACTATGGGGTCCTATGTTTGTTGTGACAGAGGCACTTTAATGAAGGTTCGAATGGATGTAGCAAGGATAAAGATCAGAACAAGATGTGTTAAAGTCATTCAAGAAGCTTTGTCAGTCAAGATTGATGAGTCAATTTTCAGGATCATTTTAGTGGAAGAACCGCAAGGCCCTAAGGTTACTTCGGTGGATGATTACATATTGGAAGAAAAGATGGATTCAAATGGGTCGTCGGAGTATGGGAACGACGAAGAGGGGGAAGAAGACGGTTTCTCAGATTTCGATGAAGTGGATGGTAGGGAAAAGGATTTACAGAGTATGGTGAATGAGATAGAAGAGAGCATTAATGAATTTTTGCCTACTTTAGTACAAACCCAAGAGGCTACAAAGGAGGTTTCATGCAAAAAGAAAAAGGTGATGTCTCATCCAAAAAAGCGCAAGTATGTCCTTTGTAAGGAAAAGTTTGTTTCCTCAAAGGAGAAAAGGTTAACTCAACCCATGAGAATTCAGAAAGGCAAAGGCGCGTGTTTGGTAAGTAGTGATATTGGAGAGTGTGAGAAGAAGGCGTGTAGTGGAGATAACTTTTTGAAAGACAAAAATACTTTATTGGAGATCAATATCGTTGAAGGTTCAAGTGGGCCTATGTCAAATAGGGTTTTTTTGGAAGGCCCAAAAACCTTTGATGATGCCTGTAGAAACCTAAAGGTGGACAAGCCTGGTAGAAGAAAGCTAAGGGGAGTAAGAGAATTGGGGGAAATAGTGGACATTCTCCCTTCTTATTACGCTTGCCTGGTTCCAAGAAAGATCGTTAATACCTCTGGGTCTGCGAAGTTAAATCTTAGAGGAGAGGATATCATCTCAAACTTCTCAATTTCCAACTGTAACTCGCTAACAGATTCAAAAGTTTTCAGATGCAATAGGAGGTTGTTGAAGAGTGATTATTCAAGGGTGAGTAAAAAGACGTGGGAGTCAATAGCCATATTGGGAGTAGTCAGAAAGGTGGACGAAGAAAATTGCATCAAAGAAGTGGAATTCATGGAGACAAGAGATAAAGAAGGGTTGAAGGCGAAGAAGGCGAAATCAATATTGTTATGATGAATATTTTATCATACAATATTAGAGGGGGTGAATCGAGTGTGAAGAGGAAAAGAGTTAGCTTCCTTATTAATTCAGGTACGATTGATTTATGCTTCATTCAGGAAACTAAAATCTCTTTTTTTGATGATAATTTAGCATGGTATTTTTAGGGTAATTCGGAGGTGGAATGGACGGAAAGTAATTCGAGATGAGCGTCGGGTGGGATGGTGATTCTTTGGAGGCGTAATTTTCTGGATTTGAACTATAGTTTCTCTGGAAATGGGTATGTGGGAATTAATGCAATTTGGAAAGGGGAGGAATATAATTTTGTGAATATTTATGCACCTAACTATGCAGCTCATAGGAGGTTGCTTTGGAGTGAATTGGAGGATAGGAAGTCGGGCGGAGGCTTGGGTGATTGGTGTTTAGGAGGAGACTTCAATGAAGTGTGCTATAGAGAGGAGAGACTTGGAGTGGGGAATGCCCTTAGGAGTAGAGACATGGCTGATTTCAGAAATTTTATTGAGGCAACGGATTTGGTGGATGTTCCTTGTGTGGGTGGTAGATTTACTTGATTCAAAGGCAATGGTAAAGATATGAGTAGGATTGACAGGTTTCTACTTACTAGAAATTTGATTGAAGAATGGAATGTGATAGACCAAAGAGTGGGTAGCAGAGACATATCAGACCACTGCCCTATATGACTTCAAATGGGGAAGATAGACTGGGGACCAAAACCGTTCCGCTTTAACAACGCCTGGCAAAAGAACGACGGTTTCAAATATTTTGTAAAAGAGGAGTGGGATAAGCTTAGGGTGGAAGGAAGAGGAGACTTTAGAGTTTATGAGAAGTTGAAGAGATTAAAGTTGTGTATAAAGGAGTGGAATAAGGAGATATTTGGGTAGATTGATTTGAAGGTGGATGTTAAGGTGAAAGAGCTGAATGTTATGGATAATTGCTTGATTGAGAATTTTGATGGTGATATAGAAGACATAGTGAAAGATAGATACGGTGTGACGAAAGAGATTTGGAACTATCTTAATTTGAAAGAAATGTTAAGGTTGAAATCTAGACAACTGTGGCTTAAGGATGGAGATAGGAATTCTCGATTCTTTCATAGATCTGAAGGAGAGATATAGGAGGAATAACATCACGATGGTGGAAGGGGAGGATGGTAGAATTGAGGGAGTATATGGGATTAAAGAAGCCTTGAAAAGTAATTTTGAGGAGTTTTTTAAGGAGCCCAATATGTATAGACCGGTACCCAAGGGTATTTGCTTCAAGGAGTTGAGTGATCACGACAGTAGGTGGCTCGAGAGACCATTTTCTGAAGAAGAGGTGAAGGACGCGGTTTGGTCATGTGACGGCTTCAAGAGTGCAGGCCCAGATGGGTATTCATTGGAGTTCTACAAGCACTACGCCAAAAATGTTTTTTGGCAGTGGCAGCACTACATAAACAGCGCTTTCTCCCAAAAGCGCTGCTATAAGTTTTAATAAAAACAAAAAAAAACAAGGAAAAAAAGTGTTGCTAAATGGGGACTTTAGAAAACGCTTTTGAAAAGCGATGCTAAAGGCCTGAGGTAGGTTGCACTTTAGAAAACACTTTTTGGAAAGTTCTGCTAAAGGCTACCATTAGCTAGTGCTTTTGAAAAGCACCGCTAAAGGCCTTTCGTACACCACACTTTAGCCAGTGCTTTTGGAAAGCGATGCTAAAGGCCATTTCCATACCACACATTAGAAAGCGCTTTTAATTCAGAAGCGCTGCTAAATGCACCACTTAAGAATGCGCTTTTCAAAAGCGCTGCTAAATGCACCACTTAAGAAAGCGCTTTTCAAAAACGCTGCTATAAGGCTTTTAAAATATAAAAAATAAAATAGAAACTCCCCTCATTTTTGAAATCTGTTTCTCTTCTGCCCTAACATTCACACTCTCTCTCGCGAACTCTCACTGTATCTCCATCGTGCAACTGCTCCCTCCGCCGTATCTCCATCTCTCACGACTTCTCCCTCCACCGTAACTATCAGGCTCTCTCTCGCGAACGCTCTCCATCTCTCGTGACCGATTCTTTTCTTCGAAACCTTCCCTTCTCCGTTACTCCCTCCTCCGTAACTGCACAGAGGTATGTTTTTGTTTGCTTTTTTTAGTGTTGATGTTGGAAACATTGTTGATTAATTGTTAATTATTGTTGTTAAATATTATTGTTGCCGCTGTTGGTTTCGATTCTGCTGATGTCGCTCCTAGGATTTTCATCCAGGTACAAACGCGAGAGTGGCGCAGAAAAACAGAGTCGCCAGCCGTGTAAATTTATCCCAAGGGATGGAAATGGAACACCGCATAAACCTGAGGAAGAGGGAAAGGAATGGTCATCGCAACCATAGCCTGGGTTCGGGAGTCGGTTACGCGAGGGGAAGGTGCTAGCACCCCACGCGTCCATCGTACTCGATGGGATCCACGCTTGTTGTCTAATCTAAGGGTGAGTTATCCTATCATCTATGGTTGTACTAAGACGGGGGAAAACAAAGACAAACTCGGTAGGACGTCGACGTCCTAGGCCTACGTACCCCCTTTGTGCAATGGGGAATTCAGAGTCAACGTAGTTCGGACCAAGTTCTTTTTGTGTTTTTTATGAGCGACGTTAAGTTCGCGTCCGGCAGTTAGGGTCGATGCCTGTTTGCGACTCAGACGGAAGGTAACGTGCCCTTTTTGAAAATAGCCTTTAGGTTGACAATCCCGAAGGACAAAAAGGTTTGAAGTTTGTTTGTATTTTTTAGGACAGAAGTGGCTTAAGTTAGTTCATAAGTTGCATTGCACCAAAGTCTAGGGCACAGGGGCGAATACTTAACACATCGTCCCAAGACAAGATGCTCGCTAAGCACTCTAGAAAGATGAGAGGAAGCCCCTCATTTCTCATTCCCCACACTTAAGGCTCGTGCGCAATACGTTTTATACTTATTAAGTGTTTTCAAGAAGTTTGAGATGAGAAGAGAGAAGACACAAAGGAAACTCTAGGGGGACTAAGAGTCCTAAAGTTATCATGCATGGGTGACCTACGGTTAGTGAGGTTTGTCGACAACCTAAGCCTAAAGGAAAAAAGATGAGAGAAGGAAAGAGTAAGGGTGAACATGGATGACTATCCACACCTTCAAAGAAATTACCTCAACCCCTGCGTAAAAGGTTAGTACCAAACGGACATAAATAATGTCAAAGCAAATGAAAACCAAACAATGGCGTATAATAGTGATAACAATCCAAACATGCATTAAGAAGTCAAATAAACAACCCCAAAGCAATGGCACAAGTGCCTTTTCAAACAGATAACCAGACAAGGTCAAGGATACGCATACAAGAAAATCTCACACAAAGAGCCATTAAACAAAATAGTAAAACAACTTCTAAAATCACCAAATTAAATATCAAAGTTACCCAACCAGAAACAAAGCAAATACCAAAAACTCCTGCAAAAAAATCAAGATGTTAGTCACTTAAACAATTAGGCAAAGCTCAGGTGGGAAGTAGGGTTCAATGTGCCAAAAAGGAAGATTAAAATGCAATATGAAATAGTTTTAAAAATGAAAGAAAAAATATTTTAATGCACTTCAGTGTGTTGGTGAATGAATGCAAAGGAATGGATTGAAAATATTTTATGGATGCAGAGAAATAAAATAAACAATTTAGATATGCACGATATGTATAATTCAAAAAGAAAATAAACAAATATTGAATTTAGATGATAAAAAATAAAATAAAAATAAAAAATAAAATTTGGAAAATTTTATAAAATTATAAAAAGTATGCATGAATTTTCTTGGGATTTTTCAAATGCATATAGCTATTTTTAATAATTGAAAATGAGATATAATAATTAAAATAAAAATAAAATGAAATAAAAATGCAAGGGGGATGCAATGAGTAAATAATCACGTTGAAAAAGGTAATTGGGCTAAAAAGGGGGGGTGTCATTAGCGAGCCCAATCTTAAATCCAATCAGAAAAAATAAAATAAAATAAAAAACAGTCCACGTGTGAATCTAGTCAACCAGTTGACTGACTGCTTACCGTTAGATGCATCCAACGTTCATGACTGGTCAACCAAAATAAAAATTAAACATGATGAGGGGCCTAGATTACATACACACCATAATAACGGTGCACGCCCCTGCATGCAATTGGTTAGAAATAAAATAAAAAACGCGTGCATAATATGTTCCCTCATTAATGTGTTGGCTCAATGACAGCCACCAGATTCATCCAATACTCAGGGTTAGTCAACCAAGAAATACAAGTAATTAAAATGGAATATTATGACTGGTGGAACACGGTAGCACGCGTGGGGTAATGTACACCAGATCATAAAGTAAAAATCAGAAAAAAAAATAAAAGAAGAAAAACGTGGCAAGCTTCTGGTCGTTGGATCGTGACCATGAACGGTCACGATTTCGTCTTCCTCGTTCAAACCTTCACCAGCCGGAAATTCCTCGGGTCGCCGGAGCCCTAGCTCCGGCCGCCGCCCACGGTGCCTGCAATTCAAAAAGTATCCAGAAAACGCAAAGGCATATACCATTTTGACCAGATTTTCGCAAGGATTATGAATATCCAATCCAAATTTGCAAACAACTAAAGCATAATAAAAAACGAACGAAACAAGTTAAGATTCACAAACTTTAAACGCACCATAAGCACATAATACACGTCTACATTCGAAACAAATTATACCAGCATGATCCATGGATGCCACACATCAATATGCAAACTTAAAAATTGAGTTTTATGATGGTCAAAAGAATGGCTTACCTGAGATGGTGCCACACGTGTCCTTGCTTTTGGCTTCAAAGGGTGATTGGTTCGTGCTCTAGAGATCACAAGGGTTCTGTTGGTGAAAGAATTTCTTGAAAACTCCTTGTAGATTGAGAGATATGGATGTGAGATGCTTTAGGGTTTAAGTTCTTGTTCTCCACAAATGCACGTGTATCTGACCTAACCAGTGCATGGATGAGTTTAAATATATTAGGGTTTCTCACTGATAATGGTTTGGGCTTGGGCAATTCTTGGTTTAGTGAGTTTTGGACAAATTTGGAATTTTGCATTATGTGAGATACACCTCCTCCCATGCATAGATATCCAAGTATTTCATGATGGGTCACCCATGTTTGAATTTCTAATTACACCCACATTGAAATTGGGCCTTGAAACAATTTGATTCATGAGTTTTCAATGCCTTGGCAATTTTGAATAATGGAGAATAAGTGATAAATACACCATGAAACCACTTGATTTAAAGGCCTACAATGCTCCTTAGGGATTGTTCTTGGATGTTGGAACATGTCTTGAAGCAATGGAATTAATTATAGGTCCATATGCCCCAAAATGCAAAAGTTGTGAAAATGAAACCCTAAAAACCACTTTGCCTTATTTTGACCATAAGTTGAGTTTCACAAATGATATGGAGACCCACTAGTACTTGTTGGAAAGAGGAGAAAAATATCTTCAACTTTCATGTTGGAGAAAAATTCAGTTGAAGCTTTCTTGATGATGAAAAGTCAAGTTGAATGCAGTGAAGGAATTTGCCCAAAAAGGAAACTTTCAAAATATAGGTCATATCCATATTTAGTAACTTTTGCACCAACTCCTGATTCTTGATAAATGGCATGAAACTTGACTCTTGATGACCATATGAGGATGTGAGACCTTGGAGAGAACCTCAAAATTCCACAGTTGACTTCCCCTCTCACTGTTGACTTTTACCCACTTCACCTGATTCCCAATCCATTGGCCAATTGAACTTCTCCTGAACCAAACTGATGGACAATCTTCCATTCCTAGATGCTTAGGGACCCAAGGAATACCATAGAATCAAGTCTTGCCCGAAAAATCAGAATTAAACTGACTTTATAGCAAACCCTAATATTGGTACCCTCAGTCTAGGAGGAAATAACACAGTCTCCAAATCCAAATTCCTCTGAATATGATGTGTATCCTCTCCAACAAAGATAAGATATGCCATTTGGTGATGATAAAAACCCAAGGAGCTTGCCCATTGGAGCAATAAACCGAAGAATCTCAAAACCCTAATTCCTGCACTGGTTAGGAGAAAGTGATCCACTTGAACTCTCTTGCTTGACCCCTTTGAAGAACATCTTCTCCTATTGAACATGCCTCAGGAACCTTGACCCCATGCTAAGAACCAATGATATGCACACATGATAGTGCAAAATGCAATGAAACATAAGCCAGTTAGTACTAAAGAAAGGAGGGCAAATTTTGGGGTGCAATAACTGCCCCTATTCAATCGACTTGGTCCTGAGGGTATAATAGCGACGGCTTTCAGACAATCGGGATGCACGGAGATTGAATACCAAAGAACTCGGAAATTTGCAATCCTCTACTGGAGAATTATCCATAAATGATGTAATGAAACAAAGTCTCCCAGGTTATGTCATCTCTGCTGATAAAGAGAACTGACAAAGAAGTCTCAAAATACGCCATCCCGGCTGATAAAGGGAACTGACGAAAGAACAACTTCAAATGATTGCTATCTCTGCTGATAAAGAGAACTAGCAACACAAAAGCCATCCCTGTTGATAAAGAGAACTAGTAAAACAAAAGCCATCCCTGCTGATAAAGGGAACTGACGAAAGAAAGTCTTCAAAAGACTGCTATCTCTGCTGATAAAGAGAAACTAGCAAACTAAATGCCATCCCTGCTGATAAATGGAAACTGACAAAAGAAATCTTCAAAAGATTGCTATCTCTGCTGATAAAGAGAACTAGCAATACCAATGCCATCCCTGTTGATAAAGGGAAACTGACAAAAGAAAATCTTCAAAAGATTGCTATCTCTGCTGATAAAGAGAAACTAGCAAAATAAATGCCATCCCTGCTAATAAAGGGAAACTGACAAAAGAAAATCTTCAAAAGATTGTTATCTCTGCTGATAAAGAGAAACTAGCAAAATAAATGCCATCCCTGCTGATAAAGGGAAACTGACAAAAGAAAATCTTCAAAGGATTGCTATCTCTGCTGATAAAGAGAAACTAGCAAAATGAATGCCATCCCTGCTGATAAAGGGAAATTCACAAAAGAAAATCTTCAAAAGATTGCTATCTCTGCTGATAAAGGGAAATAGCAAAACAAAGGCCATCCCTGCTGATAAAGGGAACTGACAAAAGAAAATCTTCAAAAGATTGCTATCTCTGCTGATAAAGAGAAACTAGCAAAATAAATGCCATCCCTGCTGATAAAGGGAAACTGACAAAAGAAAATCTTCAAAAGATTGCTAACTCTGCTGATAAAGAGAAACTAGCAAAATAAATGCCATCCCTGCTGATAAAGGGAAACTGACAAAAGAAAATCTTCAAAAGATTGTTATCTCTGCTGATAAAGAGAAACTAGCAAAGTAAATGCCATCCCTGCTGATAAAGGGAAACTGACAAAAGAAAATCTTCAAAAGATTGCTATCTCTGCTGATAAAGAGAAACTAGCAAAATAAATGCCATCCCTGCTGATAAAGGGAAACTGACAAAAGAAAATCTTCAAAAAGATTGCTATCTCTACTGATAAAGAGAAACTAGCAAAATAAATGCCATCCCTGTTGCTAAAGGGAAACTGACAAAAGAAAATCTTCAAAAAGATTGCTATCTCTGCTGATAAAGAGAAACTAGCAAAATAAATGCCATCCCTGCTGATAAAGGGAAACTGACAAAAGAAAATCTTCAAAAGATTGTTATCTCTACTGATAAAGAGAAACTAGCAAAGTAAATACCATCCCTGCTGATAAAGGGAAACTGACAAAAGAAAATCTTCAAAAGATTGCTATCTCTGCTGATAAAGAGAAACTAGCAAAATAAATGCCATCCCTGCTGATAAAGGGAAACTGACAAAAGAAAATCTTCAAAATATTGCTATCTCTGCTGATAAAGAGAAACTAGCAAACTAAATGCCATCCCTGCTGATAAAGGGAAATTGACAAAAGAAAATCTTCAAAAGATTGGTATCTCTGCTGATAAAGAGAAACTTGGAAAATAAATTTCATCCCTGCTGATAAAGGGAAACTGACCAAAGAAAATCTTCAAAAGATTGCTATCTCTGCTGATAAAGAGAAACTAGCAAAATAAATGCCATCCCTGCTGATAAAGGGAAACTGACAAAAGAAAATCTTCAAAAGATTGCTATCTCTGCTGATAAAGAGAAACTAGCAAAATAAATGCCATCCCTGCTGATAAAGGGAAACTGACAAAAGAAAATCTTCAAAAGATTGCTATCTCTGCTGATAAATAGAAACTAGCAAAGTAAATGCCATCCCTGCTGATAAAGGGAAACTGACAAAAGAAAATCTTCAAAATATTGCTATCTCTGCTGATAAAGAGAAACTAGCAAAATAAATGTCATCCCTGCTGATAAAGGGAAACTGACAAAAGAAAATCTTCAAAAGATTTCTATCTCTGCTGATAAAGAGAAACTGGAAAAATAAATGCCATCCCTGCTGATAAAGGGAAACTGACAAAAGAAAATCTTCAAAAGATTGTTATCTCTGCTGATAAAGAGAAACTAGCAAAGTAAATGCCATCCCTGCTGATAAAGGGAAACTGACAAAAGAAAATCTTCAAAAGATTGCTATCTCTGCTGATAAAGAGAAACTAGCAAAGTAAATGCCATCCCTGCTGATAAAGGGAAACTGACAAAAGAAAATCTTCAAAAGATTGTTATCTCTGCTGATAAAGAGAAACTTGCAAAATAAATGCCATCCCTGCTGATAATGGGAAACTGACAAAAGAAAATCTTCAAAAGATTGCTATCTCTGCTGATAAAGAGAAACTAGCAAAATAAATGCCATCCCTGCTGATAAAGGGAAACTGACAAAAGAAAATCTTCAAAAGATTGCTATCTCAACGATAAAGAGAAACTAGCAAAGTAAATGCCATCCCTGCTGATAAAGGGAAACTGACAAAAGAAAATCTTCAAAAGATTGTTATCTCTGCTGATAAAGAGAAACTAGCAAAATGAATGCCATCCCTGCTGATAAAGGGAAATTCACAAAAGAAAATCTTCAAAAGATTGCTATCTCTGCTGATAAAGGGAAATAGCAAAACAAAGGCCATCCCTGCTGATAAAGGGAACTGACAAAAGAAAATCTTCAAAAGATTGCTATCTCTGCTGATAAAGAGAAACTAGCAAAATAAATGCCATCCCTGCTGATAAAGGGAAACTGGCAAAAGAAAATCTTCAAAAGATTGCTATCTCTGCTGATAAAGAGAAACTAGCAAAATAAATGCCATCCCTGCTGATAAAGGGAAACTGACAAAAGAAAATCTTCAAAATATTGCTATCTCTGCTGATAAAGAGAAACTAGCAAAATAAATGCCATCCCTGCTGATAAAGGGAAACTGACAAAAGAAAATCTTCAAAAGATTGTTATCTCTGCTGATAAAGAGAAACTAGCAAAGTAAATGCCATCCCTGCTGATAAAGGGAAACTGACAAAAGAAAATCTTCAAAAGATTGCTATCTCTGTTGATAAAGAGAAACTAGCAAAATAAATGCCATCCCTGCTGATAAAGGGAAACTGACAAAAGAAAATCTTCAAAAAGATTGCTATCTCTGCTGATAAAGAGAAACTAGCAAAATAAATGCCATCCCTGTTGCTAAAGGGAAACTGACAAAAGAAAATCTTCAAAAAGATTGCTATCTCTGCTGATAAAGAGAAACTAGCAAAATAAATGCCATCCCTGCTGATAAAGGGAAACTGACAAAAGAAAATCTTCAAAAGATTGTTATCTCTGCTGATAAAGAGAAACTAGCAAAGTAAATATCATCCCTGCTGATAAAGGGAAACTGACAAAAGAAAATCTTCAAAAAGATTGCTATCTCTGCTGATAAAGAGAAACTAGCAAAATAAATGCCATCCCTGTTGCTAAAGGGAAACTGACAAAAGAAAATCTTCAAAAAGATTGCTATCTCTGCTGATAAAGAGAAACTAGCAAAATAAATGCCATCCCTGCTGATAAAGGGAAACTGACAAAAGAAAATCTTCAAAAGATTGTTATCTCTACTGATAAAGAGAAACTAGCAAAGTAAATACCATCCCTGCTGATAAAGGGAAACTGACAAAAGAAAATCTTCAAAAGATTGCTATCTCTGCTGATAAAGAGAAACTAGCAAAATAAATGCCATCCCTGCTGATAAAGGGAAACTGACAAAAGAAAATCTTCAAAATATTGCTATCTCTGCTGATAAAGAGAAACTAGCAAACTAAATGCCATCCCTGCTGATAAAGGGAAATTGACAAAAGAAAATCTTCAAAAGATTGGTATCTCTGCTGATAAAGAGAAACATGGAAAATAAATTTCATCCCTGCTGATAAAGGGAAACTGACCAAAGAAAATCTTCAAAAGATTGCTATCTCTGCTGATAAAGAGAAACTAGCAAAATAAATGCCATCCCTGCTGATAAAGGGAAACTGACAAAAGAAAATCTTCAAAAGATTGCTATCTCTGCTGATAAAGAGAAACTAGCAAAATAAATGCCATCCCTGCTGATAAAGGGAAACTGACAAAAGAAAATCTTCAAAAAATTGCTATCTCTGCTGATAAAGAGAAACTAGCAAAATAAATGCCATCCCTGCTGATAAAGGGAAACTGACAAAAGAAAATCTTCAAAAGATTGCTATCTCTGCTGATAAATAGAAACTAGCAAAGTAAATGCCATCCCTGCTGATAAAGGGAAACTGACAAAAGAAAATCTTCAAAATATTGCTATCTCTGCTGATAAAGAGAAACTAGCAAAATAAATGTCATCCCTGCTGATAAAGGGAAACTGACAAAAGAAAATCTTCAAAAGATTTCTATCTCTGCTGATAAAGAGAAACTAGCAAAATAAATGCCATCCCTGCTGATAAAGGGAAACTGACAAAAGAAAATCTTCAAAAGATTGTTATCTCTGCTGATAAAGAGAAACTAGCAAAGTAAATGCCATCCCTGCTGATAAAGGGAAACTGACAAAAGAAAATCTTCAAAAGATTGCTATCTCTGCTGATAAAGAGAAACTAGCAAAATAAATGCCATCCCTGCTGATAAAGGGAAACTGACAAAAGAAAATCTTCAAAAAGATTGCTATCTCTGCTGATAAAGAGAAACTAGCAAAATAAATGCCATCCCTGTTGCTAAAGGGAAACTGACAAAAGAAAATCTTCAAAAAGATTGCTATCTCTGCTGATAAAGAGAAACTAGCAAAATAAATGCCATCCCTGCTGATAAAGGGAAACTGACAAAAGAAAATCTTCAAAAGATTGTTATCTCTGCTGATAAAGAGAAACTAGCAAAGTAAATACCATCCCTGCTGATAAAGGGAAACTGACAAAAGAAAATCTTCAAAAAGATTGCTATCTCTGCTGATAAAGAGAAACTAGCAAAATAAATGCCATCCCTGTTGCTAAAGGGAAACTGACAAAAGAAAATCTTCAAAAAGATTGCTATCTCTGCTGATAAAGAGAAACTAGCAAAATAAATGCCATCCCTGCTGATAAAGGGAAACTGACAAAAGAAAATCTTCAAAAGATTGTTATCTCTACTGATAAAGAGAAACTAGCAAAGTAAATACCATCCCTGCTGATAAAGGGAAACTGACAAAAGAAAATCTTCAAAAGATTGCTATCTCTGCTGATAAAGAGAAACTAGCAAAATAAATGCCATCCCTGCTGATAAAGGGAAACTGACAAAAGAAAATCTTCAAAATATTGCTATCTCTGCTGATAAAGAGAAACTAGCAAACTAAATGCCATCCCTGCTGATAAAGGGAAATTGACAAAAGAAAATCTTCAAAAGATTGGTATCTCTGCTGATAAAGAGAAACTTGGAAAATAAATTTCATCCCTGCTGATAAAGGGAAACTGACCAAAGAAAATCTTCAAAAGATTGCTATCTCTGCTGATAAAGAGAAACTAGCAAAATAAATGCCATCCCTGCTGATAAAGGGAAACTGACAAAAGAAAATCTTCAAAAGATTGCTATCTCTGCTGATAAAGAGAAACTAGCAAAATAAATGCCATCCCTGCTGATAAAGGGAAACTGACAAAAGAAAATCTTCAAAAGATTGCTATCTCTGCTGATAAATAGAAACTAGCAAAGTAAATGCCATCCCTGCTGATAAAGGGAAACTGACAAAAGAAAATCTTCAAAAGATTGCTATCTCTGCTGATAAAGAGAAACTAGCAAAATAAATGCCATCCCTGTTGCTAAAGGGAAACTGACAAAAGAAAATCTTCAAAAAGATTGCTATCTCTGCTGATAAAGAGAAACTAGCAAAATAAATGCCATCCCTGCTGATAAAGGGAAACTGACAAAAGAAAATCTTCAAAAAGATTGCTATCTCTACTGATAAAGAGAAACTAGCAAAATAAATGCCATCCCTGTTGCTAAAGGGAAACTGACAAAAGAAAATCTTCAAAAAGATTGCTATCTCTGCTGATAAAGAGAAACTAGCAAAATAAATGCCATCCCTGCTGATAAAGGGAAACTGACAAAAGAAAATCTTCAAAAGATTGTTATCTCTACTGATAAAGAGAAACTAGCAAAGTAAATACCATCCCTGCTGATAAAGGGAAACTGACAAAAGAAAATCTTCAAAAGATTGCTATCTCTGCTGATAAAGAGAAACTAGCAAAATAAATGCCATCCCTGCTGATAAAGGGAAACTGACAAAAGAAAATCTTCAAAAAGATTGCTATCTCTGCTGATAAAGAGAAACTAGCAAACTAAATGCCATCCCTGTTGCTAAAGGGAAACTGACAAAAGAAAATCTTCAAAAAGATTGGTATCTCTGCTGATAAAGAGAAACTTGGAAAATAAATTTCATCCCTGCTGATAAAGGGAAACTGACCAAAGAAAATCTTCAAAAGATTGTTATCTCTGCTGATAAAGAGAAACTAGCAAAGTAAATGCCATCCCTGCTGATAAAGGGAAACTGACAAAAGAAAATCTTCAAAAAGATTGCTATCTCTGCTGATAAAGAGAAACTAGCAAAATAAATGCCATCCCTGCTGATAAAGGGAAACTGACAAAAGAAAATCTTCAAAAAGATTGCTATCTCTGCTGATAAAGAGAAACTAGCAAAGTAAATGCCATCCCTGCTGATAAAGGGAAACTGACAAAAGAAAATCTTCAAAATATTGCTATCTCTACTGATAAAGAGAAACTAGCAAAGTAAATACCATCCCTGCTGATAAAGGGAAACTGACAAAAGAAAATCTTCAAAAGATTGCTATCTCTGCTGATAAAGAGAAACTAGCAAAATAAATGCCATCCCTGCTGATAAAGGGAAACTGACAAAAGAAAATCTTCAAAATATTGCTATCTCTGCTGATAAAGAGAAACTAGCAAACTAAATGCCATCCCTGCTGATAAAGGGAAACTGACAAAAGAAAATCTTCAAAAGATTGGTATCTCTGCTGATAAAGAGAAACTTGGAAAATAAATTTCATCCCTGCTGATAAAGGGAAACTGACAAAAGAAAATCTTCAAAAGATTGTTATCTCTGCTGATAAAGAGAAACTTGCAAAATAAATGCCATCCCTGCTGATAATGGGAAACTGACAAAAGAAAATCTTCAAAAGATTGCTATCTCTGCTGATAAAGAGAAACTAGCAAAATAAATGCCATCCCTGCTGATAAAGGGAAACTGACAAAAGAAAATCTTCAAAAGATTGCTATCTCTGCTGATAAATAGAAACTAGCAAAGTAAATGCCATCCCTGCTGATAAAGGGAAACTGACAAAAGAAAATCTTCAAAAGATTGCTATCTCTGCTGATAAAGAGAAACTAGCAAAATAAATGCCATCCCTGTTGCTAAAGGGAAACTGACAAAAGAAAATCTTCAAAAAGATTGTTATCTCTGCTGATAAAGAGAAACTAGCAAAGTAAATGCCATCCCTGCTGATAAAGGGAAACTGACAAAAGAAAATCTTCAAAAAGATTGCTATCTCTACTGATAAAGAGAAACTAGCAAAATAAATGCCATCCCTGTTGCTAAAGGGAAACTGACAAAAGAAAATCTTCAAAAAGATTGCTATCTCTGCTGATAAAGAGAAACTAGCAAAATAAATGCCATCCCTGCTGATAAAGGGAAACTGACAAAAGAAAATCTTCAAAAGATTGTTATCTCTACTGATAAAGAGAAACTAGCAAAGTAAATACCATCCCTGCTGATAAAGGGAAACTGACAAAAGAAAATCTTCAAAAGATTGCTATCTCTGCTGATAAAGAAAAACTAGCAAAATAAATGCCATCCCTGCTGATAAAGGGAAACTGACAAAAGAAAATCTTCAAAATATTGCTATCTCTGCTGATAAAGAGAAACTAGCAAACTAAATGCCATCCCTGCTGATAAAGGGAAATTGACAAAAGAAAATCTTCAAAAGATTGGTATCTCTGCTGATAAAGAGAAACTTGGAAAATAAATTTCATCCCTGCTGATAAAGGGAAACTGACCAAAGAAAATCTTCAAAAGATTGCTATCTCTGCTGATAAAGAGAAACTAGCAAAATAAATGCCATCCCTGCTGATAAAGGGAAACTGACAAAAGAAAATCTTCAAAAGATTGCTATCTCTGCTGATAAAGAGAAACTAGCAAAATAAATGCCATCCCTGCTGATAAAGGGAAACTGACAAAAGAAAATCTTCAAAAGATTTCTATCTCTGCTGATAAATAGAAACTAGCAAAGTAAATGCCATCCCTGCTGATAAAGGGAAACTGACAAAAGAAAATCTTCAAAATATTGCTATCTCTGCTGATAAAGAGAAACTAGCAAAATAAATGTCATCCCTGCTGATAAAGGGAAACTGACAAAAGAAAATCTTCAAAAGATTTCTATCTCTGCTGATAAAGAGAAACTAGCAAAATAAAAGCCATCCCTGCTGATAAAGGGAAACTGACAAAAGAAAATCTTCAAAAGATTGTTATCTCTGCTGATAAAGAGAAACTAGCAAAGTAAATGCCATCCCTGCTGATAAAGGGAAACTGACAAAAGAAAATCTTCAAAAGATTGCTATCTCTGCTGATAAAGAGAAACTAGCAAAGTAAATGCCATCCCTGCTGATAAAGGGAAACTGACAAAAGAAAATCTTCAAAAGATTGTTATCTCTGCTGATAAAGAGAAACTTGCAAAATAAATGCCATCCCTGCTGATAATGGGAAACTGACAAAAGAAAATCTTCAAAAGATTGCTATCTCTGCTGATAAAGAGAAACTAGCAAAATAAATGCCATCCCTGCTGATAAAGGGAAACTGACAAAAGAAAATCTTCAAAAGATTGCTATCTCAACGATAAAGAGAAACTAGCAAAGTAAATGCCATCCCTGCTGATAAAGGGAAACTGACAAAAGAAAATCTTCAAAAGATTGTTATCTCTGCTGATAAAGAGAAACTAGCAAAATGAATGCCATCCCTGCTGATAAAGGGAAATTCACAAAAGAAAATCTTCAAAAGATTGCTATCTCTGCTGATAAAGGGAAATAGCAAAACAAAGGCCATCCCTGCTGATAAAGGGAACTGACAAAAGAAAATCTTCAAAAGATTGCTATCTCTGCTGATAAAGAGAAACTAGCAAAATAAATGCCATCCCTGCTGATAAAGGGAAACTGACAAAAGAAAATCTTCAAAATATTGCTATCTCTGCTGATAAAGAGAAACTAGCAAAATAAATGCCATCCCTGCTGATAAAGGGAAACTGACAAAAGAAAATCTTCAAAAGATTGTTATCTCTGCTGATAAAGAGAAACTAGCAAAGTAAATGCCATCCCTGCTGATAAAGGGAAACTGACAAAAGAAAATCTTCAAAAGATTGCTATCTCTGTTGATAAAGAGAAACTAGCAAAATAAATGCCATCCCTGCTGATAAAGGGAAACTGACAAAAGAAAATCTTCAAAAAGATTGCTATCTCTGCTGATAAAGAGAAACTAGCAAAATAAATGCCATCCCTGTTGCTAAAGGGAAACTGACAAAAGAAAATCTTCAAAAAGATTGCTATCTCTGCTGATAAAAAGAAACTAGCAAAATAAATGCCATCCCTGCTGATAAAGGGAAACTGACAAAAGAAAATCTTCAAAAGATTGTTATCTCTGCTGATAAAGAGAAACTAGCAAAGTAAATGCCATCCCTGCTGATAAAGGGAAACTGACAAAAGAAAATCTTCAAAAGATTGCTATCTCTGCTGATAAAGAGAAACTAGCAAAATAAATGCCATCCCTGCTGATAAAGGGAAACTGACAAAAGAAAATCTTCAAAAAGATTGCTATCTCTGCTGATAAAGAGAAACTAGCAAAATAAATGCCATCCCTGTTGCTAAAGGGAAACTGACAAAAGAAAATCTTCAAAAAGATTGCTATCTCTGCTGATAAAGAGAAACTAGCAAAATAAATGCCATCCCTGCTGATAAAGGGAAACTGACAAAAGAAAATCTTCAAAAGATTGTTATCTCTGCTGATAAAGAGAAACTAGCAAAGTAAATACCATCCCTGCTGATAAAGGGAAACTGACAAAAGAAAATCTTCAAAAAGATTGCTATCTCTGCTGATAAAGAGAAACTAGCAAAATAAATGCCATCCCTGTTGCTAAAGGGAAACTGACAAAAGAAAATCTTCAAAAAGATTGCTATCTCTGCTGATAAAGAGAAACTAGCAAAATAAATGCCATCCCTGCTGATAAAGGGAAACTGACAAAAGAAAATCTTCAAAAGATTGTTATCTCTACTGATAAAGAGAAACTAGCAAAGTAAATACCATCCCTGCTGATAAAGGGAAACTGACAAAAGAAAATCTTCAAAAGATTGCTATCTCTGCTGATAAAGAGAAACTAGCAAAATAAATGCCATCCCTGCTGATAAAGGGAAACTGACAAAAGAAAATCTTCAAAATATTGCTATCTCTGCTGATAAAGAGAAACTAGCAAACTAAATGCCATCCTTGCTGATAAAGGGAAATTGACAAAAGAAAATCTTCAAAAGATTGGTATCTCTGCTGATAAAGAGAAACTTGGAAAATAAATTTCATCCCTGCTGATAAAGGGAAACTGACCAAAGAAAATCTTCAAAAGATTGCTATCTCTGCTGATAAAGAGAAACTAGCAAAATAAATGCCATCCCTGCTGATAAAGGGAAACTGACAAAAGAAAATCTTCAAAAGATTGCTATCTCTGCTGATAAAGAGAAACTAGCAAAATAAATGCCATCCCTGCTGATAAAGGGAAACTGACAAAAGAAAATCTTCAAAAGATTGCTATCTCTGCTGATAAATAGAAACTAGCAAAGTAAATGCCATCCCTGCTGATAAAGGGAAACTGACAAAAGAAAATCTTCAAAATATTGCTATCTCTGCTGATAAAGAGAAACTAGCAAAATAAATGCCATCCCTGTTGCTAAAGGGAAACTGACAAAAGAAAATCTTCAAAAAGATTGCTATCTCTGCTGATAAAGAGAAACTAGCAAAATAAATGCCATCCCTGCTGATAAAGGGAAACTGACAAAAGAAAATCTTCAAAAAGATTGCTATCTCTACTGATAAAGAGAAACTAGAAAAATAAATGCCATCCCTGTTGCTAAAGGGAAACTGACAAAAGAAAATCTTCAAAAAGATTGCTATCTCTGCTGATAAAGAGAAACTAGCAAAATAAATGCCATCCCTGCTGATAAAGGGAAACTGACAAAAGAAAATCTTCAAAAGATTGTTATCTCTACTGATAAAGAGAAACTAGCAAAGTAAATACCATCCCTGCTGATAAAGGGAAACTGACAAAAGAAAATCTTCAAAAGATTGCTATCTCTGCTGATAAAGAGAAACTAGCAAAATAAATGCCATCCCTGCTGATAAAGGGAAACTGACAAAAGAAAATCTTCAAAATATTGCTATCTCTGCTGATAAAGAGAAACTAGCAAACTAAATGCCATCCCTGCTGATAAAGGGAAATTGACAAAAGAAAATCTTCAAAAGATTGGTATCTCTGCTGATAAAGAGAAACTTGGAAAATAAATTTCATCCCTGCTGATAAAGGGAAACTGACCAAAGAAAATCTTCAAAAGATTGCTATCTCTGCTGATAAAGAGAAACTAGCAAAATAAATGCCATCCCTGCTGATAAAGGGAAACTGACAAAAGAAAATCTTCAAAAGATTGCTATCTCTGCTGATAAAGAGAAACTAGCAAAATAAATGCCATCCCTGCTGATAAAGGGAAACTGACAAAAGAAAATCTTCAAAAGATTGCTATCTCTGCTGATAAATAGAAACTAGCAAAGTAAATGCCATCCCTGCTGATAAAGGGAAACTGACAAAAGAAAATCTTCAAAATATTGCTATCTCTGCTGATAAAGAGAAACTAGCAAAATAAATGTCATCCCTGCTGATAAAGGGAAACTGACAAAAGAAAATCTTCAAAAGATTTCTATCTCTGCTGATAAAGAGAAACTAGCAAAATAAATGCCATCCCTGCTGATAAAGGGAAACTGACAAAAGAAAATCTTCAAAAGATTGTTATCTCTGCTGATAAAGAGAAACTAGCAAAGTAAATGCCATCCCTGCTGATAAAGGGAAACTGACAAAAGAAAATCTTCAAAAGATTGCTATCTCTGCTGATAAAGAGAAACTAGCAAAGTAAATGCCATCCCTGCTGATAAAGGGAAACTGACAAAAGAAAATCTTCAAAAGATTGTTATCTCTGCTGATAAAGAGAAACTTGCAAAATAAATGCCATCCCTGCTGATAATGGGAAACTGACAAAAGAAAATCTTCAAAAGATTGCTATCTCTGCTGATAAAGAGAAACTAGCAAAATAAATGCCATCCCTGCTGATAAAGGGAAACTGACAAAAGAAAATCTTCAAAAGATTGCTATCTCAACGATAAAGAGAAACTAGCAAAGTAAATGCCATCCCTGCTGATAAAGGGAAACTGACAAAAGAAAATCTTCAAAAGATTGTTATCTCTGCTGATAAAGAGAAACTAGCAAAATGAATGCCATCCCTGCTGATAAAGGGAAATTCACAAAAGAAAATCTTCAAAAGATTGCTATCTCTGCTGATAAAGGGAAATAGCAAAACAAAGGCCATCCCTGCTGATAAAGGGAACTGACAAAAGAAAATCTTCAAAAGATTGCTATCTCTGCTGATAAAGAGAAACTAGCAAAATAAATGCCATCCCTGCTGATAAAGGGAAACTGGCAAAAGAAAATCTTCAAAAGATTGCTATCTCTGCTGATAAAGAGAAACTAGCAAAATAAATGCCATCCCTGCTGATAAAGGGAAACTGACAAAAGAAAATCTTCAAAATATTGCTATCTCTGCTGATAAAGAGAAACTAGCAAAATAAATGCCATCCCTGCTGATAAAGGGAAACTGACAAAAGAAAATCTTCAAAAGATCGTTATCTCTGCTGATAAAGAGAAACTAGCAAAGTAAATGCCATCCCTGCTGATAAAGGGAAACTGACAAAAGAAAATCTTCAAAAGATTGCTATCTCTGTTGATAAAGAGAAACTAGCAAAATAAATGCCATCCCTGCTGATAAAGGGAAACTGACAAAAGAAAATCTTCAAAAAGATTGCTATCTCTGCTGATAAAGAGAAACTAGCAAAATAAATGCCATCCCTGTTGCTAAAGGGAAACTGACAAAAGAAAATCTTCAAAAAGATTGCTATCTCTGCTGATAAAGAGAAACTAGCAAAATAAATGCCATCCCTGCTGATAAAGGGAAACTGACAAAAGAAAATCTTCAAAAGATTGTTATCTCTGCTGATAAAGAGAAACTAGCAAAGTAAATATCATCCCTGCTGATAAAGGGAAACTGACAAAAGAAAATCTTCAAAAAGATTGCTATCTCTGCTGATAAAGAGAAACTAGCAAAATAAATGCCATCCCTGTTGCTAAAGGGAAACTGACAAAAGAAAATCTTCAAAAAGATTGCTATCTCTGCTGATAAAGAGAAACTAGCAAAATAAATGCCATCCCTGCTGATAAAGGGAAACTGACAAAAGAAAATCTTCAAAAGATTGTTATCTCTACTGATAAAGAGAAACTAGCAAAGTAAATACCATCCCTGCTGATAAAGGGAAACTGACAAAAGAAAATCTTCAAAAGATTGCTATCTCTGCTGATAAAGAGAAACTAGCAAAATAAATGCCATCCCTGCTGATAAAGGGAAACTGACAAAAGAAAATCTTCAAAATATTGCTATCTCTGCTGATAAAGAGAAACTAGCAAACTAAATGCCATCCCTGCTGATAAAGGGAAATTGACAAAAGAAAATCTTCAAAAGATTGGTATCTCTGCTGATAAAGAGAAACTTGGAAAATAAATTTCATCCCTGCTGATAAAGGGAAACTGACCAAAGAAAATCTTCAAAAGATTGCTATCTCTGCTGATAAAGAGAAACTAGCAAAATAAATGCCATCCCTGCTGATAAAGGGAAACTGACAAAAGAAAATCTTCAAAAGATTGCTATCTCTGCTGATAAAGAGAAACTAGCAAAATAAATGCCATCCCTGCTGATAAAGGGAAACTGACAAAAGAAAATCTTCAAAAAATTGCTATCTCTGCTGATAAAGAGAAACTAGCAAAATAAATGCCATCCCTGCTGATAAAGGGAAACTGACAAAAGAAAATCTTCAAAAGATTGCTATCTCTGCTGATAAATAGAAACTAGCAAAGTAAATGCCATCCCTGCTGATAAAGGGAAACTGACAAAAGAAAATCTTCAAAATATTGCTATCTCTGCTGATAAAGAGAAACTAGCAAAATAAATGTCATCCCTGCTGATAAAGGGAAACTGACAAAAGAAAATCTTCAAAAGATTTCTATCTCTGCTGATAAAGAGAAACTAGCAAAATAAATGCCATCCCTGCTGATAAAGGGAAACTGACAAAAGAAAATCTTCAAAAGATTGTTATCTCTGCTGATAAAGAGAAACTAGCAAAGTAAATGCCATCCCTGCTGATAAAGGGAAACTGACAAAAGAAAATCTTCAAAAGATTGCTATCTCTGCTGATAAAGAGAAACTAGCAAAATAAATGCCATCCCTGCTGATAAAGGGAAACTGACAAAAGAAAATCTTCAAAAAGATTGCTATCTCTGCTGATAAAGAGAAACTAGCAAAATAAATGCCATCCCTGTTGCTAAAGGGAAACTGACAAAAGAAAATCTTCAAAAAGATTGCTATCTCTGCTGATAAAGAGAAACTAGCAAAATAAATGCCATCCCTGCTGATAAAGGGAAACTGACAAAAGAAAATCTTCAAAAGATTGTTATCTCTGCTGATAAAGAGAAACTAGCAAAGTAAATACCATCCCTGCTGATAAAGGGAAACTGACAAAAGAAAATCTTCAAAAAGATTGCTATCTCTGCTGATAAAGAGAAACTAGCAAAATAAATGCCATCCCTGTTGCTAAAGGGAAACTGACAAAAGAAAATCTTCAAAAAGATTGCTATCTCTGCTGATAAAGAGAAACTAGCAAAATAAATCCCATCCCTGCTGATAAAGGGAAACTGACAAAAGAAAATCTTCAAAAGATTGTTATCTCTACTGATAAAGAGAAACTAGCAAAGTAAATACCATCCCTGCTGATAAAGGGAAACTGACAAAAGAAAATCTTCAAAAGATTGCTATCTCTGCTGATAAAGAGAAACTAGCAAAATAAATGCCATCCCTGCTGATAAAGGGAAACTGACAAAAGAAAATCTTCAAAATATTGCTATCTCTGCTGATAAAGAGAAACTAGCAAACTAAATGCCATCCCTGCTGATAAAGGGAAATTGACAAAAGAAAATCTTCAAAAGATTGGTATCTCTGCTAATAAAGAGAAACTTGGAAAATAAATTTCATCCCTGCTGATAAAGGGAAACTGACCAAAGAAAATCTTCAAAAGATTGCTATCTCTGCTGATAAAGAGAAACTAGCAAAATAAATGCCATCCCTGCTGATAAAGGGAAACTGACAAAAGAAAATCTTCAAAAGATTGCTATCTCTGCTGATAAAGAGAAACTAGCAAAATAAATGCCATCCCTGCTGATAAAGGGAAACTGACAAAAGAAAATCTTCAAAAGATTGCTATCTCTGCTGATAAATAGAAACTAGCAAAGTAAATGCCATCCCTGCTGATAAAGGGAAACTGACAAAAGAAAATCTTCAAAATATTGCTATCTCTGCTGATAAAGAGAAACTAGCAAAATAAATGCCATCCCTGTTGCTAAAGGGAAACTGACAAAAGAAAATCTTCAAAAAGATTGCTATCTCTGCTGATAAAGAGAAACTAGCAAAATAAATGCCATCCCTGCTGATAAAGGGAAACTGACAAAAGAAAATCTTCAAAAGATTGTTATCTCTACTGATAAAGAGAAACTAGCAAAGTAAATACCATCCCTGCTGATAAAGGGAAACTGACAAAAGAAAATCTTCAAAAGATTGCTATCTCTGCTGATAAAGAGAAACTAGCAAAATAAATGCCATCCCTGCTGATAAAGGGAAACTGACAAAAGAAAATCTTCAAAATATTGCTATCTCTGCTGATAAAGAGAAACTAGCAAAATAAATGCCATCCCTGCTGATAAAGGGAAACTGACAAAAGAAAATCTTCAAAAGATTGTTATCTCTGCTGATAAAGAGAAACTAGCAAAGTAAATGCCATCCCTGCTGATAAAGGGAAACTGACAAAAGAAAATCTTCAAAAGATTGCTATCTCTGCTGATAAAGAGAAACTAGCAAAGTAAATGCCATCCCTGCTGATAAAGGGAAACTGACAAAAGAAAATCTTCAAAAGATTGCTATCTCTGCTGATAAATAGAAACTAGCAAAGTAAATGCCATCCCTGCTGATAAAGGGAAACTGACAAAAGAAAATCTTCAAAATATTGCTATCTCTGCTGATAAAGAGAAACTAGCAAACTAAATGCCATCCCTGCTGATAAAGGGAAATTGACAAAAGAAAATCTTCAAAAGATTGGTATCTCTGCTGATAAAGAGAAACTTGGAAAATAAATTTCATCCCTGCTGATAAAGGGAAACTGACCAAAGAAAATCTTCAAAAGATTGCTATCTCTGCTGATAAAGAGAAACTAGCAAAATAAATGCCATCCCTGCTGATAAAGGGAAACTGACAAAAGAAAATCTTCAAAAGATTGCTATCTCTGCTGATAAAGAGAAACTAGCAAAATAAATGCCATCCCTGCTGATAAAGGGAAACTGACAAAAGAAAATCTTCAAAAGATTGCTATCTCTGCTGATAAATAGAAACTAGCAAAGTAAATGCCATCCCTGCTGATAAAGGGAAACTGACAAAAGAAAATCTTCAAAATATTGCTATCTCTGCTGATAAAGAGAAACTAGCAAAATAAATGTCATCCCTGCTGATAAAGGGAAACTGACAAAAGAAAATCTTCAAAAGATTTCTATCTCTGCTGATAAAGAGAAACTAGCAAAATAAATGCCATCCCTGCTGATAAAGGGAAACTGACAAAAGAAAATCTTCAAAAGATTGTTATCTCTGCTGATAAAGAGAAACTAGCAAAGTAAATGCCATCCCTGCTGATAAAGGGAAACTGACAAAAGAAAATCTTCAAAAGATTGCTATCTCTGCTGATAAAGAGAAACTAGCAAAGTAAATGCCATCCCTGCTGATAAAGGGAAACTGACAAAAGAAAATCTTCAAAAGATTGTTATCTCTGCTGATAAAGAGAAACTTGCAAAATAAATGCCATCCCTGCTGATAATGGGAAACTGACAAAAGAAAATCTTCAAAAGATTGCTATCTCTGCTGATAAAGAGAAACTAGCAAAATAAATGCCATCCCTGCTGATAAAGGGAAACTGACAAAAGAAAATCTTCAAAAGATTGCTATCTCAACGATAAAGAGAAACTAGCAAAGTAAATGCCATCCCTGCTGATAAAGGGAAACTGACAAAAGAAAATCTTCAAAAGATTGTTATCTCTGCTGATAAAGAGAAACTAGCAAAATGAATGCCATCCCTGCTGATAAAGGGAAATTCACAAAAGAAAATCTTCAAAAGATTGCTATCTCTGCTGATAAAGGGAAATAGCAAAACAAAGGCCATCCCTGCTGATAAAGGGAACTGAAAAAAGAAAATCTTTAAAAGATTGCTATCTCTGCTGATAAAGAGAAACTAGCAAAATAAATGCCATCCCTGCTGATAAAGGGAAACTGGCAAAAAAAAATCTTCAAAAGATTGCTATCTCTGCTGATAAAGAGAAACTAGCAAAATAAATGCCATCCCTGCTGATAAAGGGAAACTGACAAAAGAAAATCTTCAAAATATTGCTATCTCTGCTGATAAAGAGAAACTAGCAAAATAAATGCCATCCCTGCTGATAAAGGAAAACTGACAAAAGAAAATCTTCAAAAGATTGTTATCTCTGCTGATAAAGAGAAACTAGCAAAGTAAATGCCATCCCTGCTGATAAAGGGAAACTGACAAAAGAAAATCTTCAAAAGATTGCTATCTCTGTTGATAAAGAGAAACTAGCAAAATAAATGCCATCCCTGCTGATAAAGGGAAACTGACAAAAGAAAATCTTCAAAAAGATTGCTATCTCTGCTGATAAAGAGAAACTAGCAAAATAAATGCCATCCCTGTTGCTAAAGGGAAACTGACAAAAGAAAATCTTCAAAAAGATTGCTATCTCTGCTGATAAAGAGAAACTAGCAAAATAAATGCCATCCCTGCTGATAAAGGGAAACTGACAAAAGAAAATCTTCAAAAGATTGTTATCTCTGCTGATAAAGAGAAACTAGCAAAGTAAATATCATCCCTGCTGATAAAGGGAAACTGACAAAAGAAAATCTTCAAAAAGATTGCTATCTCTGCTGATAAAGAGAAACTAGCAAAATAAATGCCATCCCTGTTGCTAAAGGGAAACTGACAAAAGAAAATCTTCAAAAAGATTGCTATCTCTGCTGATAAAGAGAAACTAGCAAAATAAATGCCATCCCTGCTGATAAAGGGAAACTGACAAAAGAAAATCTTCAAAAGATTGTTATCTCTACTGATAAAGAGAAACTAGCAAAGTAAATACCATCCCTGCTGATAAAGGGAAACTGACAAAAGAAAATCTTCAAAAGATTGCTATCTCTGCTGATAAAGAGAAACTAGCAAAATAAATGCCATCCCTGCTGATAAAGGGAAACTGACAAAAGAAAATCTTCAAAATATTGCTATCTCTGCTGATAAAGAGAAACTAGCAAACTAAATGCCATCCCTGCTGATAAAGGGAAATTGACAAAAGAAAATCTTCAAAAGATTGGTATCTCTGCTGATAAAGAGAAACTTGGAAAATAAATTTCATCCCTGCTGATAAAGGGAAACTGACCAAAGAAAATCTTCAAAAGATTGCTATCTCTGCTGATAAAGAGAAACTAGCAAAATAAATGCCATCCCTGCTGATAAAGGGAAACTGACAAAAGAAAATCTTCAAAAGATTGCTATCTCTGCTGATAAAGAGAAACTAGCAAAATAAATGCCATCCCTGCTGATAAAGGGAAACTGACAAAAGAAAATCTTCAAAAAATTGCTATCTCTGCTGATAAAGAGAAACTAGCAAAATAAATGCCATCCCTGCTGATAAAGGGAAACTGACAAAAGAAAATCTTCAAAATATTGCTATCTCTGCTGATAAAGAGAAACTAGCAAACTAAATGCCATCCCTGCTGATAAAGGGAAATTGACAAAAGAAAATCTTCAAAAGATTGGTATCTCTGCTGATAAAGAGAAACTTGGAAAATAAATTTCATCCCTGCTGATAAAGGGAAACTGACCAAAGAAAATCTTCAAAAGATTGCTATCTCTGCTGATAAAGAGAAACTAGCAAAATAAATGCCATCCCTGCTGATAAAGGGAAACTGACAAAAGAAAATCTTCAAAATATTGCTATCTCTGCTGATAAAGAGAAACTAGCAAACTAAATGCCATCCCTGCTGATAAAGGGAAACTGACAAAAGAAAATCTTCAAAATATTGCTATCTCTGCTGATAAAGAGAAACTAGCAAACTAAATGCCATCCCTGCTGATAAAGGGAAATTGACAAAAGAAAATCTTCAAAAGATTGGTATCTCTGCTGATAAAGAGAAACTTGGAAAATAAATTTCATCCCTGCTGATAAAGGGAAACTGACCAAAGAAAATCTTCAAAAGATTGCTATCTCTGCTGATAAAGAGAAACTAGCAAAATAAATGCCATCCCTGCTGATAAAGGGAAACTGACAAAAGAAAATCTTCAAAATATTGCTATCTCTACTGATAAAGAGAAACTAGCAAACTAAATGCCATCCCTGCTGATAAAGGGAAATTGACAAAAGAAAATCTTCAAAAGATTGGTATCTCTGCTGATAAAGAGAAACTTGGAAAATAAATTTCATCCCTGCTGATAAAGGGAAACTGACCAAAGAAAATCTTCAAAAGATTGCTATCTCTGCTGATAAAGAGAAACTAGCAAAATAAATGCCATCCCTGCTGATAAAGGGAAACTGACAAAAGAAAATCTTCAAAAGATTGCTATCTCTGCTGATAAAGAGAAACTAGCAAAATAAATGCCATCCCTGCTGATAAAGGGAAACTGACAAAAGAAAATCTTCAAAAAATTGCTATCTCTGCTGATAAAGAGAAACTAGCAAAATAAATGCCATCCCTGCTGATAAAGGGAAACTGACAAAAGAAAATCTTCAAAAGATTGCTATCTCTGCTGATAAATAGAAACTAGCAAAGTAAATGCCATCCCTGCTGATAAAGGGAAACTGACAAAAGAAAATCTTCAAAATATTGCTATCTCTGCTGATAAAGAGAAACTAGCAAAATAAATGTCATCCCTGCTGATAAAGGGAAACTGACAAAAGAAAATCTTCAAAAGATTTCTATCTCTGCTGATAAAGAGAAACTAGCAAAATAAATGCCATCCCTGCTGATAAAGGGAAACTGACAAAAGAAAATCTTCAAAAGATTGTTATCTCTGCTGATAAAGAGAAACTAGCAAAGTAAATGCCATCCCTGCTGATAAAGGGAAACTGACAAAAGAAAATCTTCAAAAGATTGCTATCTCTGCTGATAAAGAGAAACTAGCAAAATAAATGCCATCCCTGCTGATAAAGGGAAACTGACAAAAGAAAATCTTCAAAAAGATTGCTATCTCTGCTGATAAAGAGAAACTAGCAAAATAAATGCCATCCCTGTTGCTAAAGGGAAACTGACAAAAGAAAATCTTCAAAAAGATTGCTATCTCTGCTGATAAAGAGAAACTAGCAAAATAAATGCCATCCCTGCTGATAAAGGGAAACTGACAAAAGAAAATCTTCAAAAGATTGTTATCTCTGCTGATAAAGAGAAACTAGCAAAGTAAATACCATCCCTGCTGATAAAGGGAAACTGACAAAAGAAAATCTTCAAAAAGATTGCTATCTCTGCTGATAAAGAGAAACTAGCAAAATAAATGCCATCCCTGTTGCTAAAGGGAAACTGACAAAAGAAAATCTTCAAAAAGATTGCTATCTCTGCTGATAAAGAGAAACTAGCAAAATAAATGCCATCCCTGCTGATAAAGGGAAACTGACAAAAGAAAATCTTCAAAAGATTGTTATCTCTACTGATAAAGAGAAACTAGCAAAGTAAATACCATCCCTGCTGATAAAGGGAAACTGACAAAAGAAAATCTTCAAAAGATTGCTATCTCTGCTGATAAAGAGGAACTAGCAAAATAAATGCCATCCCTGCTGATAAAGGGAAACTGACAAAAGAAAATCTTCAAAATATTGCTATCTCTGCTGATAAAGAGAAACTAGCAAACTAAATGCCATCCCTGCTGATAAAGGGAAATTGACAAAAGAAAATCTTCAAAAGATTGGTATCTCTGCTGATAAAGAGAAACTTGGAAAATAAATTTCATCCCTGCTGATAAAGGGAAACTGACCAAAGAAAATCTTCAAAAGATTGCTATCTCTGCTGATAAAGAGAAACTAGCAAAATAAATGCCATCCCTGCTGATAAAGGGAAACTGACAAAAGAAAATCTTCAAAAGATTGCTATCTCTGCTGATAAAGAGAAACTAGCAAAATAAATGCCATCCCTGCTGATAAAGGGAAACTGACAAAAGAAAATCTTCAAAAGATTGCTATCTCTGCTGATAAATAGAAACTAGCAAAGTAAATGCCATCCCTGCTGATAAAGGGAAACTGACAAAAGAAAATCTTCAAAATATTGCTATCTCTGCTGATAAAGAGAAACTAGCAAAATAAATGCCATCCCTGTTGCTAAAGGGAAACTGACAAAAGAAAATCTTCAAAAAGATTGCTATCTCTGCTGATAAAGAGAAACTAGCAAAATAAATGCCATCCCTGCTGATAAAGGGAAACTGACAAAAGAAAATCTTCAAAAGATTGTTATCTCTACTGATAAAGAGAAACTAGCAAAGTAAATACCATCCCTGCTGATAAAGGGAAACTGACAAAAGAAAATCTTCAAAAGATTGCTATCTCTGCTGATAAAGAGAAACTAGCAAAATAAATGCCATCCCTGCTGATAAAGGGAAACTGACAAAAGAAAATCTTCAAAATATTGCTATCTCTGCTGATAAAGAGAAACTAGCAAACTAAATGCCATCCCTGCTGATAAAGGGAAATTGACAAAAGAAAATCTTCAAAAGATTGGTATCTCTGCTGATAAAGAGAAACTTGGAAAATAAATTTCATCCCTGCTGATAAAGGGAAACTGACCAAAGAAAATCTTCAAAAGATTGCTATCTCTGCTGATAAAGAGAAACTAGCAAAATAAATGCCATCCCTGCTGATAAAGGGAAACTGACAAAAGAAAATCTTCAAAAGATTGCTATCTCTGCTGATAAAGAGAAACTAGCAAAATAAATGCCATCCCTGCTGATAAAGGGAAACTGACAAAAGAAAATCTTCAAAAGATTGCTATCTCTGCTGATAAATAGAAACTAGCAAAGTAAATGCCATCCCTGCTGATAAAGGGAAACTGACAAAAGAAAATCTTCAAAATATTGCTATCTCTGCTGATAAAGAGAAACTAGCAAAATAAATGTCATCCCTGCTGATAAAGGGAAACTGACAAAAGAAAATCTTCAAAAGATTTCTATCTCTGCTGATAAAGAGAAACTAGCAAAATAAATGCCATCCCTGCTGATAAAGGGAAACTGACAAAAGAAAATCTTCAAAAGATTGTTATCTCTGCTGATAAAGAGAAACTAGCAAAGTAAATGCCATCCCTGCTGATAAAGGGAAACTGTTAAAAGAAAATCTTCAAAAGATTGCTATCTCTGCTGATAAAGAGAAACTAGCAAAATAAATGCCATCCCTGCTGATAAAGGGAAACTGACAAAAGAAAATCTTAAAAAGATTGCTATCTCTGCTGATAAAGAGAAACTAGCAAAATAAATGCCATCCCTGTTGCTAAAGGGAAACTGACAAAAGAAAATCTTCAAAAAGATTGCTATCTCTGCTGATAAAGAGAAACTAGCAAAATAAATGCCATCCCTGTTGCTAAAGGGAAACTGACAAAAGAAAATCTTCAAAAGATTGTTATCTCTGCTGATAAAGAGAAACTAGCAAAGTAAATACCATCCCTGCTGATAAAGGGAAACTGACAAAAGAAAATCTTCAAAAGATTGTTATCTCTACTGATAAAGAGAAACTAGCAAAGTAAATACCATCCCTGCTGATAAAGGGAAACTGACAAAAGAAAATCTTCAAAAGATTGCTATCTCTGCTGATAAAGAGAAACTAGCAAAATAAATGCCATCCCTGCTGATAAAGGGAAACTGACAAAAGAAAATCTTCAAAATATTGCTATCTCTGCTGATAAAGAGAAACTAGCAAACTAAATGCCATCCCTGCTGATAAAGGGAAACTGACAAAAGAAAATCTTCAAAAGATTGGTATCTCTGCTGATAAAGAGAAACTTGGAAAATAAATTTCATCCCTGCTGATAAAGGGAAACTGACCAAAGAAAATCTTCAAAAGATTGCTATCTCTGCTGATAAAGAGAAACTAGCAAAATAAATGCCATCCCTGCTGATAAAGGGAAACTGACAAAAGAAAATCTTCAAAAGATTGCTATCTCTGCTGATAAAGAGAAACTAGCAAAATAAATGCCATCCCTGCTGATAAAGGGAAACTGACAAAAGAAAATCTTCAAAAGATTGCTATCTCTGCTGATAAATAGAAACTAGCAAAGTAAATGCCATCCCTGCTGATAAAGGGAAACTGACAAAAGAAAATCTTCAAAATATTGCTATCTCTGCTGATAAAGAGAAACTAGCAAAATAAATGTCATCCCTGCTGATAAAGGGAAACTGACAAAAGAAAATCTTCAAAAGATTTCTATCTCTGCTGATAAAGAGAAA
Organism: Lathyrus tuberosus; assembly: GCA_022829125.1. Taxonomy (NCBI): domain Eukaryota; kingdom Viridiplantae; phylum Streptophyta; class Magnoliopsida; order Fabales; family Fabaceae; genus Lathyrus; species Lathyrus tuberosus. The sequence continues at coordinate 348,938 of JALAZF010000833.1, forward strand.
CTAGCAAAATAAATGCCATCCCTGCTGATAAAGGGAAACTGACAAAAGAAAATCTTCAAAAGATTGCTATCTCTGCTGATAAAGAGAAACTAGCAAAATAAATGCCATCCCTGCTGATAAAGGGAAACTGACAAAAGAAAATCTTCAAAAGATTGCTATCTCTGCTGATAAATAGAAACTAGCAAAGTAAATGCCATCCCTGCTGATAAAGGGAAACTGACAAAAGAAAATCTTCAAAATATTGCTATCTCTGCTGATAAAGAGAAACTAGCAAAATAAATGTCATCCCTGCTGATAAAGGGAAACTGACAAAAGAAAATCTTCAAAAGATTTCTATCTCTGCTGATAAAGAGAAACTAGCAAAATAAATGCCATCCCTGCTGATAAAGGGAAACTGACAAAAGAAAATCTTCAAAAGATTGTTATCTCTGCTGATAAAGAGAAACTAGCAAAGTAAATGCCATCCCTGCTGATAAAGGGAAACTGACAAAAGAAAATCTTCAAAAGATTGCTATCTCTGCTGATAAAGAGAAACTAGCAAAATAAATGCCATCCCTGCTGATAAAGGGAAACTGACAAAAGAAAATCTTCAAAATATTGCTATCTCTGCTGATAAAGAGAAACTAGCAAAATAAATGCCATCCCTGTTGCTAAAGGGAAACTGACAAAAGAAAATCTTCAAAAAGATTGCTATCTCTGCTGATAAAGAGAAACTAGCAAAATAAATGCCATCCCTGCTGATAAAGGGAAACTGACAAAAGAAAATCTTCAAAAGATTGTTATCTCTACTGATAAAGAGAAACTAGCAAAGTAAATACCATCCCTGCTGATAAAGGGAAACTGACAAAAGAAAATCTTCAAAAGATTGCTATCTCTGCTGATAAAGAGAAACTAGCAAAATAAATGCCATCCCTGCTGATAAAGGGAAACTGACAAAAGAAAATCTTCAAAATATTGCTATCTCTGCTGATAAAGAGAAACTAGCAAACTAAATGCCATCCCTGCTGATAAAGGGAAATTGACAAAAGAAAATCTTCAAAAGATTGGTATCTCTGCTGATAAAGAGAAACTTGGAAAATAAATTTCATCCCTGCTGATAAAGGGAAACTGACCAAAGAAAATCTTCAAAAGATTGCTATCTCTGCTGATAAAGAGAAACTAGCAAAATAAATGCCATCCCTGCTGATAAAGGGAAACTGACAAAAGAAAATCTTCAAAAGATTGCTATCTCTGCTGATAAAGAGAAACTAGCAAAATAAATGCCATCCCTGCTGATAAAGGGAAACTGACAAAAGAAAATCTTCAAAAGATTGCTATCTCTGCTGATAAATAGAAACTAGCAAAGTAAATGCCATCCCTGCTGATAAAGGGAAACTGACAAAAGAAAATCTTCAAAATATTGCTATCTCTGCTGATAAAGAGAAACTAGCAAAATAAATGTCATCCCTGCTGATAAAGGGAAACTGACAAAAGAAAATCTTCAAAAGATTTCTATCTCTGCTGATAAAGAGAAACTAGCAAAATAAATGCCATCCCTGCTGATAAAGGGAAACTGACAAAAGAAAATCTTCAAAAGATTGTTATCTCTGCTGATAAAGAGAAACTAGCAAAGTAAATGCCATCCCTGCTGATAAAGGGAAACTGTTAAAAGAAAATCTTCAAAAGATTGCTATCTCTGCTGATAAAGAGAAACTAGCAAAATAAATGCCATCCCTGCTGATAAAGGGAAACTGACAAAAGAAAATCTTAAAAAGATTGCTATCTCTGCTGATAAAGAGAAACTAGCAAAATAAATGCCATCCCTGTTGCTAAAGGGAAACTGACAAAAGAAAATCTTCAAAAAGATTGCTATCTCTGCTGATAAAGAGAAACTAGCAAAATAAATGCCATCCCTGTTGCTAAAGGGAAACTGACAAAAGAAAATCTTCAAAAGATTGTTATCTCTGCTGATAAAGAGAAACTAGCAAAGTAAATACCATCCCTGCTGATAAAGGGAAACTGACAAAAGAAAATCTTCAAAAAGATTGCTATCTCTGCTGATAAAGAGAAACTAGCAAAATAAATGCCATCCCTGCTGATAAAGGGAAACTGACAAAAGAAAATCTTCAAAAAGATTGCTATCTCTGCTGATAAAGAGAAACTAGCAAAATAAATGCCATCCCTGCTGATAAAGGGAAACTGACAAAAGAAAATCTTCAAAAGATTGTTATCTCTACTGATAAAGAGAAACTAGCAAAGTAAATACCATCCCTGCTGATAAAGGGAAACTGACAAAAGAAAATCTTCAAAAGATTGCTATCTCTGCTGATAAAGAGAAACTAGCAAAATAAATGCCATCCCTGCTGATAAAGGGAAACTGACAAAAGAAAATCTTCAAAATATTGCTATCTCTGCTGATAAAGAGAAACTAGCAAACTAAATGCCATCCCTGCTGATAAAGGGAAACTGACAAAAGAAAATCTTCAAAAGATTGGTATCTCTGCTGATAAAGAGAAACTTGGAAAATAAATTTCATCCCTGCTGATAAAGGGAAACTGACCAAAGAAAATCTTCAAAAGATTGCTATCTCTGCTGATAAAGAGAAACTAGCAAAATAAATGCCATCCCTGCTGATAAAGGGAAACTGACAAAAGAAAATCTTCAAAAGATTGCTATCTCTGCTGATAAAGAGAAACTAGCAAAATAAATGCCATCCCTGCTGATAAAGGGAAACTGACAAAAGAAAATCTTCAAAAGATTGCTATCTCTGCTGATAAATAGAAACTAGCAAAGTAAATGCCATCCCTGCTGATAAAGGGAAACTGACAAAAGAAAATCTTCAAAATATTGCTATCTCTGCTGATAAAGAGAAACTAGCAAAATAAATGTCATCCCTGCTGATAAAGGGAAACTGACAAAAGAAAATCTTCAAAAGATTTCTATCTCTGCTGATAAAGAGAAACTAGCAAAATAAATGCCATCCCTGCTGATAAAGGGAAACTGACAAAAGAAAATCTTCAAAAGATTGCTATCTCTGCTGATAAAGAGAAACTAGCAAAATAAATGCCATCCCTGCTGATAAAGGGAAACTGACAAAAGAAAATCTTCAAAAGATTGCTATCTCTGCTGATAAATAGAAACTAGCAAAGTAAATGCCATCCCTGCTGATAAAGGGAAACTGACAAAAGAAAATCTTCAAAATATTGCTATCTCTGCTGATAAAGAGAAACTAGCAAAATAAATGTCATCCCTGCTGATAAAGGGAAACTGACAAAAGAAAATCTTCAAAAGATTTCTATCTCTGCTGATAAAGAGAAACTAGCAAAATAAATGCCATCCCTGCTGATAAAGGGAAACTGACAAAAGAAAATCTTCAAAAGATTGTTATCTCTGCTGATAAAGAGAAACTAGCAAAGTAAATGCCATCCCTGCTGATAAAGGGAAACTGACAAAAGAAAATCTTCAAAAGATTGCTATCTCTGCTGATAAAGAGAAACTAGCAAAATAAATGCCATCCCTGCTGATAAAGGGAAACTGACAAAAGAAAATCTTCAAAAAGATTGCTATCTCTGCTGATAAAGAGAAACTAGCAAAATAAATGCCATCCCTGTTGCTAAAGGGAAACTGACAAAAGAAAATCTTCAAAAAGATTGCTATCTCTGCTGATAAAGAGAAACTAGCAAAATAAATGCCATCCCTGCTGATAAAGGGAAACTGACAAAAGAAAATCTTCAAAAGATTGTTATCTCTGCTGATAAAGAGAAACTAGCAAAGTAAATACCATCCCTGCTGATAAAGGGAAACTGACAAAAGAAAATCTTCAAAAAGATTGCTATCTCTGCTGATAAAGAGAAACTAGCAAAATAAATGCCATCCCTGTTGCTAAATGGAAACTGACAAAAGAAAATCTTCAAAAAGATTGCTATCTCTGCTGATAAAGAGAAACTAGCAAAATAAATGCCATCCCTGCTGATAAAGGGAAACTGACAAAAGAAAATCTTCAAAAGATTGTTATCTCTACTGATAAAGAGAAACTAGCAAAGTAAATACCATCCCTGCTGATAAAGGGAAACTGACAAAAGAAAATCTTCAAAAGATTGCTATCTCTGCTGATAAAGAGAAACTAGCAAAATAAATGCCATCCCTGCTGATAAAGGGAAACTGACAAAAGAAAATCTTCAAAAGATTGCTATCTCTGCTGATAAATAGAAACTAGCAAAGTAAATGCCATCCCTGCTGATAAAGGGAAACTGACAAAAGAAAATCTTCAAAATATTGCTATCTCTGCTGATAAAGAGAAACTAGCAAAATAAATGTCATCCCTGCTGATAAAGGGAAACTGACAAAAGAAAATCTTCAAAAGATTTCTATCTCTGCTGATAAAGAGAAACTAGCAAAATAAATGCCATCCCTGCTGATAAAGGGAAACTGACAAAAGAAAATCTTCAAAAGATTGCTATCTCTGCTGATAAAGAGAAACTAGCAAAATAAATGCCATCCCTGCTGATAAAGGGAAACTGACAAAAGAAAATCTTCAAAAGATTGTTATCTCTACTGATAAAGAGAAACTAGCAAAGTAAATACCATCCCTGCTGATAAAGGGAAACTGACAAAAGAAAATCTTCAAAAGATTGCTATCTCTGCTGATAAAGAGAAACTAGCAAAATAAATGCCATCCCTGCTGATAAATTGAAACTGACAAAAGAAAATCTTCAAAATATTGCTATCTCTGCTGATAAAGAGAAACTAGCAAACTAAATGCCATCCCTGCTGATAAAGGGAAATTGACAAAAGAAAATCTTCAAAAGATTGGTATCTCTGCTGATAAAGAGAAACTTGGAAAATAAATTTCATCCCTGCTGATAAAGGGAAACTGACCAAAGAAAATCGTCAAAAGATTGCTATCTCTGCTGATAAAGAGAAACTAGCAAAATAAATGCCATCCCTGCTGATAAAGGGAAACTGACAAAAGAAAATCTTCAAAAGATTGCTATCTCTGCTGATAAAGAGAAACTAGCAAAATAAATGCCATCCCTGCTGATAAAGGGAAACTGACAAAAGAAAATCTTCAAAAGATTGCTATCTCTGCTGATAAATAGAAACTAGCAAAGTAAATGCCATCCCTGCTGATAAAGGGAAACTGACAAAAGAAAATCTTCAAAATATTGCTATCTCTGCTGATAAAGAGAAACTAGCAAAATAAATGTCATCCCTGCTGATAAAGGGAAACTGACAAAAGAAAATCTTCAAAAGATTTCTATCTCTGCTGATAAAGAGAAACTAGCAAAATAAATGCCATCCCTGCTGATAAAGGGAAACTGACAAAAGAAAATCTTCAAAAGATTGTTATCTCTGCTGATAAAGAGAAACTAGCAAAGTAAATGCCATCCCTGCTGATAAAGGGAAACTGACAAAAGAAAATCTTCAAAAGATTGCTATCTCTGCTGATAAAGAGAAACTAGCAAAATAAATGCCATCCCTGCTGATAAAGGGAAACTGACAAAAGAAAATCTTCAAAAAGATTGCTATCTCTGCTGATAAAGAGAAACTAGCAAAATAAATGCCATCCCTGTTGCTAAAGGGAAACTGACAAAAGAAAATCTTCAAAAAGATTGCTATCTCTGCTGATAAAGAGAAACTAGCAAAATAAATGCCATCCCTGCTGATAAAGGGAAACTGACAAAAGAAAATCTTCAAAAGATTGTTATCTCTGCTGATAAAGAGAAACTAGCAAAGTAAATACCATCCCTGCTGATAAAGGGAAACTGACAAAAGAAAATCTTCAAAAAGATTGCTATCTCTGCTGATAAAGAGAAACTAGCAAAATAAATGCCATCCCTGTTGCTAAAGGGAAACTGACAAAAAGAAAATCTTCAAAAAGATTGCTATCTCTGCTGATAAAGAGAAACTAGCAAAATAAATGCCATCCCTGCTGATAAAGGGAAACTGACAAAAGAAAATCTTTCAAAAGATTGTTATCTCTAATGATAAAGAGAAACTAGCAAAGTAAATACCATCCCTGCTGATAAAGGGAAACTGACAAAAGAAAATCTTCAAAAGATTGCTATCTCTGCAGATAAAGAGAAACTAGCAAAATAAATGCCATCCCTGCTGATAAAGGGAAACTGACAAAAGAAAATCTTCAAAATATTGCTATCTCTGCTGATAAAGAGAAACTAGCAAACTAAATGCCATCCCTGCTGATAAAGGGAAATTGACAAAAGAAAATCTTCAAAAGATTGGTATCTCTGCTGATAAAGAGAAACTTGGAAAATAAATTTCATCCCTGCTGATAAAGGGAAACTGACCAAAGAAAATCTTCAAAAGATTGCTATCTCTGCTGATAAAGAGAAACTAGCAAAATAAATGCCATCCCTGCTGATAAAGGGAAACTGACAAAAGAAAATCTTCAAAAGATTGCTATCTCTGCTGATAAAGAGAAACTAGCAAAATAAATGCCATCCCTGCTGATAAAGGGAAACTGACAAAAGAAAATCTTCAAAAGATTGCTATCTCTGCTGATAAATAGAAACTAGCAAAGTAAATGCCATCCCTGCTGATAAAGGGAAACTGACAAAAGAAAATCTTCAAAATATTGCTATCTCTGCTGATAAAGAGAAACTAGCAAAATAAATGTCATCCCTGCTGATAAAGGGAAACTGACAAAAGAAAATCTTCAAAAGATTTCTATCTCTGCTGATAAAGAGAAACTAGCAAAATAAATGCCATCCCTGCTGATAAAGGGAAACTGACAAAAGAAAATCTTCAAAAGATTGGTATCTCTGCTGATAAAGAGAAACTAGCAAAGTAAATGCCATCCCTGCTGATAAAGGGAACTGACAAAAGAAAATCTTCAAAAGATTGCTATCTCTGCTGATAAAGAGAAACTAGCAAAATAAATGCCATCCCTGCTGATAAAGGGAAACTGACAAAAGAAAATCTTCAAAAAGATTGCTATCTCTGCTGATAAAGAGAAACTAGCAAAATAAATGCCATCCCTGTTGCTAAAGGGAAACTGACAAAAGAAAATCTTCAAAAAGATTGCTATCTCTGCTGATAAAGAGAAACTAGCAAAATAAATGCCATCCCTGCTGATAAAGGGAAACTGACAAAAGAAAATCTTCAAAAAGATTGCTATCTCTGCTGATAAAGAGAAACTAGCAAAATAAATGCCATCCCTGTTGCTAAAGGGAAACTGACAAAAGAAAATCTTCAAAAAGATTGCTATCTCTGCTGATAAAGAGAAACTAGCAAAATAAATGCCATCCCTGCTGATAAAGGGAAACTGACAAAAGAAAATCTTCAAAGATTGTTATCTCTACTGATAAAGAGAAACTAGCAAAGTAAATACCATCCCTGCTGATAAAGGGAAACTGACAAAAGAAAATCTTCAAAAGATTGCTATCTCTGCAGATAAAGAGAAACTAGCAAAATAAATGCCATCCCTGCTGATAAAGGGAAACTGACAAAAGAAAATCTTCAAAATATTGCTATCCTCTGCTGATAAAGAGAAACTAGCAAACTAAATGCCATCCCTGCTGATAAAGGGAAATTGACAAAAGAAAATCTTCAAAAGAATTGGTATCTCTGCTGATAAAGAGAAACTTGGAAAATAAATTTCATCCCTGCTGATAAAGGGAAACTGACCAAAGAAAATCTTCAAAAGATTGCTATCTCTGCTGATAAAGAGAAACTAGCAAAATAAATGCCATCCCTGCTGATAAAGGGAAACTGACAAAAGAAAATCTTCAAAAGATTGCTATCTCTGCTGATAAAGAGAAACTAGCAAAATAAATGCCATCCCTGCTGATAAAGGGAAACTGACAAAAGAAAATCTTCAAAAGATTGCTATCTCTGCTGATAAATAGAAAACTAGCAAAGTAAATGCCATCCCTGCTGATAAAGGGAAACTGACAAAAGAAAATCTTCAAAATATTGCTATCTCTGCTGATAAAGAGAAACTAGCAAAATAAATGTCATCCCTGCTGATAAAGGGAAACTGACAAAAGGAAACTCTTCAAAAGATTTCTATCTCTGCTGATAAAGAGAAACTAGCAAAATAAATGCCATCCCTGCTGATAAAGGGAACTGACAAAAGAAAATCTTCAAAAGATTGTTATCTCTGCTGATAAAGAGAAACTAGCAAAGTAAATGCCATCCCTGCTGATAAAGGGAAACTGACAAAAGAAAATCTTCAAAAGATTGCTATCTCTGCTGATAAAGAGAAACTAGCAAAATAAATGCCATCCCTGCTGATAAAGGGAAACTGACAAAAGAAAATCTTCAAAAAGATTGCTATCTCTGCTGATAAAGAGAAACTAGCAAAATAAATGCCATCCCTGTTGCTAAAGGGAAACTGACAAAAGAAAATCTTCCAAAAAGATTTGCTATCTCTGCTGATAAAGAGAAACTAGCAAAATAAATGCCATCCCTGCTGATAAAGGGAAACTGACAAAAGAAAATCTTCAAAAGATTGTTATCTCTGCTGATAAAGAGAACTAGCAAAGTAAATACCATCCCTGCTGATAAAGGGAAACTGACAAAAGAAAATCTTCAAAAAGATTGCTATCTCTGCTGATAAAGAGAAACTAGCAAAATAAATGCCATCCCCTGTTGCTAAAGGGAAACTGACAAAAGAAAATCTTCAAAAAGATTGCTATCTCTGCTGATAAAGAGAAACTAGCAAAGTAAATGCCATCCCTGCTGATAAAGGGAAACTGACAAAAGAAAATCTTCAAAAGATTGTTATCTCTACTGATAAAGAGAAACTAGCAAAGTAAATACCATCCCTGCTGATAAAGGGAAACTGACAAAAGAAAATCTTCAAAGGATTGCTATCTCTGCTGATAAAGAGAAACTAGCAAAATAAATGCCATCCCTGTTGCTAAAGGGAAACTGACAAAAGAAAATCTTCAAAAAGATTGCTATCTCTGCTGATAAAGAGAAACTAGCAAAATAAATGCCATCCCTGCTGATAAAGGGAAACTGACAAAAGAAAAATCTTCAAAAGATTGTTATCTCTACTGATAAAGAGAAACTAGCAAAAGTAAATACCATCCCTGCTGATAAAGGGAAACTGACAAAAGAAAATCTTCAAAAGATTGCTATCTCTGCAGATAAAGAGAAACTAGCAAAATAAATGCCATCCCTGCTGATAAAGGGAAACTGACAAAAGAAAATCTTCAAATATTGCTATCTCTGCTGATAAAGAGAAACTAGCAAACTAAATGCCATCCCTGCTGATAAAGGGAAATTGACAAAAGAAAATCTTCAAAAGATTGGTATCTCTGCTGATAAAGAGAAACTTGGAAAATAAATTTCATCCCTGCTGATAAAGGGAAACTGACCAAAGAAAATCTTCAAAAGATTGCTATCTCTGCTGATAAAGAGAAACTAGCAAAATAAATGCCATCCCTGCTGATAAAGGGAAACTGACAAAAGAAAATCTTCAAAAGATTGCTATCTCTGCTGATAAAGAGAAACTAGCAAAATAAATGCCATCCCTGCTGATAAAGGGAAACTGACAAAAGAAAATCTTCAAAAGATTGCTATCTCTGCTGATAAATAGAAACTAGCAAAGTAAATGCCATCCCTGCTGATAAAGGGAAACTGACAAAAGAAAATCTTCAAAAATATTGCTATCTCTGCTGATAAAGAGAAACTAGCAAAATAAATGTCATCCCTGCTGATAAAGGGAAACTGACAAAAGAAAATCTTCAAAAGATTTCTATCTCTGCTGATAAAGAGAAACTAGCAAAATAAATGCCATCCCTGCTGATAAAGGGAAACTGACAAAAGAAAATCTTCAAAAGATTGTTATCTCTGCTGATAAAGAGAAACTAGCAAAGTAAATGCCATCCCTGCTGATAAAGGGAAACTGACAAAAGAAAATCTTCAAAAGATTGCTATCTCTGCTGATAAAGAGAAACTAGCAAAATAAATGCCATCCCTGCTGATAAAGGGAAACTGACAAAAGAAAATCTTCAAAAAGATTGCTATCTCTGCTGATAAAGAGAAACTAGCAAAATAAATGCCATCCCTGTTGCTAAAGGGAAACTGACAAAAGAAAATCTTCAAAAAGATTGCTATCTCTGCTGATAAAGAGAAACTAGCAAAATAAATGCCATCCCTGCTGATAAAGGGAAACTGACAAAAGAAAATCTTCAAAAGATTGTTATCTCTGCTGATAAAGAGAAACTAGCAAAGTAAATACCATCCCTGCTGATAAAGGGAAACTGACCAAAAGAAAATCTTCAAAAAGATTGCTATCTCTGCTGATAAAGAGAAACTAGCAAAATAAATGCCATCCCTGTTGCTAAAGGGAAACTGACAAAAGAAAATCTTCAAAAAGATTGCTATCTCTGCTGATAAAGAGAAACTAGCAAAATAAATGCCATCCCTGCTGATAAAGGGAAACTGACAAAAGAAAATCTTCAAAAGATTGTTATCTCTACTGATAAAGAGAAACTAGCAAAGTAAATACCATCCCTGCTGATAAAGGGAAACTGACAAAAGAAAATCTTCAAAGGATTGCTATCTCTGCTGATAAAGAGAAACTAGCAAAATAAATGCCATCCCTGCTGATAAAGGGAAGACTGACAAAAGAAAATCTTCAAAAGATTGCTATCTCTGCTGATAAATAGAAACTAGCAAAGTAAATGCCATCCCTGCTGATAAAGGGAAACTGACAAAAGAAAATCTTCAAAATATTGCTATCTCTGCTGATAAAGAGAAACTAGCAAAATAAATGTCATCCCTGCTGATAAAGGGAAACTGACAAAAGAAAATCTTCAAAAGATTTCTATCTCTGCTGATAAAGAGAAACTAGCAAAATAAATGCCATCCCTGCTGATAAAGGGAAACTGACAAAAGAAAATCTTCAAAAGATTGCTATCTCTGCTGATAAAGAGAAACTAGCAAAATAAATGCCATCCCTGCTGATAAAGGGAAACTGACAAAAGAAAATCTTCAAAAGATTGTTATCTCTACTGATAAAGAGAAACTAGCAAAGTAAATACCATCCCTGCTGATAAAGGGAAACTGACAAAAGAAAATCTTCAAAAGATTGCTATCTCTGCTGATAAAGAGAAACTAGCAAAATAAATGCCATCCCTGCTGATAAAGGGAAACTGACAAAAGAAAATCTTCAAAATATTGCTATCTCTGCTGATAAAGAGAAACTAGCAAACTAAATGCCATCCCTGCTGATAAAGGGAAATTGACAAAAGAAAATCTTCAAAAGATTGCTATCTCTGCTGATAAAGAGAAACTTGGAAAATAAATTTCATCCCTGCTGATAAAGGGAAACTGACCAAAGAAAATCTTCAAAAGATTGCTATCTCTGCTGATAAAGAGAAACTAGCAAAATAAATGCCATCCCTGCTGATAAAGGGAAACTGACAAAAGAAAATCTTCAAAAGATTGCTATCTCTGCTGATAAAGAGAAACTAGCAAAATAAATGCCATCCCTGCTGATAAAGGGAAACTGACAAAAGAAAATCTTCAAAAGATTGCTATCTCTGCTGATAAATAGAAACTAGCAAAGTAAATGCCATCCCTGCTGATAAAGGGAAACTGACAAAAGAAAATCTTCAAAATATTGCTATCTCTGCTGATAAAGAGAAACTAGCAAAATAAATGTCATCCCTGCTGATAAAGGGAAACTGGCAAAGAAAATCTTCAAAAGATTTCTATCTCTGCTGATAAAGAGAAACTAGCAAAATAAATGCCATCCCTGCTGATAAAGGGAAACTGACAAAAGAAAATCTTCAAAAGATTGTTATCTCTGCTGATAAAGAGAAACTAGCAAAGTAAATGCCATCCCTGCTGATAAAGGGAAACTAGACAAAAGAAAATCTTCAAAAGATTGCTATCTCTGCTGATAAAGAGAAACTAGCAAAATAAATGCCATCCCTGCTGATAAGAGGGAAACTGACAAAAGAAAATCTTCAAAAAGATTGCTATCTCTGCTGATAAAGAGAAACTAGCAAAAATAAATGCCATCCCTGTTGCTAAAGGGAAACTGACAAAAGAAAATCTTCAAAAAGATTGCTATCTCTGCTGATAAAGAGAAACTAGCAAAATAAATGCCATCCCTGCTGATAAAGGGAAACTGACAAAAGAAAATCTTCAAAAGATTGTTATCTCTGCTGATAAAGAGAAAACTAGCAAAGTAAATACCATCCCTGCTGATAAAGGGAAACTGACAAAAGAAAATCTTCAAAAAAGATTGCTATCTCTGCTGATAAAGAGAAACTAGCAAAATAAATGCCATCCCTGTTGCTAAAGGGAAACTGACAAAAGAAAATCTTCAAAAAGATTGCTATCTCTGCTGATAAAGAGAAACTAGCAAAATAAATGCCATCCCTGCTGATAAAGGGAACTGACAAAAGAAAATCCTTCAAAAGATTGTTATCTCTACTGATAAAGAGAAACTAGCAAAGTAAATACCATCCCTGCTGATAAAGGGAAACTGACAAAAGAAAATCTTCAAAAGATTGCTATCTCTGCTGATAAAAGAGAAACTAGCAAAATAAATGCCATCCCTGCTGATAAAGGGAAACTGACAAAAGAAAATCTTCAAAATATTGCTATCTCTGCTGATAAAGAGAAACTAGCAAACTAAATGCCATCCCTGCTGATAAAGGGAAATTGACAAAAGAAAATCTTCAAAAGATTGGTATCTCTGCTGATAAAGAGAAACTTGGAAAATAAATTTCATCCCTGCTGATAAAGGGAAACTGACCAAAGAAAATCTTCAAAAGATTGCTATCTCTGCTGATAAAGAGAAACTAGCAAAATAAATGCCATCCCTGCTGATAAAGGGAAACTGACAAAAGAAAATCTTCAAAAGATTGCTATCTCTGCTGATAAAGAGAAACTAGCAAAATAAATGCCATCCCTGCTGATAAAGGGAAACTGACAAAAGAAAATCTTCAAAAGATTGCTATCTCTGCTGATAAATAGAAACTAGCAAAGTAAATGCCATCCCTGCTGATAAAGGGAAACTGACAAAAGAAAATCTTCAAAATATTGCTATCTCTGCTGATAAAGAGAAACTAGCAAAATAAATGTCATCCCTGCTGATAAAGGGAAACTGACAAAAGAAAATCTTCAAAAGATTTCTATCTCTGCTGATAAAGAGAAACTAGCAAAATAAATGCCATCCCTGCTGATAAAGGGAAACTGACAAAAGAAAATCTTCAAAAGATTGTTATCTCTGCTGATAAAGAGAAACTAGCAAAGTAAATGCCATCCCTGCTGATAAAGGGAAACTGACAAAAGAAAATCTTCAAAAGATTGCTATCTCTGCTGATAAAGAGAAACTAGCAAAATAAATGTCATCCCTGCTGATAAAGGGAAACTGACAAAAGAAAATCTTCAAAAAGATTGCTATCTCTGCTGATAAAGAGAAACTAGCAAAATAAATGCCATCCCTGTTGCTAAAGGGAAACTGACAAAAGAAAATCTTCAAAAAGATTGCTATCTCTGCTGATAAAGAGAAACTAGCAAAATAAATGCCATCCCTACTGATAAAGGGAAACTGACAAAAGAAAATCTTCAAAAGATTGTTATCTCTGCTGATAAAGAGAAACTAGCAAAGTAAATACCATCCCTGCTGATAAAGGGAAACTGACAAAAGAAAATCTTCAAAAAGATTGCTATCTCTGCTGATAAAGAGAAACTAGCAAAATAAATGCCATCCCTGTTGCTAAAGGGAAACTGACAAAAGAAAATCTTCAAAAAGATTGCTATCTCTGCTGATAAAGAGAAACTAGCAAAATAAATGCCATCCCTGCTGATAAAGGGAAACTGACAAAAGAAAATCTTCAAAAGATTGTTATCTCTACTGATAAAGAGAAACTAGCAAAGTAAATACCATCCCTGCTGATAAAGGGAAAACTGACAAAAGAAAATCTTCAAAAGATTGCTATCTCTGCTGATAAAGAGAAACTAGCAAAATAAATGCCATCCCTGCTGATAAGGGAAACTGACAAAAGAAAATCTTCAAAATATTGCTATCTCTGCTGATAAAGAGAAACTAGCAAACTAAATGCCATCCCTGCTGATAAAGGGAAATTGACAAAAGAAAATCTTCAAAAGATTGGTATCTCTGCTGATAAAGAGAAACTTGGAAAATAAATTTCATCCCTTGCTGATAAAGGGAAACTGACCAAAGAAAATCTTCAAAAGATTGCTATCTCTGCTGATAAAGAGAAACTAGCAAAATAAATGCCATCCCTGCTGATAAAGGGAAACTGACAAAAGAAAATCTTCAAAAGATTGCTATCTCTGCTGATAAAGAGAAACTAGCAAAATAAATGCCATCCCTGCTGATAAAGGGAAACTGACAAAAGAAAATCTTCAAAAGATTGCTATCTCTGCTGATAAATAGAAACTAGCAAAGTAAATGCCATCCCTGCTGATAAAGGGAAACTGACAAAAGAAAATCTTCAAAATATTGCTATCTCTGCTGATAAAGAGAAACTAGCAAAATAAATGTCATCCCTGCTGATAAAGGGAAACTGACAAAAGAAAATCTTCAAAAGATTTCTATCTCTGCTGATAAAGAGAAACTAGCAAAATAAATGCCATCCCTGCTGATAAAGGGAAACTGACAAAAGAAAATCTTCAAAAGATTGTTATCTCTGCTGATAAAGAGAAACTAGCAAAGTAAATGCCATCCCTGCTGATAAAGGGAAACTGACAAAAGAAAATCTTCAAAAGATTGCTATCTCTGCTGATAAAGAGAAACTAGCAAAGTAAATGCCATCCCTGCTGATAAAGGGAAACTGACAAAAGAAAATCTTCAAAAGATTGTTATCTCTGCTGATAAAGAGAAACTAGCAAAGTAAATGCCATCCCTGCTGATAAAGGGAAACTGACAAAAGAAAATCTTCAAAAGATTGCTATCTCTGCTGATAAAGAGAAACTAGCAAAATAAATGCCATCCCTGCTGATAAAGGGAAACTGACAAAAGAAAATCTTCAAAAAGATTGCTATCTCTGCTGATAAAGAGAAACTAGCAAAATAAATGCCATCCCTGTTGCTAAAGGGAAACTGACAAAAGAAAATCTTCAAAAGATTTCTATCTCTGCTGATAAAGAGAAACTAGCAAAATAAATGCCATCCCTGCTGATAAAGGGAAACTGACAAAAGAAAATCTTCAAAAAGATTGCTATCTCTGCTGATAAAGAGAAACTAGCAAAATAAATGCCATCCCTGCTGATAAAGGGAAACTGACAAAAGAAAATCTTCAAAAGATTGTTATCTCTACTGATAAAGAGAAACTAGCAAAGTAAATACCATCCCTGCTGATAAAGGGAAACTGACAAAAGAAAATCTTCAAAATATTGCTATCTCTGCTGATAAAGAGAAACTAGCAAAATAAATGCCATCCCTGTTGCTAAAGGGAAACTGACAAAAGAAAATCTTCAAAAGATTGTTATCTCTGCTGATAAAGAGAAACTAGCAAAGTAAATGCCATCCCTGCTGATAAAGGGAAACTGACAAAAGAAAATCTTCAAAAGATTGCTATCTCTGCTGATAAAGAGAAACTAGCAAAGTAAATGCCATCCCTGCTGATAAAGGGAAACTGACAAAAGAAAATCTTCAAAAGATTGTTATCTCTGCTGATAAAGAGAAACTAGCAAAGTAAATGCCATCCCTGCTGATAAAGGGAAACTGACAAAAGAAAATCTTCAAAAGATTGCTATCTCTGCTGATAAAGAGAAACTAGCAAAATAAATGCCATCCCTGCTGATAAAGGGAAACTGACAAAAGAAAATCTTCAAAAAGATTGCTATCTCTGCTGATAAAGAGAAACTAGCAAAATAAATGCCATCCCTGTTGCTAAAGGGAAACTGACAAAAGAAAATCTTCAAAAAGATTGCTATCTCTGCTGATAAAGAGAAACTAGCAAAATAAATGCCATCCCTGCTGATAAAGGGAAACTGACAAAAGAAAATCTTCAAAAGATTGTTATCTCTGCTGATAAAGAGAAACTAGCAAAGTAAATACCATCCCTGCTGATAAAGGGAAACTGACAAAAGAAAATCTTCAAAAAGATTGCTATCTCTGCTGATAAAGAGAAACTAGCAAAATAAATGCCATCCCTGTTGCTAAAGGGAAACTGACAAAAGAAAATCTTCAAAAAGATTGCTATCTCTGCTGATAAAGAGAAACTAGCAAAATAAATGCCATCCCTGCTGATAAAGGGAAACTGACAAAAGAAAATCTTCAAAAGATTGTTATCTCTACTGATAAAGAGAAACTAGCAAAGTAAATACCATCCCTGCTGATAAAGGGAAACTGACAAAAGAAAATCTTCAAAAGATTGCTATCTCTGCTGATAAAGAGAAACTAGCAAAATAAATGCCATCCCTGCTGATAAAGGGAAACTGACAAAAGAAAATCTTCAAAATATTGCTATCTCTGCTGATAAAGAGAAACTAGCAAACTAAATGCCATCCCTGCTGATAAAGGGAAATTGACAAAAGAAAATCTTCAAAAGATTGGTATCTCTGCTGATAAAGAGAAACTTGGAAAATAAATTTCATCCCTGCTGATAAAGGGAAACTGACCAAAGAAAATCTTCAAAAGATTGCTATCTCTGCTGATAAAGAGAAACTAGCAAAATAAATGCCATCCCTGCTGATAAAGGGAAACTGACAAATGAAAATCTTCAAAAGATTGCTATCTCTGCTGATAAAGAGAAACTAGCAAAATAAATGCCATCCCTGCTGATAAAGGGAAACTGACAAAAGAAAATCTTCAAAAGATTGCTATCTCTGCTGATAAATAGAAACTAGCAAAGTAAATGCCATCCCTGCTGATAAAGGGAAACTGACAAAAGAAAATCTTCAAAATATTGCTATCTCTGCTGATAAAGAGAAACTAGCAAAATAAATGTCATCCCTGCTGATAAAGGGAAACTGACAAAAGAAAATCTTCAAAAGATTTCTATCTCTGCTGATAAAGAGAAACTAGCAAAATAAATGCCATCCCTGCTGATAAAGGGAAACTGACAAAAGAAAATCTTCAAAAGATTGTTATCTCTGCTGATAAAGAGAAACTAGCAAAGTAAATGCCATCCCTGCTGATAAAGGGAAACTGACAAAAGAAAATCTTCAAAAGATTGCTATCTCTGCTGATAAAGAGAAACTAGCAAAGTAAATGCCATCCCTGCTGATAAAGGGAAACTGACAAAAGAAAATCTTCAAAAGATTGTTATCTCTGCTGATAAAGAGAAACTAGCAAAATAAATGCCATCCCTGCTGATAATGGGAAACTGACAAAAGAAAATCTTCAAAAGATTGCTATCTCTGCTGATAAAGAGAAACTAGCAAAATAAATGCCATCCCTGCTGATAAAGGGAAACTGACAAAAGAAAATCTTCAAAAGATTGCTATCTCAACGATAAAGAGAAACTAGCAAAGTAAATGCCATCCCTGCTGATAAAGGGAAACTGACAAAAGAAAATCTTCAAAAGATTGTTATCTCTGCTGAAAAAGAGAAACTAGCAAAATGAATGCCATCCCTGCTGATAAAGGGAAATTCACAAAAGAAAATCTTCAAAAGATTGCTATCTCTGCTGATAAAGGGAAATAGCAAAACAAAGGCCATCCCTGCTGATAAAGGGAACTGACAAAAGAAAATCTTCAAAAGATTGCTATCTCTGCTGATAAAGAGAAACTAGCAAAATAAATGCCATCCCTGCTGATAAAGGGAAACTGACAAAAGAAAATCTTCAAAAAGATTGCTATCTCTGCTGATAAAGAGAAACTAGCAAAATAAATGCCATCCCTGTTGCTAAAGGGAAACTGACAAAAGAAAATCTTCAAAAAGATTGCTATCTCTGCTGATAAAGAGAAACTAGCAAAATAAATGCCATCCCTGCTGATAAAGGGAAACTGACAAAAGAAAATCTTCAAAAGATTGTTATCTCTGCTGATAAAGAGAAACTAGCAAAGTAAATACCATCCCTGCTGATAAAGGGAAACTGACAAAAGAAAATCTTCAAAAAGATTGCTATCTCTGCTGATAAAGAGAAACTAGCAAAATAAATGCCATCCCTGTTGCTAAAGGGAAACTGACAAAAGAAAATCTTCAAAAAGATTGCTATCTCTGCTGATAAAGAGAAACTAGCAAAATAAATGCCATCCCTGCTGATAAAGGGAAACTGACAAAAGAAAATCTTCAAAAGATTGTTATCTCTACTGATAAAGAGAAACTAGCAAAGTAAATACCATCCCTGCTGATAAAGGGAAACTGACAAAAGAAAATCTTCAAAAGATTGCTATCTCTGCTGATAAAAAGAAACTAGCAAAATAAATGCCATCCCTGCTGATAAAGGGAAACTGACAAAAGAAAATCTTCAAAATATTGCTATCTCTGCTGATAAAGAGAAACTAGCAAACTAAATGCCATCCCTGCTGATAAAGGGAAATTGACAAAAGAAAATCTTCAAAAGATTGGTATCTCTGCTGATAAAGAGAAACTTGGAAAATAAATTTCATCCCTGCTGATAAAGGGAAACTGACCAAAGAAAATCTTCAAAAGATTGCTATCTCTGCTGATAAAGAGAAACTAGCAAAATAAATGCCATCCCTGCTGATAAAGGGAAACTGACAAAAGAAAATCTTCAAAAGATTGCTATCTCTGCTGATAAAGAGAAACTAGCAAAATAAATGCCATCCCTGCTGATAAAGGGAAACTGACAAAAGAAAATCTTCAAAAGATTGCTATCTCTGCTGATAAATAGAAACTAGCAAAGTAAATGCCATCCCTGCTGATAAAGGGAAACTGACAAAAGAAAATCTTCAAAATATTGCTATCTCTGCTGATAAAGAGAAACTAGCAAAATAAATGTCATCCCTGCTGATAAAGGGAAACTGACAAAAGAAAATCTTCAAAAGATTTCTATCTCTGCTGATAAAGAGAAACTAGCAAAATAAATGCCATCCCTGCTGATAAAGGGAAACTGACAAAAGAAAATCTTCAAAAGATTGTTATCTCTGCTGATAAAGAGAAACTAGCAAAGTAAATGCCATCCCTGCTGATAAAGGGAAACTGACAAAAGAAAATCTTCAAAAGATTGCTATCTTTGCTGATAAAGAGAAACTAGCAAAGTAAATGCCATCCCTGCTGATAAAGGGAAACTGACAAAAGAAAATCTTCAAAAGATTGTTATCTCTGCTGATAAAGAGAAACTAGCAAAATAAATGCCATCCCTGCTGATAATGGGAAACTGACAAAAGAAAATCTTCAAAAGATTGCTATCTCTGCTGATAAAGAGAAACTAGCAAAATAAATGCCATCCCTGCTGATAAAGGGAAACTGACAAAAGAAAATCTTCAAAAGATTGCTATCTCAACGATAAAGAGAAACTAGCAAAGTAAATGCCATCCCTGCTGATAAAGGGAAACTGACAAAAGAAAATCTTCAAAAGATTGTTATCTCTGCTGAAAAAGAGAAACTAGCAAAATGAATGCCATCCCTGCTGATAAAGGGAAATTCACAAAAGAAAATCTTCAAAAGATTGCTATCTCTGCTGATAAAGGGAAATAGCAAAACAAAGGCCATCCCTGCTGATAAAGGGAACTGACAAAAGAAAATCTTCAAAAGATTGCTATCTCTGCTGATAAAGAGAAACTAGCAAAATAAATGCCATCCCTGCTGATAAAGGGAAACTGACAAAAGAAAATCTTCAAAAGATTGCTATCTCTGCTGATAAAGAGAAACTAGCAAAATAAATGCCATCCCTGCTGATAAAGGGAAACTGACAAAAGAAAATCTTCAAAATATTGCTATCTCTGCTGATAAAGAGAAACTAGCAAAATAAATGCCATCCCTGCTGATAAAGGGAAACTGACAAAAGAAAATCTTCAAAAGATTGTTATCTCTGCTGATAAAGAGAAACTAGCAAAGTAAATGCCATCCCTGCTGATAAAGGGAAACTGACAAAAGAAAATCTTCAAAAGATTGCTATCTCTGCTGATAAAGAGAAACTAGCAAAATAAATGTCATCCCTGCTGATAAAGGGAAACTGACAAAAGAAAATCTTCAAAAAGATTGCTATCTCTGCTGATAAAGAGAAACTAGCAAAATAAATGCCATCCCTGTTGCTAAAGGGAAACTGACAAAAGAAAATCTTCAAAAAGATTGCTATCTCTGCTGATAAAGAGAAACTAGCAAAATAAATGCCATCCCTGCTGATAAAGGGAAACTGACAAAAGAAAATCTTGAAAAGATTGTTATCTCTGCTGATAAAGAGAAACAAGCAAAGTAAATACCATCCCTGCTGATAAAGGGAAACTGACAAAAGAAAATCTTCAAAAGATTGCTATCTCTGCTGATAAAGAGAAACTAGCAAAGTAAATGCCATCCCTGCTGATAAAGGGAAACTGACAAAAGAAAATCTTCAAAAGATTGTTATCTCTGCTGATAAAGAGAAACTAGCAAAGTAAATGCCATCCCTGCTGATAAAGGGAAACTGACAAAAGAAAATCTTCAAAAGATTGCTATCTCTGCTGATAAAGAGAAACTAGCAAAATAAATGCCATCCCTGCTGATAAAGGGAAACTGACAAAAGAAAATCTTCAAAAAGATTGCTATCTCTGCTGATAAAGAGAAACTAGCAAAATAAATGCCATCCCTGTTGCTAAAGGGAAACTGACAAAAGAAAATCTTCAAAAAGATTGCTATCTCTGCTGATAAAGAGAAACTAGCAAAATAAATGCCATCCTTGCTGATAAAGGGAAACTGACAAAAGAAAATCTTCAAAAGATTGTTATCTCTGCTGATAAAGAGAAACTAGCAAAGTAAATACCATCCCTGCTGATAAAGGGAAACTGACAAAAGAAAATCTTCAAAAAGATTGCTATCTCTGCTGATAAAGAGAAACTAGCAAAATAAATGCCATCCCTGTTGCTAAAGGGAAACTGACAAAAGAAAATCTTCAAAAAGATTGCTATCTCTGCTGATAAAGAGAAACTAGCAAAATAAATGCCATCCCTGCTGATAAAGGGAAACTGACAAAAGAAAATCTTCAAAAGATTGTTATCTCTACTGATAAAGAGAAACTAGCAAAGTAAATACCATCCCTGCTGATAAAGGGAAACTGACAAAAGAAAATCTTCAAAAGATTGCTATCTCTGCTGATAAAGAGAAACTAGCAAAATAAATGCCATCCCTGCTGATAAAGGGAAACTGACAAAAGAAAATCTTCAAAATATTGCTATCTCTGCTGATAAAGAGAAACTAGCAAACTAAATGCCATCCCTGCTGATAAAGGGAAATTGACAAAAGAAAATCTTCAAAAGATTGGTATCTCTGCTGATAAAGAGAAACTTGGAAAATAAATTTCATCCCTGCTGATAAAGGGAAACTGACCAAAGAAAATCTTCAAAAGATTGCTATCTCTGCTGATAAAGAGAAACTAGCAAAATAAATGCCATCCCTGCTGATAAAGGGAAACTGACAAAAGAAAATCTTCAAAAGATTGCTATCTCTGCTGATAAAGAGAAACTAGCAAAATAAATGCCATCCCTGCTGATAAAGGGAAACTGACAAAAGAAAATCTTCAAAAGATTGCTATCTCTGCTGATAAATAGAAACTAGCAAAGTAAATGCCATCCCTGCTGATAAAGGGAAACTGACAAAAGAAAATCTTCAAAATATTGCTATCTCTGCTGATAAAGAGAAACTAGCAAAATAAATGTCATCCCTGCTGATAAAGGGAAACTGACAAAAGAAAATCTTCAAAAGATTTCTATCTCTGCTGATAAAGAGAAACTAGCAAAATAAATGCCATCCCTGCTGATAAAGGGAAACTGACAAAAGAAAATCTTCAAAAGATTGTTGTCTCTGCTGATAAAGAGAAACTAGCAAAGTAAATGCCATCCCTGCTGATAAAGGAAAACTGACAAAAGAAAATCTTCAAAAGATTGCTATCTCTGCTGATAAAGAGAAACTAGCAAAGTAAATGCCATCCCTGCTGATAAAGGGAAACTGACAAAAGAAAATCTTCAAAAGATTGTTATCTCTGCTGATAAAGAGAAACTAGCAAAATAAATGCCATCCCTGCTGATAATGGGAAACTGACAAAAGAAAATCTTCAAAAGATTGCTATCTCTGCTGATAAAGAGAAACTAGCAAAATAAATGCCATCCCTGCTGATAAAGGGAAACTGACAAAAGAAAATCTTCAAAAGATTGTTATCTCAACGATAAAGAGAAACTAGCAAAGTAAATGCCATCCCTGCTGATAAAGGGAAACTGACAAAAGAAAATCTTCAAAAGATTGTTATCTCTGCTGAAAAAGAGAAACTAGCAAAATGAATGCCATCCCTGCTGATAAAGGGAAATTCACAAAAGAAAATCTTCAAAAGATTGCTATCTCTGCTGATAAAGGGAAATAGCAAAACAAAGGCCATCCCTGCTGATAAAGGGAACTGACAAAAGAAAATCTTCAAAAGATTGCTATCTCTGCTGATAAAGAGAAACTAGCAAAATAAATGCCATCCCTGCTGATAAAGGGAAACTGACAAAAGAAAATCTTCAAAAAGATTGCTATCTCTGCTGATAAAGAGAAACTAGCAAAATAAATGCCATCCCTGTTGCTAAAGGGAAACTGACAAAAGAAAATCTTCAAAAAGATTGTTATCTCTGCTGATAAAGAGAAACTAGCAAAATAAATGCCATCCCTGCTGATAAAGGGAAACTGACAAAAGAAAATCTTCAAAAGATTGTTATCTCTGCTGATAAAGAGAAACTAGCAAAGTAAATACCATCCCTGCTGATAAAGGGAAACTGACAAAAGAAAATCTTCAAAAAGATTGCTATCTCTGCTGATAAAGAGAAACTAGCAAAATAAATGCCATCCCTGTTGCTAAAGGGAAACTGACAAAAGAAAATCTTCAAAAAGATTGCTATCTCTGCTGATAAAGAGAAACTAGCAAAATAAATGCCATCCCTGCTGATAAAGGGAAACTGACAAAAGAAAATCTTCAAAAGATTGTTATCTCTACTGATAAAGAGAAACTAGCAAAGTAAATACCATCCCTGCTGATAAAGGGAAACTGACAAAAGAAAATCTTCAAAAGATTGCTATCTCTGCTGATAAAAAGAAACTAGCAAAATAAATGCCATCCCTGCTGATAAAGGGAAACTGACAAAAGAAAATCTTCAAAATATTGCTATCTCTGCTGATAAAGAGAAACTAGCAAACTAAATGCCATCCCTGCTGATAAAGGGAAATTGACAAAAGAAAATCTTCAAAAGATTGGTATCTCTGCTGATAAAGAGAAACTTGGAAAATAAATTTCATCCCTGCTGATAAAGGGAAACTGACCAAAGAAAATCTTCAAAAGATTGCTATCTCTGCTGATAAAGAGAAACTAGCAAAATAAATGCCATCCCTGCTGATAAAGGGAAACTGACAAAAGAAAATCTTCAAAAGATTGCTATCTCTGCTGATAAAGAGAAACTAGCAAAATAAATGCCATCCCTGCTGATAAAGGGAAACTGACAAAAGAAAATCTTCAAAAGATTGCTATCTCTGCTGATAAATAGAAACTAGCAAAGTAAATGCCATCCCTGCTGATAAAGGGAAACTGACAAAAGAAAATCTTCAAAAGATTGCTATCTCTGCTGATAAAGAGAAACTTGGAAAATAAATGTCATCCCTGCTGATAAAGGGAAACTGACAAAAGAAAATCTTCAAAAGATTGTTATCTCTGCTGATAAAGAGAAACTAGCAAAATAAATGCCATCCCTGCTGATAAAGGGAAACTGACAAAAGAAAATCTTCAAAAGATTGTTATCTCTGCTGATAAAGAGAAACTAGCAAAGTAAATGCCATCCCTGCTGATAAAGGGAAACTGACAAAAGAAAATCTTCAAAAGATTGCTATCTCTGCTGATAAAGAGAAACTAGCAAAGTAAATGCCATCCCTGCTGATAAAGGGAAACTGACAAAAGAAAATCTTCAAAAGATTGTTATCTCTGCTGATAAAGAGAAACTAGCAAAATAAATGCCATCCCTGCTGATAATGGGAAACTGACAAAAGAAAATCTTCAAAAGATTGCTATCTCTGCTGATAAAGAGAAACTAGCAAAATAAATGCCATCCCTGCTGATAAAGGGAAACTGACAAAAGAAAATCTTCAAAAGATTGCTATCTCAACGATAAAGAGAAACTAGCAAAGTAAATGCCATCCCTGCTGATAAAGGGAAACTGACAAAAGAAAATCTTCAAAAGATTGTTATCTCTGCTGAAAAAGAGAAACTAGCAAAATGAATGCCATCCCTGCTGATAAAGGGAAATTCACAAAAGAAAATCTTCAAAAGATTGCTATCTCTGCTGATAAAGGGAAATAGCAAAACAAAGGCCATCCCTGCTGATAAAGGGAACTGACAAAAGAAAATCTTCAAAAGATTGCTATCTCTGCTGATAAAGAGAAACTAGCAAAATAAATGCCATCCCTGCTGATAAAGGGAAACTGACAAAAGAAAATCTTCAAAAGATTGCTATCTCTGCTGATAAAGAGAAACTAGCAAAATAAATGCCATCCCTGCTGATAAAGGGAAACTGACAAAAGAAAATCTTCAAAATATTGCTATCTCTGCTGATAAAGAGAAACTAGCAAAATAAATGCCATCCCTGCTGATAAAGGGAAACTGACAAAAGAAAATCTTCAAAAGATTGTTATCTCTGCTGATAAAGAGAAACTAGCAAAGTAAATGCCATCCCTGCTGATAAAGGGAAACTGACAAAAGAAAATCTTCAAAAGATTGCTATCTCTGCTGATAAAGAGAAACTAGCAAAATAAATGCCATCCCTGCTGATAAAGGGAAACTGACAAAAGAAAATCTTCAAAAAGATTGCTATCTCTGCTGATAAAGAGAAACTAGCAAAATAAATGCCATCCCTGTTGCTAAAGGGAAACTGACAAAAGAAAATCTTCAAAAAGATTGCTATCTCTGCTGATAAAGAGAAACTAGCAAAATAAATGCCATCCCTGCTGATAAAGGGAAACTGACAAAAGAAAATCTTCAAAAGATTGTTATCTCTGCTGATAAAGAGAAACAAGCAAAGTAAATACCATCCCTGCTGATAAAGGGAAACTGACAAAAGAAAATCTTCAAAAGATTGCTATCTCTGCTGATAAAGAGAAACTAGCAAAATAAATGCCATCCCTGCTGATAAAGGGAAACTGACAAAAGAAAATCTTCAAAATATTGCTATCTCTGCTGATAAAGAGAAACTAGCAAACTAAATGCCATCCCTGCTGATAAAGGGAAATTGACAAAAGAAAATCTTCAAAAGATTGCTATCTCTGCTGATAAAGAGAAACTTGGAAAATAAATTTCATCCCTGCTGATAAAGGGAAACTGACCAAAGAAAATCTTCAAAAGATTGTTATCTCTGCTGATAAAGAGAAACTAGCAAAATAAATGCCATCCCTGCTGATAAAGGGAAACTGACAAAAGAAAATCTTCAAAATATTGCTATCTCTGCTGATAAAGAGAAACTAGCAAAATAAATGCCATCCCTGCTGATAAAGGGAAACTGACAAAAGAAAATCTTCAAAAGATTGCTATCTCTGCTGATAAATAGAAACTAGCAAAGTAAATGCCATCCCTGCTGATAAAGGGAAACTGACAAAAGAAAATCTTCAAAATATTGCTATCTCTGCTGATAAAGAGAAACTAGCAAAATAAAAGTCATCCCTGCTGATAAAGGGAAACTGACAAAAGAAAATCTTCAAAAGATTTCTATCTCTGCTGATAAAGAGAAACTAGCAAAATAAATGCCATCCCTGCTGATAAAGGGAAACTGACAAAAGAAAATCTTCAAAAGATTGTTATCTCTGCTGATAAAGAGAAACTACCAAAGTAAATGCCATCCCTGCTAATAAAGGGAAACTAACAAAAGAAAATCTTCAAAAGATTGCTATCTCTGCTGATAAAGAGAAACTAGCAAAGTAAATGCCATCCCTGCTGATAAAGGGAAACTGACAAAAGAAAATCTTCAAAAGATTGCTATCTCTGCTGATAAAGAGAAACTAGCAAAATAAATGCCATCCCTGCTGATAATGGGAAACTGACAAAAGAAAATCTTCAAAAGATTGCTATCTCTGCTGATAAAGAGAAACTAGCAAAATAAATGCCATCCCTGCTGATAAAGGGAAACTGACAAAAGAAAATCTTCAAAAGATTGCTATCTCAACGATAAAGAGAAACTAGCAAAGTAAATGCCATCCCTGCTGATAAAGGGAAACTGACAAAAGAAAATCTTCAAAAGATTGTTACCTCTGCTGATAAAGAGAAACTAGCAAAATAAATGCCATCCCTGCTGATAAAGGGAAACTGACAAAAGAAAATCTTCAAAATATTGCTATCTCTGCTGATAAAGAGAAACTAGCAAAATAAATGCCATCCCTGCTGATAAAGGGAAACTGACAAAAGAAAATCTTCAAAAGATTGTTATCTCTGCTGATAAAGAGAAACTAGCAAAGTAAATGCCATCCCTGCTGATAAAGGGAAACTGACAAAAGAAAATCTTCAAAAGATTGCTATCTCTGCTGATAAAGAGAAACTAGCAAAATAAATGCCATCCCTGCTGATAAAGGGAAACTGACAAAAGAAAATCTTCAAAAAGATTGCTATCTCTGCTGATAAAGAGAAACTAGCAAAATAAATGCCATCCCTGTTGCTAAAGGGAAACTGACAAAAGAAAATCTTCAAAAAGATTGCTATCTCTGCTGATAAAGAGAAACTAGCAAAATAAATGCCATCCCTGCTGATAAAGGGAAACTGACAAAAGAAAATCTTCAAAAGATTGTTATCTCTGCTGATAAAGAGAAACAAGCAAAGTAAATACCATCCCTGCTGATAAAGGGAAACTGACAAAAGAAAATCTTCAAAAGATTGCTATCTCTGCTGATAAAGAGAAACTAGCAAAATAAATGCCATCCCTGCTGATAAAGGGAAACTGACAAAAGAAAATCTTCAAAATATTGCTATCTCTGCTGATAAAGAGAAACTAGCAAACTAAATGCCATCCCTGCTGATAAAGGGAAATTGACAAAAGAAAATCTTCAAAAGATTGCTATCTCTGCTGATAAAGAGAAACTTGGAAAATAAATTTCATCCCTGCTGATAAAGGGAAACTGACCAAAGAAAATCTTCAAAAGATTGTTATCTCTGCTGATAAAGAGAAACTAGCAAAATAAATGCCATCCCTGCTGATAATGGGAAACTGACAAAAGAAAATCTTCAAAAGATTGCTATCTCTGCTGATAAAGAGAAACTAGCAAAATAAATGCCATCCCTGCTGATAAAGGGAAACTGACAAAAGAAAATCTTCAAAAGATTGCTATCTCAACGATAAAGAGAAACTAGCAAAGTAAATGCCATCCCTGCTGATAAAGGGAAACTGACAAAAGAAAATCTTCAAAAGATTGTTACCTCTGTTGATAAAGAGAAACTAGCAAAATAAATGCCATCCCTGCTGATAAAGGGAAACTGACAAAAGAAAATCTTCAAAATATTGCTATCTCTGCTGATAAAGAGAAACTAGCAAAATAAATGCCATCCCTGCTGATAAAGGGAAACTGACAAAAGAAAATCTTCAAAAGATTGTTATCTCTGCTGATAAAGAGAAACTAGCAAAGTAAATGCCATCCCTGCTGATAAAGGGAAACTGACAAAAGAAAATCTTCAAAAGATTGCTATCTCTGCTGATAAAGAGAAACTAGCAAAATAAATGCCATCCCTGCTGATAAAGGGAAACTGACAAAAGAAAATCTTCAAAAAGATTGCTATCTCTGCTGATAAAGAGAAACTAGCAAAATAAATGCCATCCCTGTTGCTAAAGGGAAACTGACAAAAGAAAATCTTCAAAAAGATTGCTATCTCTGCTGATAAAGAGAAACTAGCAAAATAAATGCCATCCCTGCTGATAAAGGGAAACTGACAAAAGAAAATCTTCAAAAGATTGTTATCTCTGCTGATAAAGAGAAACAAGCAAAGTAAATACCATCCCTGCTGATAAAGGGAAACTGACAAAAGAAAATCTTCAAAAGATTGCTATCTCTGCTGATAAAGAGAAACTAGCAAAATAAATGCCATCCCTGCTGATAAAGGGAAACTGACAAAAGAAAATCTTCAAAATATTGCTATCTCTGCTGATAAAGAGAAACTAGCAAACTAAATGCCATCCCTGCTGATAAAGGGAAATTGACAAAAGAAAATCTTCAAAAGATTGCTATCTCTGCTGATAAAGAGAAACTTGGAAAATAAATTTCATCCCTGCTGATAAAGGGAAACTGACCAAAGAAAATCTTCAAAAGATTGTTATCTCTGCTGATAAAGAGAAACTAGCAAAATAAATGCCATCCCTGCTGATAAAGGGAAACTGACAAAAGAAAATCTTCAAAATATTGCTATCTCTGCTGATAAAGAGAAACTAGCAAAATAAATGCCATCCCTGCTGATAAAGGGAAACTGACAAAAGAAAATCTTCAAAAGATTGCTATCTCTGCTGATAAATAGAAACTAGCAAAGTAAATGCCATCCCTGCTGATAAAGGGAAACTGACAAAAGAAAATCTTCAAAATATTGCTATCTCTGCTGATAAAGAGAAACTAGCAAAATAAAAGTCATCCCTGCTGATAAAGGGAAACTGACAAAAGAAAATCTTCAAAAGATTTCTATCTCTGCTGATAAAGAGAAACTAGCAAAATAAATGCCATCCCTGCTGATAAAGGGAAACTGACAAAAGAAAATCTTCAAAAGATTGTTATCTCTGCTGATAAAGAGAAACTAGCAAAGTAAATGCCATCCCTGCTAATAAAGGGAAACTAACAAAAGAAAATCTTCAAAAGATTGCTATCTCTGCTGATAAAGAGAAACTAGCAAAGTAAATGTCATCCCTGCTGATAAAGGGAAACTGACAAAAGAAAATCTTCAAAAGATTGCTATCTCTGCTGATAAAGAGAAACTAGCAAAATAAATGCCATCCCTGCTGATAATGGGAAACTGACAAAAGAAAATCTTCAAAAGATTGATATCTCTGCTGATAAAGAAAAACTAGCAAAATAAATGCCATCCCTGCTGATAAAGGGAAACTGACAAAAGAAAATCTTCAAAAGATTGCTATCTCAACGATAAAGAGAAACTAGCAAAGTAAATGCCATCCCTGCTGATAAAGGGAAACTGACAAAAGAAAATCTTCAAAAGATTGTTATCTCTGCTGATAAAGAGAAACTAGCAAAATGAATGCCATCCCTGCTGATAAAGGGAAATTCACAAAAGAAAATCTTCAAAAGATTGCTATCTCTGCTGATAAAGGGAAATAGCAAAACAAAGGCCATCCCTGCTGATAAAGGGAACTGACAAAAGAAAATCTTCAAAAGATTGCTATCTCTGCTGATAAAGAGAAACTAGCAAAATAAATGCCATCCCTGCTGATAAAGGGATACTGACAAAAGAAAATCTTCAAAAGATTGCTATCTCTGCTGATAAAGAGAAACTAGCAAAATAAATGCCATCCCTGCTGATAAAGGGAAACTGACAAAAGAAAATCTTCAAAATATTGCTATCTCTGCTGATAAAGAGAAACTAGCAAAATAAATGCCATCCCTGCTGATAAAGGGAAACTGACAAAAGAAAATCTTCAAAAGATTGTTATCTCTGCTGATAAAGAGAAACTAGCAAAGTAAATGCCATCCCTGCTGATAAAGGGAAACTGACAAAAGAAAATCTTCAAAAGATTGCTATCTCTGCTGATAAAGAGAAACTAGCAAAATAAATGCCATCCCTGCTGATAAAGGGAAACTGACAAAAGAAAATCTTCAAAAAGATTGCTATCTCTGCTGATAAAGAGAAACTAGCAAAATAAATGCCATCCCTGTTGCTAAAGGGAAACTGACAAAAGAAAATCTTCAAAATATTGCTATCTCTGCTGATAAAGAGAAACTAGCAAACTAAATGCCATCCCTGCTGATAAAGGGAAATTGACAAAAGAAAATCTTCAAAAGATTGCTATCTCTGCTGATAAAGAGAAACTTGGAAAATAAATTTCATCCCTGCTGATAAAGGGAAACTGACCAAAGAAAATCTTCAAAAGATTGTTATCTCTGCTGATAAAGAGAAACTAGCAAAATAAATGCCATCCCTGCTGATAAAGGGAAACTGACAAAAGAAAATCTTCAAAATATTGCTATCTCTGCTGATAAAGAGAAACTAGCAAAATAAATGCCATCCCTGCTGATAAAGGGAAACTGACAAAAGAAAATCTTCAAAAGATTGCTATCTCTGCTGATAAATAGAAACTAGCAAAGTAAATGCCATCCCTGCTGATAAAGGGAAACTGACAAAAGAAAATCTTCAAAATATTGCTATCTCTGCTGATAAAGAGAAACTAGCAAAATAAAAGTCATCCCTGCTGATAAAGGGAAACTGACAAAAGAAAATCTTCAAAAGATTTCTATCTCTGCTGATAAAGAGAAACTAGCAAAATAAATGCCATCCCTGCTGATAAAGGGAAACTGACAAAAGAAAATCTTCAAAAAGATTGCTATCTCTGCTGATAAAGAGAAACTAGCAAAATAAATGCCATCCCTGTTGCTAAAGGGAAACTGACAAAAGAAAATCTTCAAAAAGATTGCTATCTCTGCTGATAAAGAGAAACTAGCAAAATAAATGCCATCCCTGCTGATAAAGGGAAACTGACAAAAGAAAATCTTCAAAAGATTGCTATCTCAACGATAAAGAGAAACTAGCAAAGTAAATGCCATCCCTGCTGATAAAGGGAAACTGACAAAAGAAAATCTTCAAAAGATTGTTATCTCTGCTGATAAAGAGAAACTAGCAAAATGAATGCCATCCCTGCTGATAAAGGGAAATTCACAAAAGAAAATCTTCAAAAGATTGCTATCTCTGCTGATAAAGGGAAATAGCAAAACAAAGGCCATCCCTGCTGATAAAGGGAACTGACAAAAGAAAATCTTCAAAAGATTGCTATCTCTGCTGATAAAGAGAAACTAGCAAAATAAATGCCATCCCTGCTGATAAAGGGAAACTGACAAAAGAAAATCTTCAAAAGATTGCTATCTCTGCTGATAAAGAGAAACTAGCAAAATAAATGCCATCCCTGCTGATAAAGGGAAACTGACAAAAGAAAATCTTCAAAATATTGCTATCTCTGCTGATAAAGAGAAACTAGCAAAATAAATGCCATCCCTGCTGATAAAGGGAAACTGACAAAAGAAAATCTTCAAAAGATTGTTATCTCTGCTGATAAAGAGAAACTAGCAAAGTAAATGCCATCCCTGCTGATAAAGGGAAACTGACAAAAGAAAATCTTCAAAAGATTGCTATCTCTGCTGATAAAGAGAAACTAGCAAAATAAATGCCATCCCTGCTGATAAAGGGAAACTGACAAAAGAAAATCTTCAAAAAGATTGCTATCTCTGCTGATAAAGAGAAACTAGCAAAATAAATGCCATCCCTGTTGCTAAAGGGAAACTGACAAAAGAAAATCTTCAAAATATTGCTATCTCTGCTGATAAAGAGAAACTAGCAAACTAAATGCCATCCCTGCTGATAAAGGGAAATTGACAAAAGAAAATCTTCAAAAGATTGCTATCTCTGCTGATAAAGAGAAACTTGGAAAATAAATTTCATCCCTGCTGATAAAGGGAAACTGACCAAAGAAAATCTTCAAAAGATTGTTATCTCTGCTGATAAAGAGAAACTAGCAAAATAAATGCCATCCCTGCTGATAAAGGGAAACTGACAAAAGAAAATCTTCAAAATATTGCTATCTCTGCTGATAAAGAGAAACTAGCAAAATAAATGCCATCCCTGCTGCTAAAGGGAAACTGACAAAAGAAAATCTTCAAAAGATTGCTATCTCTGCTGATAAATAGAAACTAGCAAAGTAAATGCCATCCCTGCTGATAAAGGGAAACTGACAAAAGAAAATCTTCAAAATATTGCTATCTCTGCTGATAAAGAGAAACTAGCAAAATAAAAGTCATCCCTGCTGATAAAGGGAAACTGACAAAAGAAAATCTTCAAAAGATTTCTATCTCTGCTGATAAAGAGAAACTAGCAAAATAAATGCCATCCCTGCTGATAAAGGGAAACTGACAAAAGAAAATCTTCAAAAAGATTGCTATCTCTGCTGATAAAGAGAAACTAGCAAAATAAATGCCATCCCTGTTGCTAAAGGGAAACTGACAAAAGAAAATCTTCAAAAAGATTGCTATCTCTGCTGATAAAGAGAAACTAGCAAAATAAATGCCATCCCTGCTGATAAAGGGAAACTGACAAAAGAAAATCTTCAAAAGATTGTTATCTCTGCTGATAAAGAGAAACAAGCAAAGTAAATACCATCCCTGCTGATAAAGGGAAACTGACAAAAGAAAATCTTCAAAAGATTGCTATCTCTGCTGATAAAGAGAAACTAGCAAAATAAATGCCATCCCTGCTGATAAAGGGAAACTGACAAAAGAAAATCTTCAAAATATTGCTATCTCTGCTGATAAAGAGAAACTAGCAAACTAAATGCCATCCCTGCTGATAAAGGGAAATTGACAAAAGAAAATCTTCAAAAGATTGCTATCTCTGCTGATAAAGAGAAACTTGGAAAATAAATTTCATCCCTGCTGATAAAGGGAAACTGACCAAAGAAAATCTTCAAAAGATTGTTATCTCTGCTGATAAAGAGAAACTAGGAAAATAAATGCCATCCCTGCTGATAAAGGGAAACTGACAAAAGAAAATCTTCAAAATATTGCTATCTCTGCTGATAAAGAGAAACTAGCAAAATAAATGCCATCCCTGCTGATAAAGGGAAACTGACAAAAGAAAATCTTCAAAAGATTGCTATCTCTGCTGATAAATAGAAACTAGCAAAGTAAATGCCATCCCTGCTGATAAAGGGAAACTGACAAAAGAAAATCTTCAAAATATTGCTATCTCTGCTGATAAAGAGAAACTAGCAAAATAAAAGTCATCCCTGCTGATAAAGGGAAACTGACA
This sequence comes from Lathyrus tuberosus, assembly GCA_022829125.1. NCBI lineage: Eukaryota > Viridiplantae > Streptophyta > Magnoliopsida > Fabales > Fabaceae > Lathyrus > Lathyrus tuberosus. Next base: position 381,972 of record JALAZF010000833.1, read on the forward strand.
AAAGAAAATCTTCAAAAGATTTCTATCTCTGCTGATAAAGAGAAACTAGCAAAATAAATGCCATCCCTGCTGATAAAGGGAAACTGACAAAAGAAAATCTTCAAAAGATTGTTATCTCTGCTGATAAAGAGAAACTAGCAAAGTAAATGCCATCCCTGCTAATAAAGGGAAACTAACAAAAGAAAATCTTCAAAAGATTGCTATCTCTGCTGATAAAGAGAAACTAGCAAAGTAAATGCCATCCCTGCTGATAAAGGGAAACTGACAAAAGAAAATCTTCAAAAGATTGCTATCTCTGCTGATAAAGAGAAACTAGCAAAATAAATGCCATCCCTGCTGATAATGGGAAACTGACAAAAGAAAATCTTCAAAAGATTGCTATCTCTGCTGATAAAGAGAAACTAGCAAAATAAATGCCATCCCTGCTGATAAAGGGAAACTGACAAAAGAAAATCTTCAAAAGATTGCTATCTCAACGATAAAGAGAAACTAGCAAAGTAAATGCCATCCCTGCTGATAAAGGGAAACTGACAAAAGAAAATCTTCAAAAGATTGTTATCTCTGCTGATAAAGAGAAACTAGCAAAATGAATGCCATCCCTGCTGATAAAGGGAAATTCACAAAAGAAAATCTTCAAAAGATTGCTATCTCTGCTGATAAAGGGAAATAGCAAAACAAAGGCCATCCCTGCTGATAAAGGGAACTGACAAAAGAAAATCTTCAAAAGATTGCTATCTCTGCTGATAAAGAGAAACTAGCAAAATAAATGCCATCCCTGCTGATAAAGGGAAACTGACAAAAGAAAATCTTCAAAAGATTGCTATCTCTGCTGATAAAGAGAAACTAGCAAAATAAATGCCATCCCTGCTGATAAAGGGAAACTGACAAAAGAAAATCTTCAAAATATTGCTATCTCTGCTGATAAAGAGAAACTAGCAAAATAAATGCCATCCCTGCTGATAAAGGGAAACTGACAAAAGAAAATCTTCAAAAGATTGTTATCTCTGCTGATAAAGAGAAACTAGCAAAGTAAATGCCATCCCTGCTGATAAAGGGAAACTGACAAAAGAAAATCTTCAAAAGATTGCTATCTCTGCTGATAAAGAGAAACTAGCAAAATAAATGCCATCCCTGCTGATAAAGGGAAACTGACAAAAGAAAATCTTCAAAAAGATTGCTATCTCTGCTGATAAAGAGAAACTAGCAAAATAAATGCCATCCCTGTTGCTAAAGGGAAACTGACAAAAGAAAATCTTGAAAAAGATTGTTATCTCTGCTGATAAAGAGAAACTAGCAAAATAAATGCCATCCCTGCTGATAAAGGGAAACTGACAAAAGAAAATCTTTAAAAGATTGTTATCTCTGCTGATAAAGAGAAACTAGCAAAGTAAATACCATCCCTGCTGATAAAGGGAAACTGACAAAAGAAAATCTTCAAAAGATTGCTATCTCTGCTGATAAAGAGAAACTAGCAAAATAAATGCCATCCCTGCTGATAAAGGGAAACTGACAAAAGAAAATCTTCAAAAGATTGCTATCTCTGCTGATAAAGAGAAACTAGCAAAATAAATGCCATCCCTGCTGATAAAGGGAAACTGACAAAAGAAAATCTTCAAAATATTGCTATCTCTGCTGATAAAGAGAAACTAGCAAAATAAATGCCATCCCTGCTGATAAAGGGAAACTGACAAAAGAAAATCTTCTAAAGATTGTTATCTCTGTTGATAAAGAGAAACTAGCAAAGTAAATGCCATCCCTACTGATAAAGGGAAACTGACAAAAGAAAATCTTCAAAAGATTGCTATCTCTGCTGATAAAGAGAAACTAGCAAAATAAATGCCATCCCTGCTGATAAAGGGAAACTGACAAAAGAAAATCTTCAAAAAGATTGCTATCTCTGCTGATAAAGAGAAACTAGCAAAATAAATGCCATCCCTGTTGCTAAAGGGAAACTGACAAAAGAAAATCTTCAAAAAGATTGCTATCTCTGCTGATAAAGAGAAACTAGCAAAATAAATGCCATCCCTGCTGATAAAGGGAAACTGACAAAAGAAAATCTTCAAAAGATTGTTATCTCTGCTGATAAAGAGAAACTAGCAAAGTAAATACCATCCCTGCTGATAAAGGGAAACTGACAAATGAAAATCTTCAAAAGATTGCTATCTCTGCTGATAAAGAGAAACTAGCAAAATAAATGCCATCCCTGCTGATAAAGGGAAACTGACAAAAGAAAATCTTCAAAAGATTGCTATCTCTGCTGATAAATAGAAACTAGCAAAGTAAATGCCATCCCTGCTGATAAAGGGAAACTGACAAAAGAAAATCTTCAAAATATTGCTATCTCTGCTGATAAAGAGAAACTAGCAAAATAAAAGTCATCCCTGCTGATAAAGGGAAACTGACAAAAGAAAATCTTCAAAAGATTTCTATCTCTACTGATAAAGAGAAACTAGCAAAATAAATGCCATCCCTGCTGATAAAGGGAAACTGACAAAAGAAAATCTTCAAAAGATTGTTATCTCTGCTGATAAAGAGAAACTAGCAAAGTAAATGCCATCCCTGCTGATAAAGGGAAACTGACAAAAGAAAATCTTCAAAAGATTGCTATCTCTGCTGATAAAGAGAAACTAGCAAAGTAAATGCCATCCCTGCTGATAAAGGGAAACTGACAAAAGAAAATCTTCAAAAGATTGCTATCTCTGCTGATAAAGAGAAACTAGCAAAATAAATGCCATCCCTGCTGATAATGGGAAACTGACAAAATAAAATCTTCAAAAGATTGCTATCTCTGCTGATAAAGAGAAACTAGCAAAATAAATGCCATCCCTGCTGATAAAGGGAAACTGACAAAAGAAAATCTTCAAAAGATTGCTATCTCAACGATAAAGAGAAACTAGCAAAGTAAATGCCATCCCTGCTGATAAAGGGAAACTGACAAAAGAAAATCTTCAAAAGATTGTTATCTCTGCTGATAAAGAGAAACTAGCAAAATGAATGCCATCCCTGCTGATAAAGGGAAATTCACAAAAGAAAATCTTCAAAAGATTGCTATCTCTGCTGATAAAGGGAAAGAGCAAAACAAAGGCCATCCCTGCTGATAAAGGGAACTGACAAAAGAAAATCTTCAAAAGATTGCTATCTCTGCTGATAAAGAGAAACTAGCAAAATAAATGCCATCCCTGCTGATAAAGGGAAACTGACAAAAGAAAATCTTCAAAAGATTGCTATCTCTGCTGATAAAGAGAAACTAGCAAAATAAATGCCATCCCTGCTGATAAAGGGAAACTGACAAAAGAAAATCTTCAAAATATTGCTATCTCTGCTGATAAAGAGAAACTAGCAAAATAAATGCCATCCCTGCTGATAAAGGGAAACTGACAAAAGAAAATCTTCTAAAGATTGTTATCTCTGTTGATAAAGAGAAACTAGCAAAGTAAATGCCATCCCTACTGATAAAGGGAAACTGACAAAAGAAAATCTTCAAAAGATTGCTATCTCTGCTGATAAAGAGAAACTAGCAAAATAAATGCCATCCCTGCTGATAAAGGGAAACTGACAAAAGAAAATCTTCAAAAAGATTGCTATCTCTGCTGATAAAGAGAAACTAGCAAAATAAATGCCATCCCTGTTGCTAAAGGGAAACTGACAAAAGAAAATCTTCAAAAAGATTGCTATCTCTGCTGATAAAGAGAAACTAGCAAAATAAATGCCATCCCTGCTGATAAAGGGAAACTGACAAAAGAAAATCTTCAAAAGATTGTTATCTCTGCTGATAAAGAGAAACTAGCAAAGTAAATACCATCCCTGCTGATAAAGGGAAACTGACAAATGAAAATCTTCAAAAGATTGCTATCTCTGATGATAAAGAGAAACTAGCAAAATAAATGCCATCCCTGCTGATAAAGGGAAACTGACAAAAGAAAATCTTCAAAATATTGCTATCTCTGCTGATAAAGAGAAACTAGCAAACTAAATGCCATCCCTGCTGATAAAGGGAAATTGACAAAAGAAAATCTTCAAAAGATTGCTATCTCTGCTGATAAAGAGAAACTTGGAAAATAAATTTCATCCCTGCTGATAAAGGGAAACTGACCAAAGAAAATCTTCAAAAGATTGTTATCTCTGCTGATAAAGAGAAACTAGCAAAATAAATGCCATCCCTGCTGATAAAGGGAAACTGACAAAAGAAAATCTTCAAAAGATTGCTATCTCTGTTGATAAAGAGAAACTAGCAAAATAAATGCCATCCCTGCTGATAAAGGGAAACTGACAAAAGAAAATCTTCAAAAGATTGCTATCTCTGCTGATAAATAGAAACTAGCAAAGTAAATGCCATCCCTGCTGATAAAGGGAAACTGACAAAAGAAAATCTTCAAAATATTGCTATCTCTGCTGATAAAGAGAAACTAGCAAAATAAAAGTCATCCCTGCTGATAAAGGGAAACTGACAAAAGAAAATCTTCAAAAGATTTCTATCTCTACTGATAAAGAGAAACTAGCAAAATAAATGCCATCCCTGCTGATAAAGGGAAACTGACAAAAGAAAATCTTCAAAAGATTGTTATCTCTGCTGATAAAGAGAAACTAGCAAAGTAAATGCCATCCCTGCTGATAAAGGGAAACTGACAAAAGAAAATCTTCAAAAGATTGCTATCTCTGCTGATAAAGAGAAACTAGCAAAGTAAATGCCATCCCTGCTGATAAAGGGAAACTGACAAAAGAAAATCTTCAAAAGATTGCTATCTCTGCTGATAAAGAGAAACTAGCAAAATAAATGCCATCCCTGCTGATAATGGGAAACTGACAAAAGAAAATCTTCAAAAGATTGCTATCTCTGCTGATAAAGAGAAACTAGCAAAATAAATGCCATCCCTGCTGATAAAGGGAAACTGACAAAAGAAAATCTTCAAAAGATTGCTATCTCAACGATAAAGAGAAACTAGCAAAGTAAATGCCATCCCTGCTGATAAAGGGAAACTGACAAAAGAAAATCTTCAAAAGATTGTTATCTCTGCTGATAAAGAGAAACTAGCAAAATGAATGCCATCCCTGCTGATAAAGGGAAATTCACAAAAGAAAATCTTCAAAAGATTGCTATCTCTGCTGATAAAGGGAAAGAGCAAAACAAAGGCCATCCCTGCTGATAAAGGGAACTGACAAAAGAAAATCTTCAAAAGATTGCTATCTCTGCTGATAAAGAGAAACTAGCAAAATAAATGCCATCCCTGCTGATAAAGGGAAACTGACAAAAGAAAATCTTCAAAAGATTGCTATCTCTGCTGATAAAGAGAAACTAGCAAAATAAATGCCATCCCTGCTGATAAAGGGAAACTGACAAAAGAAAATCTTCAAAATATTGCTATCTCTGCTGATAAAGAGAAACTAGCAAAATAAATGCCATCCCTGCTGATAAAGGGAAACTGACAAAAGAAAATCTTCTAAAGATTGTTATCTCTGTTGATAAAGAGAAACTAGCAAAGTAAATGCCATCCCTACTGATAAAGGGAAACTGACAAAAGAAAATCTTCAAAAGATTGCTATCTCTGCTGATAAAGAGAAACTAGCAAAATAAATGCCATCCCTGCTGATAAAGGGAAACTGACAAAAGAAAATCTTCAAAAAGATTGCTATCTCTGCTGATAAAGAGAAACTAGCAAAATAAATGCCATCCCTGTTGCTAAAGGGAAACTGACAAAAGAAAATCTTCAAAAAGATTGCTATCTCTGTTGATAAAGAGAAACTAGCAAAATAAATGCCATCCCTGCTGATAAAGGGAAACTGACAAAAGAAAATCTTCAAAAGATTGTTATCTCTGCTGATAAAGAGAAACTAGCAAAGTAAATACCATCCCTGCTGATAAAGGGAAACTGACAAATGAAAATCTTCAAAAGATTGCTATCTCTGCTGATAAAGAGAAACTAGCAAAATAAATGCCATCCCTGCTGATAAAGGGAAACTGACAAAAGAAAATCTTCAAAATATTGCTATCTCTGCTGATAAAGAGAAACTAGCAAACTAAATGCCATCCCTGCTGATAAAGGGAAATTGACAAAAGAAAATCTTCAAAAGATTGCTATCTCTGCTGATAAAGAGAAACTTGGAAAATAAATTTCATCCCTGCTGATAAAGGGAAACTGACCAAAGAAAATCTTCAAAAGATTGTTATCTCTGCTGATAAAGAGAAACTAGCAAAATAAATGCCATCCCTGCTGATAAAGGGAAACTGACAAAAGAAAATCTTCAAAAGATTGCTATCTCTGTTGATAAAGAGAAACTAGCAAAATAAATGCCATCCCTGCTGATAAAGGGAAACTGACAAAAGAAAATCTTCAAAAGATTGCTATCTCTGCTGATAAATAGAAACTAGCAAAGTAAATGCCATCCCTGCTGATAAAGGGAAACTGACAAAAGAAAATCTTCAAAATATTGCTATCTCTGCTGATAAAGAGAAACTAGCAAAATAAAAGTCATCCCTGCTGATAAAGGGAAACTGACAAAAGAAAATCTTCAAAAGATTTCTATCTCTACTGATAAAGAGAAACTAGCAAAATAAATGCCATCCCTGCTGATAAAGGGAAACTGACAAAAGAAAATCTTCAAAAGATTGTTATCTCTGCTGATAAAGAGAAACTAGCAAAGTAAATGCCATCCCTGCTGATAAAGGGAAACTGACAAAAGAAAATCTTCAAAAGATTGCTATCTCTGCTGATAAAGAGAAACTAGCAAAGTAAATGCCATCCCTGCTGATAAAGGGAAACTGACAAAAGAAAATCTTCAAAAGATTGCTATCTCTGCTGATAAAGAGAAACTAGCAAAATAAATGCCATCCCTGCTGATAATGGGAAACTGACAAAAGAAAATCTTCAAAAGATTGCTATCTCTGCTGATAAAGAGAAACTAGCAAAATAAATGCCATCCCTGCTGATAAAGGGAAACTGACAAAAGAAAATCTTCAAAAGATTGCTATCTCAACGATAAAGAGAAACTAGCAAAGTAAATGCCATCCCTGCTGATAAAGGGAAACTGACAAAAGAAAATCTTCAAAAGATTGTTATCTCTGCTGATAAAGAGAAACTAGCAAAATGAATGCCATCCCTGCTGATAAAGGGAAATTCACAAAAGAAAATCTTCAAAAGATTGCTATCTCTGCTGATAAAGGGAAAGAGCAAAATAAAGGCCATCCCTGCTGATAAAGGGAACTGACAAAAGAAAATCTTCAAAAGATTGCTATCTCTGCTGATAAAGAGAAACTAGCAAAATAAATGCCATCCCTGCTGATAAAGGGAAACTGACAAAAGAAAATCTTCAAAAGATTGCTATCTCTGCTGATAAAGAGAAACTAGCAAAATAAATGCCATCCCTGCTGATAAAGGGAAACTGACAAAAGAAAATCTTCAAAATATTGCTATCTCTGCTGATAAAGAGAAACTAGCAAAATAAATGCCATCCCTGCTGATAAAGGGAAACTGACAAAAGAAAATCTTCTAAAGATTGTTATCTCTGTTGATAAAGAGAAACTAGCAAAGTAAATGCCATCCCTACTGATAAAGGGAAACTGACAAAAGAAAATCTTCAAAAGATTGCTATCTCTGCTGATAAAGAGAAACTAGCAAAATAAATGCCATCCCTGCTGATAAAGGGAAACTGACAAAAGAAAATCTTCAAAAAGATTGCTATCTCTGCTGATAAAGAGAAACTAGCAAAATAAATGCCATCCCTGTTGCTAAAGGGAAACTGACAAAAGAAAATCTTCAAAAAGATTGCTATCTCTGCTGATAAAGAGAAACTAGCAAAATAAATGCCATCCCTGCTGATAAAGGGAAACTGACAAAAGAAAATCTTCAAAAGATTGTTATCTCTGCTGATAAAGAGAAACTAGCAAAGTAAATACCATCCCTGCTGATAAAGGGAAACTGACAAATGAAAATCTTCAAAAGATTGCTATCTCTGCTGATAAAGAGAAACTAGCAAAATAAATGCCATCCCTGCTGATAAAGGGAAACTGACAAAAGAAAATCTTCAAAATATTGCTATCTCTGCTGATAAAGAGAAACTAGCAAACTAAATGCCATCCCTGCTGATAAAGGGAAATTGACAAAAGAAAATCTTCAAAAGATTGCTATCTCTGCTGATAAAGAGAAACTTGGAAAATAAATTTCATCCCTGCTGATAAAGGGAAACTGACCAAAGAAAATCTTCAAAAGATTGTTATCTCTGCTGATAAAGAGAAACTAGCAAAATAAATGCCATCCCTGCTGATAAAGGGAAACTGACAAAAGAAAATCTTCAAAAGATTGCTATCTCTGTTGATAAAGAGAAACTAGCAAAATAAATGCCATCCCTGCTGATAAAGGGAAACTGACAAAAGAAAATCTTCAAAAGATTGCTATCTCTGCTGATAAATAGAAACTAGCAAAGTAAATGCCATCCCTGCTGATAAAGGGAAACTGACAAAAGAAAATCTTCAAAATATTGCTATCTCTGCTGATAAAGAGAAACTAGCAAAATAAAAGTCATCCCTGCTGATAAAGGGAAACTGACAAAAGAAAATCTTCAAAAGATTTCTATCTCTACTGATAAAGAGAAACTAGCAAAATAAATGCCATCCCTGCTGATAAAGGGAAACTGACAAAAGAAAATCTTCAAAAGATTGTTATCTCTGCTGATAAAGAGAAACTAGCAAAGTAAATGCCATCCCTGCTGATAAAGGGAAACTGACAAAAGAAAATCTTCAAAAGATTGCTATCTCTGCTGATAAAGAGAAACTAGCAAAGTAAATGCCATCCCTGCTGATAAAGGGAAACTGACAAAAGAAAATCTTCAAAAGATTGCTATCTCTGCTGATAAAGAGAAACTAGCAAAATAAATGCCATCCCTGCTGATAATGGGAAACTGACAAAAGAAAATCTTCAAAAGATTGCTATCTCTGCTGATAAAGAGAAACTAGCAAAATAAATGCCATCCCTGCTGATAAAGGGAAACTGACAAAAGAAAATCTTCAAAAGATTGCTATCTCAACGATAAAGAGAAACTAGCAAAGTAAATGCCATCCCTGCTGATAAAGGGAAACTGACAAAAGAAAATCTTCAAAAGATTGTTATCTCTGCTGATAAAGAGAAACTAGCAAAATGAATGCCATCCCTGCTGATAAAGGGAAATTCACAAAAGAAAATCTTCAAAAGATTGCTATCTCTGCTGATAAAGGGAAAGAGCAAAACAAAGGCCATCCCTGCTGATAAAGGGAACTGACAAAAGAAAATCTTCAAAAGATTGCTATCTCTGCTGATAAAGAGAAACTAGCAAAATAAATGCCATCCCTGCTGATAAAGGGAAACTGACAAAAGAAAATCTTCAAAAGATTGCTATCTCTGCTGATAAAGAGAAACTAGCAAAATAAATGCCATCCCTGCTGATAAAGGGAAACTGACAAAAGAAAATCTTCAAAATATTGCTATCTCTGTTGATAAAGAGAAACTAGCAAAATAAATGCCATCCCTGCTGATAAAGGGAAACTGACAAAAGAAAATCTTCAAAAGATTGTTATCTCTACTGATAAAGAGAAACTAGCAAAGTAAATGCCATCCCTGCTGATAAAGGGAAACTGACAAAAGAAAATCTTCAAAAGATTGCTATCTCTGCTGATAAAGAGAAACTAGCAAAATAAATGCCATCCCTGCTGATAAAGGGAAACTGACAAAAGAAAATCTTCAAAAAGATTGCTATCTCTGCTGATAAAGAGAAACTAGCAAAATAAATGCCATCCCTGTTGCTAAAGGGAAACTGACAAAAGAAAATCTTCAAAAAGATTGCTATCTCTGCTGATAAAGAGAAACTAGCAAAATAAATGCCATCCCTGCTGATAAAGGGAAACTGACAAAAGAAAATCTTCAAAAGATTGTTATCTCTGCTGATAAAGAGAAACTAGCAAAGTAAATACCATCCCTGCTGATAAAGGGAAACAGACAAAAGAAAATCTTCAAAAGATTGCTATCTCTGTTGATAAAGAGAAACTAGCAAAATAAATGCCATCCCTGCTGATAAAGGGAAACTGACAAAAGAAAATCTTCAAAATATTGCTATCTCTGCTGATAAAGAGAAACTAGCAAACTAAATGCCATCCCTGCTGATAAAGGGAAATTGACAAAAGAAAATCTTCAAAAGATTGTTATCTCTGCTGATAAAGAGAAACTTGGAAAATAAATTTCATCCCTGCTGATAAAGGGAAACTGACCAAAGAAAATCTTCAAAAGATTGCTATCTCTGCTGATAAAGAGAAACTAGCAAAATAAATGCCATCCCTGCTGATAAAGGGAAACTGACAAAAGAAAATCTTCAAAAGATTGCTATCTCTGCTGATAAAGAGAAACTAGCAAAATAAATGCCATTCCTGCTGATAAAGGGAAACTGACAAACGAAAATCTTCAAAAGATTGCTATCTCTGCTGATAAATAGAAACTAGCAAAGTAAATGCCATCCCTGCTGATAAAGGGAAACTGACAAAAGAAAATCTTCAAAATATTGCTATCTCTGCTGATAAAGAGAAACTAGCAAAATAAATGTCATCCCTGCTGATAAAGGGAAACTGACAAAAGAAAATCTTCAAAAGATTTCTATCTCTGCTGATAAAGAGAAACTAGCAAAATAAATGCCATCCCTGCTGATAAAGGGAAACTGACAAAAGAAAATCTTCAAAAGATTGTTATATCTGCTGATAAAGAGAAACTAGCAAAGTAAATGCCATCCCTGCTGATAAAGGGAAACTGACAAAAGAAAATCTTCAAAAGATTGCTATCTCTGCTGATAAAGAGAAACTAGCAAAGTAAATGCCATCCCTGCTGATAAAGGGAAACTGACAAAAGAAAATCTTCAAAAGATTGCTATCTCTGTTGATAAAGAGAAACTAGCAAAATAAATGCCATCCCTGCTGATAAAGGGAAACTGACAAAAGAAAATCTTCAAAATATTGCTATCTCTGCTGATAAAGAGAAACTAGCAAACTAAATGCCATCCCTGCTGATAAAGGGAAATTGACAAAAGAAAATCTTCAAAAGATTGCTATCTCTGCTGATAAAGAGAAACTTGGAAAATAAATTTCATCCCTGCTGATAAAGGGAAACTGACCAAAGAAAATCTTCAAAAGATTGTTATCTCTGCTGATAAAGAGAAACTAGCAAAATAAATGCCATCCCTGCTGATAAAGGGAAACTGACAAAAGAAAATCTTCAAAAGATTGCTATCTCTGTTGATAAAGAGAAACTAGCAAAATAAATGCCATCCCTGCTGATAAAGGGAAACTGACAAAAGAAAATCTTCAAAAGATTGCTATCTCTGCTGATAAATAGAAACTAGCAAAGTAAATGCCATCCCTGCTGATAAAGGGAAACTGACAAAAGAAAATCTTCAAAATATTGCTATCTCTGCTGATAAAGAGAAACTAGCAAAATAAAAGTCATCCCTGCTGATAAAGGGAAACTGACAAAAGAAAATCTTCAAAAGATTTCTATCTCTACTGATAAAGAGAAACTAGCAAAATAAATGCCATCCCTGCTGATAAAGGGAAACTGACAAAAGAAAATCTTCAAAAGATTGTTATCTCTGCTGATAAAGAGAAACTAGCAAAGTAAATGCCATCCCTGCTGATAAAGGGAAACTGACAAAAGAAAATCTTCAAAAGATTGCTATCTCTGCTGATAAAGAGAAACTAGCAAAGTAAATGCCATCCCTGCTGATAAAGGGAAACTGACAAAAGAAAATCTTCAAAAGATTGCTATCTCTGCTGATAAAGAGAAACTAGCAAAATAAATGCCATCCCTGCTGATAATGGGAAACTGACAAAAGAAAATCTTCAAAAGATTGCTATCTCTGCTGATAAAGAGAAACTAGCAAAATAAATGCCATCCCTGCTGATAAAGGGAAACTGACAAAAGAAAATCTTCAAAAGATTGCTATCTCAACGATAAAGAGAAACTAGCAAAGTAAATGCCATCCCTGCTGATAAAGGGAAACTGACAAAAGAAAATCTTCAAAAGATTGTTATCTCTGCTAATAAAGAGAAACTAGCAAAATGAATGCCATCCCTGCTGATAAAGGGAAATTCACAAAAGAAAATCTTTAAAAGATTGCTATCTCTGCTGATAAAGGGAAAGAGCAAAACAAAGGCCATCCCTGCTGATAAAGGGAACTGACAAAAGAAAATCTTCAAAAGATTGCTATCTCTGCTGATAAAGAGAAACTAGCAAAATAAATGCCATCCCTGCTGATAAAGGGAAACTGACAAAAGAAAATCTTCAAAAGATTGCTATCTCTGCTGATAAAGAGAAACTAGCAAAATAAATGCCATCCCTGCTGATAAAGGGAAACTGACAAAAGAAAATCTTCAAAATATTGCTATCTCTGTTGATAAAGAGAAACTAGCAAAATAAATGCCATCCCTGCTGATAAAGGGAAACTGACAAAAGAAAATCTTCAAAAGATTGTTATCTCTACTGATAAAGAGAAACTAGCAAAGTAAATGCCATCCCTGCTGATAAAGGGAAACTGACAAAAGAAAATCTTCAAAAGATTGCTATCTCTGCTGATAAAGAGAAACTAGCAAAATAAATGCCATCCCTGCTGATAAAGGGAAACTGACAAAAGAAAATCTTCAAAAAGATTGCTATCTCTGCTGATAAAGAGAAACTAGCAAAATAAATGCCATCCCTGTTGCTAAAGGGAAACTGACAAAAGAAAATCTTCAAAAAGATTGCTATCTCTGCTGATAAAGAGAAACTAGCAAAATAAATGCCATCCCTGCTGATAAAGGGAAACTGACAAAAGAAAATCTTCAAAAGATTGTTATCTCTGCTGATAAAGAGAAACTAGCAAAGTAAATACCATCCCTGCTGATAAAGGGAAACAGACAAAAGAAAATCTTCAAAAGATTGCTATCTCTGTTGATAAAGAGAAACTAGCAAAATAAATGCCATCCCTGCTGATAAAGGGAAACTGACAAAAGAAAATCTTCAAAATATTGCTATCTCTGCTGATAAAGAGAAACTAGCAAACTAAATGCCATCCCTGCTGATAAAGGGAAATTGACAAAAGAAAATCTTCAAAAGATTGTTATCTCTGCTGATAAAGAGAAACTTGGAAAATAAATTTCATCCCTGCTGATAAAGGGAAACTGACCAAAGAAAATCTTCAAAAGATTGCTATCTCTGCTGATAAAGAGAAACTAGCAAAATAAATGCCATCCCTGCTGATAAAGGGAAACTGACAAAAGAAAATCTTCAAAAGATTGCTATCTCTGCTGATAAAGAGAAACTAGCAAAATAAATGCCATTCCTGCTGATAAAGGGAAACTGACAAACGAAAATCTTCAAAAGATTGCTATCTCTGCTGATAAATAGAAACTAGCAAAGTAAATGCCATCCCTGCTGATAAAGGGAAACTGACAAAAGAAAATCTTCAAAATATTGCTATCTCTGCTGATAAAGAGAAACTAGCAAAATAAATGTCATCCCTGCTGATAAAGGGAAACTGACAAAAGAAAATCTTCAAAAGATTTCTATCTCTGCTGATAAAGAGAAACTAGCAAAATAAATGCCATCCCTGCTGATAAAGGGAAACTGACAAAAGAAAATCTTCAAAAGATTGTTATATCTGCTGATAAAGAGAAACTAGCAAAGTAAATGCCATCCCTGCTGATAAAGGGAAACTGACAAAAGAAAATCTTCAAAAGATTGCTATCTCTGCTGATAAAGAGAAACTAGCAAAGTAAATGCCATCCCTGCTGATAAAGGGAAACTGACAAAAGAAAATCTTCAAAAGATTGCTATCTCTGTTGATAAAGAGAAACTAGCAAAATAAATGCCATCCCTGCTGATAAAGGGAAACTGACAAAAGAAAATCTTCAAAATATTGCTATCTCTGCTGATAAAGAGAAACTAGCAAACTAAATGCCATCCCTGCTGATAAAGGGAAATTGACAAAAGAAAATCTTCAAAAGATTGCTATCTCTGCTGATAAAGAGAAACTTGGAAAATAAATTTCATCCCTGCTGATAAAGGGAAACTGACCAAAGAAAATCTTCAAAAGATTGCTATCTCTGCTGATAAAGAGAAACTAGCAAAATAAATGTCATCGCTGCTGATAAAGGGAAACTGACAAAAGAAAATCTTCAAAAGATTTCTATCTCTGCTGATAAAGAGAAACTAGCAAAATAAATGCCATCCCTGCTGATAAAGGGAAACTGACAAAAGAAAATCTTCAAAAGATTGTTATATCTGCTGATAAAGAGAAACTAGCAAAGTAAATGCCATCCCTGCTGATAAAGGGAAACTGACAAAAGAAAATCTTCAAAAGATTGCTATCTCTGCTGATAAAGAGAAACTAGCAAAATAAATGCCATCCCTGCTGATAATGGGAAACTGACAAAAGAAAATCTTCAAAAGATTGCTATCTCTGCTGATAAAGAGAAACTAGCAAAATAAATGCCATCCCTGCTGATAAAGGGAAACTGACAAAAGAAAATCTTCAAAAGATTGCTATCTCTGCTGATAAAGAGAAACTAGCAAAGTAAATACCATCCCTGCTGATAAAGGGAAACTGACAAAAGAAAATCTTCAAAAGATTGCTATCTCTGCTGATAAAGAGAAACTAGCAAAATAAATGCCATCCCTGCTGATAAAGGGAAACTGACAAAAGAAAATCTTCAAAATATTGCTATCTCTGCTGATAAAGAGAAACTAGCAAACGAAATGCCATCCCTGCTGATAAAGGGAATTTGACAAAAGAAAATCTTCAAAAGATTGCTATCTCTGCTGATAAAGAGAAACTTGGAAAATAAATTTCATCCCTGCTGATAAAGGGAAACTGACCAAAGAAAATCTTCAAAAGATTGTTATCTCTGCTGATAAAGAGAAACTAGCAAAATAAATGCCATCCCTGCTGATAAAGGGAAACTGACAAAAGAAAATCTTCAAAAGATTGCTATCTCTGCTGATAAAGAGAAACTAGCAAAATAAATGCCATCCCTGCTGATAAAGGGAAACTGACAAAAGAAAATCTTCAAAAGATTGCTATCTCTGCTGATAAATAGAAACTAGCAAAGTAAATGCCATCCCTGCTGATAAAGGGAAACTGACAAAAGAAAATCTTCAAAATATTGCTATCTCTGCTGATAAAGAGAAACTAGCAAAATAAAAGTCATCCCTGCTGATAAAGGGAAACTGACAAAAGAAAATCTTCAAAAGATTTCTATCTCTGCTGATAAAGAGAAACTAGCAAAATAAATGCCATCCCTGCTGATAAAGGGAAACTGACAAAAGAAAATCTTCAAAAGATTGTTATCTCTGCTGATAAAGAGAAACTAGCAAAGTAAATGCCATCCCTGCTGATAAAGGGAAACTGACAAAAGAAAATCTTCAAAAGATTGCTATCTCTGCTGATAAAGAGAAACTAGCAAAGTAAATGCCATCCCTGCTGATAAAGGGAAACTGACAAAAGAAAATCTTCAAAAGATTGCTATCTCTGCTGATAAAGAGAAACTAGCAAAATAAATGCCATCCCTGCTGATAATGGGAAACTGACAAAAGAAAATCTTCAAAAGATTGCTATCTCTGCTGATAAAGAGAAACTAGCAAAATAAATGCCATCCCTGCCGATAAAGGGAAACTGACAAAAGAAAATCTTCAAAAGATTGCTATCTCAACGATAAAGAGAAACTAGCAAAGTAAATGCCATCCCTGCTGATAAAGGGAAACTGACAAAAGAAAATCTTCAAAAGATTGTTATCTCTGCTGATAAAGAGAAACTAGCAAAATGAATGCCATCCCTGCTGATAAAGGGAAATTCACAAAAGAAAATCTTCAAAAGATTCCTATCTCTGCTGATAAAGGGAAAGAGCAAAACAAAGGCCATCCCTGCTGATAAAGGGAACTGACAAAAGAAAATCTTCAAAAGATTGCTATCTCTGCTGATAAAGAGAAACTAGCAAAATAAATGCCATCCCTGCTGATAAAGGGAAACTGACAAAAGAAAATCTTCAAAAGATTGCTATCTCTGCTGATAAAGAGAAACTAGCAAAATAAATGCCATCCCTGCTGATAAAGGGAAACTGACAAAAGAAAATCTTCAAAATATTGCTATCTCTGCTGATAAAGAGAAACTAGCAAAATAAATGCCATCCCTGCTGATAAAGGGAAACTGACAAAAGAAAATCTTCAAAAAGATTGCTATCTCTGCTGATAAAGAGAAACTAGCAAAATAAATGCCATCCCTGTTGCTAAAGGGAAACTGACAAAAGAAAATCTTCAAAAAGATTGCTATCTCTGCTGATAAAGAGAAACTAGCAAAATAAATGCCATCCCTGCTGATAAAGGGAAACTGACAAAAGAAAATCTTCAAAAGATTGTTATCTCTGCTGATAAAGAGAAACTAGCAAAGTAAATACCATCCCTGCTGATAAAGGGAAACTGACAAAAGAAAATCTTCAAAAGATTGCTATCTCTGTTGATAAAGAGAAACTAGCAAAATAAATGCCATCCCTGCTGATAAAGGGAAACTGACAAAAGAAAATCTTCAAAATATTGCTATCTCTGCTGATAAAGAGAAACTAGCAAACTAAATGCCATCCCTGCTGATAAAGGGAAATTGACAAAAGAAAATCTTCAAAAGATTGCTATCTCTGCTGATAAAGAGAAACTTGGAAAATAAATTGCATCCCTGCTGATAAAGGGAAACTGACCAAAGAAAATCTTCAAAAGATTGCTATCTCTGCTGATAAAGAGAAACTAGCAAAATAAATGCCATCCCTGCTGATAAAGGGAAACTGACAAAAGAAAATCTTCAAAAGATTGCTATCTCTGCTGATAAAGAGAAACTAGCAAAATAAATGCCATCCCTGCTGATAAAGGGAAACTGACAAACGAAAATCTTCAAAAGATTGCTATCTCTGCTGATAAATAGAAACTAGCAAAGTAAATGCCATCCCTGCTGATAAAGGGAAACTGACAAAAGAAAATCTTCAAAATATTGCTATCTCTGCTGATAAAGAGAAACTAGCAAAATAAATGTCATCCATGCTGATAAAGGGAAACTGACAAAAGAAAATCTTCAAAAGATTTCTATCTCTGCTGATAAAGAGAAACTAGTAAAATAAATGCCATCCCTGCTGATAAAGGGAAACTGACAAAAGAAAATCTTCAAAAGATTGTTATCTCTGCTGATAAAGAGAAACTAGCAAAGTAAATGCCATCCCTGCTGATAAAGGGAAACTGACAAAAGAAAATCTTCAAAAGATTGCTATCTCTGCTGATAAAGAGAAACTAGCAAAGTAAATGCCATCCCTGCTGATAAAGGGAAACTGACAAAAGAAAATCTTCAAAAGATTGCTATCTCTGCTGATAAAGAGAAACTAGCAAAATAAATGCCATCCCTGCTGATAATGGGAAACTGACAAAAGAAAATCTTCAAAAGATTGCTATCTCTGCTGATAAAGAGAAACTAGCAAAATAAATGCCATCCCTGCTGATAAAGGGAAACTGACAAAAGAAAATCTTTAAAAGATTGCTATCTCAACGATAAAGAGAAACTAGCAAAGTAAATGCCATCCCTGCTGATAAAGGGAAACTGACAAAAGAAAATCTTCAAAAGATTGTTATCTCTGCTGATAAAGAGAAACTAGCAAAATGAATGCCATCCCTGCTGATAAAGGGAAATTCACAAAAGAAAATCTTCAAAAGATTGCTATCTCTGCTGATAAAGGGAAAGAGCAAAACAAAGGCCATCCCTGCTGATAAAGGGAACTGACAAAAGAAAATCTTCAAAAGATTGCTATCTCTGCTGATAAAGAGAAACTAGCAAAATAAATGCCATCCCTGCTGATAAAGGGAAACTGACAAAAGAAAATCTTCAAAAGATTGCTATCTCTGCTGATAAAGAGAAACTAGCAAAATAAATGCCATCCCTGCTGATAAAGGGAAACTGACAAAAGAAAATCTTCAAAATATTGCTATCTCTGCTGATAAAGAGAAACTAGCAAAATAAATGCCATCCCTGCTGATAAAGGGAAACTGACAAAAGAAAATCTTCAAAAAGATTGCTATCTCTGCTGATAAAGAGAAACTAGCAAAATAAATGCCATCCCTGTTGCTAAAGGGAAACTGACAAAAGAAAATCTTCAAAAAGATTGCTATCTCTGCTGATAAAGAGAAACTAGCAAAATAAATGCCATCCCTGCTGATAAAGGGAAACTGACAAAAGAAAATCTTCAAAAGATTGTTATCTCTGCTGATAAAGAGAAACTAGCAAAGTAAATACCATCCCTGCTGATAAAGGGAAACTGACAAAAGAAAATCTTCAAAAGATTGCTATCTCTGTTGATAAAGAGAAACTAGCAAAATAAATGCCATCCCTGCTGATAAAGGGAAACTGACAAAAGAAAATCTTCAAAATATTGCTATCTCTGCTGATAAAGAGAAACTAGCAAACTAAATGCCATCCCTGCTGATAAAGGGAAATTGACAAAAGAAAATCTTCAAAAGATTGCTATCTCTGCTGATAAAGAAAAACTTGGAAAATAAATTGCATCCCTGCTGATAAAGGGAAACTGACCAAAGAAAATCTTCAAAAGATTGCTATCTCTGCTGATAAAGAGAAACTAGCAAAATAAATGCCATCCCTGCTGATAAAGGGAAACTGACAAAAGAAAATCTTCAAAAGATTGCTATCTCTGCTGATAAAGAGAAACTAGCAAAATAAATGCCATCCCTGCTGATAAAGGGAAACTGACAAAAGAAAATCTTCAAAAGATTGCTATCTCTGCTGATAAAGAGAAACTAGCAAAATAAATGCCATCCCTGCTGATAAAGGGAAACTGACAAACGAAAATCTTCAAAAGATTGCTATCTCTGCTGATAAATAGAAACTAGCAAAGTAAATGCCATCCCTGCTGATAAAGGGAAACTGACAAAAGAAAATCTTCAAAATATTGCTATCTCTGCTGATAAAGAGAAACTAGCAAAATAAATGTCATCCATGCTGATAAAGGGAAACTGACAAAAGAAAATCTTCAAAAGATTTCTATCTCTGCTGATAAAGAGAAACTAGCAAAATAAATGCCATCCCTGCTGATAAAGGGAAACTGACAAAAGAAAATCTTCAAAAGATTGTTATCTCTGCTGATAAAGAGAAACTAGCAAAGTAAATGCCATCCCTGCTGATAAAGGGAAACTGACAAAAGAAAATCTTCAAAAGATTGCTATCTCTGCTGATAAAGAGAAACTAGCAAAGTAAATGCCATCCCTGCTGATAAAGGGAAACTGACAAAAGAAAATCTTCAAAAGATTGCTATCTCTGCTGATAAAGAGAAACTAGCAAAATAAATGCCATCCCTGCTGATAATGGGAAACTGACAAAAGAAAATCTTCAAAAGATTGCTATCTCTGCTGATAAAGAGAAACTAGCAAAATAAATGCCATCCCTGCTGATAAAGGGAAACTGACAAAAGAAAATCTTCAAAAGATTGCTATCTCAACGATAAAGAGAAACTAGCAAAGTAAATGCCATCCCTGCTGATAAAGGGAAACTGACAAAAGAAAATCTTCAAAAGATTGTTATCTCTGCTGATAAAGAGAAACTAGCAAAATGAATGCCATCCCTGCTGATAAAGGGAAATTCACAAAAGAAAATCTTCAAAAGATTGCTATCTCTGCTGATAAAGGGAAAGAGCAAAACAAAGGCCATCCCTGCTGATAAAGGGAACTGACAAAAGAAAATCTTCAAAAGATTGCTATCTCTGCTGATAAAGAGAAACTAGCAAAATAAATGCCATCCCTGCTGATAAAGGGAAACTGACAAAAGAAAATCTTCAAAAGATTGCTATCTCTGCTGATAAAGAGAAACTAGCAAAATAAATGCCATCCCTGCTGATAAAGGGAAACTGACAAAAGAAAATCTTCAAAATATTGCTATCTCTGCTGATAAAGAGAAACTAGCAAAATAAATGCCATCCCTGCTGATAAAGGGAAACTGACAAAAGAAAATCTTCAAAAAGATTGCTATCTCTGCTGATAAAGAGAAACTAGCAAAATAAATGCCATCCCTGTTGCTAAAGGGAAACTGACAAAAGAAAATCTTCAAAAAGATTGCTATCTCTGCTGATAAAGAGAAACTAGCAAAATAAATGCCATCCCTGCTGATAAAGGGAAACTGACAAAAGAAAATCTTCAAAAGATTGTTATCTCTGCTGATAAAGAGAAACTAGCAAAGTAAATACCATCCCTGCTGATAAAGGGAAACTGACAAAAGAAAATCTTCAAAAGATTGCTATCTCTGTTGATAAAGAGAAACTAGCAAAATAAATGCCATCCCTGCTGATAAAGGGAAACTGACAAAAGAAAATCTTCAAAATATTGCTATCTCTGCTGATAAAGAGAAACTAGCAAACTAAATGCCATCCCTGCTGATAAAGGGAAATTGACAAAAGAAAATCTTCAAAAGATTGCTATCTCTGCTGATAAAGAAAAACTTGGAAAATAAATTGCATCCCTGCTGATAAAGGGAAACTGACCAAAGAAAATCTTCAAAAGATTGCTATCTCTGCTGATAAAGAGAAACTAGCAAAATAAATGCCATCCCTGCTGATAAAGGGAAACTGACAAAAGAAAATCTTCAAAAGATTGCTATCTCTGCTGATAAAGAGAAACTAGCAAAATAAATGCCATCCCTGCTGATAAAGGGAAACTGACAAACGAAAATCTTCAAAAGATTGCTATCTCTGCTGATAAATAGAAACTAGCAAAGTAAATGCCATCCCTGCTGATAAAGGGAAACTGACAAAAGAAAATCTTCAAAATATTGCTATCTCTGCTGATAAAGAGAAACTAGCAAAATAAATGTCATCCCTGCTGATAAAGGGAAACTGACAAAAGAAAATCTTCAAAAGATTTCTATCTCTGCTGATAAAGAGAAACTAGCAAAATAAATGCCATCCCTGCTGATAAAGGGAAACTGACAAAAGAAAATCTTCAAAAGATTGTTATATCTGCTGATAAAGAGAAACTAGCAAAGTAAATGCCATCCCTGCTGATAAAGGGAAACTGACAAAAGAAAATCTTCAAAAGATTGCTATCTCTGCTGATAAAGAGAAACTAGCAAAGTAAATGCCATCCCTGCTGATAAAGGGAAACTGACAAAAGAAAATCTTCAAAAGATTGCTATCTCTGTTGATAAAGAGAAACTAGCAAAATAAATGCCATCCCTGCTGATAAAGGGAAACTGACAAAAGAAAATCTTCAAAATATTGCTATCTCTGCTGATAAAGAGAAACTAGAAAACTAAATGCCATCCCTGCTGATAAAGGGAAATTGACAAAAGAAAATCTTCAAAAGATTGCTATCTCTGCTGATAAAGAGAAACTTGGAAAATAAATTTCATCCCTGCTGATAAAGGGAAACTGACCAAAGAAAATCTTCAAAAGATTGCTATCTCTGCTGATAAAGAGAAACTAGCAAAATAAATGTCATCCCTGCTGATAAAGGGAAACTGACAAAAGAAAATCTTCAAAAGATTTCTATCTCTGCTGATAAAGAGAAACTAGCAAAATAAATGCCATCCCTGCTGATAAAGGGAAACTGACAAAAGAAAATCTTCAAAAGATTGTTATATCTGCTGATAAAGAGAAACTAGCAAAGTAAATGCCATCCCTGCTGATAAAGGGAAACTGACAAAAGAAAATCTTCAAAAGATTGCTATCTCTGCTGATAAAGAGAAACTAGCAAAATAAATGCCATCCCTGCTGATAATGGGAAACTGACAAAAGAAAATCTTCAAAAGATTGCTATCTCTGCTGATAAAGAGAAACTAGCAAAATAAATGCCATCCCTGCTGATAAAGGGAAACTGACAAAAGAAAATCTTCAAAAGATTGCTATCTCAACGATAAAGAGAAACTAGCAAAGTAAATGCCATCCCTGCTGATAAAGGGAAACTGACAAAAGAAAATCTTCAAAAGATTGTTATCTCTGCTGATAAAGAGAAACTAGCAAAATAAATGTCATCCCTGCTGATAAAGGGAAACTGACGAAAGAAAATCTTCAAAAGATTGCTATCTCTGCTGATAAAGAGAAACTAGCAAAATAAATGTCATCCCTGCTGATAAAGGGAAACTGACAAAAGAAAATCTTCACAAGATTGCTATCTCTGCTGATAAAGAGAAACTAGCAAAGTAAATGCCATCCCTGCTGATAAAGGGAAACTGACAAAAGAAAATCTTCAAAAGATTGCTATCTCTGCTGATAAAGATAAACTAGCAAAATAAATGCCATCCATGCTGATAAAGGGAAACTGACAAAAGAAAAACTTCAAAAGATTTCTATCTCTGCTGATAAAGAGAAACTAGCAAAATAAATGCCATCCCTGCTGATAATGGGAAACTGACAAAAGAAAATCTTCAAAAGATTGCTATCTCTGCTGATAAAGAGAAACTAGCAAAATTCATGCCATCCCTGCTGATAAAGGGAAACTGACAAAAGAAAATCTTCAAAAGATTGCTATCTTTGCTGATAAATAGAAACTAGCAAAGTAAAAGCCATCCCTGCTGATAAAGGGAAACTGACAAAAGAAAATCTTCAAAATATTGCTATCTCTGCTGATAAAGAGAAACTAGCAAAATAAATGCCATCCCTGCTGATAATGGGAAACTGACAAAAGAAAATCTTCAAAAGATTGTTATCTCTACTGATAAAGAGAAACTAGCAAAGTAAATGCCATCCCTGCTGATAAAGGGAAACTGACAAAAGAAAATCTTCAAAAGATTGCTATCTCTGCTGATAAAGAGAAACTAGCAAAATAAATGCCATCCCTGCTGATAAAGGGAAACTGACAAAAGAAAATCTTCAAAAAGATTGCTATCTCTGCTGATAAAGAGAAACTAGCAAAATAAATGCCATCCCTGTTGCTAAAGGGAAACTGACAAAAGAAAATCTTCAAAAAGATTGCTATCTCTGCTGATAAAGAGAAACTAGCAAAATAAATGCCATCCCTGCTGATAAAGGGAAACTGACAAAAGAAAATCTTCAAAAGATTGTTATCTATGCTGATAAAGAGAAACTAGCAAAATAAATGCCATCCCTGCTGATAAAGGGAAACTGACAAAAGAAAATCTTCAAAAGATTGCTATCTCTGCTGATAAAGAGAAACTAGCAAAATAAATGCCATCCCTGCTGATAAAGGGAAACTGACAAAAGAAAATCTTCAAAAGATTGCTATCTCTGCTGATAAAGAGAAACTAGCAAAATAAATGCCATCTCTGCTGATAAAGGGAAACTGACAAAAGAAAATCTTCAAAAGATTGTTATCTCTGCTGATAAAGAGAAACTTGGAAAGTAAATGCCATCCCTGCTGATAAAGGGAAACTGACAAAAGAAAATCTTCAAAATATTGCTATCTCTGCTGATAAAGAGAAACTAGCGAAATAAATGTCATCCCTGCTGATAAAGGGAAACTGACCAAAGAAAATCTTCAAAAGATTGCTAACTCTGCTGATAAAGAGAAACTAGCAAAATAAATGCCATCCCTGCTGATAAAGGGAAACTGACAAAAGAAAATCTTCAAAAGATTGCTATCTCTGCTGATAAAGAGAAACTAGCAAAATAAATGCCATCCCTACTGATAAAGGGAAACTGACAAAAGAAAATCTTCAAAAGATTGCTATCTCTGCTGATAAAGAGAAACTAGCAAAATAAATGCCATCTCTGCTGATAAAGGGAAACTGACAAAAGAAAATCTTCAAAAGATTGTTATCTCTGCTGATAAAGAGAAACTTGGAAAGTAAATGCCATCCCTGCTGATAAAGGGAAACTGACAAAAGAAAATCTTCAAAATATTGCTATCTCTGCTGATAAAGAGAAACTAGCGAAATAAATGTCATCCCTGCTGATAAAGGGAAACTGACCAAAGAAAATCTTCAAAAGATTGCTAACTCTGCTGATAAAGAGAAACTAGCAAAATAAATGCCATCCCTGCTGATAAAGGGAAACTGACAAAAGAAAATCTTCAAAAGATTGCTATCTCTGCTGATAAAGAGAAACTAGCAAAATAAATGCCATCCCTGCTGATAAAGGGAAACTTACAAATGAAAATCTTCAAAAGATTGCTATCTCTGCTGATAAAGAGAAACTAGCAAAGTAAATGCCATCCCTGCTGATAAAGGGAAACTGACAAAAGAAAATCTTCAAAAGATTGCTATCTCTGCTGATAAAGAGAAACTAGCGAAATAAATGTCATCCCTGCTGATAAAGGGAAACTGACAAAAGAAAATCTTCAAAAGATTTCTATCTCTGCTGAGAAAGAGAAACTAGCAAAATAAATGCCATCCCTGCTGATAAAGGGAAACTGACAAAAGAAAATCTTCAAAAGATTGTTATATCTGCTGATAAAGAGAAACTAGCAAAGTAAATGTCATCCCTGCTGATAAAGGGAAACTGACAAAAGAAAATCTTCAAAAGATTTCTATCTCTGCTGATAAAGAGAAACTAGCAAAATAAATGCCATCCCTGCTGATAAAGGGAAACTGACAAAAGAAAATCTTCAAAAGATTGTTATATCTGCTAATAAAGAGAAACTAGCAAAGTAAATGCCATCCCTGCTGATAAAGGGAAACTGACAAAAGAAAACTTCAAAAGATTGCTATCTCTGCTGATAAAGAGAAACTAGCAAAGTAAATGCCATCCCTGCTGATAAAGGGAAACTGACAAAAGAAAATCTTCAAAAGATTGCTATCTCTGCTGATAAAGAGAAACTAGCGAAATAAATGCCATCCCTGCTGATAATGGGAAACTGACAAAAGAAAATCTTCAAAAGATTGCTAGCTCTGCTGATAAAGAGAAACTAGCAAAATAAATGCCATCCCTGCTGATAAAGGGAAACTGACAAAAGAAAATCTTCAAAAGATTGTTATATCTGCTGATAAAGAGAAACTAGCAAAGTAAATGTCATCCCTGCTGATAAAGGGAAACTGACAAAAGAAAATCTTCAAAAGATTTCTATCTCTGCTGATAAAGAGAAACTAGCAAAATAAATGCCATCCCTGCTGATAAAGGGAAACTGACAAAAGAAAATCTTCAAAAGATTGTTATATCTGCTGATAAAGAGAAACTAGCAAAGTAAATGCCATCCCTGCTGATAAAGGGAAACTGACAAAAGAAAACTTCAAAAGATTGCTATCTCTGCTGATAAAGAGAAACTAGCAAAGTAAATGCCATCCCTGCTGATAAAGGGAAACTGACAAAAGAAAATCTTCAAAAGATTGCTATCTCTGCTGATAAAGAGAAACTAGCGAAATAAATGCCATCCCTGCTGATAAAGGGAAACTGACAAAAGAAAATCTTCAAAAGATTGTTATCTCTGCTGATAAAGAGAAACTAGCAAAATGAATGCCATCCCTGCTGATAAAGGGAAATTCACAAAAGAAAATCTTCAAAAGATTGCTATCTCTGCTGATAAAGGGAAAGAGCAAAACAAAGGCCATCCCTGCTGATAAAGGGAACTGACAAAAGAAAATCTTCAAAAGATTGCTATCTCTGCTGATAAAGAGAAACTAGCAAAATAAATGCCATCCCTGCTGATAAAGGGAAACTGACAAAAGAAAATCTTCAAAATATTGCTATCTCTGCTGATAAAGAGAAACTAGCAAAATAAATGCCATCCCTGCTGATAAAGGGAAACTGACAAAAGAAAATCTTCAAAAAGATTGCTATCTCTGCTGATAAAGAGAAACTAGCAAAATAAATGCCATCCCTGTTGCTAAAGGGAAACTGACAAAAGAAAATCTTCAAAAAGATTGCTATCTCTGCTGATAAAGAGAAACTAGCAAAATAAATGCCATCCCTGCTGATAAAGGGAAACTGACAAAAGAAAATCTTCAAAAGATTGTTATCTCTGCTGATAAAGAGAAACTAGCAAAGTAAATACCATCCCTGCTGATAAAGGGAAACTGACAAAAGAAAATCTTCAAAAGATTGCTATCTCTGTTGATAAAGAGAAACTAGCAAAATAAATGCCATCCCTGCTGATAAAGGGAAACTGACAAAAGAAAATCTTCAAAATATTGCTATCTCTGCTGATAAAGAGAAACTAGCAAACTAAATGCCATCCCTGCTGATAAAGGGAAATTGACAAAAGAAAATCTTCAAAAGATTGCTATCTCTGCTGATAAAGAGAAACTTGGAAAATAAATTGCATCCCTGCTGATAAAGGGAAACTGACCAAAGAAAATCTTCAAAAGATTGCTATCTCTGCTGATAAAGAGAAACTAGCAAAATAAATGCCATCCCTGCTGATAAAGGGAAACTGACAAAAGAAAATCTTCAAAAGATTGCTATCTCTGCTGATAAAGAGAAACTAGCAAAATAAATGCCATCCCTGCTGATAAAGGGAAACTGACAAACGAAAATCTTCAAAAGATTGCTATCTCTGCTGATAAATAGAAACTAGCAAAGTAATTGCCATCCCTGCTGATAAAGGGAAACTGACAAAAGAAAATCTTCAAAATATTGCTATCTCTACTGATAAAGAGAAACTAGCAAAATAAATGTCATCCCTGCTGATAAAGGGAAACTGACAAAAGAAAATCTTCAAAAGATTTCTATCTCTGCTGATAAAGAGAAACTAGCAAAATAAATGCCATCCCTGCTGATAAAGGGAAACTGACAAAAGAAAATCTTCAAAAGATTGTTATATCTGCTGATAAAGAGAAACTAGCAAAGTAAATACCATCCCTGCTGATAAAGGGAAACTGACAAAAGAAAATCTTCAAAAGATTGCTATCTCTGCTGATAAAGAGAAACTAGCAAAGTAAATGCCATCCCTGCTGATAAAGGGAAACTGACAAAAGAAAATCTTCAAAAGATTGCTATCTCTGTTGATAAAGAGAAACTAGCAAAATAAATGCCATCCCTGCTGATAAAGGGAAACTGACAAAAGAAAATCTTCAAAATATTGCTATCTCTGCTGATAAAGAGAAACTAGCAAACTAAATGCCATCCCTGCTGATAAAGGGAAATTGACAAAAGAAAATCTTCAAAAGATTGCTATCTCTGCTGATAAAGAGAAACTTGGAAAATAAATTTCATCCCTGCTGATAAAGGGAAACTGACCAAAGAAAATCTTCAAAAGATTGCTATCTCTGCTGATAAAGAGAAACTAGCAAAATAAATGTCATCCCTGCTGATAAAGGGAAACTGACAAAAGAAAATCTTCAAAAGATTTCTATCTCTGCTGATAAAGAGAAACTAGCAAAATAAATGCCATCCCTGCTGATAAAGGGAAACTGACAAAAGAAAATCTTCAAAAGATTGTTATATCTGCTGATAAAGAGAAACTAGCAAAGTAAATGCCATCCCTGCTGATAAAGGGAAACTGACAAAAGAAAATCTTCAAAAGATTGCTATCTCTGCTGATAAAGAGAAACTAGCAAAATAAATGCCATCCCTGCTGATAATGGGAAACTGACAAAAGGAAATCTTCAAAAGATTGCTATATCTGCTGATAAAGAGAAACTAGCAAAATAAATGCCATCCCTGCTGATAAAGGGAAACTGACAAAAGAAAATCTTCAAAAGATTGCTATCTCAACGATAAAGAGAAACTAGCAAAGTAAATGCCATCCCTGCTGATAAAGGGAAACTGACAAAAGAAAATCTTCAAAAGATTGTTATCTCTGCTGATAAAGAGAAACTAGCAAAATAAATGCCATCCCTGCTGATAAAGGGAAACTGACGAAAGAAAATCTTCAAAAGATTGCTATCTCTGCTGATAAAGAGAAACTAGCAAAATAAATGTCATCCCTGCTGATAAAGGGAAACTGACAAAAGAAAATCTTCAAAAGATTGCTATCTCTGCTGATAAAGAGAAACTAGCAAAGTAAATGCCATCCCTGCTGATAAAGGGAAACTGACAAAAGAAAATCTTCAAAAGATTGCTATCTCTGCTGATAAAGAGAAACTAGCAAAGTAAATGCCATCCCTGCTGATAAAGGGAAACTGACAAAAGAAAATCTTCAAAAGATTGCTATCTCTGCTGATAAAGAGAAACTAGCAAAATAAATGCCATCCCTGCTGATAAAGGGAAACTGACAAAAGAAAATCTTCAAAAAGATTGCTATCTCTGCTGATAAAGAGAAACTAGCAAAATAAATGCCATCCCTGTTGCTAAAGGGAAACTGACAAAAGAAAATCTTCAAAAAGATTGCTATCTCTGCTGATAAAGAGAAACTAGCAAAATAAATGCCATCCCTGCTGATAAAGGGAAACTGACAAAAGAAAATCTTCAAAAGATTGTTATCTCTGCTGATAAAGAGAAACTAGCAAAATAAATGCCATCCCTGCTGATAAAGGGAAACTGACAAAAGAAAATCTTCAAAAGATTGCTATCTCTGCTGATAAAGAGAAACTAGCAAAATAAATGCCATCCCTGCTGATAAAGGGAAACTGACAAAAGAAAATCTTCAAAAGATTGCTATCTCTGCTGATAAAGAGAAACTAGCAAAATAAATGCCATCCCTGCTGATAAAGGGAAACTGACAAAAGAAAATCTTCAAAAGATTGTTATCTCTGCTGATAAAGAGAAACTTGGAAAGTAAATGCCATCCCTGCTGATAAAGGGAAACTGACAAAAGAAAATCTTCAAAATATTGCTATCTCTGCTGATAAAGAGAAACTAGCGAAATAAATGTCATCCCTGCTGATAAAGGGAAACTGACCAAAGAAAATCTTCAAAAGATTGCTAACTCTGCTGATAAAGAGAAACTAGCAAAATAAATGCCATCCCTGCTGATAAAGGGAAACTGACAAAAGAAAATCTTCAAAAGATTTCTATCTCTGCTGATAAAGAGAAACTAGCAAAATAAATGCCATCCCTGCTGATAAAGGGAAACTGACAAAAGAAAATCTTCAAAAGATTGCTATCTCAACGATAAAGAGAAACTAGCAAAGTAAATGCCATCCCTGCTGATAAAGGGAAACTGACAAAAGAAAATCTTCAAAAGATTGTTATCTCTGCTGATAAAGAGAAACTAGCAAAATAAATGCCATCCCTGCTGATAAAGGGAAACTGACGAAAGAAAATCTTCAAAAGATTGCTATCTCTGCTGATAAAGAGAAACTAGCAAAATAAATGTCATCCCTGCTGATAAAGGGAAACTGACAAAAGAAAATCTTCAAAAGATTGCTATCTCTGCTGATAAAGAGAAACTAGCAAAGTAAATGCCATCCCTGCTGATAAAGGGAAACTGACAAAAGAAAATCTTCAAAAGATTGCTATCTCTGCTGATAAAGAGAAACTAGCAAAGTAAATGCCATCCCTGCTGATAAAGGGAAACTGACAAAAGAAAATCTTCAAAAGATTGCTATCTCTGCTGATAAAGAGAAACTAGCAAAATAAATGCCATCCCTGCTGATAAAGGGAAACTGACAAAAGAAAATCTTCAAAAAGATTGCTATCTCTGCTGATAAAGAGAAACTAGCAAAATAAATGCCATCCCTGTTGCTAAAGGGAAACTGACAAAAGAAAATCTTCAAAAAGATTGCTATCTCTGCTGATAAAGAGAAACTAGCAAAATAAATGCCATCCCTGCTGATAAAGGGAAACTGACAAAAGAAAATCTTCAAAAGATTGTTATCTCTGCTGATAAAGAGAAACTAGCAAAATAAATGCCATCCCTGCTGATAAAGGGAAACTGACAAAAGAAAATCTTCAAAAGATTGCTATCTCTGCTGATAAAGAGAAACTAGCAAAATAAATGCCATCCCTGCTGATAAAGGGAAACTGACAAAAGAAAATCTTCAAAAGATTGCTATCTCTGCTGATAAAGAGAAACTAGCAAAATAAATGCCATCCCTGCTGATAAAGGGAAACTGACAAAAGAAAATCTTCAAAAGATTGTTATCTCTGCTGATAAAGAGAAACTTGGAAAGTAAATGCCATCCCTGCTGATAAAGGGAAACTGACAAAAGAAAATCTTCAAAATATTGCTATCTCTGCTGATAAAGAGAAACTAGCGAAATAAATGTCATCCCTGCTGATAAAGGGAAACTGACCAAAGAAAATCTTCAAAAGATTGCTAACTCTGCTGATAAAGAGAAACTAGCAAAATAAATGCCATCCCTGCTGATAAAGGGAAACTGACAAAAGAAAATCTTCAAAAGATTGCTATCTCTGCTGATAAAGAGAAACTAGCAAAATAAATGCCATCCCTGCTGATAAAGGGAAACTGACAAAAGAAAATCTTCAAAAGATTGTTATATCTGCTGATAAAGAGAAACTAGCAAAGTAAATGTCATCCCTGCTGATAAAGGGAAACTGACAAAAGAAAATCTTCAAAAGATTTCTATCTCTGCTGATAAAGAGAAACTAGCAAAATAAATGCCATCCCTGCTGATAAAGGGAAACTGACAAAAGAAAATCTTCAAAAGATTGTTATATCTGCTGATAAAGAGAAACTAGCAAAGTAAATGCCATCCCTGCTGATAAAGGGGAAACTGACAAAAGAAAATCTTCAAAAGATTGCTATCTCTGCTGATAAAGAGAAACTAGCAAAGTAAATGCCATCCCTGCTGATAAAGGGAAACTGACAAAAGAAAATCTTCAAAAGATTGCTATCTATGCTGATAAAGAGAAACTAGCGAAATAAATGCCATCCCTGCTGATAATGGGAAACTGACAAAAGAAAATCTTCAAAAGATTGCTATCTCTGCTGATAAAGAGAAACTAGCAAAATAAATGCCATCCCTGCTGATAAAGGGAAACTGACAAAAGAAAATCTTCAAAAGATTGCTATCTCAACGATAAAGAGAAACTAGCAAAGTAAATGCCATCCCTGCTGATAAAGGGAAACTGACAAAAGAAAATCTTCAAAAGATTGTTATCTCTGCTGATAAAGAGAAACTAGCAAAATAAATGCCATCCCTGCTGATAAAGGGAAACTGACGAAAGAAAATCTTCAAAAGATTGCTATCTCTGCTGATAAAGAGAAACTAGCAAAATAAATGTCATCCCTGCTGATAAAGGGAAACTGACAAAAGAAAATCTTCAAAAGATTGCTATCTCTGCTGATAAAGAGAAACTAGCAAAGTAAATGCCATCCCTGCTGATAAAGGGAAACTGACAAAAGAAAATCTTCAAAAGATTGCTATCTCTGCTGATAAAGATAAACTAGCAAAATAAATGCCATCCATGCTGATAAAGGGAAACTGACAAAAGAAAAACTTCAAAAGATTTCTATCTCTGCTGATAAAGAGAAACTAGCAAAATAAATGCCATCCCTGCTGATAATGGGAAACTGACAAAAGAAAATCTTCAAAAGAATGCTATCTCTGCTGATAAAGAGAAACTAGCAAAATTCATGCCATCCCTGCTGATAAAGGGAAACTGACAAAAGAAAATCTTCAAAAGATTGCTATCTCTGCTGATAAATAGAAACTAGCAAAGTAAAAGCCATCCCTGCTGATAAAGGGAAACTGACAAAAGAAAATCTTCAAAATATTGCTATCTCTGCTGATAAAGAGAAACTAGCAAAATAAATGCCATCCCTGCTGATAATGGGAAACTGACAAAAGAAAATCTTCAAAAGATTGCTATCTCTGCTGATAAAGAGAAACTAGCAAAATAAATGCCATCCCTGCTGATAAAGGGGAAACTGACAAAAGAAAATCTTCAAAATATTGCTATCTCTGCTGATAAAGAGAAACTAGCAAAATAAATGCCATCCTTGCTAATAAAGGGAAACTGACAAAAGAAAATCTTCAAAAGATTGTTATCTCTGCTGATAAAGAGAAACTAGCAAAATAAATGCCATCCCTGCTGATAAAGGGAAACTGACAAAAGAAAATCTTCAAAAGATTGCTATCTCTGCTGATAAATAGAAACTAGCAAAGTAAAAGCCATCCCTGCTGATAAAGGGAAACTGACAAAATAAAATCTTCAAAATATTGCTATCTCTGCTGATAAAGAGAAACTAGCAAAATAAATGCCATCCCTGCTGATAATGGGAAACTGACAAAAGAAAATCTTCAAAAGATTGCTATCTCTGCTGATAAAGAGAAACTAGCAAAATAAATGCCATCCCTGCTGATAAAGGGAAACTGACAAAAGAAAATCTTCAAAATATTGCTATCTCTGCTGATAAAGAGAAACTAGCAAACTAAATGCCATCCCTGCTGATAAAGGGAAACTGACCAAAGAAAATCTTCAAAAGATTGCTATCTCTGCTGATAAAGAGAAACTAGCAAACTAAATGCCATCCCTGCTGATAAAGGGAAATTGACAAAAGAAAATCTTCAAAAGATTGCTATCTCAGCTGATAAAGAGAAACTAGCAAACTAAATGCCATCCCTGCTGATAAAGGGAAACTGACCAAAGAAAATCTTCAAAAGATTGCTATCTCTGCTGATAAAGAGAAACTAGCAAAATAAATGCCATCCCTGCTGATAAAGGGAAACTGACAAAAGAAAATCTTCAAAAGATTGCTATCTCTGCTGATAAAGAGAAACTAGCAAAATAAATGCCATCCCTGCTGATAAAGGAAAACTGACAAAAGAAAATCTTCAAAAGATTGCTATCTCTGCTGTTAAATAGAAACTAGCAAAGTAAATGCCATCCCTGCTGATAAAGGGAAACTGACAAAAGAAAATCTTCAAAAGATTGCTATCTCTGCTGATAAAGAGAAACTAGCAAAATAAATGCCATCCCTGCTGATAAAGGGAAACTGACAAAAGAAAATCTTCAAAAGATTGCTATCTCTGCTGATAAAGAGAAACTAGCAAAATAAATGCCATCCCTGCTGATAAAGGGAAACTGACAAAAGAAAATCTTCAAAAGATTGCTATCTCTGCTGATAAAGAGAAACTAGCAAAGTAAATGCCATCCCTACTGATAAAGGGAAACTGACAAAAGAAAAATCTTCAAAAGATTGATATCTCTGCTGATAAAGTGAAACTAGCAAAGTAAATGCCATCCCTGCTGATAAAGGGAAACTGACAAAAGAAAATCTTCAAAAGATTGCTATCTCTGCTGATAAAGAGAAACTAGCAAAGTAAATGCCATCCCTGCTAATAAAGGGAAACTGACAAAAGAAAATCTTCAAAAGATTGTTATCTCTGCTGATAAAGAGAAACTAGCAAAATAAATGCCTTCCCTGCTGATAAAGGGAAACTGACAAAAGAAAATCTTCAAAGGATTGCTATCTCTGCTGATAAAGAGAAACTAGCAAAATGAATGCCATCCCTGCTGATAAAGGGAAATTCACAAAAGAAAATCTTCAAAAGATTGCTATCTCTGCTGATAAAGGGAAATAGCAAAACAAAGGCCATCCCTGCTGATAAAGGGAACTGACAAAAGAAAATCTTCAAAAGATTGCTATCTCTGCTGATAAAGAGAAACTAGCAAAATAAATGCCATCCCTGCTGATAAAGGGAAACTGACAAAAGAAAATCTTCAAAAGATTGCTATCTCTGCTGATAAAGAGAAACTAGCAAAATAAATGCCATCCCTGCTGATAAAGGGAAACTGACAAAAGAAAATCTTCAAAAGATTGTTATCTCTGCTGATAAAGAGAAACTAGCAAAGTAAATGCCATCCCTGCTGATAAAGGGAAACTGACAAAAGAAAATCTTCAAAAGATTGCTATCTCTGCGGATAAAGGGAAATAGCAAAATCAATGCCATCCCTGCTGATAAAGGGAACTGACAAAAGAAAATCTTCAAAATATTGCTATCTCTGCTGATAAAGAGAAACTAGCAAAATAAATGCCATCCCTGCTGATAAAGGGAAACTGACAAAAGAAAATCTTCAAAAGATTGCTATCTCTGCTGATAAAGAGAAACTAGCAAAATAAATGCCATCCCTGCTGATAAAGGGAAACTGACAAAAGAAAATCTTCAAAAGATTGTTATCTCTGCTGATAAAGAGAAACTAGCAAAGTAAATGCCATCCCTGCTGATAAAGGGAAACTGACAAAAGAAAATCTTCAAAAGATTGCTATCTCTGCTGATAAAGAGAAACTAGCAAAATAAATGCCATCCCTGCTGATAAAGGGAAACTGACAAAATAAAATCTTCAAAAGATTGTTATCTCTGCTGATAAAGAGAAACTAGCAAAGTAAATGCCATCCCTGCTGATAAAGGGAAACTGACAAAAGAAAATCTTCAAAAGATTGCTATCTCTGCTGATAAAGAGAAACTAGCAAAATAAATGCCATCCCTGCTGATAAAGGGAAACTGTAAAAAGAAAATCTTCAAAAAGATTGCTATCTCTGCTGATAAAGAGAAACTAGCAAAATAAATGCCATCCCTGTTGCTAAAGGAAACTGACAAAAGAAAATCTTCAAAAAGATTGCTATCTCTGCTGATAAAGAGAAACTAGCAAAATAAATGCCATCCCTGCTGATAAAGGGAAACTGACAAAAGAAAATCTTCAAAAGATTGTTATCTCTGCTGATAAAGAGAAACTAGCAAAGTAAATACCATCCCTGCTGATAAAGGGAAACTGACAAAAGAAAATCTTCAAAAGATTGCTATCTCTGCTGATAAAGAGAAACTAGCAAAATAAATGCCATCCCTGCTGATAAAGGGAAACTGACAAAAGAAAATCTTCAAAATATTGCTATCTCTGCTGATAAAGAGAAACTAGCAAACTAAATGCCATCCCTGCTGATAAAGGGAAATTGACAAAAGAAAATCTTCAAAAGATTGCTATCTCTGCTGATAAAGAGAAACTTGGAAAATAAATTTCATCCCTGCTGATAAAGGGAAACTGACCAAAGAAAATCTTCAAAAGATTGCTATCTCTGCTGATAAAGAGAAACTAGCAAAATAAATGCCATCCCTGCTGATAAAGGGAAACTGACAAAAGAAAATCTTCAAAAGATTGCTATCTCTGCTGATAAAGAGAAACTAGCAAAATAAATGCCATCCCTGCTGATAAAGGGAAACTGACAAAAGAAAATCTTCAAAAAGATTGCTATCTCTGCTTATAAAGAGAAACTAGCAAAATAAATGCCATCCCTGTTGCTAAAGGGAAACTGACAAAAGAAAATCTTCAAAAAGATTGTTATCTCTGCTGATAAAGAGAAACTAGCAAAATAAATGCCATCCCTGCTGATAAAGGGAAACTGACAAAAGAAAATCTTCAAAAGATTGTTATCTCTGCTGATAAAGAGAAACTAGCAAAATAAATGCCATCCCTGCTGATAAAGGGAAACTGACAAAAGAAAATCTTCAAAAGATTGCTATCTCTGCTGATAAAGAGAAACTAGCAAAATAAATGCCATCCCTGCTGATAAAGGAAAACTGACAAAAGAAAATCTTCAAAAGATTGCTATCTCTGCTGATAAATAGAAACTAGCAATGTAAATGCCATCCCTGCTGATAAAGGGAAACTGACAAAAGAAAATCTTCAAAATATTGCTATCTCTGCTGATAAAGAGAAACTAGCAAAATAAATGCCATCCCTGCTGATAAAGGGAAACTGACAAAAGAAAATCTTCAAAAGATTTCTATCTCTGCTGATAAAGAGAAACTAGCAAAATAAATGCCATCCCTGCTGATAAAGGGAAACTGACAAAAGAAAATCTTCAAAAGATTGCTATCTCTGCTGATAAAGAGAAACTAGCAAAGTAAATGCCATCCCTACTGATAAAGGGAAACTGACAAAAGAAAATCTTCAAAAGATTGCTATCTCTGCTGATAAAGAGAAACTAGCAAAGTAAATGCCATCCCTGCTGATAAAGGGAAACTGACAAAAGAAAATCTTCAAAAGATTGCTATCTCTGCTGATAAAGAGAAACTAGCAAAATAAATGCCATCCTTGCTAATAAAGGGAAACTGACAAAAGAAAATCTTCAAAAGATTGTTATCTCTGCTGATAAAGAGAAACTAGCAAAATAAATGCCATCCCTGCTGATAAAGGGAAACTGACAAAAGAAAATCTTCAAAGGATTGCTATCTCTGCTGATAAAGAGAAACTAGCAAAATGAATGCCATCCCGGCTGATAAAGGGAAATTCACAAAAGAAAATCTTCAAAAGATTGCTATCTCTGCTGATAAAGGGAAATAGCAAAACAAAGGCCATCCCTGCTGATAAAGGGAACTGACAAAAGAAAATCTTCAAAAGATTGCTATCTCTGCTGATAAAGAGAAACTAGCAAAATAAATGCCATCCCTGCTGATAAAGGGAAACTGAAAAAAGAAAATCTTCAAAAGATTGCTATCTCTGCTGATAAAGAGAAACTAGCAAAATAAATGCCATCCCTGCTGATAAAGGGAAACTGACAAAAGAAAATCTTCAAAAGATTGTTATCTCTGCTGATAAAGAGAAACTAGCAAAGTAAATGCCATCCCTGCTGATAAAGGGAAACTGACAAAAAAAAATCTTCAAAAGATTGCTATCTCTGCTGATAAAGAGAAACTAGCAAAATAAATGCCATCCCTGCTGATAAAGGGAAACTGTAAAAAGAAAATCTTCAAAAAGATTGCTATCTCTGCTGATAAAGAGAAACTAGCAAAATAAATGCCATCCCTGTTGCTAAAGGGAAACTGACAAAAGAAAATCTTCAAAAAGATTGCTATCTCTGCTGATAAAGAGAAACTAGCAAAATAAATGCCATCCCTGCTGATAAAGGGAAACTGACAAAAGAAAATCTTCAAAAGATTGCTATCTCTGCTGATAAAGAGAAACTAGCAAAATAAATGCCATCCCTGCTGATAAAGGGAAACTGACAAAAGAAAATCTTCAAAAGATTTCTATCTCTGCTGATAAAGAGAAACTAGCAAAATAAATGCCATCCCTGCTGATAAAGGGAAACTGACAAAAGAAAATCTTCAAAAGATTGCTATCTCTGCTGATAAAGAGAAACTAGCAAAGTAAATGCCATCCCTACTGATAAAGGGAAACTGACAAAAGAAAATCTTCAAAAGATTGCTATCTCTGCTGATAAAGAGAAACTAGCCAAGTAAATGCCATCCCTGCTGATAAAGGGAAACTGACAAAAGAAAATCTTCAAAAGATTGCTATCTCTGCTGATAAAGAGAAACTAGCAAAATAAATGCCATCCTTGCTAATAAAGGGAAACTGACAAAAGAAAATCTTCAAAAGATTGTTATCTCTGCTGATAAAGAGAAACTAGCAAAATAAATGCCATCCCTGCTGATAAAGGGAAACTGACAAAAGAAAATCTTCAAAGGATTGCTATCTCTGCTGATAAAGAGAAACTAGCAAAATGAATGCCATCCCTGCTGATAAAGGGAAATTCACAAAAGAAAATCTTCAAAAGATTGCTATCTCTGCTGATAAAGGGAAATAGCAAAACAAAGGCCATCCCTGCTGATAAAGGGAACTGACAAAAGAAAATCTTCAAAAGATTGCTATCTCTGCTGATAAAGAGAAACTAGCAAAATAAATGCCATCCCTGCTTATAAAGGGAAACTGACAAAAGAAAATCTTCAAAAGATTGTTATCTCTGCTGATAAAGAGAAACTAGCAAAGTAAATGCCATCCCTGCTGATAAAGGGAAACTGACAAAAGAAAATCTTCAAAAGATTGCTATCTCTGCTGATAAAGAGAAACTAGCAAAATAAATGCCATCCCTGCTGATAAAGGGAAACTGTAAAAAGAAAATCTTCAAAAAGATTGCTATCTCTGCTGATAAAGAGAAACTAGCAAAATAAATGCCATCCCTGTTGCTAAAGGGAAACTGACAAAAGAAAATCTTCAAAAAGATTGCTATCTCTGCTGATAAAGAGAAACTAGCAAAATAAATGCCATCCCTGCTGATAAAGGGAAACTGACAAAAGAAAATCTTCAAAAGATTGCTATCTCTGCTGATAAAGAGAAACTAGCAAAATAAATGCCATCCCTGCTGATAAAGGGAAACTGACAAAAGAAAATCTTCAAAAGATTTCTATCTCTGCTGATAAAGAGAAACTAGCAAAATAAATGCCATCCCTGCTGATAAAGGGAAACTGACAAAAGAAAATCTTCAAAAGATTGCTATCTCTGCTGATAAAGAGAAACTAGCAAAGTAAATGCCATCCCTACTGATAAAGGGAAACTGACAAAAGAAAATCTTCAAAAGATTGCTATCTCTGCTGATAAAGAGAAACTAGCCAAGTAAATGCCATCCCTGCTGATAAAGGGAAACTGACAAAAGAAAATCTTCAAAAGATTGCTATCTCTGCTGATAAAGAGAAACTAGCAAAATAAATGCCATCCTTGCTAATAAAGGGAAACTGACAAAAGAAAATCTTCAAAAGATTGTTATCTCTGCTGATAAAGAGAAACTAGCAAAATAAATGCCATCCCTGCTGATAAAGGGAAACTGACAAAAGAAAATCTTCAAAAGATTGCTATCTCTGCTGATAAAGAGAAACTAGCAAAATAAATGCCATCCCTGCTGATAAAGGGAAACTGACAAAAGAAAATCTTCAAAAGATTGTTATCTCTGCTGATAAAGAGAAACTAGCAAAGTAAATGCCATCCCTGCTGATAAAGGGAAACTGACAAAAGAAAATCTTCAAAAGATTGCTATCTCTGCTGATAAAGAGAAACTAGCAAAATAAATGCCATCCCTGCTGATAAAGGGAAACTGTAAAAAGAAAATCTTCAAAAAGATTGCTATCTCTGCTGATAAAGAGAAACTAGCAAAATAAATGCCATCCCTGTTGCTAAAGGGAAACTGACAAAAGAAAATCTTCAAAAAGATTGCTATCTCTGCTGATAAAGAGAAACTAGCAAAATAAATGCCATCCCTGCTGATAAAGGGAAACTGACAAAAGAAAATCTTCAAAAGATTGTTATCTCTGCTGATAAAGAGAAACTAGCAAAGTAAATACCATCCCTGCTGATAAAGGGAAACTGACAAAAGAAAATCTTCAAAAGATTGCTATCTCTGCTGATAAAGAGAAACTAGCAAAATAAATGCCATCCCTGCTGATAAAGGGAAACTGACAAAACAAAATCTTCAAAATATTGCTATCTCTGCTGATAAAGAGAAACTAGCAAACTAAATGCCATCCCTGCTGATAAAGGGAAATTGACAAAAGAAAATCTTCAAAAGATTGCTATCTCTGCTGATAAAGAGAAACTTGGAAAATAAATTTCATCCCTGCTGATAAAGGGAAACTGACCAAAGAAAATCTTCAAAAGATTGCTATCTCTGCTGATAAAGAGAAACTAGCAAAATAAATGCCATCCCTGCTGATAAAGGGAAACTGACAAAAGAAAATCTTCAAAAGATTGCTATCTCTGCTGATAAAGAGAAACTAGCAAAATAAATGCCATCCCTGCTGATAAAGGGAAACTGACAAAAGAAAATCTTCAAAAAGATTGCTATCTCTGCTTATAAAGAGAAACTAGCAAAATAAATGCCATCCCTGTTGCTAAAGGGAAACTGACAAAAGAAAATCTTCAAAAAGATTGTTATCTCTGCTGATAAAGAGAAACTAGCAAAATAAATGCCATCCCTGCTGATAAAGGGAAACTGACAAAAGAAAATCTTCAAAAGATTGTTATCTCTGCTGATAAAGAGAAACTAGCAAAATAAATGCCATCCCTGCTGATAAAGGGAAACTGACAAAAGAAAATCTTCAAAAGATTGCTATCTCTGCTGATAAAGAGAAACTAGCAAAATAAATGCCATCCCTGCTGATAAAGGAAAACTGACAAAAGAAAATCTTCAAAAGATTGCTATCTCTGCTGATAAATAGAAACTAGCAATGTAAATGCCATCCCTGCTGATAAAGGGAAACTGACAAAAGAAAATCTTCAAAAGATTGCTATCTCTGCTGATAAAGAGAAACTAGCCAAGTAAATGCCATCCCTGCTGATAAAGGGAAACTGACAAAAGAAAATCTTCAAAAGATTGCTATCACTGCTGATAAAGAGAAACTAGCAAAATAAATGCCATCCTTGCTAATAAAGGGAAACTGACAAAAGAAAATCTTCAAAAGATTGTTATCTCTGCTGATAAAGAGAAACTAGCAAAATAAATGCCATCCCTGCTGATAAAGGGAAACTGACAAAAGAAAATCTTCAAAAGATTGCTATCTCTGCTGATAAAGAGAAACTAGCCAAGTAAATGCCATCCCTGCTGATAAAGGGAAACTGACAAAAGAAAATCTTCAAAAGATTGCTATCTCTGCTGATAAAGAGAAACTAGCCAAGTAAATGCCATCCCTGCTGATAAAGGGAAACTGACAAAAGAAAATCTTCAAAAGATTGCTATCTCTGCTGATAAAGAGAAACTAGCAAAATAAATGCCATCCTTGCTAATAAAGGGAAACTGACAAAAGAAAATCTTCAAAAGATTGTTATCTCTGCTGATAAAGAGAAACTAGCAAAATAAATGCCATCCCTGCTGATAAAGGGAAACTGACAAAAGAAAATCTTCAAAGGATTGCTATCTCTGCTGATAAAGAGAAACTAGCAAAATGAATGCCATCCCTGCTGATAAAGGGAAATTCACAAAAGAAAATCTTCAAAAGATTGCTATCTCTGCTGATAAAGGGAAATAGCAAAACAAAGGCCATCCCTGCTGATAAAGGGAACTGACAAAAGAAAATCTTCAAAAGATTGCTATCTCTGCTGATAAAGAGAAACTAGCAAAATAAATGCCATCCCTGCTTATAAAGGGAAACTGACAAAAGAAAATCTTCAAAAGATTGTTATCTCTGCTGATAAAGAGAAACTAGCAAAGTAAATGCCATCCCTGCTGATAAAGGGAAACTGACAAAAGAAAATCTTCAAAAGATTGCTATCTCTGCTGATAAAGAGAAACTAGCAAAATAAATGCCATCCCTGCTGATAAAGGGAAACTGTAAAAAGAAAATCTTCAAAAAGATTGCTATCTCTGCTGATAAAGAGAAACTAGCAAAATAAATGCCATCCCTGTTGCTAAAGGGAAACTGACAAAAGAAAATCTTCAAAAAGATTGCTATCTCTGCTGATAAAGAGAAACTAGCAAAATAAATGCCATCCCTGCTGATAAAGGGAAACTGACAAAAGAAAATCTTCAAAAGATTGCTATCTCTGCTGATAAAGAGAAACTAGCAAAATAAATGCCATCCCTGCTGATAAAGGGAAACTGACAAAAGAAAATCTTCAAAAGATTTCTATCTCTGCTGATAAAGAGAAACTAGCAAAATAAATGCCATCCCTGCTGATAAAGGGAAACTGACAAAAGAAAATCTTCAAAAGATTGCTATCTCTGCTGATAAAGAGAAACTAGCAAAGTAAATGCCATCCCTACTGATAAAGGGAAACTGACAAAAGAAAATCTTCAAAAGATTGCTATCTCTGCTGATAAAGAGAAACTAGCCAAGTAAATGCCATCCCTGCTGATAAAGGGAAACTGACAAAAGAAAATCTTCAAAAGATTGCTATCTCTGCTGATAAAGAGAAACTAGCAAAATAAATGCCATCCTTGCTAATAAAGGGAAACTGACAAAAGAAAATCTTCAAAAGATTGTTATCTCTGCTGATAAAGAGAAACTAGCAAAATAAATGCCATCCCTGCTGATAAAGGGAAACTGACAAAAGAAAATCTTCAAAAGATTGCTATCTCTGCTGATAAAGAGAAACTAGCAAAATAAATGCCATCCCTGCTGATAAAGGGAAACTGACAAAAGAAAATCTTCAAAAGATTGTTATCTCTGCTGATAAAGAGAAACTAGCAAAGTAAATGCCATCCCTGCTGATAAAGGGAAACTGACAAAAGAAAATCTTCAAAAGATTGCTATCTCTGCTGATAAAGAGAAACTAGCAAAATAAATGCCATCCCTGCTGATAAAGGGAAACTGTAAAAAGAAAATCTTCAAAAAGATTGCTATCTCTGCTGATAAAGAGAAACTAGCAAAATAAATGCCATCCCTGTTGCTAAAGGGAAACTGACAAAAGAAAATCTTCAAAAAGATTGCTATCTCTGCTGATAAAGAGAAACTAGCAAAATAAATGCCATCCCTGCTGATAAAGGGAAACTGACAAAAGAAAATCTTCAAAAGATTGTTATCTCTGCTGATAAAGAGAAACTAGCAAAGTAAATACCATCCCTGCTGATAAAGGGAAACTGACAAAAGAAAATCTTCAAAAGATTGCTATCTCTGCTGATAAAGAGAAACTAGCAAAATAAATGCCATCCCTGCTGATAAAGGGAAACTGACAAAAGAAAATCTTCAAAATATTGCTATCTCTGCTGATAAAGAGAAACTAGCAAACTAAATGCCATCCCTGCTGATAAAGGGAAATTGACAAAAGAAAATCTTCAAAAGATTGCTATCTCTGCTGATAAAGAGAAACTTGGAAAATAAATTTCATCCCTGCTGATAAAGGGAAACTGACCAAAGAAAATCTTCAAAAGATTGCTATCTCTGCTGATAAAGAGAAACTAGCAAAATAAATGCCATCCCTGCTGATAAAGGGAAACTGACAAAAGAAAATCTTCAAAAGATTGCTATCTCTGCTGATAAAGAGAAACTAGCAAAATAAATGCCATCCCTGCTGATAAAGGGAAACTGACAAAAGAAAATCTTCAAAAAGATTGCTATCTCTGCTTATAAAGAGAAACTAGCAAAATAAATGCCATCCCTGTTGCTAAAGGGAAACTGACAAAAGAAAATCTTCAAAAAGATTGTTATCTCTGCTGATAAAGAGAAACTAGCAAAATAAATGCCATCCCTGCTGATAAAGGGAAACTGACAAAAGAAAATCTTCAAAAGATTGTTATCTCTGCTGATAAAGAGAAACTAGCAAAATAAATGCCATCCCTGCTGATAAAGGGAAACTGACAAAAGAAAATCTTCAAAAGATTGCTATCTCTGCTGATAAAGAGAAACTAGCAAAATAAATGCCATCCCTGCTGATAAAGGAAAACTGACAAAAGAAAATCTTCAAAAGATTGCTATCTCTGCTGATAAATAGAAACTAGCAATGTAAATGCCATCCCTGCTGATAAAGGGAAACTGACAAAAGAAAATCTTCAAAATATTGCTATCTCTGCTGATAAAGAGAAACTAGCAAAATAAATGCCATCCCTACTGATAAAGGGAAACTGACAAAAGAAAATCTTCAAAAGATTTCTATCTCTGCTGATAAAGAGAAACTAGCAAAATAAATGCCATCCCTGCTGATAAAGGGAAACTGACAAAAGAAAATCTTCAAAAGATTGCTATCTCTGCTGATAAAGAGAAACTAGCAAAGTAAATGCCATCCCTACTGATAAAGGGAAACTGACAAAAGAAAATCTTCAAAAGATTGCTATCTCTGCTGATAAAGAGAAACTAGCAAAGTAAATGCCATCCCTGCTGATAAAGGGAAACTGACAAAAGAAAATCTTCAAAAGATTGCTATCTCTGCTGATAAAGAGAAACTAGCAAAATAAATGCCATCCTTGCTAATAAAGGGAAACTGACAAAAGAAAATCTTCAAAAGATTGTTATCTCTGCTGATAAAGAGAAACTAGCAAAATAAATGCCATCCCTGCTGATAAAGGGAAACTGACAAAAGAAAATCTTCAAAGGATTGCTATCTCTGCTGATAAAGAGAAACTAGCAAAATGAATGCCATCCCGGCTGATAAAGGGAAATTCACAAAAGAAAATCTTCAAAAGATTGCTATCTCTGCTGATAAAGGGAAATAGCAAAACAAAGGCCATCCCTGCTGATAAAGGGAACTGACAAAAGAAAATCTTCAAAAGATTGCTATCTCTGCTGATAAAGAGAAACTAGCAAAATAAATGCCATCCCTGCTGATAAAGGGAAACTGACAAAAGAAAATCTTCAAAAGATTGCTATCTCTGCTGATAAAGAGAAACTAGCAAAATAAATGCCATCCCTGCTGATAAAGGGAAACTGACAAAAGAAAATCTTCAAAAGATTGTTATCTCTGCTGATAAAGAGAAACTAGCAAAGTAAATGCCATCCCTGCTGATAAAGGGAAACTGACAAAAGAAAATCTTCAAAAGATTGCTATCTCTGCTGATAAAGAGAAACTAGCAAAATAAATGCCATCCCTGCTGATAAAGGGAAACTGTAAAAAGAAAATCTTCAAAAAGATTGCTATCTCTGCTGATAAAGAGAAACTAGCAAAATAAATGCCATCCCTGTTGCTAAAGGGAAACTGACAAAAGAAAATCTTCAAAAAGATTGCTATCTCTGCTGATAAAGAGAAACTAGCAAAATAAATGCCATCCCTGCTGATAAAGGGAAACTGACAAAAGAAAATCTTCAAAAGATTGCTATCTCTGCTGATAAAGAGAAACTAGCAAAATAAATGCCATCCCTGCTGATAAAGGGAAACTGACAAAAGAAAATCTTCAAAAGATTTCTATCTCTGCTGATAAAGAGAAACTAGCAAAATAAATGCCATCCCTGCTGATAAAGGGAAACTGACAAAAGAAAATCTTCAAAAGATTGCTATCTCTGCTGATAAAGAGAAACTAGCAAAGTAAATGCCATCCCTACTGATAAAGGGAAACTGACAAAAGAAAATCTTCAAAAGATTGCTATCTCTGCTGATAAAGAGAAACTAGCCAAGTAAATGCCATCC
The DNA here is from genome assembly GCA_022829125.1 of Lathyrus tuberosus. Classification (NCBI taxonomy): domain Eukaryota; kingdom Viridiplantae; phylum Streptophyta; class Magnoliopsida; order Fabales; family Fabaceae; genus Lathyrus; species Lathyrus tuberosus. The sequence continues at coordinate 426,541 of JALAZF010000833.1, forward strand.
CTGCTGATAAAGGGAAACTGACAAAAGAAAATCTTCAAAAGATTGCTATCTCTGCTGATAAAGAGAAACTAGCAAAATAAATGCCATCCTTGCTAATAAAGGGAAACTGACAAAAGAAAATCTTCAAAAGATTGTTATCTCTGCTGATAAAGAGAAACTAGCAAAATAAATGCCATCCCTGCTGATAAAGGGAAACTGACAAAAGAAAATCTTCAAAGGATTGCTATCTCTGCTGATAAAGAGAAACTAGCAAAATGAATGCCATCCCTGCTGATAAAGGGAAATTCACAAAAGAAAATCTTCAAAAGATTGCTATCTCTGCTGATAAAGGGAAATAGCAAAACAAAGGCCATCCCTGCTGATAAAGGGAACTGACAAAAGAAAATCTTCAAAAGATTGCTATCTCTGCTGATAAAGAGAAACTAGCAAAATAAATGCCATCCCTGCTTATAAAGGGAAACTGACAAAAGAAAATCTTCAAAAGATTGTTATCTCTGCTGATAAAGAGAAACTAGCAAAGTAAATGCCATCCCTGCTGATAAAGGGAAACTGACAAAAGAAAATCTTCAAAAGATTGCTATCTCTGCTGATAAAGAGAAACTAGCAAAATAAATGCCATCCCTGCTGATAAAGGGAAACTGTAAAAAGAAAATCTTCAAAAAGATTGCTATCTCTGCTGATAAAGAGAAACTAGCAAAATAAATGCCATCCCTGTTGCTAAAGGGAAACTGACAAAAGAAAATCTTCAAAAAGATTGCTATCTCTGCTGATAAAGAGAAACTAGCAAAATAAATGCCATCCCTGCTGATAAAGGGAAACTGACAAAAGAAAATCTTCAAAAGATTGCTATCTCTGCTGATAAAGAGAAACTAGCAAAATAAATGCCATCCCTGCTGATAAAGGGAAACTGACAAAAGAAAATCTTCAAAAGATTTCTATCTCTGCTGATAAAGAGAAACTAGCAAAATAAATGCCATCCCTGCTGATAAAGGGAAACTGACAAAAGAAAATCTTCAAAAGATTGCTATCTCTGCTGATAAAGAGAAACTAGCAAAGTAAATGCCATCCTTACTGATAAAGGGAAACTGACAAAAGAAAATCTTCAAAAGATTGCTATCTCTGCTGATAAAGAGAAACTAGCCAAGTAAATGCCATCCCTGCTGATAAAGGGAAACTGACAAAAGAAAATCTTCAAAAGATTGCTATCTCTGCTGATAAAGAGAAACTAGCAAAATAAATGCCATCCTTGCTAATAAAGGGAAACTGACAAAAGAAAATCTTCAAAAGATTGTTATCTCTGCTGATAAAGAGAAACTAGCAAAATAAATGCCATCCCTGCTGATAAAGGGAAACTGACAAAAGAAAATCTTCAAAGGATTGCTATCTCTGCTGATAAAGAGAAACTAGCAAAATGAATGCCATCCCGGCTGATAAAGGGAAATTCACAAAAGAAAATCTTCAAAAGATTGCTATCTCTGCTGATAAAGGGAAATAGCAAAACAAAGGCCATCCCTGCTGATAAAGGGAACTGACAAAAGAAAATCTTCAAAAGATTGCTATCTCTGCTGATAAAGAGAAACTAGCAAAATAAATGCCATCCCTGCTGATAAAGGGAAACTGACAAAAGAAAATCTTCAAAAGATTGCTATCTCTGCTGATAAAGAGAAACTAGCAAAATAAATGCCATCCCTGCTGATAAAGGGAAACTGACAAAAGAAAATCTTCAAAAGATTGTTATCTCTGCTGATAAAGAGAAACTAGCAAAGTAAATGCCATCCCTGCTGATAAAGGGAAACTGACAAAAGAAAATCTTCAAAAGATTGCTATCTCTGCTGATAAAGAGAAACTAGCAAAATAAATGCCATCCCTGCTGATAAAGGGAAACTGTAAAAAGAAAATCTTCAAAAAGATTGCTATCTCTGCTGATAAAGAGAAACTAGCAAAATAAATGCCATCCCTGTTGCTAAAGGGAAACTGACAAAAGAAAATCTTCAAAAAGATTGCTATCTCTGCTGATAAAGAGAAACTAGCAAAATAAATGCCATCCCTGCTGATAAAGGGAAACTGACAAAAGAAAATCTTCAAAAGATTGCTATCTCTGCTGATAAAGAGAAACTAGCAAAATAAATGCCATCCCTGCTGATAAAGGGAAACTGACAAAAGAAAATCTTCAAAAGATTTCTATCTCTGCTGATAAAGAGAAACTAGCAAAATAAATGCCATCCCTGCTGATAAAGGGAAACTGACAAAAGAAAATCTTCAAAAGATTGCTATCTCTGCTGATAAAGAGAAACTAGCAAAGTAAATGCCATCCCTACTGATAAAGGGAAACTGACAAAAGAAAATCTTCAAAAGATTGCTATCTCTGCTGATAAAGAGAAACTAGCCAAGTAAATGCCATCCCTGCTGATAAAGGGAAACTGACAAAAGAAAATCTTCAAAAGATTGCTATCTCTGCTGATAAAGAGAAACTAGCAAAATAAATGCCATCCTTGCTAATAAAGGGAAACTGACAAAAGAAAATCTTCAAAAGATTGTTATCTCTGCTGATAAAGAGAAACTAGCAAAGTAAATGCCATCCCTGCTGATAAAGGGAAACTGACAAAAGAAAATCTTCAAAAGATTGCTATCTCTGCTGATAAAGAGAAATTAGCAAAATAAATGCCATCCCTGCTGATAAAGGGAAACTGACAAAAGAAAATCTTCAAAATATTGCAACTCTGCTGATAAAGAGAAACTAGCAAACTAAATGCCATCCCTGCTGATAAAGGGAAATTGACAAAAGAAAATCTTCAAAAGATTGCTATCTCTGCTGATAAAGAGAAACTTGGAAAATAAATTTCATCCCTGCTGATAAAGGGAAACTGACCAAAGAAAATCTTCAAAAGATTGCTATCTCTGCTGATAAAGAGAAACTAGCAAAATAAATGCCATCCCTGCTGATAAAGGGAAACTGACAAAAGAAAATCTTCAAAAGATTGCTATCTCTGCTGATAAAGAGAAACTAGCAAAATAAATGCCATCCCTGCTGATAAAGGGAAACTGACAAAAGAAAATCTTCAAAAGATTGCTATCTCTACTGATAAATAGAAACTAGCAAAGTAAATGCCATCCCTGCTGATAAAGGGAAACTGACAAAAGAAAATCTTCAAAATATTGCTATCTCTGCTGATAAAGAGAAACTAGCAAAATAAATGCCATCCCTGCTGATAAAGGGAAACTGACAAAAGAAAATCTTCAAAAGATTTCTATCTCTGCTGATAAAGAGAAACTAGCAAAATAAATGCCATCCCTGCTGATAAAGGGAAACTGAGAAAAGAAAATCTTCAAAAGATTGTTATCTCTGCTGATAAAGAGAAACTAGCAAAGTAAATGCCGTCCCTGCTGATAAAGGGAAACTGACAAAAGAAAATCTTCAAAAGATTGCTATCTCTGCTGATAAAGAGAAACTAGCAAAGTAAATGCCATCCCTGCTGATAAAGGGAAACTGACAAAAGAAAATCTTCAAAAGATTGCTATCTCTGCTGATAAAGAGAAACTAGCAAAATAAATGCCATCCCTGCTGATAATGGGAAACGGACAAAAGAAAATCTTCAAAAGATTGCTATCTCTGCTGATAAAGAGAAACTAGCAAAATAAATGCCATCCCTGCTGATAAAGGGAAACTGACAAAAGAAAATCTTCAAAAGATTGCTATCTCAACGATAAAGAGAAACTAGCAAAGTAAATGCCATCCCTGCTGATAAAGGGAAACTGACAAAAAAAAATCTTCAAAAGATTGTTATCTCTGCTGATAAAGAGAAACTAGCAAAATAAATGTCATCCCTGCTGATAAAGGGAAACTGACGAAAGAAAATCTTCAAAAGATTGCTATCTCTGCTGATAAAGAGAAACTAGCAAAGTAAATGCCATCCATGCTGATAAAGGGAAACTGACAAAAGAAAATCTTCAAAAGATTGCTATCTCTGCTGATAAAGAGAAACTAGCAAAATTCATGCCATCCCTGCTGATAAAGGGAAACTGAGAAAAGAAAATCTTCAAAAGATTGTTATCTCTGCTGATAAAGAGAAACTAGCAAAGTAAATGCCATCCCTGCTGATAAAGGGAAACTGACAAAAGAAAATCTTCAAAAGATTGCTATCTCTGCTGATAAAGAGAAACTAGCAAAGTAAATGCCATCCCTGCTGATAAAGGGAAACTGACAAAAGAAAATCTTCAAAAGATTGCTATCTCTGCTGATAAAGAGAAACTAGCAAAATAAATGCCATCCCTGCTGATAATGGGAAACTGACAAAAGAAAATCTTCAAAAGATTGCTATCTCTGCTGATAAAGAGAAACTAGCAAAATAAATGCCATCCCTGCTGATAAAGGGAAACTGACAAAAGAAAATCTTCAAAAGATTGCTATCTCTGCTGATAAAGAGAAACTAGCAAAGTAAATGCCATCCCTGCTGATAAAGGGAAACTGACAAAAGAAAATCTTCAAAAGATTGTTATCTCTGCTGATAAAGAGAAACTAGCAAAATAAATGCCATCCCTGCTGATAAAGGGAAACTGACGAAAGAAAATCTTCAAAAGATTGCTATCTCTGCTGATAAAGAGAAACTAGCAAAGTAAATGCCATCCCTGCTGATAAAGGGAAACTGACACAAGAAAATCTTCAAAAGATTGCTATCTCTGCTGATAAAGAGAAATTAGCAAAATAAATGCCATCCCTGCTGATAAAGGGAAACTGACAAAAGAAAATCTTCAAAATATTGCTATCTCTGCTGATAAAGAGAAACTAGCAAACTAAATGCCATCCCTGCTGATAAAGGGAAATTGACAAAAGAAAATCTTCAAAAGATTGCTATCTCTGCTGATAAAGAGAAACTTGGAAAATAAATTTCATCCCTGCTGATAAAGGGAAACTGACCAAAGAAAATCTTCAAAAGATTGCTATCTCTGCTGATAAAGAGAAACTAGCAAAATAAATGCCATCCCTGCTGATAAAGGGAAACTGACAAAAGAAAATCTTCAAAAGATTGCTATCTCTGCTGATAAAGAGAAACTAGCAAAATAAATGCCATCCCTGCTGATAAAGGGAAACTGACAAAAGAAAATCTTCAAAAGATTGCTATCTCTGCTGATAAAGAGAAACTAGCAAAGTAAATGCCATCCCTGCTGATAAAGGGAAACTGACAAAATAAAATCTTCAAAAGATTGCTATCTCTGCTGATAAAGAGAAACTAGCAAAGTAAATGCCATCCCTGCTGATAAAGGGAAACTGACAAAAGAAAATCTTCAAAAGATTGCTATCTCTGCTGATAAAGAGAAACTAGCAAAATAAATGCCATCCCTGCTGATAAAGGGAAACTGACAAAAGAAAATCTTCAAAAAGATTGCTATCTCTGCTGATAAAGAGAAACTAGCAAAATAAATGCCATCCCTGTTGATAAAGGGAAACTGACAAAAGAAAATCTTCAAAAGATTGTTATCTCTGCTGATAAAGAGAAACTAGCAAAGTAAATACCATCCCTGCTGATAAAGGGAAACTGACAAAAGAAAATCTTCAAAAGATTGCTATCTCTGCTGATAAAGAGAAATTAGCAAAATAAATGCCATCCCTGCTGATAAAGGGAAACTGACAAAAGAAAATCTTCAAAATATTGCAACTCTGCTGATAAAGAGAAACTAGCAAACTAAATGCCATCCCTGCTGATAAAGGGAAATTGACAAAAGAAAATCTTCAAAAGATTGCTATCTCTGCTGATAAAGAGAAACTTGGAAAATAAATTTCATCCCTGCTGATAAAGGGAAACTGACCAAAGAAAATCTTCAAAAGATTGCTATCTCTGCTGATAAAGAGAAACTAGCAAAATAAATGCCATCCCTGCTGATAAAGGGAAACTGACAAAAGAAAATCTTCAAAAGATTGCTATCTCTGCTGATAAAGAGAAACTAGCAAAATAAATGCCATCCCTGCTGATAAAGGGAAACTGACAAAAGAAAATCTTCAAAAGATTGCTATCTCTACTGATAAATAGAAACTAGCAAAGTAAATGCCATCCCTGCTGATAAAGGGAAACTGACAAAAGAAAATCTTCAAAATATTGCTATCTCTGCTGATAAAGAGAAACTAGCAAAATAAATGCCATCCCTGCTGATAAAGGGAAACTGACAAAAGAAAATCTTCAAAAGATTTCTATCTCTGCTGATAAAGAGAAACTAGCAAAATAAATGCCATCCCTGCTGATAAAGGGAAACTGAGAAAAGAAAATCTTCAAAAGATTGTTATCTCTGCTGATAAAGAGAAACTAGCAAAGTAAATGTCGTCCCTGCTGATAAAGGGAAACTGACAAAAGAAAATCTTCAAAAGATTGCTATCTCTGCTGATAAAGAGAAACTAGCAAAGTAAATGCCATCCCTGCTGATAAAGGGAAACTGACAAAAGAAAATCTTCAAAAGATTGCTATCTCTGCTGATAAAGAGAAACTAGCAAAATAAATGCCATCCCTGCTGATAATGGGAAACGGACAAAAGAAAATCTTCAAAAGATTGCTATCTCTGCTGATAAAGAGAAACTAGCAAAATAAATGCCATCCCTGCTGATAAAGGGAAACTGACAAAAGAAAATCTTCAAAAGATTGCTATCTCAACGATAAAGAGAAACTAGCAAAGTAAATGCCATCCCTGCTGATAAAGGGAAACTGACAAAAGAAAATCTTCAAAAGATTGTTATCTCTGCTGATAAAGAGAAACTAGCAAAATAAATGTCATCCCTGCTGATAAAGGGAAACTGACGAAAGAAAATCTTCAAAAGATTGCTATCTCTGCTGATAAAGAGAAACTAGCAAAGTAAATGCCATCCATGCTGATAAAGGGAAACTGACAAAAGAAAATCTTCAAAAGATTGCTATCTCTGCTGATAAAGAGAAACTAGCAAAATTCATGCCATCCCTGCTGATAAAGGGAAACTGAGAAAAGAAAATCTTCAAAAGATTGTTATCTCTGCTGATAAAGAGAAACTAGCAAAGTAAATGCCATCCCTGCTGATAAAGGGAAACTGACAAAAGAAAATCTTCAAAAGATTGCTATCTCTGCTGATAAAGAGAAACTAGCAAAGTAAATGCCATCCCTGCTGATAAAGGGAAACTGACAAAAGAAAATCTTCAAAAGATTGCTATCTCTGCTGATAAAGAGAAACTAGCAAAATAAATGCCATCCCTGCTGATAATGGGAAACTGACAAAAGAAAATCTTCAAAAGATTGCTATCTCTGCTGATAAAGAGAAACTAGCAAAATAAATGCCATCCCTGCTGATAAAGGGAAACTGACAAAAGAAAATCTTCAAAAGATTGCTATCTCTGCTGATAAAGAGAAACTAGCAAAGTAAATGCCATCCCTGCTGATAAAGGGAAACTGACAAAAGAAAATCTTCAAAAGATTGTTATCTCTGCTGATAAAGAGAAACTAGCAAAATAAATGCCATCCCTGCTGATAAAGGGAAACTGACGAAAGAAAATCTTCAAAAGATTGCTATCTCTGCTGATAAAGAGAAACTAGCAAAGTAAATGCCATCCCTGCTGATAAAGGGAAACTGACAAAAGAAAATCTTCAAAAGATTGCTATCTCTGCTGATAAAGAGAAATTAGCAAAATAAATGCCATCCCTGCTGATAAAGGGAAACTGACAAAAGAAAATCTTCAAAATATTGCTATCTCTGCTGATAAAGAGAAACTAGCAAACTAAATGCCATCCCTGCTGATAAAGGGAAATTGACAAAAGAAAATCTTCAAAAGATTGCTATCTCTGCTGATAAAGAGAAACTTGGAAAATAAATTTCATCCCTGCTGATAAAGGGAAACTGACCAAAGAAAATCTTCAAAAGATTGCTATCTCTGCTGATAAAGAGAAACTAGCAAAATAAATGCCATCCCTGCTGATAAAGGGAAACTGACAAAAGAAAATCTTCAAAAGATTGCTATCTCTGCTGATAAAGAGAAACTAGCAAAATAAATGCCATCCCTGCTGATAAAGGGAAACTGACAAAAGAAAATCTTCAAAAGATTGCTATCTCTGCTGATAAAGAGAAACTTGCAAAGTAAATGCCATCCCTGCTGATAAAGGGAAACTGACAAAATAAAATCTTCAAAAGATTGCTATCTCTGCTGATAAAGAGAAACTAGCAAAATAAATGCCATCCCTGCTGATAAAGGGAAACTGACAAAAGAAAATCTTCAAAAGATTGTTATCTCTGCTGATAAAGAGAAACTAGCAAAGTAAATGCCATCCCTGCTGATAAAGGGAAACTGACAAAAGAAAATCTTCAAAAGATTGCTATCTCTGCTGATAAAGAGAAACTAGCAAAATAAATGCCATCCCTGCTGATAAAGGGAAACTGACAAAAGAAAATCTTCAAAAAGATTGCTATCTCTGCTGATAAAGAGAAACTAGCAAAATAAATGCCATCCCTGCTGCTAAAGGGAAACTGACAAAAGAAAATCTTCAAAAAGATTGCTATCTCTGCTGATAAAGAGAAACTAGCAAAATAAATGCCATCCCTGCTGATAAAGGGAAACTGACAAAAGAAAATCTTCAAAAGATTGTTATCTCTGCTGATAAAGAGAAACTAGCAAAGTAAATACCATCCCTGCTGATAAAGGGAAACTGACAAAAGAAAATCTTCAAAAGATTGCTATCTCTGCTGATAAAGAGAAACTAGCAAAATAAATGCCATCCCTGCTGATAAAGGGAAACTGACAAAAGAAAATCTTCAAAATATTGCTATCTCTGCTGATAAAGAGAAACTAGCAAACTAAATGCCATCCCTGCTGATAAAGGGAAATTGACAAAAGAAAATATTCAAATGATTGCTATCTCTGCTGATAAAGAGAAACTTGGAAAATAAATTTCATCCCTGCTGATAAAGGGAAACTGACCAAAGAAAATCTTCAAAAGATTGCTATCTCTGCTGATAAAGAGAAACTAGCAAAATAAATGCCATCCCTGCTGATAAAGGGAAACTGACAAAAGAAAATATTCAAAAGATTGTTATCTCTGCTGATAAAGAGAAACTAGCAAAATAAATGCCATCCCTGCTGATAAAGGGAAACTGACAAAAGAAAATCTTCAAAAGATTGCTATCTCTGCTGATAAATAGAAACTAGCAAAATAAATGCCATCCCTGCTGATAAAGGGAAACTGACAAAAGAAAATCTTCAAAATATTGCTATCTCTGCTGATAAAGAGAAACTAGCAAAATAAATGCCATCCCTGCTGATAAAGGGAAACTGACAAAAGAAAATCTTCAAAAGATTTCTATCTCAACAATAAAGAGAAACTAGCAAAGTAAATGCCATCCCTGCTGATAAAGGGAAACTGACAAAAGAAAATCTTCAAAAGATTGTTATCTCTGCTGATAAAGAGAAACTAGCAAAATAAATGCCATCCCTGCTGATAAAGGGAAACAGACGAAAGAAAATCTTTAAAAGATTGCAATCTCTGCTGATAAAGAGAAACTAGCAAAATAAATGTCATCCCTGCTGATAAAGGGAAACTGACAAAAGAAAATCTTCAAAAGATTGCTATCTCTGCTGATAAAGAGAAACTAGCAAAGTAAATGCCATCCCTGCTGATAAAGGGAAACTGACAAAAGAAAATCTTCAAAAGATTGCTATCTCTGCTGATAAAGAGAAACTAGCAAAGTAAATGCCATCCCTGCTGATAAAGGGAAACTGACAAAAGAAAATCTTCAAAAGATTTCTATCTCTGCTGATAAAGAGAAACTAGCAAAATAAATGCCATCCCTGCTGATAATGGGAAACTGACAAAAGAAAATCTTCAAAAGATTGCTATCTCTGCTGATAAAGAGAAACTAGCAAAATAAATGCCATCCCTGCTGATAATGGGAAACTGACAAAAGAAAATCTTCAAAAGATTGCTATCTCAACGATAAAGAGAAACTAGCAAAGTAAATGCCACCCCTGCTGATAAAGGGAAACTGACAAAAGAAAATCTTCAAAAGATTGTTATCTCTGCTGATAAAGAGAAACTAGCAAAATAAATGCCATCCCTGCTGATAAAGGGAAACTGACGAAAGAAAATCTTCAAAAGATTGCTATCTCTGCTGATAAAGAGAAACTAGCAAAGTAAATGCCATCCCTGCTGATAAAGGGAAACTGACAAAAGAAAATCTTCAAAAGATTGCTATCTCTGCTGATAAAGAGAAATTAGCAAAATAAATGCCATCCCTGCTGATAAAGGGAAACTGACAAAAGAAAATCTTCAAAAGATTGCTATCTCTGCTGATAAAGAGAAACTAGCAAAGTAAATGCCATCCCTGCTGATAAAGGGAAACTGACAAAAGAAAATCTTCAAAAGATTGCTATCTCTGCTGATAAAGAGAAACTAGCAAAGTAAATGCCATCCCTGCTGATAAAGGGAAACTGACAAAAGAAAATCTTCAAAAGATTTCTATCTCAACAATAAAGAGAAACTAGCAAAGTAAATGCCATCCCTGCTGATAAAGGGAAACTGACAAAAGAAAATCTTCAAAAGATTGTTATCTCTGCTGATAAAGAGAAACTAGCAAAATAAATGCCATCCCTGCTGATAAAGGGAAACTGACGAAAGAAAATCTTTAAAAGATTGCTATCTCTGCTGATAAAGAGAAACTAGCAAAATAAATGTCATCCCTGCTGATAAAGGGAAACTGACAAAAGAAAATCTTCAAAAGATTGCTATCTCTGCTGATAAAGAGAAACTAGCAAAGTAAATGCCATCCCTGCTGATAAAGGGAAACTGACAAAAGAAAATCTTCAAAAGATTGCTATCTCTGCTGATAAAGAGAAACTAGCAAAGTAAATGCCATCCCTGCTGATAAAGGGAAACTGACAAAAGAAAATCTTCAAAAGATTGCTATCTCTGCTGATAAAGAGAAACTAGCAAAGTAAATGCCATCCCTGCTGATAAAGGGAAACTGACAAAAGAAAATCTTCAAAAGATTGCTATCTCTGCTGATAAAGAGAAACTAGCAAAATAAATGCCATCCCTGCTGATAAAGGGAAACTGACAAAAGAAAATCTTCAAAAAGATTGCTATCTCTGCTGATAAAGAGAAACTAGCAAAATAAATGCCATCCCTGCTGCTAAAGGGAAACTGACAAAAGAAAATCTTCAAAAAGATTGCTATCTCTGCTGATAAAGAGAAACTAGCAAAATAAATGCCATCCCTGCTGATAAAGGGAAACTGACAAAAGAAAATCTTCAAAAGATTGTTATCTCTGCTGATAAAGAGAAACTAGCAAAGTAAATACCATCCCTGCTGATAAAGGGAAACTGACAAAAGAAAATCTTCAAAAGATTGCTATCTCTGCTGATAAAGAGAAACTAGCAAAATAAATGCCATCCCTGCTGATAAAGGGAAACTGACAAAAGAAAATCTTCAAAATATTGCTATCTCTGCTGATAAAGAGAAACTAGCAAACTAAATGCCATCCCTGCTGATAAAGGGAAATTGACAAAAGAAAATATTCAAATGATTGCTATCTCTGCTGATAAAGAGAAACTTGGAAAATAAATTTCATCCCTGCTGATAAAGGGAAACTGACCAAAGAAAATCTTCAAAAGATTGCTATCTCTGCTGATAAAGAGAAACTAGCAAAATAAATGCCATCCCTGCTGATAAAGGGAAACTGACAAAAGAAAATATTCAAAAGATTGTTATCTCTGCTGATAAAGAGAAACTAGCAAAATAAATGCCATCCCTGCTGATAAAGGGAAACTGACAAAAGAAAATCTTCAAAAGATTGCTATCTCTGCTGATAAATAGAAACTAGCAAAATAAATGCCATCCCTGCTGATAAAGGGAAACTGACAAAAGAAAATCTTCAAAATATTGCTATCTCTGCTGATAAAGAGAAACTAGCAAAATAAATGCCATCCCTGCTGATAAAGGGAAACTGACAAAAGAAAATCTTCAAAAGATTTCTATCTCAACAATAAAGAGAAACTAGCAAAGTAAATGCCATCCCTGCTGATAAAGGGAAACTGACAAAAGAAAATCTTCAAAAGATTGTTATCTCTGCTGATAAAGAGAAACTAGCAAAATAAATGCCATCCCTGCTGATAAAGGGAAACTGACGAAAGAAAATCTTTAAAAGATTGCAATCTCTGCTGATAAAGAGAAACTAGCAAAATAAATGTCATCCCTGCTGATAAAGGGAAACTGACAAAAGAAAATCTTCAAAAGATTGCTATCTCTGCTGATAAAGAGAAACTAGCAAAGTAAATGCCATCCCTGCTGATAAAGGGAAACTGACAAAAGAAAATCTTCAAAAGATTGCTATCTCTGCTGATAAAGAGAAACTAGCAAAGTAAATGCCATCCCTGCTGATAAAGGGAAACTGACAAAAGAAAATCTTCAAAAGATTTCTATCTCTGCTGATAAAGAGAAACTAGCAAAATAAATGCCATCCCTGCTGATAATGGGAAACTGACAAAAGAAAATCTTCAAAAGATTGCTATCTCTGCTGATAAAGAGAAACTAGCAAAATAAATGCCATCCCTGCTGATAATGGGAAACTGACAAAAGAAAATCTTCAAAAGATTGCTATCTCAACGATAAAGAGAAACTAGCAAAGTAAATGCCACCCCTGCTGATAAAGGGAAACTGACAAAAGAAAATCTTCAAAAGATTGTTATCTCTGCTGATAAAGAGAAACTAGCAAAATAAATGCCATCCCTGCTGATAAAGGGAAACTGACGAAAGAAAATCTTCAAAAGATTGCTATCTCTGCTGATAAAGAGAAACTAGCAAAGTAAATGCCATCCCTGCTGATAAAGGGAAACTGACAAAAGAAAATCTTCAAAAGATTGCTATCTCTGCTGATAAAGAGAAATTAGCAAAATAAATGCCATCCCTGCTGATAAAGGGAAACTGACAAAAGAAAATCTTCAAAAGATTGCTATCTCTGCTGATAAAGAGAAACTAGCAAAGTAAATGCCATCCCTGCTGATAAAGGGAAACTGACAAAAGAAAATCTTCAAAAGATTGCTATCTCTGCTGATAAAGAGAAACTAGCAAAGTAAATGCCATCCCTGCTGATAAAGGGAAACTGACAAAAGAAAATCTTCAAAAGATTTCTATCTCAACAATAAAGAGAAACTAGCAAAGTAAATGCCATCCCTGCTGATAAAGGGAAACTGACAAAAGAAAATCTTCAAAAGATTGTTATCTCTGCTGATAAAGAGAAACTAGCAAAATAAATGCCATCCCTGCTGATAAAGGGAAACTGACGAAAGAAAATCTTTAAAAGATTGCTATCTCTGCTGATAAAGAGAAACTAGCAAAATAAATGTCATCCCTGCTGATAAAGGGAAACTGACAAAAGAAAATCTTCAAAAGATTGCTATCTCTGCTGATAAAGAGAAACTAGCAAAGTAAATGCCATCCCTGCTGATAAAGGGAAACTGACAAAAGAAAATCTTCAAAAGATTGCTATCTCTGCTGATAAAGAGAAACTAGCAAAGTAAATGCCATCCCTGCTGATAAAGGGAAACTGACAAAAGAAAATCTTCAAAAGATTGCTATCTCTGCTGATAAAGAGAAACTAGCAAAGTAAATGCCATCCCTGCTGATAAAGGGAAACTGACAAAAGAAAATCTTCAAAAGATTGCTATCTCTGCTGATAAAGAGAAACTAGCAAAATAAATGCCATCCCTGCTGATAAAGGGAAACTGACAAAAGAAAATCTTCAAAAGATTTCTATCTCAACAATAAAGAGAAACTAGCAAAGTAAATGCCATCCCTGCTGATAAAGGGAAACTGACAAAAGAAAATCTTCAAAAGATTGTTATCTCTGCTGATAAAGAGAAACTAGCAAAATAAATGCCATCCCTGCTGATAAAGGGAAACTGACGAAAGAAAATCTTTAAAAGATTGCTATCTCTGCTGATAAAGAGAAACTAGCAAAATAAATGTCATCCCTGCTGATAAAGGGAAACTGACAAAAGAAAATCTTCAAAAGATTGCTATCTCTGCTGATAAAGAGAAACTAGCAAAGTAAATGCCATCCCTGCTGATAAAGGGAAACTGACAAAAGAAAATCTTCAAAAGATTGCTATCTCTGCTGATAAAGAGAAACTAGCAAAGTAAATGCCATCCCTGCTGATAAAGGGAAACTGACAAAAGAAAATCTTCAAAAGATTTCTATCTCTGCTGATAAAGAGAAACTAGCAAAATAAATGCCATCCCTGCTGATAATGGGAAACTGACAAAAGAAAATCTTCAAAAGATTGCTATCTCTGCTGATACAGAGAAACTAGCAAAATAAATGCCATCCCTGCTGATAAAGGGAAACTGACAAAAGAAAATCTTCAAAAGATTGCTATCTCTGCTGATAAAGAGAAACTAGCAAAGTAAATGCCATCCCTGCTGATAAAGGGAAACTGACAAAAGAAAATCTTCAAAAGATTGCTATCTCTGCTGATAAAGAGAAACTAGCAAAATAAATGCCATCCCTGCTGATAATGGGAAACTGACAAAAGAAAATCTTCAAAAGATTGCTATCTCTGCTGATAAAGAGAAACTAGCAAAATAAATGCCATCCCTGCTGATAAAGGGAAACTGACAAAAGAAAATCTTCAAAAGATTGCTATCTCAACGATAAAGAGAAACTAGCAAAGTAAATGCCACCCCTGCTGATAAAGGGAAACTGACAAAAGAAAATCTTCAAAAGATTGTTATCTCTGCTGATAAATAGAAACTAGCAAAATAAATGCCATCCCTGCTGATAAAGGGAAACTGACGAAAGAAAATCTTCAAAAGATTGCTATCTCTACTGATAAAGAGAAACTAGCAAAGTAAATGCCATCCCTGCTGATAAAGGGAAACTGACAAAAGAAAATCTTCAAAAGATTGCTATCTCTGCTGATAAAGAGAAATTAGCAAAATAAATGCCATCCCTGCTGATAAAGGGAAACTGACAAAAGAAAATCTTCAAAAGATTGCTATCTCTGCTGATAAAGAGAAACTAGCAAAGTAAATGCCATCCCTGCTGATAAAGGGAAACTGACAAAAGAAAATCTTCAAAAGATTGCTATCTCTGCTGATAAAGAGAAACTAGCAAAGTAAATGCCATCCCTGCTGATAAAGGGAAACTGACAAAAGAAAATCTTCAAAAGATTTCTATCTCTGCTGATAAAGAGAAACTAGCAAAATAAATGCCATCCCTGCTGATAATGGGAAACTGACAAAAGAAAATCTTCAAAAGATTGCTATCTCTGCTGATAAAGAGAAACTAGCAAAGTAAATGCCATCCCTGCTGATAAAGGGAAACTGACAAAAGAAAATCTTCAAAAGATTGTTATCTCTGCTGATAAAGAGAAACTAGCAAAATAAATGCCATCCCTGCTGATAAAGGGAAACTGACGAAAGAAAATCTTTAAAAGATTGCTATCTCTGCTGATAAAGAGAAACTAGCAAAATAAATGTCATCCCTGCTGATAAAGGGAAACTGACAAAAGAAAATCTTCAAAAGATTTCTATCTCAACAATAAAGAGAAACTAGCAAAGTAAATGCCATCCCTGCTGATAAAGGGAAACTGACAAAAGAAAATCTTCAAAAGATTGCTATCTCTGCTGATAAAGAGAAACTAGCAAAGTAAATGCCATCCCTGCTGATAAAGGGAAACTGACAAAAGAAAATCTTCAAAAGATTTCTATCTCTGCTGATAAAGAGAAACTAGCAAAATAAATGCCATCCCTGCTGATAAAGGGAAACTGACAAAAGAAAATCTTCAAAAGATTTCTATCTCAACAATAAAGAGAAACTAGCAAAGTAAATGCCATCCCTGCTGATAAAGGGAAACTGACAAAAGAAAATCTTCAAAAGATTGTTATCTCTGCTGATAAAGAGAAACTAGCAAAATAAATGCCATCCCTGCTGATAAAGGGAAACTGACGAAAGAAAATCTTTAAAAGATTGCTATCTCTGCTGATAAAGAGAAACTAGCAAAATAAATGTCATCCCTGCTGATAAAGGGAAACTGACAAAAGAAAATCTTCAAAAGATTGCTATCTCTGCTGATAAAGAGAAACTAGCAAAGTAAATGCCATCCCTGCTGATAAAGGGAAACTGACAAAAGAAAATCTTCAAAAGATTGCTATCTCTGCTGATAAAGAGAAACTAGCAAAGTAAATGCCATCCCTGCTGATAAAGGGAAACTGACAAAAGAAAATCTTCAAAAGATTTCTATCTCTGCTGATAAAGAGAAACTAGCAAAATAAATGCCATCCCTGCTGATAATGGGAAACTGACAAAAGAAAATCTTCAAAAGATTGCTATCTCTGCTGATAAAGAGAAACTAGCAAAATAAATGCCATCCCTGCTGATAAAGGGAAACTGACAAAAGAAAATCTTCAAAAGATTGCTATCTCTGCTGATAAAGAGAAACTAGCAAAGTAAATGCCATCCCTGCTGATAAAGGGAAACTGACAAAAGAAAATCTTCAAAAGATTGCTATCTCTGCTGATAAAGAGAAACTAGCAAAATAAATGCCATCCCTGCTGAAAATGGGAAACTGACAAAAGAAAATCTTCAAAAGATTGCTATCTCTGCTGATAAAGAGAAACTAGCAAAATAAATGCCATCCCTGCTGATAAAGGGAAACTGACAAAAGAAAATCTTCAAAAGATTGCTATCTCTGCTGATAAAGAGAAATTAGCAAAATAAATGCCATCCCTGCTGATAAAGGGAAACTAACAAAAGAAAATCTTCAAAAGATTGCTATCTCTGCTGATAAAGAGAAACTAGCAAAGTAAATGCCATCCCTGCTGATAAAGGGAAACTGACAAAAGAAAATCTTCAAAAGATTGCTATCTCTGCTGATAAAGAGAAACTAGCAAAATAAATGCCATCCCTGCTGATAAAGGGAAACTGACAAAAGAAAATCTTCAAAAGATTGCTATCTCTGCTGATAAAGAGAAACTAGCAAAGTAAATGCCATCCCTGCTGATAAAGGGAAACTGACAAAAGAAAATCTTCAAAAGATTGCTATCTCTGCTGATAAAGAGAAACTAGCAAAGTAAATGCCATCCCTGCTGATAAAGGGAAACTGACAAAAGAAAATCTTCAAAAAGATTGCTATCTCTGCTGATAAAGAGAAACTAGCAAAATAAATGCCATCCCTGCTGCTAAAGGGAAACTGACAAAAGAAAATCTTCAAAAAGATTGCTATCTCTGCTGATAAAGAGAAACTAGCAAAATAAATGCCATCCCTGCTGATAAAGGGAAACTGACAAAAGAAAATCTTCAAAAGATTGTTATCTCTGCTGATAAAGAGAAACTAGCAAAGTAAATACCATCCCTGCTGATAAAGGGAAACTGACAAAAGAAAATCTTCAAAAGATTGCTATCTCTGCTGATAAAGAGAAACTAGCAAAATAAATGCCATCCCTGCTGATAAAGGGAAACTGACAAAAGAAAATCTTCAAAAAGATTGCTATCTCTGCTGATAAAGAGAAACTAGCAAAATAAATGCCATCCCTGCTGATAAAGGGAAACTGACAAAAGAAAATCTTCAAAAGATTGTTATCTCTGCTGATAAAGAGAAACTAGCAAAGTAAATGCCATCCCTGCTGATAAAGGGAAACTGACAAAAGAAAATCTTCAAAAGATTGCTATCTCTGCTGATAAAGAGAAACTAGCAAAATAAATGCCATCCCTGCTGATAAAGGGAAACTGACAAAAGAAAATCTTCAAAATATTGCTATCTCTGTTGATAAAGAGAAACTAGCAAAATAAATGCCATCCCTGCTGATAAAGGGAAACTGACAAAAGAAAATCTTCAAAAGATTGTTATCTCTGCTGATAAATAGAAACTAGCAAAATAAATGCCATCCCTGCTGATAAAGGGAAACTGACAAAAGAAAATCTTCAAAATATTGCTATCTCTGCTGATAAAGAGAAACTAGCAAAATAAATGCCATCCCTGCTGATAAAGGGAAACTGACAAAAGAAAATCTTCAAAAGATTTCTATCTCAACAATAAAGAGAAACTAGCAAAGTAAATGCCATCCCTGCTGATAAAGGGAAACTGACAAAAGAAAATCTTCAAAAGATTGTTATCTCTGCTGATAAAGAGAAACTAGCAAAATAAATGCCATCCCTGCTGATAAAGGGAAACTGACGAAAGAAAATCTTTAAAAGATTGCTATCTCTGCTGATAAAGAGAAACTAGCAAAATAAATGTCATCCCTGCTGATAAAGGGAAACTGACAAAAGAAAATCTTCAAAAGATTGCTATCTCTGCTGATAAAGAGAAACTAGCAAAGTAAATGCCATCCCTGCTGATAAAGGGAAACTGACAAAAGAAAATCTTCAAAAGATTGCTATCTCTGCTGATAAAGAGAAACTAGCAAAGTAAATGCCATCCCTGCTGATAAAGGGAAACTGACAAAAGAAAATCTTCAAAAGATTTCTATCTCTGCTGATAAAGAGAAACTAGCAAAATAAATGCCATCCCTGCTGATAATGGGAAACTGACAAAAGAAAATCTTCAAAAGATTGCTATCTCTGCTGATAAAGAGAAACTAGCAAAATAAATGCCATCCCTGCTGATAAAGGGAAACTGACAAAAGAAAATCTTCAAAAGATTGCTATCTCTGCTGATAAAGAGAAACTAGCAAAGTAAATGCCATCCCTGCTGATAAAGGGAAACTGACAAAAGAAAATCTTCAAAAGATTGCTATCTCTGCTGATAAAGAGAAACTAGCAAAGTAAATGCCATCCCTGCTGATAAAGGGAAACTGACAAAAGAAAATCTTCAAAAGATTTCTATCTCAACAATAAAGAGAAATTAGCAAAGTAAATGCCATCCCTGCTGATAAAGGGAAACTGACAAAAGAAAATCTTCAAAAGATTGTTATCTCTGCTGATAAAGAGAAACTAGCAAAGTAAATGCCATCCCTGCTGATAAAGGGAAACTGACAAAAGAAAATCTTCAAAAGATTTCTATCTCAACAATAAAGAGAAATTAGCAAAATAAATGCCATCCCTGCTGCTAAAGGGAAACTGACAAAAGAAAATCTTAAAAAAGATTGCTATCTCTGCTGATAAAGAGAAACTAGCAAAATAAATGCCATCCCTGCTGATAAAGGGAAACTGACAAAAGAAAATCTTCAAAAGATTGTTATCTCTGCTGATAAAGAGAAACTAGCAAAGTAAATACCATCCCTGCTGATAAAGGGAAACTGACAAAAGAAAATCTTCAAAAGATTGCTATCTCTGCTGATAAAGAGAAACTAGCAAAATAAATGCCATCCCTGCTGATAAAGGGAAACTGACAAAAGAAAATCTTCAAAATATTGCTATCTCTGTTGATAAAGAGAAACTAGCAAAATAAATGCCATCCCTGCTGATAAAGGGAAACAGACAAAAGAAAATCTTCAAAAGATTGTTATCTCTGCTGATAAATAGAAACTAGCAAAATAAATGCCATCCCTGCTGATAAAGGGAAACTGACAAAAGAAAATCTTCAAAATATTGCTATCTCTGCTGATAAAGAGAAACTAGCAAAATAAATGCCATCCCTGCTGATAAAGGGAAACTGACAAAAGAAAATCTTCAAAAGATTTCTATCTCAACAATAAAGAGAAACTAGCAAAGTAAATGCCATCCCTGCTGATAAAGGGAAACTGACAAAAGAAAATCTTCAAAAGATTGTTATCTCTGCTGATAAAGAGAAACTAGCAAAATAAATGCCATCCCTGCTGATAAAGGGAAACTGACGAAAGAAAATCTTTAAAAGATTGCTATCTCTGCTGATAAAGAGAAACTAGCAAAATAAATGTCATCCCTGCTGATAAAGGGAAACTGACAAAAGAAAATCTTCAAAAGATTGCTATCTCTGCTGATAAAGAGAAACTAGCAAAGTAAATGCCATCCCTGCTGATAAAGGGAAACTGACAAAAGAAAATCTTCAAAAGATTGCTATCTCTGCTGATAAAGAGAAACTAGCAAAGTAAATGCCATCCCTGCTGATAAAGGGAAACTGACAAAAGAAAATCTTCAAAAGATTTCTATCTCTGCTGATAAAGAGAAACTAGCAAAATAAATGCCATCCCTGCTGATAATGGGAAACTGACAAAAGAAAATCTTCAAAAGATTGCTATCTCTGCTGATAAAGAGAAACTAGCAAAATAAATGCCATCCCTGCTGATAAAGGGAAACTGACAAAAGAAAATCTTCAAAAGATTGCTATCTCTGCTGATAAAGAGAAACTAGCAAAGTAAATGCCATCCCTGCTGATAAAGGGAAACTGACAAAAGAAAATCTTCAAAAGATTGCTATCTCTGCTGATAAAGAGAAACTAGCAAAGTAAATGCCATCCCTGCTGATAAAGGGAAACTGACAAAAGAAAATCTTCAAAAGATTGCTATCTCTGCTGATAAAGAGAAACTAGCAAAGTAAATGCCATCCCTGCTGATAAAGGGAAACTGACAAAAGAAAATCTTCAAAAGATTTCTATCTCAACAATAAAGAGAAATTAGCAAAGTAAATGCCATCCCTGCTGATAAAGGGAAACTGACAAAAGAAAATCTTCAAAAGATTGTTATCTCTGCTGATAAAGAGAAACTAGCAAAGTAAATGCCATCCCTGCTGATAAAGGGAAACTGACAAAAGAAAATCTTCAAAAGATTTCTATCTCAACAATAAAGAGAAATTAGCAAAATAAATGCCATCCCTGCTGCTAAAGGGAAACTGACAAAAGAAAATCTTAAAAAAGATTGCTATCTCTGCTGATAAAGAGAAACTAGCAAAATAAATGCCATCCCTGCTGATAAAGGGAAACTGACAAAAGAAAATCTTCAAAAGATTGTTATCTCTGCTGATAAAGAGAAACTAGCAAAGTAAATACCATCCCTGCTGATAAAGGGAAACTGACAAAAGAAAATCTTCAAAAGATTGCTATCTCTGCTGATAAAGAGAAACTAGCAAAATAAATGCCATCCCTGCTGATAAAGGGAAACTGACAAAAGAAAATCTTCAAAATATTGCTATCTCTGTTGATAAAGAGAAACTAGCAAAATAAATGCCATCCCTGCTGATAAAGGGAAACTGACAAAAGAAAATCTTCAAAAGATTGTTATCTCTGCTGATAAATAGAAACTAGCAAAATAAATGCCATCCCTGCTGATAAAGGGAAACTGACAAAAGAAAATCTTCAAAATATTGCTATCTCTGCTGATAAAGAGAAACTAGCAAAATAAATGCCATCCCTGCTGATAAAGGGAAACTGACAAAAGAAAATCTTCAAAAGATTTCTATCTCAACAATAAAGAGAAACTAGCAAAGTAAATGCCATCCCTGCTGATAAAGGGAAACTGACAAAAGAAAATCTTCAAAAGATTGTTATCTCTGCTGATAAAGAGAAACTAGCAAAATAAATGCCATCCCTGCTGATAAAGGGAAACTGACGAAAGAAAATCTTTAAAAGATTGCTATCTCTGCTGATAAAGAGAAACTAGCAAAATAAATGTCATCCCTGCTGATAAAGGGAAACTGACAAAAGAAAATCTTCAAAAGATTGCTATCTCTGCTGATAAAGAGAAACTAGCAAAGTAAATGCCATCCCTGCTGATAAAGGGAAACTGACAAAAGAAAATCTTCAAAAGATTGCTATCTCTGCTGATAAAGAGAAACTAGCAAAGTAAATGCCATCCCTGCTGATAAAGGGAAACTGACAAAAGAAAATCTTCAAAAGATTTCTATCTCTGCTGATAAAGAGAAACTAGCAAAATAAATGCCATCCCTGCTGATAATGGGAAACTGACAAAAGAAAATCTTCAAAAGATTGCTATCTCTGCTGATAAAGAGAAACTAGCAAAATAAATGCCATCCCTGCTGATAAAGGGAAACTGACAAAAGAAAATCTTCAAAAGATTGCTATCTCTGCTGATAAAGAGAAACTAGCAAAGTAAATGCCATCCCTGCTGATAAAGGGAAACTGACAAAAGAAAATCTTCAAAAGATTGCTATCTCTGCTGATAAAGAGAAACTAGCAAAGTAAATGCCATCCCTGCTGATAAAGGGAAACTGACAAAAGAAAATCTTCAAAAGATTTCTATCTCAACAATAAAGAGAAATTAGCAAAGTAAATGCCATCCCTGCTGATAAAGGGAAACTGACAAAAGAAAATCTTCAAAAGATTGTTATCTCTGCTGATAAAGAGAAACTAGCAAAATAAATGCCATCCCAGCTGATAAAGGGAAACTGACGAAAGAAAATCTTTAAAAGATTGCTATCTCTGCTGATAAAGAGAAACTAGCAAAATAAATGTCATCCCTGCTGATAAAGGGAAACTGACAAAAGAAAATCTTCAAAAGATTGCTATCTCTGCTGATAAAGAGAAACTAGCAAAGTAAATGCCATCCCTGCTGATAAAGGGAAACTGACAAAAGAAAATCTTCAAAAGATTGCTATCTCTGCTGATAAAGAGAAACTAGCAAAGTAAATGCCATCCCTGCTGATAAAGGGAAACTGACAAAAGAAAATCTTCAAAAGATTGCTATCTCTGCTGATAAAGAGAAACTAGCAAAGTAAATGCCATCCCTGCTGATAAAGGGAAACTGACAAAAGAAAATCTTCAAAAGATTGCTATCTCTGCTGATAAAGAGAAACTAGCAAAATAAATGCCATCCCTGCTGATAAAGGGAAACTGACAAAAGAAAATCTTCAAAAGATTTCTATCTCAACAATAAAGAGAAACTAGCAAAGTAAATGCCATCCCTGCTGATAAAGGGAAACTGACAAAAGAAAATCTTCAAAAGATTGTTATCTCTGCTGATAAAGAGAAACTAGCAAAATAAATGCCATCCCTGCTGATAAAGGGAAACTGACGAAAGAAAATCTTTAAAAGATTGCTATCTCTGCTGATAAAGAGAAACTAGCAAAATAAATGTCATCCCTGCTGATAAAGGGAAACTGACAAAAGAAAATCTTCAAAAGATTGCTATCTCTGCTGATAAAGAGAAACTAGCAAAGTAAATGCCATCCCTGCTGATAAAGGGAAACTGACAAAAGAAAATCTTCAAAAGATTGCTATCTCTGCTGATAAAGAGAAACTAGCAAAGTAAATGCCATCCCTGCTGATAAAGGGAAACTGACAAAAGAAAATCTTCAAAAGATTTCTATCTCTGCTGATAAAGAGAAACTAGCAAAATAAATGCCATCCCTGCTGATAATGGGAAACTGACAAAAGAAAATCTTCAAAAGATTGCTATCTCTGCTGATAAAGAGAAACTAGCAAAATAAATGCCATCCCTGCTGATAAAGGGAAACTGACAAAAGAAAATCTTCAAAAGATTGCTATCTCTGCTGATAAAGAGAAACTAGCAAAGTAAATGCCATCCCTGCTGATAAAGGGAAACTGACAAAAGAAAATCTTCAAAAGATTGCTATCTCTGCTGATAAAGAGAAACTAGCAAAATAAATGCCATCCCTGCTGATAATGGGAAACTGACAAAAGAAAATCTTCAAAAGATTGCTATCTCTGCTGATAAAGAGAAACTAGCAAAATAAATGCCATCCCTGCTGATAAAGGGAAACTGACAAAAGAAAATCTTCAAAAGATTGCTATCTCAACGATAAAGAGAAACTAGCAAAGTAAATGCCACCCCTGCTGATAAAGGGAAACTGACAAAAGAAAATCTTCAAAAGATTGTTATCTCTGCTGATAAAGAGAAACTAGCAAAATAAATGCCATCCCTGCTGATAAAGGGAAACTGACGAAAGAAAATCTTCAAAAGATTGCTATCTCTGCTGATAAAGAGAAACTAGCAAAGTAAATGCCATCCCTGCTGATAAAGGGAAACTGACAAAAGAAAATCTTCAAAAGATTGCTATCTCTGCTGATAAAGAGAAATTAGCAAAATAAATGCCATCCCTGCTGATAAAGGGAAACTGACAAAAGAAAATCTTCAAAAGATTGCTATCTCTGCTGATAAAGAGAAACTAGCAAAGTAAATGCCATCCCTGCTGATAAAGGGAAACTGACAAAAGAATATCTTCAAAAGATTGCTATCTCTGCTGATAAAGAGAAACTAGCAAAATAAATGCCATCCCTGCTGATAAAGGGAAACTGACAAAAGAAAATCTTCAAAAGATTGTTATCTCTGCTGATAAAGAGAAACTAGCAAAGTAAATGCCATCCCTGCTGATAAAGGGAAACTGACCAAAGAAAATCTTCAAAAGATTGCTATCTCTGCTGATAAAGAGAAACTAGCAAAATAAATGCCATCCCTGCTGATAAAGGGAAACTGACAAAAGAAAATCTTCAAAAAGATTGCTATCTCTGCTGATAAAGAGAAACTAGCAAAATAAATGCCATCCCTGCTGCTAAAGGGAAACTGACAAAAGAAATTCTTCAAAAAGATTGCTATCTCTGCTGATAAAGAGAAACTAGCAAAATAAATGCCATCCCTGCTGATAAAGGGAAACTGACAAAAGAAAATCTTCAAAAGATTGTTATCTCTGCTGATAAAGAGAAACTAGCAAAGTAAATACCATCCCTGCTGATAAAGGGAAACTGACAAAAGAAAATCTTCAAAAGATTGCTATCTCTGCTGATAAAGAGAAACTAGCAAAGTAAATGCCATCCCTGCTGATAAAGGGAAACTGACAAAAGAAAATCTTCAAAAGATTGCTATCTCTGCTGATAAAGAGAAACTAGCAAAATAAATGCCATCCCTGCTGATAAAGGGAAACTGACAAAAGAAAATCTTCAAAAGATTGTTATCTCTGCTGATAAAGAGAAACTAGCAAAGTAAATGCCATCCCTGCTGATAAAGGGAAACTGACAAAAGAAAATCTTCAAAAGATTGTTATCTCTGCTGATAAAGAGAAACTAGCAAAGTAAATACCATCCCTGCTGATAAAGGGAAACTGACAAAAGAAAATCTTCAAAAGATTGCTATCTCTGCTGATAAAGAGAAACTAGCAAAATAAATGCCATCCCTGCTGATAATGGGAAACTGACAAAAGAAAATCTTCAAAAGATTGCTATCTCTGCTGATAAAGAGAAACTAGCAAAATAAATGCCATCCCTGCTGATAATGGGAAACTGACAAAAGAAAATCTTCAAAAGATTGCTATCTCTGCTGATAAAGAGAAACTAGCAAAATAAATACCATCCCTGCTGATAAAGGGAAACTGACAAAAGAAAATCTTCAAAAGATTGCTATCTCTGCTGATAAAGAGAAACTAGCAAAGTAAATGCCATCCCTGCTGATAAAGGGAAACTGACAAAAGAAAATCTTCAAAAGATTGCTATCTCTGCTGATAAAGAGAAACTAGCAAAATAAATGCCATCCCTGCTGATAAAGGGAAACTGACAAAAGAAAATCTTCAAAAGATTGTTATCTCTGCTGATAAAGAGAAACTAGCAAAGTAAATGCCATCCCTGCTGATAAAGGGAAACTGACAAAAGAAAATCTTCAAAAGATTGTTATCTCTGCTGATAAAGAGAAACTAGCAAAGTAAATACCATCCCTGCTGATAAAGGGAAACTGACAAAAGAAAATCTTCAAAAGATTGCTATCTCTGCTGATAAAGAGAAACTAGCAAAATAAATGCCATCCCTGCTGATAAAGGGAAACTGACAAAAGAAAATCTTCAAAAGATTGTTATCTCTGCTGATAAAGAGAAACTAGCAAAGTAAATGCCATCCCTGCTGATAAAGGGAAACTGACAAAAGAAAATCTTCAAAAGATTGTTATCTCTGCTGATAAAGAGAAACTAGCAAAGTAAATACCATCCCTGCTGATAAAGGGAAACTGACAAAAGAAAATCTTCAAAAGATTGCTATCTCTGCTGATAAAGAGAAACTAGCAAAATAAATGCCATCCCTGCTGATAATGGGAAACTGACAAAAGAAAATCTTCAAAAGATTGCTATCTCTGCTGATAAAGAGAAACTAGCAAAATAAATACCATCCCTGCTGATAAAGGGAAACTGACAAAAGAAAATCTTCAAAAGATTGCTATCTCTGCTGATAAAGAGAAACTAGCAAAGTAAATGCCATCCCTGCTGATAAAGGGAAACTGACAAAAGAAAATCTTCAAAAGATTGCTATCTCTGCTGATAAAGAGAAACTAGCAAAATAAATGCCATCCCTGCTGATAAAGGGAAACTGACAAAAGAAAATCTTCAAAAGATTGTTATCTCTGCTGATAAAGAGAAACTAGCAAAGTAAATGCCATCCCTGCTGATAAAGGGAAACTGACAAAAGAAAATCTTCAAAAGATTGTTATCTCTGCTGATAAAGAGAAACTAGCAAAGTAAATACCATCCCTGCTGATAAAGGGAAACTGACAAAAGAAAATCTTCAAAAGATTGCTATCTCTGCTGATAAAGAGAAACTAGCAAAATAAATGCCATCCCTGCTGATAATGGGAAACTGACAAAAGAAAATCTTCAAAAGATTGCTATCTCTGCTGATAAAGAGAAACTAGCAAAATAAATGCCATCCCTGCTGATAAAGGGAAACTGACAAAAGAAAATCTTCAAAAGATTGCTATCTCAACGATAAAGAGAAACTAGCAAAGTAAATGCCACCCCTGCTGATAAAGGGAAACTGACAAAAGAAAATCTTCAAAAGATTGTTATCTCTGCTGATAAAGAGAAACTAGCAAAATAAATGCCATCCCTGCTGATAAAGGGAAACTGACGAAAGAAAATCTTCAAAAGATTGCTATCTCTGCTGATAAAGAGAAACTAGCAAAGTAAATGCCATCCCTGCTGATAAAGGGAAACTGACAAAAGAAAATCTTCAAAAGATTGCTATCTCTGCTGATAAAGAGAAATTAGAAAAATAAATGCCATCCCTGCTGATAAAGGGAAACTGACAAAAGAAAATCTTCAAAAGATTGCTATCTCTGCTGATAAAGAGAAACTAGCAAAGTAAATGCCATCCCTGCTGATAAAGGGAAACTGACAAAAGAAAATCTTCAAAAGATTGCTATCTCTGCTGATAAAGAGAAACTAGCAAAATAAATGCCATCCCTGCTGATAAAGGGAAACTGACAAAAGAAAATTTTCAAAAGATTGTTATCTCTGCTGATAAAGAGAAACTAGCAAAGTAAATGCCATCCCTGCTGATAAAGGGAAACTGACCAAAGAAAATCTTCAAAAGATTGCTATCTCTGCTGATAAAGAGAAACTAGCAAAATAAATGCCATCCCTGCTGATAAAGGGAAACTGACAAAAGAAAATCTTCAAAAAGATTGCTATCTCTGCTGATAAAGAGAAACTAGCAAAATAAATGCCATCCCTGCTGCTAAAGGGAAACTGACAAAAGAAAATCTTCAAAAAGATTGCTATCTCTGCTGATAAAGAGAAACTAGCAAAATAAATGCCATCCCTGCTGCTAAAGGGAAACTGACAAAAGAAAATCTTCAAAAAGATTGCTATCTCTGCTGATAAAGAGAAACTAGCAAAATAAATGCCATCCCTGCTGATAAAGGGAAACTGACAAAAGAAAATCTTCAAAAGATTGTTATCTCTGCTGATAAAGAGAAACTAGCAAAGTAAATACCATCCCTGCTGCTAAAGGGAAACTGACAAAAGAAAATCTTCAAAAAGATTGCTATCTCTGCTGATAAAGAGAAACTAGCAAAATAAATGCCATCCCTGCTGATAAAGGGAAACTGACAAAAGAAAATCTTCAAAAGATTGTTATCTCTGCTGATAAAGAGAAACTAGCAAAGTAAATACCATCCCTGTTGATAAAGGGAAACTGACAAAAGAAAATCTTCAAAAGATTGCTATCTCTGCTGATAAAGAGAAACTAGCAAAATAAATGCCATCCCTGCTGATAAAGGGAAACTGACAAAAGAAAATCTTCAAAATATTGCTATCTCTGCTGATAAAGAGAAACTAGCAAACTAAATGCCATCCCTGCTGATAAAGGGAAATTGACAAAAGAAAATCTTCAAAAGATTGCTATCTCTGCTGATAAAGAGAAACTTGGAAAATAAATTTCATCCCTGCTGATAAAGGGAAACTGACCAAAGAAAATCTTCAAAATATTGCTATCTCTGCTGATAAAGAGAAACTAGCAAAATAAATGCCATCCCCGCTGATAAAGGGAAACTGACAAAAGAAAATCTTCAAAATATTGCTATCTCTGCTGATAAAGAGAAACTAGCAAAATAAATGCCATCCCTGCTGATAAAGGGAAACTGACAAAAGAAAATCTTCAAAAGATTTCTATCTCAACGATAAAGAGAAACTAGCAAAGTAAATGCCATCCCTGCTGATAAAGGGAAACTGACAAAAGAAAATCTTCAAAAGATTGTTATCTCTGCTGATAAAGAGAAACTAGCAAAATAAATGCCATCCCTGCTGATAAAGGGAAACTGACGAAAGAAAATCTTTAAAAGATTGCTATCTCTGCTGATAAAGAGAAACTAGCAAAATAAATGTCATCCCTGCTGATAAAGGGAAACTGACAAAGGAAAATCTTCAAAAGATTGCTATCTCTGCTGATAAAGAGAAACTAGCAAAGTAAATGCCATCCCTGCTGATAAAGGGAAACTGACAAAAGAAAATCTTCAAAAGATTGCTATCTCTGCTGATAAAGAGAAACTAGCAAAGTAAATGCCATCCCTGCTGATAAAGGGAAACTGACAAAAGAAAATCTTCAAAAGATTTCTATCTCTGCTGATAAAGAGAAACTAGCAAAATAAATGCCATCCCTGCTGATAAAGGGAAACTGACGAAAGAAAATCTTTAAAAGATTGCTATCTCTGCTGATAAAGAGAAACTAGCAAAATAAATGCCATCCCCGCTGATAAAGGGAAACTGACAAAAGAAAATCTTCAAAATATTGCTATCTCTGCTGATAAAGAGAAACTAGCAAAATAAATGCCATCCCTGCTGATAAAGGGAAACTGACAAAAGAAAATCTTCAAAAGATTTCTATCTCAACGATAAAGAGAAACTAGCAAAGTAAATGCCATCCCTGCTGATAAAGGGAAACTGACAAAAGAAAATCTTCAAAAGATTGTTATCTCTGCTGATAAAGAGAAACTAGCAAAATAAATGCCATCCCTGCTGATAAAGGGAAACTGACGAAAGAAAATCTTTAAAAGATTGCTATCTCTGCTGATAAAGAGAAACTAGCAAAATAAATGTCATCCCTGCTGATAAAGGGAAACTGACAAAGGAAAATCTTCAAAAGATTGCTATCTCTGCTGATAAAGAGAAACTAGCAAAGTAAATGCCATCCCTGCTGATAAAGGGAAACTGACAAAAGAAAATCTTCAAAAGATTGCTATCTCTGCTGATAAAGAGAAACTAGCAAAGTAAATGCCATCCCTGCTGATAAAGGGAAACTGACAAAAGAAAATCTTCAAAAGATTTCTATCTCTGCTGATAAAGAGAAACTAGCAAAATAAATGCCATCCCTGCTGATAAAGGGAAACTGACGAAAGAAAATCTTTAAAAGATTGCTATCTCTGCTGATAAAGAGAAACTAGCAAAATAAATGCCATCCCTGCTGATAAAGGGAAACTGACAAAAGAAAATCTTCAAAAAGATTGCTATCTCTGCTGATAAAGAGAAACTAGCAAAATAAATGCCATCCCTGCTGCTAAAGGGAAACTGACAAAAGAAAATCTTCAAAAGATTTCTATCTCAACGATAAAGAGAAACTAGCAAAGTAAATGCCATCCCTGCTGATAAAGGGAAACTGACAAAAGAAAATCTTCAAAAGATTGTTATCTCTGCTGATAAAGAGAAACTAGCAAAATAAATGCCATCCCTGCTGATAAAGGGAAACTGACGAAAGAAAATCTTTAAAAGATTGCTATCTCTGCTGATAAAGAGAAACTAGCAAAATAAATGTCATCCCTGCTGATAAAGGGAAACTGACAAAAGAAAATCTTCAAAAGATTGCTATCTCTGCTGATAAAGAGAAACTAGCAAAGTAAATGCCATCCCTGCTGATAAAGGGAAACTGACAAAAGAAAATCTTCAAAAGATTGCTATCTCTGCTGATAAAGAGAAACTAGCAAAGTAAATGCCATCCCTGCTGATAAAGGGAAACTGACAAAAGAAAATCTTCAAAAGATTTCTATCTCTGCTGATAAAGAGAAACTAGCAAAATAAATGCCATCCCTGCTGATAAAGGGAAACTGACGAAAGAAAATCTTTAAAAGATTGCTATCTCTGCTGATAAAGAGAAACTAGCAAAATAAATGCCATCCCTGTTGATAAAGGGAAACTGACAAAAGAAAATCTTCAAAAAGATTGCTATCTCTGCTGATAAAGAGAAACTAGCAAAATAAATGCCATCCCTGCTGCTAAAGGGAAACTGACAAAAGAAAATCTTCAAAAGATTTCTATCTCAACGATAAAGAGAAACTAGCAAAGTAAATGCCATCCCTGCTGATAAAGGGAAACTGACAAAAGAAAATCTTCAAAAGATTGTTATCTCTGCTGATAAAGAGAAACTAGCAAAATAAATGCCATCCCTGCTGATAAAGGGAAACTGACGAAAGAAAATCTTTAAAAGATTGCTATCTCTGCTGATAAAGAGAAACTAGCAAAATAAATGTCATCCCTGCTGATAAAGGGAAACTGACAAAAGAAAATCTTCAAAAGATTGCTATCTCTGCTGATAAAGAGAAACTAGCAAAGTAAATGCCATCCCTGCTGATAAAGGGAAACTGACAAAAGAAAATCTTCAAAAGATTGCTATCTGTGCTGATAAAGAGAAACTAGCAAAGTAAATGCCATCCCTGCTGATAAAGGGAAACTGACAAAAGAAAATCTTCAAAAGATTTCTATCTCTGCTGATAAAGAGAAACAAGCAAAATAAATGCCATCCCTGCTGATAAAGGGAAACTGACGAAAGAAAATCTTTAAAAGATTGCTATCTCTGCTGATAAAGAGAAACTAGCAAAATAAATGCCATCCCTGCTGATAAAGGGAAACTGACAAAAGAAAATCTTCAAAATATTGCTATCTCTGCTGATAAAGAGAAACTAGCAAACTAAATGCCATCCCTGCTGATAAAGGGAAATTGACAAAAGAAAATCTTCAAAAGATTGCTATCTCTGCTGATAAAGAGAAACTTGGAAAATAAATTTCATCCCTGCTGATAAAGGGAAACTGACCAAAGAAAATCTTCAAAATATTGCTATCTCTGCTGATAAAGAGAAACTAGCAAAATAAATGCCATCCCCGCTGATAAAGGGAAACTGACAAAAGAAAATCTTCAAAATATTGCTATCTCTGCTGATAAAGAGAAACTAGCAAAATAAATGCCATCCCTGCTGATAAAGGGAAACTGACAAAAGAAAATCTTCAAAAGATTTCTATCTCAACGATAAAGAGAAACTAGCAAAGTAAATGCCATCCCTGCTGATAAAGGGAAACTGACAAAAGAAAATCTTCAAAAGATTGTTATCTCTGCTGATAAAGAGAAACTAGCAAAATAAATGCCATCCCTGCTGATAAAGGGAAACTGACGAAAGAAAATCTTTAAAAGATTGCTATCTCTGCTGATAAAGAGAAACTAGCAAAATAAATGTCATCCCTGCTGATAAAGGGAAACTGACAAAAGAAAATCTTCAAAAGATTGCTATCTCTGCTGATAAAGAGAAACTAGCAAAGTAAATGCCATCCCTGCTGATAAAGGGAAACTGACAAAAGAAAATCTTCAAAAGATTGCTATCTCTGCTGATAAAGAGAAACTAGCAAAGTAAATGCCATCCCTGCTGATAAAGGGAAACTGACAAAAGAAAATCTTCAAAAGATTTCTATCTCTGCTGATAAAGAGAAACTAGCAAAATAAATGCCATCCCTGCTGATAAAGGGAAACTGACGAAAGAAAATCTTTAAAAGATTGCTATCTCTGCTGATAAAGAGAAACTAGCAAAATAAATGCCATCCCTGCTGATAAAGGGAAACTGACAAAAGAAAATCTTCAAAAAGATTGCTATCTCTGCTGATAAAGAGAAACTAGCAAAATAAATGCCATCCCTGCTGCAAAAGGGAAACTGACAAAAGAAAATCGTCAAAAGATTGCTATCTCTGCAGATAAAGAGAAACTAGCAAAATAAATGCCATCCCCGTTGATAAAGGGAAACTGACAAAAGAAAATCTTCAAAAGATTGCTATCTCTGCTGATAAAGAGAAACTAGCAAAATAAATGCCATCCCTGCTGATAAAGGGAAACTGACAAAAGAAAATTTTCAAAAGATTGTTATCTCTGCTGATAAAGAGAAACTAGCAAAGTAAATGCCATCCCTGCTGATAAAGGGAAACTGACCAAAGAAAATCTTCAAAAGATTGCTATCTCTGCTGATAAAGAGAAACTAGCAAAATAAATGCCATCCCTGCTGATAAAGGGAAACTGACAAAAGAAAATCTTCAAAAAGATTGCTATCTCTGCTGATAAAGAGAAACTAGCAAAATAAATGCCATCCCTGCTGCTAAAGGGAAACTGACAAAAGAAAATCTTCAAAAAGATTGCTATCTCTGCTGATAAAGAGAAACTAGCAAAATAAATGCCATCCCTGCTGCTAAAGGGAAACTGACAAAAGAAAATCTTCAAAAAGATTGCTATCTCTGCTGATAAAGAGAAACTAGCAAAATAAATGCCATCCCTGCTGATAAAGGGAAACTGACAAAAGAAAATCTTCAAAAGATTGTTATCTCTGCTGATAAAGAGAAACTAGCAAAGTAAATACCATCCCTGCTGATAAAGGGAAACTGACAAAAGAAAATCTTCAAAAAGATTGCTATCTCTGCTGATAAAGAGAAACTAGCAAAATAAATGCCATCCCTGCTGATAAAGGGAAACTGACAAAAGAAAATCTTCAAAAGATTGTTATCTCTGCTGATAAAGAGAAACTAGCAAAGTAAATACCATCCCTGCTGATAAAGGGAAACTGACAAAAGAAAATCTTCAAAAGATTGCTATCTCTGCTGATAAAGAGAAACTAGCAAAATAAATGCCATCCCTGCTGATAAAGGGAAACTGACAAAAGAAAATCTTCAAAATATTGCTATCTCTGCTGATAAAGAGAAACTAGCAAAATAAATGCCATCCCTGCTGATAAAGGGAAACTGACAAAAGAAAATCTTCAAAATATTGCTATCTCTGCTGATAAAGAGAAACTAGCAAACTAAATGCCATCCCTGCTGATAAAGGGAAATTGACAAAAGAAAATCTTCAAAAGATTGCTATCTCTGCTGATAAAGAGAAACTTGGAAAATAAATTTCATCCCTGCTGATAAAGGGAAACTGACCAAAGAAAATCTTCAAAATATTGCTATCTCTGCTGATAAAGAGAAACTAGCAAAATAAATGCCATCCCCGCTGATAAAGGGAAACTGACAAAAGAAAATCTTCAAAATATTGCTATCTCTGCTGATAAAGAGAAACTAGCAAAATAAATGCCATCCCTGCTGATAAAGGGAAACTGACAAAAGAAAATCTTCAAAAGATTTCTATCTCAACGATAAAGAGAAACTAGCAAAGTAAATGCCATCCCTGCTGATAAAGGGAAACTGACAAAAGAAAATCTTCAAAAGATTGTTATCTCTGCTGATAAAGAGAAACTAGCAAAATAAATGCCATCCCTGCTGATAAAGGGAAACTGACGAAAGAAAATCTTTAAAAGATTGCTATCTCTGCTGATAAAGAGAAACTAGCAAAATAAATGTCATCCCTGCTGATAAAGGGAAACTGACAAAAGAAAATCTTCAAAAGATTGTTATCTCTGCTGATAAAGAGAAACTAGCAAAGTAAATGCCATCCCTGCTGATAAAGGGAAACTGACAAAAGAAAATCTTCAAAAGATTGCTATCTCTGCTGATAAAGAGAAACTAGCAAAGTAAATGCCATCCCTGCTGATAAAGGGAAACTGACAAAAGAAAATCTTCAAAAGATTTCTATCTCTGCTGATAAAGAGAAACTAGCAAAATAAATGCCATCCCTGCTGATAAAGGGAAACTGACGAAAGAAAATCTTTAAAAGATTGCTATCTCTGCTGATAAAGAGAAACTAGCAAAATAAATGCCATCCCTGCTGATAAAGGGAAACTGACAAAAGAAAATCTTCAAAAAGATTGCTATCTCTGCTGATAAAGAGAAACTAGCAAAATAAATGCCATCCCTGCTGCTAAAGGGAAACTGACAAAAGAAAATCGTCAAAAGATTGCTATCTCTGCAGATAAAGAGAAACTAGCAAAATAAATGCCATCCCCGTTGATAAAGGGAAACTGACAAAAGAAAATCTTCAAAAGATTGCTATCTCTGCTGATAAAGAGAAACTAGCAAAATAAATGCCATCCCTGCTGATAAAGGGAAACTGACAAAAGAAAATTTTCAAAAGATTGTTATCTCTGCTGATAAAGAGAAACTAGCAAAGTAAATGCCATCCCTGCTGATAAAGGGAAACTGACCAAAGAAAATCTTCAAAAGATTGCTATCTCTGCTGATAAAGAGAAACTAGCAAAATAAATGCCATCCCTGCTGATAAAGGGAAACTGACAAAAGAAAATCTTCAAAAAGATTGCTATCTCTGCTGATAAAGAGAAACTAGCAAAATAAATGCCATCCCTGCTGCTAAAGGGAAACTGACAAAAGAAAATCTTCAAAAAGATTGCTATCTCTGCTGATAAAGAGAAACTAGCAAAATAAATGCCATCCCTGCTGCTAAAGGGAAACTGACAAAAGAAAATCTTCAAAAAGATTGCTATCTCTGCTGATAAAGAGAAACTAGCAAAATAAATGCCATCCCTGCTGATAAAGGGAAACTGACAAAAGAAAATCTTCAAAAGATTGTTATCTCTGCTGATAAAGAGAAACTAGCAAAGTAAATACCATCCCTGCTGATAAAGGGAAACTGACAAAAGAAAATCTTCAAAAAGATTGCTATCTCTGCTGATAAAGAGAAACTAGCAAAATAAATGCCATCCCTGCTGATAAAGGGAAACTGACAAAAGAAAATCTTCAAAAGATTGTTATCTCTGCTGATAAAGAGAAACTAGCAAAGTAAATACCATCCCTGCTGATAAAGGGAAACTGACAAAAGAAAATCTTCAAAAGATTGCTATCTCTGCTGATAAAGAGAAACTAGCAAAATAAATGCCATCCCTGCTGATAAAGGGAAACTGACAAAAGAAAATCTTCAAAATATTGCTATCTCTGCTGATAAAGAGAAACTAGCAAACTAAATGCCATCCCTGCTGATAAAGGGAAATTGACAAAAGAAAATCTTCAAAAGATTGCTATCTCTGCTGATAAAGAGAAACTTGGAAAATAAATTTCATCCCTGCTGATAAAGGGAAACTGACCAAAGAAAATCTTCAAAATATTGCTATCTCTGCTGATAAAGAGAAACTAGCAAAATAAATGCCATCCCCGCTGATAAAGGGAAACTGACAAAAGAAAATCTTCAAAATATTGCTATCTCTGCTGATAAAGAGAAACTAGCAAAATAAATGCCATCCCTGCTGATAAAGGGAAACTGACAAAAGAAAATCTTCAAAAGATTTCTATCTCAACGATAAAGAGAAACTAGCAAAGTAAATGCCATCCCTGCTGATAAAGGGAAACTGACAAAAGAAAATCTTCAAAAGATTGTTATCTCTGCTGATAAAGAGAAACTAGCAAAATAAATGCCATCCCTGCTGATAAAGGGAAACTGACGAAAGAAAATCTTTAAAAGATTGCTATCTCTGCTGATAAAGAGAAACTAGCAAAATAAATGTCATCCCTGCTGATAAAGGGAAACTGACAAAAGAAAATCTTCAAAAGATTGCTATCTCTGCTGATAAAGAGAAACTAGCAAAGTAAATGCCATCCCTGCTGATAAAGGGAAACTGACAAAAGAAAATCTTCAAAAGATTGCTATCTCTGCTGATAAAGAGAAACTAGCAAAGTAAATGCCATCCCTGCTGATAAAGGGAAACTGACAAAAGAAAATCTTCAAAAGATTTCTATCTCTGCTGATAAAGAGAAACTAGCAAAATAAATGCCATCCCTGCTGATAAAGGGAAACTGACGAAAGAAAATCTTTAAAAGATTGCTATCTCTGCTGATAAAGAGAAACTAGCAAAATAAATGCCATCCCTGCTGATAAAGGGAAACTGACAAAAGAAAATCTTCAAAAAGATTGCTATCTCTGCTGATAAAGAGAAACTAGCAAAATAAATGCCATCCCTGCTGCTAAAGGGAAACTGACAAAAGAAAATCTTCAAAAAGATTGCTATCTCTGCTGATAAAGAGAAACTAGCAAAATAAATGCCATCCCTGCTGCTAAAGGGAAACTGACAAAAGAAAATCTTCAAAAAGATTGCTATCTCTGCTGATAAAGAGAAACTAGCAAAATAAATGCCATCCCTGCTGATAAAGGGAAACTGACAAAAGAAAATCTTCAAAAGATTGTTATCTCTGCTGATAAAGAGAAACTAGCAAAGTAAATACCATCCCTGCTGATAAAGGGAAACTGACAAAAGAAAATCTTCAAAAGATTGCTATCTCTGCTGATAAAGAGAAACTAGCAAAATAAATGCCATCCCTGCTGATAAAGGGAAACTGACAAAAGAAAATCTTCAAAATATTGCTATCTCTGCTGATAAAGAGAAACTAGCAAACTAAATGCCATCCCTGCTGATAAAGGGAAACTGACAAAAGAAAATATTCAAAAGATTGTTATCTCTGCTGATAAAGAGAAACTAGCAAACTAAATGCCATCCCTGCTGATAAAGGGAAACTGACAAAAGAAAATCTTCAAAAGATTGCTATCTCTGCTGATAAATAGAAACTAGCAAAATAAATGCCATCCCTGCTGATAAAGGGAAACTGACAAAAGAAAATCTTCAAAATATTGCTATCTCTGCTGATAAAGAGAAACTAGCAAAATAAATGCCATCCCTGCTGATAAAGGGAAACTGACAAAAGAAAATCTTCAAAAGATTTCTATCTCAACGATAAAGAGAAACTAGCAAAGTAAATGCCATCCCTGCTGATAAAGGGAAACTGACAAAAGAAAATCTTCAAAAGATTGTTATCTCTGCTGATAAAGAGAAACTAGCAAAATAAATGCCATCCCTGCTGATAAAGGGAAACTGACGAAAGAAAATCTTTAAAAGATTGCTATCTCTGCTGATAAAGAGAAACTAGCAAAATAAATGTCATCCCTGCTGATAAAGGGAAACTGACAAAAGAAAATCTTCAAAAGATTGCTATCTCTGCTGATAAAGAGAAACTAGCAAAGTAAATGCCATCCCTGCTGATAAAAGGAAACTGACAAAAGAAAATCTTCAAAAGATTGCTATCTCTGCTGATAAAGAGAAACTAGCAAAGTAAATGCCATCCCTGCTGATAAAGGGAAACTGACAAAAGAAAATCTTCAAAAGATTTCTATCTCTGCTGATAAAGAGAAACTAGCAAAATAAATGCCATCCCTGCTGATAAAGGGAAACTGACGAAAGAAAATCTTTAAAAGATTGCTATCTCTGCTGATAAAGAGAAACTAGCAAAATAAATGCCATCCCTGCTGATAAAGGGAAACTGACAAAAGAAAATCTTCAAAAAGATTGCTATCTCTGCTGATAAAGAGAAACTAGCAAAATAAATGCCATCCCTGCTGCTAAAGGGAAACTGACAAAAGAAAATCTTCAAAA
Organism: Lathyrus tuberosus; assembly: GCA_022829125.1. NCBI lineage: Eukaryota > Viridiplantae > Streptophyta > Magnoliopsida > Fabales > Fabaceae > Lathyrus > Lathyrus tuberosus. The sequence continues at coordinate 464,227 of JALAZF010000833.1, forward strand.
AGATTGCTATCTCTGCTGATAAAGAGAAACTAGCAAAATAAATGCCATCCCTGCTGCTAAAGGGAAACTGACAAAAGAAAATCTTCAAAAAGATTGCTATCTCTGCTGATAAAGAGAAACTAGCAAAATAAATGCCATCCCTGCTGATAAAGGGAAACTGACAAAAGAAAATCTTCAAAAGATTGTTATCTCTGCTGATAAAGAGAAACTAGCAAAGTAAATACCATCCCTGCTGATAAAGGGAAACTGACAAAAGAAAATCTTCAAAAGATTGCTATCTCTGCTGATAAAGAGAAACTAGCAAAATAAATGCCATCCCTGCTGATAAAGGGAAACTGACAAAAGAAAATCTTCAAAATATTGCTATCTCTGCTGATAAAGAGAAACTAGCAAACTAAATGCCATCCCTGCTGATAAAGGGAAACTGACAAAAGAAAATATTCAAAAGATTGTTATCTCTGCTGATAAAGAGAAACTAGCAAACTAAATGCCATCCCTGCTGATAAAGGGAAACTGACAAAAGAAAATCTTCAAAAGATTGCTATCTCTGCTGATAAATAGAAACTAGCAAAATAAATGCCATCCCTGCTGATAAAGGGAAACTGACAAAAGAAAATCTTCAAAATATTGCTATCTCTGCTGATAAAGAGAAACTAGCAAAATAAATGCCATCCCTGCTGATAAAGGGAAACTGACAAAAGAAAATCTTCAAAAGATTTCTATCTCAACGATAAAGAGAAACTAGCAAAGTAAATGCCATCCCTGCTGATAAAGGGAAACTGACAAAAGAAAATCTTCAAAAGATTGTTATCTCTGCTGATAAAGAGAAACTAGCAAAATAAATGCCATCCCTGCTGATAAAGGGAAACTGACGAAAGAAAATCTTTAAAAGATTGCTATCTCTGCTGATAAAGAGAAACTAGCAAAATAAATGTCATCCCTGCTGATAAAGGGAAACTGACAAAAGAAAATCTTCAAAAGATTCCTATCTCTGCTGATAAAGAGAAACTAGCAAAGTAAATGCCATCCCTGCTGATAAAAGGAAACTGACAAAAGAAAATCTTCAAAAGATTGCTATCTCTGCTGATAAAGAGAAACTAGCAAAGTAAATGCCATCCCTGCTGATAAAGGGAAACTGACAAAAGAAAATCTTCAAAAGATTTCTATCTCTGCTGATAAAGAGAAACTAGCAAAATAAATGCCATCCCTGCTGATAAAGGGAAACTGACGAAAGAAAATCTTTAAAAGATTGCTATCTCTGCTGATAAAGAGAAACTAGCAAAATAAATGCCATCCCTGCTGATAAAGGGAAACTGACAAAAGAAAATCTTCAAAAGATTGCTATCTCTGCTGATAAAGAGAAACTAGCAAAGTAAATGCCATCCCTGCTGGTAAAGGGAAACTGACAAAAGAAAATCTTCAAAAGATTGCTATCTCTGCTGATAAAGATAAACTAGCAAAATAAATGCCATCCATGCTGATAAAGGGAAACTGACAAAAGAAAAACTTCAAAAGATTTCTATCTCTGCTGATAAAGAGAAACTAGCAAAATAAATGCCATCCCTGCTGATAATGGGAAACTGACAAAAGAAAATCTTCAAAAGATTGCTATCTCTGCTGATAAAGAGAAACTAGCAAAATAAATGCCATCCCTGCTGATAAAGGGAAACTGACAAAAGAAAATCTTCAAAAGATTGCTATCTCTGCTGATAAATAGAAACTAGCAAAGTAAATGCAATCCCTGCTGATAAAGGGAAACTGACAAAAGAAAATCTTCAAAATATTGCTATCTCTGTTGATAAAGAGAAACTAGCAAAATAAATGCCATCCCTGCTGATAATGGGAAACTGACAAAAGAAAATCTTCAAAATATTGTTATCTCTGCTGATAAAGAGAAACTAGCAAACTAAATGCCATCCCTGCTGATAAAGGGAAATTGACAAAAGAAAATCTTCAAAAGATTGCTATCTCTGCTGATAAAGAGAAACTAGCAAAATAAATGCCATCCCCGCTGATAAAGGGAAACTGACAAAAGAAAATCGTCAAAAGATTGCTATCTCTGCAGATAAAGAGAAACTAGCAAAATAAATGCCATCCCCGTTGATAAAGGGAAACTGACAAAAGAAAATCTTCAAAAGATTGCTATCTCTGCTGATAAAGAGAAACTTGCAAAATAAATGCCATCCCTGCTGATAAAGGGAAACTGACAAAAGAAAATCTTCAAAAGATTGCTATCTCTGCTGATAAATAGAAACTAGCAAAGTAAATGCCATCCCTGCTGATAAAGGGAAACTGACAAAAGAAAATCTTCAAAATATTGCTATCTCTGCTGATAAAGAGAAACTAGCAAAATAAATGCCATCCCTGCTGATAAAGGGAAACTGACAAAAGAAAATCTTCAAAAGATTGCTATCTCTGCTGATAAATAGAAACTAGCAAAATAAATTCCATCCCTGCTGATAAAGGGAAACTGACAAAAGAAAATCTTCAAAATATTGCTATCTCTGCTGATAAAGAGAAACTAGCAAAATAAATGCCATCCCTGCTGATAAAGGGAAACTGACAAAAGAAAATCTTCAAAAGATTTCTATCTCAACGATAAAGAGAAACTAGCAAAGTAAATGCCATCCCTGCTGATAAAGGGAAACTGACAAAAGAAAATCTTCAAAAGATTGTTATCTCTGCTGATAAAGAGAAACTAGCAAAATAAATGCCATCCCTGCTGATAAAGGGAAACTGACGAAAGAAAATCTTTAAAAGATTGCTATCTCTGCTGATAAAGAGAAACTAGCAAAATAAATGTCATCCCTGCTGATAAAGGGAAACTGACAAAAGAAAATCTTCAAAAGATTGCTATCTCTGCTGATAAAGAGAAACTAGCAAAGTAAATGCCATCCCTGCTGATAAAGGGAAACTGACAAAAGAAAATCTTCAAAAGATTGCTATCTCTGCTGATAAAGAGAAACTAGCAAAGTAAATGCCATCCCTGCTGATAAAGGGAAACTGACAAAAGAAAATCTTCAAAAGATTTCTATCTCTGCTGATAAAGAGAAACTAGCAAAATAAATGCCATCCCTGCTGATAAAGGGAAACTGACGAAAGAAAATCTTTAAAAGATTGCTATCTCTGCTGATAAAGAGAAACTAGCAAAATAAATGCCATCCCTGCTGATAAAGGGAAACTGACAAAAGAAAATCTTCAAAAGATTGCTATCTCTGCTGATAAAGAGAAACTAGCAAAGTAAATGCCATCCCTGCTGATAAAGGGAAACTGACAAAAGAAAATCTTCAAAAGATTGCTATCTCTGCTGATAAAGATAAACTAGCAAAATAAATGCCATCCATGCTGATAAAGGGAAACTGACAAAAGAAAAACTTCAAAAGATTTCTATCTCTGCTGATAAAGAGAAACTAGCAAAATAAATGCCATCCCTGCTGATAATGGGAAACTGACAAAAGAAAATCTTCAAAAGATTGCTATCTCTGCTGATAAAGAGAAACTAGCAAAATAAATGCCATCCCTGCTGATAAAGGGAAACTGACAAAAGAAAATCTTCAAAAGATTGCTATCTCTGCTGATAAATAGAAACTAGCAAAGTAAATGCAATCCCTGCTGATAAAGGGAAACTGACAAAAGAAAATCTTCAAAATATTGCTATCTCTGCTGATAAAGAGAAACTAGCAAAATAAATGCCATCCCTGCTGATAATGGGAAACTGACAAAAGAAAATCTTCAAAAGATTGCTATCTCTGCTGATAAAGAGAAACTAGCCAAATAAATGCCATCCCTGCTGATAAAGGGAAACTGACAAAAGAAAATCTTCAAAACATTGTTATCTCTGCTGATAAAGAGAAACTAGCAAACTAAATGCCATCCCTGCTGATAAAGGGAAATTGACAAAAGAAAATCTTCAAAAGATTGCTATCTCTGCTGATAAAGAGAAACTAGCAAAATAAATGCCATCCCCGCTGATAAAGGGAAACTGACAAAAGAAAATCGTCAAAAGATTGATATCTCTGCAGATAAAGAGAAACTAGCAAAATAAATGCCATCCCCGTTGATAAAGGGAAACTGACAAAAGAAAATCTTCAAAAGATTGCTATCTCTGCTGATAAAGAGAAACTTGCAAAATAAATGCCATCCCTGCTGATAAAGGGAAACTGACAAAAGAAAATCTTCAAAAGATTGCTATCTCTGCTGATAAATAGAAACTAGCAAAGTAAATGCCATCCCTGCTGATAAAGGGAAACTGACAAAAGAAAATCTTCAAAATATTGCTATCTCTGCTGATAAAGAGAAACTAGCAAAATAAATGCCATCCCTGCTGATAAAGGGAAACTGACAAAAGAAAATCTTCAAAAGATTTCTATCTCTGCTGATAAAGAGAAACTAGCAAAATAAATGCCATCCCTGCTGATAAAGGGAAATTGACAAAAGAAAATCTTCAAAAGATTGCTATCTCTGCTGATAAAGAGAAACTTGGAAAATAAATTTCATCCCTGCTGATAAAGGGAAACTGACCAAAGAAAATCTTCAAAAGATTGCTATCTCTGCTGATAAAGAGAAACTAGCAAAATAAATGCCATCCCTGCTGATAAAGGGAAACTGACAAAAGAAAATATTCAAAAGATTGTTATCTCTGCTGATAAAGAGAAACTAGCAAAATAAATGCCATCCCTGCTGATAAAGGGAAACTGACAAAAGAAAATCTTCAAAAGATTGCTATCTCTGCTGATAAATAGAAACTAGCAAAATAAATGCCATCCCTGCTGATAAAGGGAAACTGACAAAAGAAAATCTTCAAAATATTGCTATCTCTGCTGATAAAGAGAAACTAGCAAAATAAATGCCATCCCTGCTGATAAAGGGAAACTGACAAAAGAAAATCTCCAAAAGATTTCTATCTCAACGATAAAGAGAAACTAGCAAAGTAAATGCCATCCCTGCTGATAAAGGGAAACTGACAAAAGAAAATCTTCAAAAGATTGTTATCTCTGCTGATAAAGAGAAACTAGCAAAATAAATGCCATCCCTGCTGATAAAGGGAAACTGACGAAAGAAAATCTTTAAAAGATTGCTATCTCTGCTGATAAAGAGAAACTAGCAAAATAGATGTCATCCCTGCTGATAAAGGGAAACTGACAAAAGAAAATCTTCAAAAGATTGCTATCTCTGCTGATAAAGAGAAACTAGCAAAGTAAATGCCATCCCTGCTGATAAAAGGAAACTGACAAAAGAAAATCTTCAAAAGATTGCTATCTCTGCTGATAAAGAGAAACTAGCAAAGTAAATGCCATCCCTGCTGATAAAGGGAAACTGACAAAAGAAAATCTTCAAAAGATTTCTATCTCTGCTGATAAAGAGAAACTAGCAAAATAAATGCCATCCCTGCTGATAAAGGGAAACTGACGAAAGAAAATCTTTAAAAGATTGCTATCTCTGCTGATAAAGAGAAACTAGCAAAATAAATGCCATCCCTGCTGATAAAGGGAAACTGACAAAAGAAAATCTTCAAAAGATTGCTATCTCTGCTGATAAAGAGAAACTAGCAAAGTAAATGCCATCCCTGCTGGTAAAGGGAAACTGACAAAAGAAAATCTTCAAAAGATTGCTATCTCTGCTGATAAAGATAAACTAGCAAAATAAATGCCATCCATGCTGATAAAGGGAAACTGACAAAAGAAAAACTTCAAAAGATTTCTATCTCTGCTGATAAAGAGAAACTAGCAAAATAAATGCCATCCCTGCTGATAATGGGAAACTGACAAAAGAAAATCTTCAAAAGATTGCTATCTCTGCTGATAAAGAGAAACTAGCAAAATAAATGCCATCCCTGCTGATAAAGGGAAACTGACAAAAGAAAATCTTCAAAAGATTGCTATCTCTGCTGATAAATAGAAACTAGCAAAGTAAATGCAATCCCTGCTGATAAAGGGAAACTGACAAAAGAAAATCTTCAAAATATTGCTATCTCTGCTGATAAAGAGAAACTAGCAAAATAAATGCCATCCCTGCTGATAATGGGAAACTGACAAAAGAAAATCTTCAAAATATTGTTATCTCTGCTGATAAAGAGAAACTAGCAAACTAAATGCCATCCCTGCTGATAAAGGGAAATTGACAAAAGAAAATCTTCAAAAGATTGCTATCTCTGCTGATAAAGAGAAACTAGCAAAATAAATGCCATCCCCGCTGATAAAGGGAAACTGACAAAAGAAAATCGTCAAAAGATTGCTATCTCTGCAGATAAAGAGAAACTAGCAAAATAAATGCCATCCCCGTTGATAAAGGGAAACTGACAAAAGAAAATCTTCAAAAGATTGCTATCTCTGCTGATAAAGAGAAACTTGCAAAATAAATGCCATCCCTGCTGATAAAGGGAAACTGACAAAAGAAAATCTTCAAAAGATTGCTATCTCTGCTGATAAATAGAAACTAGCAAAGTAAATGCCATCCCTGCTGATAAAGGGAAACTGACAAAAGAAAATCTTCAAAATATTGCTATCTCTGCTGATAAAGAGAAACTAGCAAAATAAATGCCATCCCTGCTGATAAAGGGAAACTGACAAAAGAAAATCTTCAAAAGATTGCTATCTCTGCTGATAAATAGGAACTAGCAAAATAAATTCCATCCCTGCTGATAAAGGGAAACTGACAAAAGAAAATCTTCAAAATATTGCTATCTCTGCTGATAAAGAGAAACTAGCAAAATAAATGCCATCCCTGCTGATAAAGGGAAACTGACAAAAGAAAATCTTCAAAAGATTGCTATCTCTGCTGATAAAGAGAAACTAGCAAAGTAAATGCCATCCCTGCTGATAAAGGGAAACTGACAAAAGAAAATCTTCAAAAGATTGCTATCTCTGCTGATAAAGAGAAACTAGCAAAGTAAATGCCATCCCTGCTGATAAAGGGAAACTGACAAAAGAAAATCTTCAAAAGATTGTTATCTCTGCTGATAAAGTAAAACTAGCAAAATAAATGCCATCCCTGCTGATAAAGGGAAACTGACGAAAGAAAATCTTTAAAAGATTGCTATCTCTGCTGATAAAGAGAAACTAGCAAAATAAATGTCATCCCTGCTGATAAAGGGAAACTGACAAAAGAAAATCTTCAAAAGATTGCTATCTCTGCTGATAAAGAGAAACTAGCAAAGTAAATGCCATCCCTGCTGATAAAGGGAAACTGACAAAAGAAAATCTTCAAAAGATTGCTATCTCTGCTGATAAAGAGAAACTAGCAAAGTAAATGCCATCCCTGCTGATAAAGGGAAACTGACAAAAGAAAATCTTCAAAAGATTTCTATCTCTGCTGATAAAGAGAAACTAGCAAAATAAATGCCATCCCTGCTGATAAAGGGAAACTGACGAAAGAAAATCTTTAAAAGATTGCTATCTCTGCTGATAAAGAGAAACTAGCAAAATAAATGCCATCCCTGCTGATAAAGGGAAACTGACAAAAGAAAATCTTCAAAAGATTGCTATCTCTGCTGATAAAGAGAAACTAGCAAAGTAAATGCCATCCCTGCTGATAAAGGGAAACTGACAAAAGAAAATCTTCAAAAGATTGCTATCTCTGCTGATAAAGATAAACTATCAAAATAAATGCCATCCATGCTGATAAAGGGAAACTGACAAAAGAAAAACTTCAAAAGATTTCTATCTCTGCTGATAAAGAGAAACTAGCAAAATAAATGCCATCCCTGCTGTTAATGGGAAACTGACAAAAGAAAATCTTCAAAAGATTGCTATCTCTGCTGATAAAGAGAAACTAGCAAAATAAATGCCATCCCTGCTGATAAAGGGAAACTGACAAAAGAAAATCTTCAAAAGATTGCTATCTCTGCTGATAAATAGAAACTAGCAAAGTAAATGCAATCCCTGCTGATAAAGGGAAACTGACAAAAGAAAATCTTCAAAATATTGCTATCTCTGCTGATAAAGAGAAACTAGCAAAATAAATGCCATCCCTGCTGATAATGGGAAACTGACAAAAGAAAATCTTCAAAAGATTGCTATCTCTGCTGATAAAGAGAAACTAGCCAAATAAATGCCATCCCTGCTGATAAAGGGAAATTGACAAAAGAAAATCTTCAAAAGATTGCTATCTCTGCTGATAAAGAGAAACTAGCAAAATAAATGCCATCCCCGCTGATAAAGGGAAACTGACGAAAGAAAATCGTCAAAACATTGTTATCTCTGCAGATAAAGAGAAACTAGCAAAATAAATGCCATCCCCGTTGATAAAGGGAAACTGACAAAAGAAAATCTTCAAAAGATTGCTATCTCTGCTGATAAAGAGAAACTTGCAAAATAAATGCCATCCCTGCTGATAAAGGGAAACTGACAAAAGAAAATCTTCAAAAGATTGCTATCTCTGCTGATAAATAGAAACTAGCAAAGTAAATGCCATCCCTGCTGATAAAGGGAAACTGACAAAAGAAAATCTTCAAAATATTGCTATCTCTGCTGATAAAGAGAAACTAGCAAAATAAATGCCATCCCTGCTGATAAAGGGAAACTGACGAAAGAAAATCTTCAAAAGATTTCTATCTCTGCTGATAAAGAGAAACTAGCAAAATAAATGCCATCCCTGCTGATAAAGGGAAACTGACAAAAGAAAATCTTCAAAAGATTGTTATCTCTGCTGATAAAGAGAAACTAGCAAAGTAAATGCCATCCCTGCTGATAAAGGGAAACTGACAAAAGAAAATCTTCAAAAGATTGCTATCTCTGCTGATAAAGAGAAACTAGCAAAGTAAATTCCATCCCTGCTGATAAAGGGAAACTGACAAAAGAAAATCTTCAAAAGATTGCTATCTCTGCTGATAAAGATAAACTAGCAAAATAAATGCCATCCATGCTGATAAAGGGAAACTGACAAAAGAAAAACTTCAAAAGATTTCTATCTCTGCTGATAAAGAGAAACTAGCAAAATAAATGCCATCCCTGCTGATAATGGGAAACTGACGAAAGAAAATCTTTAAAAGATTGCTATCTCTGCTGATAAAGAGAACCTAGCAAAATAAATGCCATCCCTGCTGATAAAGGGAAACTGACAAAAGAAAATCTTCAAAATATTGCTATCTCTGCTGATAAAGAGAAACTAGCAAAATAAATGCCATCCCTGCTGATAATGGGAAACTGACAAAAGAAAATCTTCAAAAGATTGCTATCTCTGCTGATAAAGAGAAACTAGCCAAATAAATGCCATCCCTGCTGATAAAGGGAAATTGACAAAAGAAAATCTTCAAAAGATTGCTATCTCTGCTGATAAAGAGAAACTAGCAAAATAAATGCCATCCCCGCTGATAAAGGGAAACTGACAAAAGAAAATCGTCAAAACATTGTTATCTCTGCAGATAAAGAGAAACTAGCAAAATAAATGCCATCCCCGTTGATAAAGGGAAACTGACAAAAGAAAATCTTCAAAAGATTGCTATCTCTGCTGATAAAGAGAAACTTGCAAAATAAATGCCATCCCTGCTGATAAAGGGAAACTGACAAAAGAAAATCTTCAAAAGATTGCTATCTCTGCTGATAAATAGAAACTAGCAAAGTAAATGCCATCCCTGCTGATAAAGGGAAACTGACAAAAGAAAATCTTCAAAATATTGCTATCTCTGCTGATAAAGAGAAACTAGCAAAATAAATGCCATCCCTGCTGATAAAGGGAAACTGACAAAAGAAAATCTTCAAAAGATTTCTATCTCTGCTGATAAAGAGAAACTAGCAAAATAAATGCCATCCCTGCTGATAAAGGGAAACTGACAAAAGAAAATCTTCAAAAGATTGTTATCTCTGCTGATAAAGAGAAACTAGCAAAGTAAATGCCATCCCTGCTGATAAAGGGAAACTGACAAAAGAAAATCTTCAAAAGATTGCTATCTCTGCTGATAAAGAGAAACTAGCAAAGTAAATTCCATCCCTGCTGATAAAGGGAAACTGACAAAAGAAAATCTTCAAAAGATTGCTATCTCTGCTGATAAAGATAAACTAGCAAAATAAATGCCATCCATGCTGATAAAGGGAAACTGACAAAAGAAAAACTTCAAAAGATTTCTATCTCTGCTGATAAAGAGAAACTAGCAAAATAAATGCCATCCCTGCTGATAATGGGAAACTGACGAAAGAAAATCTTTAAAAGATTGCTATCTCTGCTGATAAAGAGAACCTAGCAAAATAAATGCCATCCCTGCTGATAAAGGGAAACTGACAAAAGAAAATCTTCAAAAGATTGCTATCTCTGCTGATAAAGAGAAACTAGCAAAGTAAATGCCATCCCTGCTGATAAAGGGAAACTGACAAAAGAAAATCTTCAAAAGATTGCTATCTTTGCTGATAAAGAGAAACTAGCAAAGTAAATGCCATCCCTGCTGATAAAGGGAAACTGACAAAAGAAAATCTTCAAAAGATTTCTATCTCTGCTGATAAAGAGAAACTAGCAAAATAAATGCCATCCCTGCTGATAAAGGGAAACTGACGAAAGAAAATCTTTAAAAGATTGCTATCTCTGCTGATAAAGAGAAACTAGCAAAATAAATGCCATCCCTGCTGATAAAGGGAAACTGACAAAAGAAAATCTTCAAAAGATTGCTATCTCTGCTGATAAAGAGAAACTAGCAAAGTAAATGCCATCCCTGCTGATAAAGCGAAACTGACAAAAGAAAATCTTCAAAAGATTGCTATCTCTGCTGATAAAGATAAACTAGCAAAATAAATGCCATCCCTGCTGATAATGGGAAACTGACAAAAGAAAATCTTCAAAAGATTGCTATCTCTGCTGATAAAGAGAAACTAGCAAAATAAATGCCATCCCTGCTGATAAAGGGAAACTGACAAAAGAAAATCTTGAAAAGATTGCTATCTCTGCTGATAAATAGAAACTAGCAAAGTAAATGCAATCCCTACTGATAAAGGGAAACTGACAAAAGAAAATCTTCAAAATATTGCTATCTCTGCTGATAAAGAGAAACTAGCAAAATAAATGCCATCCCAGCTGATAATGGGAAACTGACAAAAGAAAATCTTCAAAAGATTTCTATCTCTGCTGATAATGAGAAACTAGCCAAATAAATGCCATCCCTGCTGATAAAGGGAAACTGACAAAAGAAAATCTTCAAAATATTGTTATCTCTGCTGATAAAGAGAAACTAGCAAACTAAATGCCATCCCTGCTGATAAAGGGAAATTGACAAAAGAAAATCTTCAAAAGATTGCTATCTCTGCTGATAAAGAGAGACTGGCAAAATAAATGCCATCCCCGCTGATAAAGGGAAACTGACAAAAGAAAATCGTCAAAAGATTGCTATCTCTGCAGATAAAGAGAAACTAGCAAAATAAATGCCATCCCCGTTGATAAAGGGAAACTGACAAAAGAAAATCTTCAAAAGATTGCTATCTCTGCTGATAAAGAGAAACTTGCAAAATAAATGCCATCCCTGCTGATAAAGGGAAACTGACAAAAGAAAATCTTCAAAAGATTGCTATCTCTGCTGATAAATAGAAACTAGCAAAGTAAATGCAATCCCTGCTGATAAAGGGAAACTGACAAAAGAAAATCTTCAAAATATTGCTATCTCTGCTGATAAAGAGAAACTAGCAAAATAAATGCCATCCCTGCTGATAAAGGGAAATTGACAAAAGAAAATCGTCAAAAGATTGCTATCTCTGAAGATAAAGAGAAACTAGCAAAATAAATGCCATCCCCGCTGATAAAGGGAAACTGACAAAAGAAAATCTTCAAAAGATTGCTATCTCTGCTGATAAAGAGAAACTTGCAAAATAAATGCCATCCCTGCTGATAAAGGGAAACTGACAAAAGAAAATCTTCAAAAGATTGCTATCTCTGCTGATAAATAGAAACTAGCAAAGTAAATGCCATCCCTGCTGATAAAGGGAAACTGACAAAAGAAAATCTTCAAAATATTGCTATCTCTGCTGATAAAGAGAAACTAGCAAAATAAATGCCATCCCTGCTGATAAAGGGAAACTGACAAAAGAAAATCTTCAAAAGATTTCTATCTCTGCTGATAAAGAGAAACTAGCAAAATAAATGCCATCCCTGCTGATAAAGGGAAACTGACAAAAGAAAATCTTCAAAAGATTGTTATCTCTGCTGATAAAGAGAAACTAGCAAAGTAAATTCCATCCCTGCTGATAAAGGGAAACTGACAAAAGAAAATCTTCAAAAGATTGCTATCTTTGCTGATAAAGAGAAACTAGCAAAGTAAATGCCATCCCTGCTGATAAAGGGAAACTGACAAAAGAAAATCTTCAAAAGATTGCTATCTCTGCTGATAAAGAGAAACTAGCCAAATAAATGCCATCCCTGCTGATAAAGAGAAACTGACAAAAGAAAATCTTCAAAATATTGTTATCTCTGCTGATAAAGAGAAACTAGCAAACTAAATGCCATCCCTGCTGATAAAGGGAAATTGACAAAAGAAAATCTTCAAAAGATTGCTATCTCTGCTGATAAAGAGAAACTAGCAAAATAAATGCCATCCCCGCTGATAAAGGGAAACTGACAAAAGAAAATCGTCAAAAGATTGCTATCTCTGCAGATAAAGAGAAACTAGCAAAATAAATGCCATCCCCGTTGATAAAGGGAAACTGACAAAAGAAAATCTTCAAAAGATTGCTATCTCTGCTGATAAAGAGAAACTAGCAAAATAAATGCCATCCCTGCTGATAAAGGGAAACTGACAAAAGAAAATCGTCAAAAGATTGCTATCTCTGAAGATAAAGAGAAACTAGCAAAATAAATGCCATCCCCGCTGATAAAGGGAAACTGACAAAAGAAAATCTTCAAAAGATTGCTATCTCTGCTGATAAAGAGAAACTTGCAAAATAAATGCCATCCCTGCTGATAAAGGGAAACTGACAAAAGAAAATCTTCAAAAGATTGCTATCTCTGCTGATAAATAGAAACTAGCAAAGTAAATGCCATCCCTGCTGATAAAGGGAAACTGACAAAAGAAAATCTTCAAAATATTGCTATCTCTGCTGATAAAGAGAAACTAGCAAAATAAATGCCATCCCTGCTGATAAAGGGAAACTGACAAAAGAAAATCTTCAAAAGATTTCTATCTCTGCTGATAAAGAGAAACTAGCAAAATAAATGCCATCCCTGCTGATAAAGGGAAACTGACAAAAGAAAATCTTCAAAAGATTGTTATCTCTGCTGATAAAGAGAAACTAGCAAAGTAAATTCCATCCCTGCTGATAAAGGGAAACTGACAAAAGAAAATCTTCAAAAGATTGCTATCTTTGCTGATAAAGAGAAACTAGCAAAGTAAATGCCATCCCTGCTGATAATGGGAAACTGACGAAAGAAAATCTTCAAAAGATTGCTATCTCTGCTGATAAAGAGAAACTAGCAAAATAAATGTCATCCCTGCTGATAAAGGGAAACTGACAAAAGAAAATCTTCAAAAGATTGCTATCTCTGCTGATAAAGAGAAACTAGCAAAGTAAATGCCATCCCTGCTGATAAAGGGAAACTGACAAAAGAAAATCTTCAAAAGATTGCTATCTTTGCTGATAAAGAGAAACTAGCAAAGTAAATGCCATCCCTGCTGATAAAGGGAAACTGACAAAAGAAAATCTTCAAAAGATTTCTATCTCTGCTGATAAAGAGAAACTAGCAAAATAAATGCCATCCCTGCTGATAAAGGGAAACTGACGAAAGAAAATCTTTAAAAGATTGCTATCTCTGCTGATAAAGAGAAACTAGCAAAATAAATGCCATCCCTGCTGATAAAGGGAAACTGACAAAAGAAAATCTTCAAAAGATTGCTATCTCTGCTGATAAAGAGAAACTAGCAAAGTAAATGCCATCCCTGCTGATAAAGGGAAACTGACAAAAGAAAATCTTCAAAAGATTGCTATCTCTGCTGATAAAGATAAACTAGCAAAATAAATGCCATCCCTGCTGATAAAGGGAAACTGACAAAAGAAAATCTTCAAAAGATTTCTATCTCTGCTGATAAAGAGAAACTAGCAAAATAAATGCCATCCCTGCTGATAAAGGGAAACTGACAAAAGAAAATCTTCAAAAGATTGTTATCTCTGCTGATAAAGAGAAACTAGCAAAGTAAATGCCATCCCTGCTGATAAAGGGAAACTGACAAAAGAAAATCTTCAAAAGATTGCTATCTCTGCTGATAAAGAGAAACTAGCAAAGTAAATGCCATCCCTGCTGATAAAGGGAAACTGACAAAAGAAAATCTTCAAAAGATTGCTATCTCTGCTGATAAAGATAAACTAGCAAAATAAATGCCATCCATGCTGATAAAGGGAAACTGACAAAAGAAAAACTTCAAAAGATTTCTATCTCTGCTGATAAAGAGAAACTAGCAAAATAAATGCCATCCCTGCTGATAATGGGAAACTGACGAAAGAAAATCTTTAAAAGATTGCTATCTCTGCTGATAAAGAGAAACTAGCAAAATAAATGTCATCCCTGCTGATAAAGGGAAACTGACAAAAGAAAATCTTCAAAAGATTGCTATCTCTGCTGATAAAGAGAAACTAGCAAAGTAAATGCCATCCCTGCTGATAAAGGGAAACTGACAAAAGAAAATCTTCAAAAGATTGCTATCTTTGCTGATAAAGAGAAACTAGCAAAGTAAATGCCATCCCTGCTGATAAAGGGAAACTGACAAAAGAAAATCTTCAAAAGATTTCTATCTCTGCTGATAAAGAGAAACTAGCAAAATAAATGCCATCCCTGCTGATAAAGGGAAACTGACGAAAGAAAATCTTTAAAAGATTGCTATCTCTGCTGATAAAGAGAAACTAGCAAAATAAATGCCATCCCTGCTGATAAAGGGAAACTGACAAAAGAAAATCTTCAAAAGATTGCTATCTCTGCTGATAAAGAGAAACTAGCAAAGTAAATGCCATCCCTGCTGATAAAGGGAAACTGACAAAAGAAAATCTTCAAAAGATTGCTATCTCTGCTGATAAAGATAAACTAGCAAAATAAATGCCATCCCTGCTGATAATGGGAAACTGACAAAAGAAAATCTTCAAAAGATTGCTATCTCTGCTGATAAAGAGAAACTAGCAAAATAAATGCCATCCCTGCTGATAAAGGGAAACTGACAAAAGAAAATCTTGAAAAGATTGCTATCTCTGCTGATAAATAGAAACTAGCAAAGTAAATGCAATCCCTACTGATAAAGGGAAACTGACAAAAGAAAATCTTCAAAATATTGCTATCTCTGCTGATAAAGAGAAACTAGCAAAATAAATGCCATCCCAGCTGATAATGGGAAACTGACAAAAGAAAATCTTCAAAAGATTGCTATCTCTGCTGATAATGAGAAACTAGCCAAATAAATGCCATCCCTGCTGATAAAGGGAAACTGACAAAAGAAAATCTTCAAAAGATTGCTATCTCTGCTGATAAAGAGAAACTAGCAAAGTAAATGCCATCCCTGCTGATAAAGGGAAACTGACAAAAGAAAATCTTCAAAAGATTGCTATCTCTGCTGATAAAGATAAACTAGCAAAATAAATGCCATCCATGCTGATAAAGGGAAACTGACAAAAGAAAAACTTCAAAAGATTTCTATCTCTGCTGATAAAGAGAAACTAGCAAAATAAATGCCATCCCTGCTGATAATGGGAAACTGACGAAAGAAAATCTTTAAAAGATTGCTATCTCTGCTGATAAAGAGAAACTAGCAAAATAAATGTCATCCCTGCTGATAAAGGGAAACTGACAAAAGAAAATCTTCAAAAGATTGCTATCTCTGCTGATAAAGAGAAACTAGCAAAGTAAATGCCATCCCTGCTGATAAAGGGAAACTGACAAAAGAAAATCTTCAAAAGATTGCTATCTTTGCTGATAAAGAGAAACTAGCAAAGTAAATGCCATCCCTGCTGATAAAGGGAAACTGACAAAAGAAAATCTTCAAAAGATTTCTATCTCTGCTGATAAAGAGAAACTAGCAAAATAAATGCCATCCCCGCTGATAAAGGGAAACTGACAAAAGAAAATCGTCAAAAGATTGCTATCTCTGCAGATAAAGAGAAACTAGCAAAATAAATGCCATCCCCGTTGATAAAGGGAAACTGACAAAAGAAAATCTTCAAAAGATTGCTATCTCTGCTGATAAAGAGAAACTTGCAAAATAAATGCCATCCCTGCTGATAAAGGGAAACTGACAAAAGAAAATCTTCAAAAGATTGCTATCTCTGCTGATAAATAGAAACTAGCAAAGTAAATGCCATCCCTGCTGATAAAGGGAAACTGACAAAAGAAAATCTTCAAAATATTGCTATCTCTGCTGATAAAGAGAAACTAGCAAAATAAATGCCATCCCTGCTGATAAAGGGAAACTGACAAAAGAAAATCGTCAAAAGATTGCTATCTCTGCAGATAAAGAGAAACTAGCAAAATAAATGCCATCCCCGCTGATAAAGGGAAACTGACAAAAGAAAATCTTCAAAAGATTGCTATCTCTGCTGATAAAGAGAAACTTGCAAAATAAATGCCATCCCTGCTGATAAAGGGAAACTGACAAAAGAAAATCTTCAAAAGATTGCTATCTCTGCTGATAAATAGAAACTAGCAAAGTAAATGCCATCCCTGCTGATAAAGGGAAACTGACAAAAGAAAATCTTCAAAATATTGCTATCTCTGCTGATAAAGAGAAACTAGCAAAATAAATGCCATCCCTGCTGATAAAGGGAAACTGACAAAAGAAAATCTTCAAAAGATTTCTATCTCTGCTGGTAAAGAGAAACTAGCAAAATAAATACCATCCCTGCTGATAAAGGGAAACTGACAAAAGAAAATCTTCAAAAGATTGTTATCTCTGCTGATAAAGAGAAACTAGCAAAGTAAATTCCATCCCTGCTGATAAAGGGAAACTGACAAAAGAAAATCTTCAAAAGATTGCTATCTCTGCTGATAAAGATAAACTAGCAAAATAAATGCCATCCATGCTGATAAAGGGAAACTGACAAAAGAAAAACTTCAAAAGATTTCTATCTCTGCTGATAAAGAGAAACTAGCAAAATAAATGCCATCCCTGCTGATAATGGGAAACTGACGAAAGAAAATCTTTAAAAGATTGCTATCTCTGCTGATAAAGAGAAACTAGCAAAATAAATGCCATCCCTGCTGATAAAGGGAAACTGACAAAAGAAAATCTTCAAAAGATTGCTATCTCTGCTGATAAAGAGAATCTAGCAAAGTAAATGCCATCCCTGCTGATAAAGGGAAACTGACAAAAGAAAATCTTCAAAAGATTGCTATCTTTGCTGATAAAGAGAAACTAGCAAAGTAAATGCCATCCCTGCTGATAAAGGGAAACTGACAAAAGAAAATCTTCAAAAGATTTCTATCTCTGCTGATAAAGAGAAACTAGCAAAATAAATGCCATCCCTGCTGATAAAGGGAAACTGACGAAAGAAAATCTTTAAAAGATTGCTATCTCTGCTGATAAAGAGAAACTAGCAAAATAAATGCCATCCCTGCTGATAAAGGGAAACTGACAAAAGAAAATCTTCAAAAGATTGCTATCTCTGCTGATAAAGAGAAACTAGCAAAGTAAATGCCATCCCTGCTGATAAAGCGAAACTGGCAAAAGAAAATCTTCAAAAGATTGCTATCTCTGCTGATAAAGATAAACTAGCAAAATAAATGCCATCCCTGCTGATAATGGGAAACTGACAAAAGAAAATCTTCAAAAGATTGCTATCTCTGCTGATAAAGAGAAACTAGCAAAATAAATGCCATCCCTGCTGATAAAGGGAAACTGACAAAAGAAAATCTTGAAAAGATTGCTATCTCTGCTGATAAATAGAAACTAGCAAAGTAAATGCAATCCCTACTGATAAAGGGAAACTGACAAAAGAAAATCTTCAAAATATTGTTATCTCTGCTGATAAAGAGAAACTAGCAAAATAAATGCCATCCCAGCTGATAATGGGAAACTGACAAAAGAAAATCTTCAAAAGATTTCTATCTCTGCTGATAATGAGAAACTAGCCAAATAAATGCCATCCCTGCTGATAAAGGGAAACTGACAAAAGAAAATCTTCAAAATATTGTTATCTCTGCTGATAAAGAGAAACTAGCAAACTAAATGCCATCCCTGCTGATAAAGGGAAATTGACAAAAGAAAATCTTCAAAAGATTGCTATCTCTGCTGATAAAGAGAAACTGGCAAAATAAATGCCATCCCCGCTGATAAAGGGAAACTGACAAAAGAAAATCGTCAAAAGATTGCTATCTCTGCAGATAAAGAGAAACTAGCAAAATAAATGCCATGCCCGTTGATAAAGGGAAACTGACAAAAGAAAATCTTCAAAAGATTGCTATCTCTGCTGATAAAGATAAACTAGCAAAATAAATGCCATCCCTGCTGATAAAGGGAAACTGACAAAAGAAAATCTTCAAAAGATTTCTATCTCTGCTGATAAAGAGAAACTAGCAAAATAAATGCCATCCCTGCTGATAAAGGGAAACTGACAAAAGAAAATCTTCAAAAGATTGTTATCTCTGCTGATAAAGAGAAACTAGCAAAGTAAATGCCATCCCTGCTGATAAAGGGAAACTGACAAAAGAAAATCTTCAAAAGATTGCTATCTCTGCTGATAAAGAGAAACTAGCAAAGTAAATGCCATCCCTGCTGATAAAGGGAAACTGACAAAAGAAAATCTTCAAAAGATTGCTATCTCTGCTGATAAAGATAAACTAGCAAAATAAATGCCATCCATGCTGATAAAGGGAAACTGACAAAAGAAAAACTTCAAAAGATTTCTATCTCTGCTGATAAAGAGAAACTAGCAAAATAAATGCCATCCCTGCTGATAATGGGAAACTGACGAAAGAAAATCTTTAAAAGATTGCTATCTCTGCTGATAAAGAGAAACTAGCAAAATAAATGTCATCCCTGCTGATAAAGGGAAACTGACAAAAGAAAATCTTCAAAAGATTGCTATCTCTGCTGATAAAGAGAAACTAGCAAAGTAAATGCCATCCCTGCTGATAAAGGGAAACTGACAAAAGAAAATCTTCAAAAGATTGCTATCTTTGCTGATAAAGAGAAACTAGCAAAGTAAATGCCATCCCTGCTGATAAAGGGAAACTGACAAAAGAAAATCTTCAAAAGATTTCTATCTCTGCTGATAAAGAGAAACTAGCAAAATAAATGCCATCCCTGCTGATAAAGGGAAACTGACGAAAGAAAATCTTTAAAAGATTGCTATCTCTGCTGATAAAGAGAAACTAGCAAAATAAATGCCATCCCTGCTGATAAAGGGAAACTGACAAAAGAAAATCTTCAAAAGATTGCTATCTCTGCTGATAAAGAGAAACTAGCAAAGTAAATGCCATCCCTGCTGATAAAGGGAAACTGACAAAAGAAAATCTTCAAAAGATTGCTATCTCTGCTGATAAAGATAAACTAGCAAAATAAATGCCATCCCTGCTGATAATGGGAAACTGACAAAAGAAAATCTTCAAAAGATTGCTATCTCTGCTGATAAAGAGAAACTAGCAAAATAAATGCCATCCCTGCTGATAAAGGGAAACTGACAAAAGAAAATCTTGAAAAGATTGCTATCTCTGCTGATAAATAGAAACTAGCAAAGTAAATGCAATCCCTACTGATAAAGGGAAACTGACAAAAGAAAATCTTCAAAATATTGCTATCTCTGCTGATAAAGAGAAACTAGCAAAATAAATGCCATCCCAGCTGATAATGGGAAACTGACAAAAGAAAATCTTCAAAAGATTGCTATCTCTGCTGATAATGAGAAACTAGCCAAATAAATGCCATCCCTGCTGATAAAGGGAAACTGACAAAAGAAAATCTTCAAAAGATTGCTATCTCTGCTGATAAAGAGAAACTAGCAAAGTAAATGCCATCCCTGCTGATAAAGGGAAACTGACAAAAGAAAATCTTCAAAAGATTGCTATCTCTGCTGATAAAGATAAACTAGCAAAATAAATGCCATCCATGCTGATAAAGGGAAACTGACAAAAGAAAAACTTCAAAAGATTTCTATCTCTGCTGATAAAGAGAAACTAGCAAAATAAATGCCATCCCTGCTGATAATGGGAAACTGACGAAAGAAAATCTTTAAAAGATTGCTATCTCTGCTGATAAAGAGAAACTAGCAAAATAAATGTCATCCCTGCTGATAAAGGGAAACTGACAAAAGAAAATCTTCAAAAGATTGCTATCTCTGCTGATAAAGAGAAACTAGCAAAGTAAATGCCATCCCTGCTGATAAAGGGAAACTGACAAAAGAAAATCTTCAAAAGATTGCTATCTTTGCTGATAAAGAGAAACTAGCAAAGTAAATGCCATCCCTGCTGATAAAGGGAAACTGACAAAAGAAAATCTTCAAAAGATTTCTATCTCTGCTGATAAAGAGAAACTAGCAAAATAAATGCCATCCCCGCTGATAAAGGGAAACTGACAAAAGAAAATCGTCAAAAGATTGCTATCTCTGCAGATAAAGAGAAACTAGCAAAATAAATGCCATCCCCGTTGATAAAGGGAAACTGACAAAAGAAAATCTTCAAAAGATTGCTATCTCTGCTGATAAAGAGAAACTTGCAAAATAAATGCCATCCCTGCTGATAAAGGGAAACTGACAAAAGAAAATCTTCAAAAGATTGCTATCTCTGCTGATAAATAGAAACTAGCAAAGTAAATGCCATCCCTGCTGATAAAGGGAAACTGACAAAAGAAAATCTTCAAAATATTGCTATCTCTGCTGATAAAGAGAAACTAGCAAAATAAATGCCATCCCTGCTGATAAAGGGAAACTGACAAAAGAAAATCGTCAAAAGATTGCTATCTCTGCAGATAAAGAGAAACTAGCAAAATAAATGCCATCCCCGCTGATAAAGGGAAACTGACAAAAGAAAATCTTCAAAAGATTGCTATCTCTGCTGATAAAGAGAAACTTGCAAAATAAATGCCATCCCTGCTGATAAAGGGAAACTGACAAAAGAAAATCTTCAAAAGATTGCTATCTCTGCTGATAAATAGAAACTAGCAAAGTAAATGCCATCCCTGCTGATAAAGGGAAACTGACAAAAGAAAATCTTCAAAATATTGCTATCTCTGCTGATAAAGAGAAACTAGCAAAATAAATGCCATCCCTGCTGATAAAGGGAAACTGACAAAAGAAAATCTTCAAAAGATTTCTATCTCTGCTGGTAAAGAGAAACTAGCAAAATAAATACCATCCCTGCTGATAAAGGGAAACTGACAAAAGAAAATCTTCAAAAGATTGTTATCTCTGCTGATAAAGAGAAACTAGCAAAGTAAATTCCATCCCTGCTGATAAAGGGAAACTGACAAAAGAAAATCTTCAAAAGATTGCTATCTCTGCTGATAAAGATAAACTAGCAAAATAAATGCCATCCATGCTGATAAAGGGAAACTGACAAAAGAAAAACTTCAAAAGATTTCTATCTCTGCTGATAAAGAGAAACTAGCAAAATAAATGCCATCCCTGCTGATAATGGGAAACTGACGAAAGAAAATCTTTAAAAGATTGCTATCTCTGCTGATAAAGAGAAACTAGCAAAATAAATGCCATCCCTGCTGATAAAGGGAAACTGACAAAAGAAAATCTTCAAAAGATTGCTATCTCTGCTGATAAAGAGAATCTAGCAAAGTAAATGCCATCCCTGCTGATAAAGGGAAACTGACAAAAGAAAATCTTCAAAAGATTGCTATCTTTGCTGATAAAGAGAAACTAGCAAAGTAAATGCCATCCCTGCTGATAAAGGGAAACTGACAAAAGAAAATCTTCAAAAGATTTCTATCTCTGCTGATAAAGAGAAACTAGCAAAATAAATGCCATCCCTGCTGATAAAGGGAAACTGACGAAAGAAAATCTTTAAAAGATTGCTATCTCTGCTGATAAAGAGAAACTAGCAAAATAAATGCCATCCCTGCTGATAAAGGGAAACTGACAAAAGAAAATCTTCAAAAGATTGCTATCTCTGCTGATAAAGAGAAACTAGCAAAGTAAATGCCATCCCTGCTGATAAAGCGAAACTGGCAAAAGAAAATCTTCAAAAGATTGCTATCTCTGCTGATAAAGATAAACTAGCAAAATAAATGCCATCCCTGCTGATAATGGGAAACTGACAAAAGAAAATCTTCAAAAGATTGCTATCTCTGCTGATAAAGAGAAACTAGCAAAATAAATGCCATCCCTGCTGATAAAGGGAAACTGACAAAAGAAAATCTTGAAAAGATTGCTATCTCTGCTGATAAATAGAAACTAGCAAAGTAAATGCAATCCCTACTGATAAAGGGAAACTGACAAAAGAAAATCTTCAAAATATTGTTATCTCTGCTGATAAAGAGAAACTAGCAAAATAAATGCCATCCCAGCTGATAATGGGAAACTGACAAAAGAAAATCTTCAAAAGATTTCTATCTCTGCTGATAATGAGAAACTAGCCAAATAAATGCCATCCCTGCTGATAAAGGGAAACTGACAAAAGAAAATCTTCAAAATATTGTTATCTCTGCTGATAAAGAGAAACTAGCAAACTAAATGCCATCCCTGCTGATAAAGGGAAATTGACAAAAGAAAATCTTCAAAAGATTGCTATCTCTGCTGATAAAGAGAAACTGGCAAAATAAATGCCATCCCCGCTGATAAAGGGAAACTGACAAAAGAAAATCGTCAAAAGATTGCTATCTCTGCAGATAAAGAGAAACTAGCAAAATAAATGCCATGCCCGTTGATAAAGGGAAACTGACAAAAGAAAATCTTCAAAAGATTGCTATCTCTGCTGATAAAGAGAAACTTGCAAAATAAATGCCATCCCTGCTGATAAAGGGAAACTGACAAAAGAAAATCTTCAAAAGATTGCTATCTCTGCTGATAAATAGAAACTAGCAAAGTAAATGCCATCCCTGCTGATAAAGGGAAACTGACAAAAGAAAATCTTCAAAATATTGCTATCTCTGCTGATAAAGAGAAACTAGCAAAATAAATGCCATCCCTGCTGATAAAGGGAAACTGACAAAAGAAAATCGTCAAAAGATTGCTATCTCTGCAGATAAAGAGAAACTAGCAAAATAAATGCCATCCCCGCTGATAAAGGGAAACTGACAAAAGAAAATCTTCAAAAGATTGCTATCTCTGCTGATAAAGAGAAACTTGCAAAATAAATGCCATCCCTGCTGATAAAGGGAAACTGACAAAAGAAAATCTTCAAAAGATTGCTATCTCTGCTGATAAATAGAAACTAGCAAAGTAAATGCCATCCCTGCTGATAAAGGGAAACTGACAAAAGAAAATCTTCAAAATATTGCTATCTCTGCTGATAAAGAGAAACTAGCAAAATAAATGCCATCCCTGCTGATAAAGGGAAACTGACAAAAGAAAATCTTCAAAAGATTTCTATCTCTGCTGATAAAGAGAAACTAGCAAAATAAATGCCATCCCTGCTGATAAAGGGAAACTGACAAAAGAAAATCTTCAAAAGATTGTTATCTCTGCTGATAAAGAGAAACTAGCAAAGTAAATTCCATCCCTGCTGATAAAGGGAAACTGACAAAAGAAAATCTTCAAAAGATTGCTATCTTTGCTGATAAAGAGAAACTAGCAAAGTAAATGCCATCCCTGCTGATAAAGGGAAACTGACAAAAGAAAATCTTCAAAAGATTGCTATCTCTGCTGATAAAGAGAAACTAGCCAAATAAATGCCATCCCTGCTGATAAAGAGAAACTGACAAAAGAAAATCTTCAAAATATTGTTATCTCTGCTGATAAAGAGAAACTAGCAAACTAAATGCCATCCCTGCTGATAAAGGGAAATTGACAAAAGAAAATCTTCAAAAGATTGCTATCTCTGCTGATAAAGAGAAACTAGCAAAATAAATGCCATCCCCGCTGATAAAGGGAAACTGACAAAAGAAAATCGTCAAAAGATTGCTATCTCTGCAGATAAAGAGAAACTAGCAAAATAAATGCCATCCCCGTTGATAAAGGGAAACTGACAAAAGAAAATCTTCAAAAGATTGCTATCTCTGCTGATAAAGAGAAACTTGCAAAATAAATGCCATCCCTGCTGATAAAGGGAAACTGACAAAAGAAAATCTTCAAAAGATTGCTATCTCTGCTGATAAATAGAAACTAGCAAAGTAAATGCCATCCCTGCTGATAAAGGGAAACTGACAAAAGAAAATCTTCAAAATATTGCTATCTCTGCTGATAAAGAGAAACTAACAAAATAAATGCCATCCCTGCTGATAAAGGGAAACTGACAAAAGAAAATCTTCAAAAGATTTCTATCTCTGCTGATAAAGAGAAACTAGCAAAATAAATGCCATCCCTGCTGATAAAGGGAAACTGACAAAAGAAAATCTTCAAAAGATTGTTATCTCTGCTGATAAAGAGAAACTAGCAAAGTAAATGCCATCCCTGCTGATAAAGGGAAACTGACAAAAGAAAATCTTCAAAAGATTGCTATCTCTGCTGATAAAGAGAAACTAGCAAAGTAAATGCCATCCCTGCTGATAAAGGGAAACTGACAAAAGAAAATCTTCAAAAGATTGCTATCTCTGCTGATAAAGATAAACTAGCAAAATAAATGCCATCCATGCTGATAAAGGGAAACTGACAAAAGAAAAACTTCAAAAGATTTCTATCTCTGCTGATAAAGAGAAACTAGCAAAATAAATGCCATCCCTGCTGATAATGGGAAACTGACGAAAGAAAATCTTTAAAAGATTGCTATCTCTGCTGATAAAGAGAAACTAGCAAAATAAATGTCATCCCTGCTGATAAAGGGAAACTGACAAAAGAAAATCTTCAAAAGATTGCTATCTCTGCTGATAAAGAGAAACTAGCAAAGTAAATGCCATCCCTGCTGATAAAGGGAAACTGACAAAAGAAAATCTTCAAAAGATTGCTATCTTTGCTGATAAAGAGAAACTAGCAAAGTAAATGCCATCCCTGCTGATAAAGGGAAACTGACAAAAGAAAATCTTCAAAAGATTTCTATCTCTGCTGATAAAGAGAAACTAGCAAAATAAATGCCATCCCTGCTGATAAAGGGAAACTGACGAAAGAAAATCTTTAAAAGATTGCTATCTCTGCTGATAAAGAGAAACTAGCAAAATAAATGCCATCCCTGCTGATAAAGGGAAACTGACAAAAGAAAATCTTCAAAAGATTGCTATCTCTGCTGATAAAGAGAAACTAGCAAAGTAAATGCCATCCCTGCTGATAAAGGGAAACTGACAAAAGAAAATCTTCAAAAGATTGCTATCTCTGCTGATAAAGATAAACTAGCAAAATAAATGCCATCCCTGCTGATAATGGGAAACTGACAAAAGAAAATCTTCAAAAGATTGCTATCTCTGCTGATAAAGAGAAACTAGCAAAATAAATGCCATCCCTGCTGATAAAGGGAAACTGACAAAAGAAAATCTTGAAAAGATTGCTATCTCTGCTGATAAATAGAAACTAGCAAAGTAAATGCAATCCCTACTGATAAAGGGAAACTGACAAAAGAAAATCTTCAAAATATTGCTATCTCTGCTGATAAAGAGAAACTAGCAAAATAAATGCCATCCCAGCTGATAATGGGAAACTGACAAAAGAAAATCTTCAAAAGATTGCTATCTCTGCTGATAATGAGAAACTAGCCAAATAAATGCCATCCCTGCTGATAAAGGGAAACTGACAAAAGAAAATCTTCAAAATATTGTTATCTCTGCTGATAAAGAGAAACTAGCAAACTAAATGCCATCCCTGCTGATAAAGGGAAATTGACAAAAGAAAATCTTCAAAAGATTGCTATCTCTGCTGATAAAGAGAAACTAGCAAAATAAATGCCATCCCCGCTGATAAAGGGAAACTGACAAAAGAAAATCGTCAAAAGATTGCTATCTCTGCAGATAAAGAGAAACTAGCAAAATAAATGCCATCCCCGTTGATAAAGGGAAACTGACAAAAGAAAATCTTCAAAAGATTGCTATCTCTGCTGATAAAGAGAAACTTGCAAAATAAATGCCATCCCTGCTGATAAAGGGAAACTGACAAAAGAAAATCTTCAAAAGATTGCTATCTCTGCTGATAAATAGAAACTAGCAAAGTAAATGCCATCCCTGCTGATAAAGGGAAACTGACAAAAGAAAATCTTCAAAATATTGCTATCTCTGCTGATAAAGAGAAACTAGCAAAATAAATGCCATCCCTGCTGATAAAGGGAAACTGACAAAAGAAAATCGTCAAAAGATTGCTATCTCTGCAGATAAAGAGAAACTAGCAAAATAAATGCCATCCCCGCTGATAAAGGGAAACTGACAAAAGAAAATCTTCAAAAGATTGCTATCTCTGCTGATAAAGAGAAACTAGCAAAATAAATGCCATCCCCGTTGATAAAGGGAAACTGACAAAAGAAAATCTTCAAAAGATTGCTATCTCTGCTGATAAAGAGAAACTTGCAAAATAAATGCCATCCCTGCTGATAAAGGGAAACTGACAAAAGAAAATCTTCAAAAGATTGCTATCTCTGCTGATAAATAGAAACTAGCAAAGTAAATGCCATCCCTGCTGATAAAGGGAAACTAACAAAAGAAAATCTTCAAAATATTGCTATCTCTGCTGGTAAAGAGAAACTAGCAAAATAAATGCCATCCCTGCTGATAAAGGGAAACTGACAAAAGAAAATCTTCAAAAGATTGTTATCTCTGCTGATAAAGAGAAACTAGCAAAGTAAATTCCATCCCTGCTGATAAAGGGAAACTGACAAAAGAAAATCTTCAAAAGATTGCTATCTCTGCTGATAAAGAAAAAATAGCAAAGTAAATGCCATCCCTGCTGATAAAGGGAAACTGACAAAAGAAAATCTTCAAAAGATTGCTATCTCTGCTGATAAAGAGAAACTAGCAAAATAAATGCCATCCCTGCTGATAATGGGAAACTGACAAAAGAAAATCTTCAAAAGATTACTATCTCTGCTGATAAAGAGAAACTAGCAAAATAAATGCCATCCCTGCTGATAAAGGGAAACTAGCAAAGTAAATGCCATCCCTGCTGATAAAGGGAAACTGACAAAAGAAAATCTTCAAAAGATTTCTATCTCTGCTGATAAAGAGAAACTAGCAAAATAAATGCCATCCCCGCTGATAAAGGGAAACTGACAAAAGAAAATCGTCAAAAGATTGCTATCTCTGCAGATAAAGAGAAACTAGCAAAATAAATGCCATCCCCGTTGATAAAGGGAAACTGACAAAAGAAAATCTTCAAAAGATTGCTATCTCTGCTGATAAAGAGAAACTTGCAAAATAAATGCCATCCCTGCTGATAAAGGGAAACTGACAAAAGAAAATCTTCAAAAGATTGCTATCTCTGCTGATAAATAGAAACTAGCAAAGTAAATGCCATCCCTGCTGATAAAGGGAAACTGACAAAAGAAAATCTTCAAAATATTGCTATCTCTGCTGATAAAGAGAAACTAGCCAAATAAATGCCATCCCCGCTGATAAAGGGAAACTGACAAAAGAAAATCGTCAAAAGATTGCTATCTCTGCAGATAAAGAGAAACTAGCAAAATAAATGCCATCCCCGTTGATAAAGGGAAACTGACAAAAGAAAATCTTCAAAAGATTGCTATCTCTGCTGATAAAGAGAAACTTGCAAAATAAATGCCATCCCTGCTGATAAAGGGAAACTGACAAAAGAAAATCTTCAAAAGATTGCTATCTCTGCTGATAAATAGAAACTAGCAAAGTAAATGCCATCCCTGCTGATAAAGGGAAACTGACAAAAGAAAATCTTCAAAAGATTGCTATCTCTGCTGATAAAGAGAAACTTGCAAAATAAATGCCATCCCTGCTGATAAAGGGAAACTGACAAAAGAAAATCTTCAAAAGATTGCTATCTCTGCTGATAAATAGAAACTAGCAAAGTAAATGCCATCCCTGCTGATAAAGGGAAACTGACAAAAGAAAATCGTCAAAAGATTGCTATCTCTGCAGATAAAGAGAAACTAGCAAAATAAATGCCATCCCCGCTGATAAAGGGAAACTGACAAAAGAAAATCGTCAAAAGATTGCTATCTCTGCAGATAAAGAGAAACTAGCAAAATAAATGCCATCCCCGTTGATAAAGGGAAACTGACAAAAGAAAATCTTCAAAAGATTGCTATCTCTGCTGATAAAGAGAAACTTGCAAAATAAATGCCATCCCTGCTGATAAAGGGAAACTGACAAAAGAAAATCTTCAAAAGATTGCTATCTCTGCTGATAAATAGAAACTAGCAAAGTAAATGCCATCCCTGCTGATAAAGGGAAACTGACAAAAGAAAATCTTCAAAATATTGCTATCTCTGCTGATAAAGAGAAACTAGCCAAATAAATGCCATCCCCGCTGATAAAGGGAAACTGACAAAAGAAAATCGTCAAAAGATTGCTATCTCTGCAGATAAAGAGAAACTAGCAAAATAAATGCCATCCCCGCTGATAAAGGGAAACTGACAAAAGAAAATCTTCAAAAGATTGCTATCTCTGCTGATAAAGAGAAACTTGCAAAATAAATGCCATCCCTGCTGATAAAGGGAAACTGACAAAAGAAAATCTTCAAAAGATTGCTATCTCTGCTGATAAATAGAAACTAGCAAAGTAAATGCCATCCCTGCTGATAAAGGGAAACTGACAAAAGAAAATCTTCAAAATATTGCTATCTCTGCTGGTAAAGAGAAACTAGCAAAATAAATGCCATCCCTGCTGATAAAGGGAAACTGACAAAAGAAAATCTTCAAAAGATTGTTATCTCTGCTGATAAAGAGAAACTAGCAAAGTAAATTCCATCCCTGCTGATAAAGGGAAACTGACAAAAGAAAATCTTCAAAAGATTGCTATCTCTGCTGATAAAGAAAAAATAGCAAAGTAAATGCCATCCCTGCTGATAAAGGGAAACTGACAAAAGAAAATCTTCAAAAGATTGCTATCTCTGCTGATAAAGAGAAACTAGCAAAATAAATGCCATCCCTGCTGATAATGGGAAACTGACAAAAGAAAATCTTCAAAAGATTGCTATCTCTGCTGATAAAGAGAAACTAGCAAAATAAATGCCATCCCTGCTGATAAAGGGAAACTAGCAAAGTAAATGCCATCCCTGCTGATAAAGGGAAACTGACAAAAGAAAATCTTCAAAAGATTTCTATCTCTGCTGATAAAGAGAAACTAGCAAAATAAATGCCATCCCTGCTGATAAAGGGAAACTGACGAAAGAAAATCTTTAAAAGATTGCTATCTCTGCTGATAAAGAGAAACTAGCAAAATAAATGCCATCCCTGCTGATAAAGGGAAACTGACAAAAGAAAATCTTCAAAAGATTGCTATCTCTGCTGATAAAGAGAAACTAGCAAAGTAAATGCCATCCCTGCTGATAAAGGGAAACTGACAAAAGAAAATCTTCAAAAGATTGCTATCTCTGCTGATAAAGATAAACTAGCAAAATAAATGCCATCCCTGCTGATAATGGGAAACTGACAAAAGAAAATCTTCAAAAGATTGCTATCTCTGCTGATAAAGAGAAACTAGCAAAATAAATGCCATCCCTGCTGATAAAGGGAAACTGACAAAAGAAAATCTTGAAAAGATTGCTATCTCTGCTGATAAATAGAAACTAGCAAAGTAAATGCAATCCCTACTGATAAAGGGAAACTGACAAAAGAAAATCTTCAAAATATTGCTATCTCTGCTGATAAAGAGAAACTAGCAAAATAAAGGCCATCCCAGCTGATAATGGGAAACTGACAAAAGAAAATCTTCAAAAGATTTCTATCTCTGCTGATAATGAGAAACTAGCCAAATAAATGCCATCCCTGCTGATAAAGGGAAACTGACAAAAGAAAATCTTCAAAATATTGTTATCTCTGCTGATAAAGAGAAACTAGCAAACTAAATGCCATCCCTGCTGATAAAGGGAAATTGACAAAAGAAAATCTTCAAAAGATTGCTATCTCTGCTGATAAAGAGAAACTAGCAAAATAAATGCCATCCCCGCTGATAAAGGGAAACTGACAAAAGAAAATCGTCAAAAGATTGCTATCTCTGCAGATAAAGAGAAACTAGCAAAATAAATGCCATCCCCGTTGATAAAGGGAAACTGACAAAAGAAAATCTTCAAAAGATTGCTATCTCTGCTGATAAAGAGAAACTTGCAAAATAAATGCCATCCCTGCTGATAAAGGGAAACTGACAAAAGAAAATCTTCAAAAGATTGCTATCTCTGCTGATAAATAGAAACTAGCAAAGTAAATGCCATCCCTGCTGATAAAGGGAAACTGACAAAAGAAAATCTTCAAAATATTGCTATCTCTGCTGATAAAGAGAAACTAGCAAAATAAATGCCATCCCTGCTGATAAAGGGAAACTGACAAAAGAAAATCGTCAAAAGATTGCTATCTCTGCAGATAAAGAGAAACTAGCAAAATAAATGCCATCCCCGCTGATAAAGGGAAACTGACAAAAGAAAATCTTCAAAAGATTGCTATCTCTGCTGATAAAGAGAAACTTGCAAAATAAATGCCATCCCTGCTGATAAAGGGAAACTGACAAAAGAAAATCTTCAAAAGATTGCTATCTCTGCTGATAAATAGAAACTAGCAAAGTAAATGCCATCCCTGCTGATAAAGGGAAACTGACAAAAGAAAATCTTCAAAATATTGCTATCTCTGCTGATAAAGAGAAACTAGCAAAATAAATGCCATCCCTGCTGATAAAGGGAAACTGACAAAAGAAAATCTTCAAAAGATTTCTATCTCTGCTGATAAAGAGAAACTAGCAAAATAAATGCCATCCCTGCTGATAAAGGGAAACTGACAAAAGAAAATCTTCAAAAGATTGTTATCTCTGCTGATAAAGAGAAACTAGCAAAGTAAATTCCATCCCTGCTGATAAAGGGAAACTGACAAAAGAAAATCTTCAAAAGATTGCTATCTTTGCTGATAAAGAGAAACTAGCAAAGTAAATGCCATCCTTGCTGATAAAGGGAAACTGACAAAAGAAAATCTTCAAAAGATTGCTATCTCTGCTGATAAAGAGAAACTAGCCAAATAAATGCCATCCCTGCTGATAAAGGGAAACTGACAAAAGAAAATCTTCAAAATATTGTTATCTCTGCTGATAAAGAGAAACTAGCAAACTAAATGCCATCCCTGCTGATAAAGGGAAATTGACAAAAGAAAATCTTCAAAAGATTGCTATCTCTGCTGATAAAGAGAAACTAGCAAAATAAATGCCATCCCTGCTGATAAAGGGAAACTGACAAAAGAAAATCTTCAAAAGATTTCTATCTCTGCTGATAAAGAGAAACTAGCAAAATAAATGCCATCCCTGCTGATAAAGGGAAACTGACAAAAGAAAATCTTCAAAAGATTGTTATCTCTGCTGATAAAGAGAAACTAGCAAAGTAAATTCCATCCCTGCTGATAAAGGGAAACTGACAAAAGAAAATCTTCAAAAGATTGCTATCTTTGCTGATAAAGAGAAACTAGCAAAGTAAATGCCATCCCTGCTGATAAAGGGAAACTGACAAAAGAAAATCGTCAAAAGATTGCTATCTCTGCAGATAAAGAGAAACTAGCAAAATAAATGCCATCCCCGCTGATAAAGGGAAACTGACAAAAGAAAATCTTCAAAAGATTGCTATCTCTGCTGATAAAGAGAAACTTGCAAAATAAATGCCATCCCTGCTGATAAAGGGAAACTGACAAAAGAAAATCTTCAAAAGATTGCTATCTCTGCTGATAAATAGAAACTAGCAAAGTAAATGCCATCCCTGCTGATAAAGGGAAACTGACAAAAGAAAATCTTCAAAATATTGCTATCTCTGCTGATAAAGAGAAACTAGCAAAATAAATGCCATCCCTGCTGATAAAGGGAAACTGACAAAAGAAAATCTTCAAAAGATTTCTATCTCTGCTGATAAAGAGAAACTAGCAAAATAAATGCCATCCCTGCTGATAAAGGGAAACTGACAAAAGAAAATCTTCAAAAGATTGTTATCTCTGCTGATAAAGAGAAACTAGCAAAGTAAATTCCATCCCTGCTGATAAAGGGAAACTGACAAAAGAAAATCTTCAAAAGATTGCTATCTTTGCTGATAAAGAGAAACTAGCAAAGTAAATGCCATCCCTGCTGATAAAGGGAAACTGACAAAAGAAAATCTTCAAAAGATTGCTATCTCTGCTGATAAAGAGAAACTAGCCAAATAAATGCCATCCCTGCTGATAAAGGGAAACTGACAAAAGAAAATCTTCAAAATATTGTTATCTCTGCTGATAAAGAGAAACTAGCAAACTAAATGCCATCCCTGCTGATAAAGGGAAATTGACAAAAGAAAATCTTCAAAAGATTGCTATCTCTGCTGATAAAGAGAAACTAGCAAAATAAATGCCATCCCTGCTGATAAAGGGAAACTGACAAAAGAAAATCTTCAAAAGATTTCTATCTCTGCTGATAAAGAGAAACTAGCAAAATAAATGCCATCCCTGCTGATAAAGGGAAACTGACAAAAGAAAATCTTCAAAAGATTGTTATCTCTGCTGATAAAGAGAAACTAGCAAAGTAAATTCCATCCCTGCTGATAAAGGGAAACTGACAAAAGAAAATCTTCAAAAGATTGCTATCTTTGCTGATAAAGAGAAACTAGCAAAGTAAATGCCATCCCTGCTGATAAAGGGAAACTGACAAAAGAAAATCTTCAAAAGATTGCTATCTCTGCTGATAAAGAGAAACTAGCCAAATAAATGCCATCCCTGCTGATAAAGGGAAACTGACAAAAGAAAATCTTCAAAATATTGTTATCTCTGCTGATAAAGAGAAACTAGCAAACTAAATGCCATCCCTGCTGATAAAGGGAAATTGACAAAAGAAAATCTTCAAAAGATTGCTATCTCTGCTGATAAAGAGAAACTAGCAAAATAAATGCCATCCCCGCTGATAAAGGGAAACTGACAAAAGAAAATCGTCAAAAGATTGCTATCTCTGCAGATAAAGAGAAACTAGCAAAATAAATGCCATCCCCGTTGATAAAGGGAAACTGACAAAAGAAAATCTTCAAAAGATTGCTATCTCTGCTGATAAAGAGAAACTTGCAAAATAAATGCCATCCCTGCTGATAAAGGGAAACTGACAAAAGAAAATCTTCAAAAGATTGCTATCTCTGCTGATAAATAGAAACTAGCAAAGTAAATGCCATCCCTGCTGATAAAGGGAAACTGACAAAAGAAAATCTTCAAAATATTGCTATCTCTGCTGATAAAGAGAAACTAGCAAAATAAATGCCATCCCTGCTGATAAAGGGAAACTGACAAAAGAAAATCTTCAAAAGATTTCTATCTCTGCTGATAAAGAGAAACTAGCAAAATAAATGCCATCCCTGCTGATAAAGGGAAACTGACAAAAGAAAATCTTCAAAAGATTGTTATCTCTGCTGATAAAGAGAAACTAGCAAAGTAAATGCCATCCCTGCTGATAAAGGGAAACTGACAAAAGAAAATCTTCAAAAGATTGCTATCTCTGCTGATAAAGAGAAACTAGCAAAGTAAATGCCATCCCTGCTGATAAAGGGAAACTGACAAAAGAAAATCTTCAAAAGATTGCTATCTCTGCTGATAAAGATAAACTAGCAAAATAAATGCCATCCATGCTGATAAAGGGAAACTGACAAAAGAAAAACTTCAAAAGATTTCTATCTCTGCTGATAAAGAGAAACTAGCAAAATAAATGCCATCCCTGCTGATAATGGGAAACTGACGAAAGAAAATCTTTAAAAGATTGCTATCTCTGCTGATAAAGAGAAACTAGCAAAATAAATGTCATCCCTGCTGATAAAGGGAAACTGACAAAAGAAAATCTTCAAAAGATTGCTATCTCTGCTGATAAAGAGAAACTAGCAAAGTAAATGCCATCCCTGCTGATAAAGGGAAACTGACAAAAGAAAATCTTCAAAAGATTGCTATCTTTGCTGATAAAGAGAAACTAGCAAAGTAAATGCCATCCCTGCTGATAAAGGGAAACTGACAAAAGAAAATCTTCAAAAGATTTCTATCTCTGCTGATAAAGAGAAACTAGCAAAATAAATGCCATCCCTGCTGATAAAGGGAAACTGACGAAAGAAAATCTTTAAAAGATTGCTATCTCTGCTGATAAAGAGAAACTAGCAAAATAAATGCCATCCCTGCTGATAAAGGGAAACTGACAAAAGAAAATCTTCAAAAGATTGCTATCTCTGCTGATAAAGAGAAACTAGCAAAGTAAATGCCATCCCTGCTGATAAAGGGAAACTGACAAAAGAAAATCTTCAAAAGATTGCTATCTCTGCTGATAAAGATAAACTAGCAAAATAAATGCCATCCCTGCTGATAATGGGAAACTGACAAAAGAAAATCTTCAAAAGATTGCTATCTCTGCTGATAAAGAGAAACTAGCAAAATAAATGCCATCCCTGCTGATAAAGGGAAACTGACAAAAGAAAATCTTGAAAAGATTGCTATCTCTGCTGATAAATAGAAACTAGCAAAGTAAATGCAATCCCTACTGATAAAGGGAAACTGACAAAAGAAAATCTTCAAAATATTGCTATCTCTGCTGATAAAGAGAAACTAGCAAAATAAATGCCATCCCAGCTGATAATGGGAAACTGACAAAAGAAAATCTTCAAAAGATTGCTATCTCTGCTGATAATGAGAAACTAGCCAAATAAATGCCATCCCTGCTGATAAAGGGAAACTGACAAAAGAAAATCTTCAAAATATTGTTATCTCTGCTGATAAAGAGAAACTAGCAAACTAAATGCCATCCCTGCTGATAAAGGGAAATTGACAAAAGAAAATCTTCAAAAGATTGCTATCTCTGCTGATAAAGAGAAACTAGCAAAATAAATGCCATCCCCGCTGATAAAGGGAAACTGACAAAAGAAAATCGTCAAAAGATTGCTATCTCTGCAGATAAAGAGAAACTAGCAAAATAAATGCCATCCCCGTTGATAAAGGGAAACTGACAAAAGAAAATCTTCAAAAGATTGCTATCTCTGCTGATAAAGAGAAACTTGCAAAATAAATGCCATCCCTGCTGATAAAGGGAAACTGACAAAAGAAAATCTTCAAAAGATTGCTATCTCTGCTGATAAATAGAAACTAGCAAAGTAAATGCCATCCCTGCTGATAAAGGGAAACTGACAAAAGAAAATCTTCAAAATATTGCTATCTCTGCTGATAAAGAGAAACTAGCAAAATAAATGCCATCCCTGCTGATAAAGGGAAACTGACAAAAGAAAATCGTCAAAAGATTGCTATCTCTGCAGATAAAGAGAAACTAGCAAAATAAATGCCATCCCCGCTGATAAAGGGAAACTGACAAAAGAAAATCTTTAAAAGATTGCTATCTCTGCTGATAAAGAGAAACTAGCAAAATAAATGTCATCCCTGCTGATAAAGGGAAACTGACAAAAGAAAATCTTCAAAAGATTGCTATCTCTGCTGATAAAGAGAAACTAGCAAAGTAAATGCCATCCCTGCTGATAAAGGGAAACTGACAAAAGAAAATCTTCAAAAGATTGCTATCTTTGCTGATAAAGAGAAACTAGCAAAGTAAATGCCATCCCTGCTGATAAAGGGAAACTGACAAAAGAAAATCTTCAAAAGATTTCTATCTCTGCTGATAAAGAGAAACTAGCAAAATAAATGCCATCCCTGCTGATAAAGGGAAACTGACGAAAGAAAATCTTTAAAAGATTGCTATCTCTGCTGATAAAGAGAAACTAGCAAAATAAATGCCATCCCTGCTGATAAAGGGAAACTGACAAAAGAAAATCTTCAAAAGATTGCTATCTCTGCTGATAAAGAGAAACTAGCAAAGTAAATGCCATCCCTGCTGATAAAGGGAAACTGACAAAAGAAAATCTTCAAAAGATTGCTATCTCTGCTGATAAAGATAAACTAGCAAAATAAATGCCATCCCTGCTGATAATGGGAAACTGACAAAAGAAAATCTTCAAAAGATTGCTATCTCTGCTGATAAAGAGAAACTAGCAAAATAAATGCCATCCCTGCTGATAAAGGGAAACTGACAAAAGAAAATCTTGAAAAGATTGCTATCTCTGCTGATAAATAGAAACTAGCAAAGTAAATGCAATCCCTACTGATAAAGGGAAACTGACAAAAGAAAATCTTCAAAATATTGCTATCTCTGCTGATAAAGAGAAACTAGCAAAATAAAATGCCATCCCAGCTGATAATGGGAAACTGACAAAAGAAAATCTTCAAAAGATTGCTATCTCTGCTGATAATGAGAAACTAGCCAAATAAATGCCATCCCTGCTGATAAAGGGAAACTGACAAAAGAAAATCTTCAAAATATTGTTATCTCTGCTGATAAAGAGAAACTAGCAAACTAAATGCCATCCCTGCTGATAAAGGGAAATTGACAAAAGAAAATCTTCAAAAGATTGCTATCTCTGCTGATAAAGAGAAACTAGCAAAATAAATGCCATCCCCGCTGATAAAGGGAAACTGACAAAAGAAAATCGTCAAAAGATTGCTATCTCTGCAGATAAAGAGAAACTAGCAAAATAAATGCCATCCCCGTTGATAAAGGGAAACTGACAAAAGAAAATCTTCAAAAGATTGCTATCTCTGCTGATAAAGAGAAACTTGGCAAAATAAATGCCATCCCTGCTGATAAAGGGAAACTGACAAAAGAAAAATCTTCAAAAGATTGCTATCTCTGCTGATAAATAGAAACTAGCAAAGTAAATGCCATCCCTGCTGATAAAGGGAACTGACAAAAGAAAAATCTTCAAAATATTGCTATCTCTGCTGATAAAGAGAAACTAGCAAAATAAATGCCATCCCTGCTGATAAAGGGAAACTGACAAAAGAAAATCGTCAAAAGATTGCTATCTCTGCAGATAAAGAGAAACTAGCAAAATAAATGCCATCCCCGCTGATAAAGGGAAACTGACAAAAGAAAATCTTCAAAAGATTGCTATCTCTGCTGATAAAGAGAAACTTGCAAAATAAATGCCATCCCTGCTGATAAAGGGAAACTGACAAAAGAAAATCTTCAAAAGATTGCTATCTCTGCTGATAAATAGAAACTAGCAAAGTAAATGCCATCCCTGCTGATAAAGGGAAACTGACAAAAGAAAATCTTCAAAATATTGCTATCTCTGCTGATAAAGAGAAACTAGCAAAATAAATGCCATCCCTGCTGATAAAGGGAAACTGACAAAAGAAAATCTTCAAAAGATTTCTATCTCTGCTGGTAAAGAGAAACTAGCAAAATAAATGCCATCCCTGCTGATAAAGGGAAACTGACAAAAGAAAATCTTCAAAAGATTGTTATCTCTGCTGATAAAGAGAAACTAGCAAAGTAAATTCCATCCCTGCTGATAAAGGGAAACTGACAAAAGAAAATCTTCAAAAGATTGCTATCTCTGCTGATAAAGAAAAAATAGCAAAGTAAATGCCATCCCTGCTGATAAAGGGAAACTGACAAAAGAAAATCTTCAAAAGATTGCTATCTCTGCTGATAAAGAGAAACTAGCAAAATAAATGCCATCCCTGCTGATAAAGGGAAACTGACAAAAGAAAATCTTCAAAAGATTTCTATCTCTGCTGGTAAAGAGAAACTAGCAAAATAAATGCCATCCCTGCTGATAAAGGGAAACTGACAAAAGAAAATCTTCAAAATATTGTTATCTCTGCTGATAAAGAGAAACTAGCAAAATAAATGCCATCCCTGCTGATAAAGGGAAACTGACAAAAGAAAATCTTCAAAAGATTGTTATCTCTGCTGATAAAGAGAAACTAGCAAAGTAAATTCCATCCCTGCTGATAAAGGGAAACTGACAAAAGAAAATCTTCAAAAGATTGCTATCTTTGCTGATAAAGAGAAACTAGCAAAGTAAATGCCATCCCTGCTGATAAAGGGAAACTGACAAAAGAAAATCTTCAAAAGATTGCTATCTCTGCTGATAAAGAGAAACTAGCCAAATAAATGCCATCCCTGCTGATAAAGGGAAACTGACAAAAGAAAATCTTCAAAATATTGTTATCTCTGCTGATAAAGAGAAACTAGCAAACTAAATGCCATCCCTGCTGATAAAGGGAAATTGACAAAAGAAAATCTTCAAAAGATTGCTATCTCTGCTGATAAAGAGAAACTAGCAAAATAAATGCCATCCCCGCTGATAAAGGGAAACTGACAAAAGAAAATCGTCAAAAGATTGCTATCTCTGCAGATAAAGAGAAACTAGCAAAATAAATGCCATCCCCGTTGATAAAGGGAAACTGACAAAAGAAAATCTTCAAAAGATTGCTATCTCTGCTGATAAAGAGAAACTTGCAAAATAAATGCCATCCCTGCTGATAAAGGGAAACTGACAAAAGAAAATCTTCAAAAGATTGCTATCTCTGCTGATAAATAGAAACTAGCAAAGTAAATGCCATCCCTGCTGATAAAGGGAAACTGACAAAAGAAAATCTTCAAAATATTGCTATCTCTGCTGATAAAGAGAAACTAGCAAAATAAATGCCATCCCTGCTGATAAAGGGAAACTGACAAAAGAAAATCTTCAAAAGATTTCTATCTCTGCTGATAAAGAGAAACTAGCAAAATAAACGCCATCCCTGCTGATAAAGGGAAACTGACAAAAGAAAATCTTCAAAAGATTGTTATCTCTGCTGATAAAGAGAAACTAGCAAAGTAAATGCCATCCCTGCTGATAAAGGGAAACTGACAAAAGAAAATCTTCAAAAGATTGCTATCTCTGCTGATAAAGAGAAACTAGCAAAGTAAATGCCATCCCTGCTGATAAAGGGAAACTGACAAAAGAAAATCTTCAAAAGATTGCTATCTCTGCTGATAAAGATAAACTAGCAAAATAAATGCCATCCATGCTGATAAAGGGAAACTGACAAAAGAAAAACTTCAAAAGATTTCTATCTCTGCTGATAAAGAGAAACTAGCAAAATAAATGCCATCCCTGCTGATAATGGGAAACTGACGAAAGAAAATCTTTAAAAGATTGCTATCTCTGCTGATAAAGAGAAACTAGCAAAATAAATGTCATCCCTGCTGATAAAGGGAAACTGACAAAAGAAAATCTTCAAAAGATTGCTATCTCTGCTGATAAAGAGAAACTAGCAAAGTAAATGCCATCCCTGCTGATAAAGGGAAACTGACAAAAGAAAATCTTCAAAAGATTGCTATCTTTGCTGATAAAGAGAAACTAGCAAAGTAAATGCCATCCCTTGCTGATAAAGGGAAACTGACAAAAGAAAATCTTCAAAAGATTTCTATCTCTGCTGATAAAGAGAAACTAGCAAAATAAATGCCATCCCTGCTGATAAAGGGAAACTGACGAAAGAAAATCTTTAAAAGATTGCTATCTCTGCTGATAAAGAGAAACTAGCAAAGTAAATGCCATCCCTGCTGATAAAGGGGAAACTGACAAAAGAAAATCTTCAAAAGATTGCTATCTCTGCTGATAAAGATAAACTAGCAAAATAAATGCCATCCCTGCTGATAATGGGAAACTGACAAAAGAAAATCTTCAAAAGATTGCTATCTCTGCTGATAAAGAGAAACTAGCAAAATAAATGCCATCCCTGCTGATAAAGGGAAACTGACAAAAGAAAATCTTGAAAAGATTGCTATCTCTGCTGATAAATAGAAACTAGCAAAGTAAATGCAATCCCTACTGATAAAGGGAAACTGACAAAAGAAAATCTTCAAAATATTGCTATCTCTGCTGATAAAGAGAAACTAGCAAAATAAATGCCATCCCAGCTGATAATGGGAAACTGACAAAAGAAAAATCTTCAAAAAGATTGCTATCTCTGCTGATAATGAGAAACTAGCCAAAATAAATGCCATCCCTGCTGATAAAGGGAAACTGACAAAAGAAAATCTTCAAAATATTGTTATCTCTGCTGATAAAGAGAAACTAGCAAACTAAATGCCATCCTGCTGATAAAGGGAAATTGACAAAAGAAAATCTTCAAAAGATTGCTATCTCTGCTGATAAAGAGAAACTAGCAAATAAATGCCATCCCCGCTGATAAAGGGAAACTGACAAAAGAAAATCGTCAAAAGATTGCTATCTCTGCAGATAAAGAGAAACTAGCAAAATAAATGCCATCCCCGTTGATAAAGGGAAACTGACAAAAGAAAATCTTCAAAAGATTGCTATCTCTGCTGATAAAGAGAAACTTGCAAATAAATGCCATCCCTGCTGATAAAGGGAAACTGACAAAAGAAAATCTTCAAAAGATTGCTATCTCTGCTGATAAATAGAAACTAGCAAAGTAAATGCCATCCCTGCTGATAAAGGGAAACTGACAAAAGAAAATCTTCAAAATATTGCTATCTCTGCTGATAAAGAGAAACTAGCAAAATAAATGCCATCCCTGCTGATAAAGGGAAACTGACAAAAGAAAATCGTCAAAAGATTGCTATCTCTGCAGATAAAGAGAAACTAGCAAAATAAATGCCATCCCCGCTGATAAAGGGAAACTGACAAAAGAAAATCTTCAAAAGATTGCTATCTCTGCTGATAAAGAGAAACTTGCAAAATAAATGCCATCCCTGCTGATAAAGGGAAACTGACAAAAGAAAATCTTCAAAAGATTGCTATCTCTGCTGATAAATAGAAACTAGCAAAGTAAATGCCATCCCTGCTGATAAAGGGAAACTGACAAAAGAAAATCTTCAAAATATTGCTATCTCTGCTGATAAAGAGAAACTAGCAAAATAAATGCCATCCCTGCTGATAAAGGGAAACTGACAAAAGAAAATCTTCAAAAGATTTCTATCTCTGCTGGTAAAGAGAAACTAGCAAAATAAATGCCATCCCTGCTGATAAAGGGAAACTGACAAAAGAAAATCTTCAAAAGATTGTTATCTCTGCTGATAAAGAGAAACTAGCAAAGTAAATTCCATCCCTGCTGATAAAGGGAAACTGACAAAAGAAAATCTTCAAAAGATTGCTATCTCTGCTGATAAAGAAAAAATAGCAAAGTAAATGCCATCCCTGCTGATAAAGGGAAACTGACAAAAGAAAATCTTCAAAAGATTGCTATCTCTGCTGATAAAGAGAAACTAGCAAAATAAATGCCATCCCTGCTGATAATGGGAAACTGACAAAAGAAAATCTTCAAAAGATTGCTATCTCTGCTGATAAAGAGAAACTAGCAAAATAAATGCCATCCCTGCTGATAAAGGGAAACTGACAAAAGAAAATCTTCAAAAGATTGCTATCTCAACGATAAAGAGAAACTAGCAAAGTAAATGCCATCCCTGCTGATAAAGGGAAACTAACAAAAGAAAATCTTCAAAAGATTGTTATCTCTGCTGATAAAGAGAAACTAGCAAAATAAATGCCATCCCTGCTGATAAAGGGAAACTGACGAAAGAAAATCTTCAAAAGATTGCTATCTCTGCTGATAAAGAGAAACTAGCAAAATAAATGTCATCCCTGCTGATAAAGGGAAACTGACAAAAGAAAATCTTCAAAAGATTGCTATCTCTGCTGATAAAGAGAAACTAGCAAAGTAAATGCCATCCCTGCTGATAAAGGGAAACTGACAAAAGAAAATCTTCAAAAGATTGCTATCTCTGCTGATAAAGAGAAACTTGCAAAATAAATGCCATCCCTGCTGATAAAGGGAAACTGACAAAAGAAAAACTTCAAAAGATTTCTATCTCTGCTTATAAATAGAAACTAGCAAAATAAATGCCATCCCTGCTGATAATGGGAAACTGACAAAAGAAAATCTTCAAAAGATTGCTATCTCTGCTGATAAAGAGAAACTAGCAAAATAAATGCCATCCCTGCTGATAAAGGGAAACTGACAAAAGAAAATCTTCAAAAGATTGCTATCTCTGCTGATAAAGAGAAACTAGCAAAATAAATGCCATCCCTGCTGATAAAGGGAAACTGACAAAAGAAAATCTTCAAAAGATTGCTATCTCTGCTGATAAATAGAAACTAGCAAAGTAAATGCCATCCCTGCTGATAAAGGGAAACTGACAAAAGAAAATCTTCAAAATATTGCTATCTCTGCTGATAAAGAAAAAATAGCAAAGTAAATGCCATCCCTGCTGATAAAGGGAAACTGACAAAAGAAAATCTTCAAAAGATTGCTATCTCTGCTGATAAAGAGAAACTAGCAAAATAAATGCCATCCCTGCTGATAAAGGGAAACTGACAAAAGAAAATCTTCAAAAGATTGCTATCTCTGCTGATAAAGAGAAACTAGCAAAATAAATGCCATCCCTGCTGATAAAGGGAAACTGACAAAAGAAAATCTTCAAAAGATTGCTATCTCTGCTGATAAAGAGAAACTAGCAAAGTAAATGCCATCCCTGCTGATAAAGGGAAACTGACAAAAGAAAATCTTCAAAAGATTGTTATCTCAACGATAAAGAGAAACTAGCAAAGTAAATGCCATCCCTGCTGATAAAGGGAAACTAACAAAAGAAAATCTTCAAAAGATTGCTATCTCTGCTGATAAAGAGAAACTAGCAAAATAAATGCCATCCCTGCTGATAAAGGGAAACTGACAAAAGGAAATCTTCAAAAGATTGCTATTTCTGCTGATAAAGAGAAACTAGCAAAGTAAATGCCATCCCTGCTGATAAAGGGAAACTGACAAAAGAAAATCTTCAAAAGATTGTTATCTCTGCTGATAAAGATAAACTAGCAAAATAAATGCCATCCATGCTGATAAAGGGAAACTGACAAAAGAAAATCTTCAAAAGATTGCTATCTCTGCTGATAAAGATAAACTAGGAAAATAAATGCCATCCATGCTGATA
This sequence comes from Lathyrus tuberosus, assembly GCA_022829125.1. Lineage (NCBI taxonomy): Eukaryota > Viridiplantae > Streptophyta > Magnoliopsida > Fabales > Fabaceae > Lathyrus > Lathyrus tuberosus. The sequence continues at coordinate 507,083 of JALAZF010000833.1, forward strand.
AAGGGAAACTGACAAAAGAAAAACTTCAAAAGATTTCTATCTCTGCGGATAAAGAGAAACTAGCAAAATAAATGCCATCCCTGCTGATAATGGGAAACTGACAAAAGAAAATCTTCAAAAGATTGCTATCTCTGCTGATAAAGAGAAACTAGCAAAATAAATGCCATCCCTGCTGATAAAGGGAAACTGACAAAAGAAAATCGTCAAAAGATTGCTATCTCTGCAGATAAAGAGAAACTAGCAAAGTAAATGCCATCCCTGCTGATAAAGGGAAACTGACAAAAGAAAATCTTCAAAAGATTGCTATCTCTGCTGATAAAGAGAAACTTGCAAAATAAATGCCATCCCTGCTGATAAAGGGAAACTGACAAAAGAAAATCTTCAAAAGATTGCTATCTCTGCTGATAAATAGAAACTAGCAAAGTAAATGCCATCCCTGCTGATAAAGGGAAACTGACAAAAGAAAATCTTCAAAATATTGCTATCTCTGCTGATAAAGAGAAACTAGCAAAATAAATGCCATCCCTGCTGATAAAGGGAAACTGACAAAAGAAAATCTTCAAGAGATTTCTATCTCTGCTGATAAAGAGAAACTAGCAAAGTAAATGCCATCCCTGCTGATAAAGGGAAACTGACAAAAGAAAATCTTCAAAAGATTGCTATCTCTGCTGATAAAGATAAACTAGCAAAATAAATGCCATCCCTGCTGATAATGGGAAACTGACAAAAGAAAATCTTCAAAAGATTGCTATCTCTGCTGATAAAGAGAAACTAGCAAAGTAAATGCCATCCCTGCTGATAAAGGGAAACTGACAAAAGAAAATCTTCAAAAGATTGCTATCTCTGCTGATAAAGAGAAACTAGCAAAATAAATGCCATCCCTGCTGATAATGTGAAACTGACAAAAGAAAATCTTCAAAAGATTGCTATCTCTGCTGATAAAGAGAAACTAGCAAAATAAATGCCATCCCTGCTGATAAAGGGAAACTGACAAAAGAAAATCTTCAAAAGATTGCTATCTCAACGATAAAGAGAAACTAGCAAAGTAAATGCCATCCCTGCTGATAAAGGGAAACTAACAAAAGAAAATCTTCAAAAGATTGTTATCTCTGCTGATAAAGAGAAACTAGCAAAATAAATGCCATCCCTGCTGATAAAGGGAAACTGACGAAAGAAAATCTTCAAAAGATTGCTATCTCTGCTGATAAAGAGAAACTAGCAAAATAAATGTCATCCCTGCTGATAAAGGGAAACTGACAAAAGAAAATCTTCTAAAGATTGCTATCTCTGCTGATAAAGAGAAACTAGCAAAGTAAATGCCATCCCTGCTGATAAAGGGAAACTGACAAAAGAAAATCTTCAAAAGATTGCTATCTCTGCTGATAAAGATAAACTAGCAAAATAAATGCCATCCATGCTGATAAAGGGAAACTGACAAAAGAAAAACTTCAAAAGATTTCTATCTCTGCGGATAAAGAGAAACTAGCAAAATAAATGCCATCCCTGCTGATAATGGGAAACTGACAAAAGAAAATCTTCAAAAGATTGCTATCTCTGCTGATAAAGAGAAACTAGCAAAATAAATGCCATCCCTGCTGATAAAGGGAAACTGACAAAAGAAAATCTTCAAAAGATTGCTATCTCTGCTGATAAATAGAAACTAGCAAAGTAAATGCCATCCCTGCTGATAAAGGGAAACTGACAAAAGAAAATCTTCAAATTGCTATCTCTGCTGATAAATAGAAACTAGCAAAGTAAATGCCATCCCTGCTGATAAAGGGAAACTGACAAAAGAAAATCTTCAAAATATTTGCTATCTTCTGCTGATAAAGAGAAACTAGCAAAATAAATGCCATCCCTGCTGATAAAGGGAAACTGACAAAAGAAAATCTTCAAAAGATTTCTATCTCTGCTGATAAAGAGAAACTAGCAAAATAAATGCCATCCCTGCTGATAAAGGGAAACTGACAAAAGAAAATCTTCAAAAGATTGTTATCTCTGCTGATAAAGAGAAACAAGCAAAGTAAATGCCATCCGCTGCTGATAAAGGGAAACTGACACAAGAAAATCTTCAAAAGATTGCTATCTCTGCTGATAAAGAGAAACTAGCAAAGTAAATGCCATCCCTGCTGATAAAGGGAAACTGACAAAAAGAAAATCTTCAAAAGATTGTTATCTCTGCTGATAAAGAGAAACAAGCAAAGTAAATACCATCCCTGCTGATAAAGGGAAATTGACAAAAGAAAATCTTCAAAAGATTGCTATCTCTGCTGATAAAGAGAAACTAGCAAAATAAATGCCATCCTGCTGATAAAGGGAAATGACAAAAGAAAATCTTCAAAATATTGCTATCTCTGCTGATAAAGAGAAACTAGCAAACTAAATGCCATCCCTGCTGATAAAGGGAAACTGACAAAAGAAAATCTTCAAAAGATTGCTATCTCAGCTGATAAAGAGAAACTAGCAAAATAAATGCCATCCCTGCTGATAAAGGGAAACTGACAAAAGAAAATCTTCAAAAGATTGCTATCTCTGCTGATAAATAGAAACTAGCAAAGTAAATGCCATCCCTGCTGATAAAGGGAAACTGACAAAAGAAAATCTTCAAAAGATTGCTATCTCTGCTGATAAATAGAAACTAGCAAAGTAAATGCCATCCATGCTGATAAAGGGAAACTGACAAAAGAAAATCTTCAAAATATTGCTATCTCTGCTGATAAATAGAAACTAGCAAAATAAATGCCATCCCTGCTGATAAAGGGAAACTGACAAAAGAAAATCTTCAAAAGATTTCTATCTCTGCTGATAAAGAGAAACTAGCAAAATAAATGCCATCCCTGCTGATAAAGGGAAACTGACAAAAGAAAATCTTCAAAAGATTGTTATCTCTGCTGATAAAGAGAAACTAGCAAAGTAAATGCCATCCCTGCTGATAAAGGGAAACTGACAAAAGAAAATCTTCAAAAGATTGCTATCTCTGCTGATAAAGAGAAACTAGCAAAGTAAATGCCATCCCTGCTGATAAAGGGAAACTGACAAAAGAAAATCTTCAAAAGATTGTTATCTCTGCTGATAAAGAGAAACTAGCAAAGTAAATGCCATCCCTGCTGATAAAGGGAAACTGACACAAGAAAATCTTCAAAAGATTGCTATCTCTGCTGATAAAGAGAAACTAGCAAAGTAAATGCCATCCCTGCTGATAAAGGGAAACTGACAAAAGAAAATATTCAAAAGATTGTTATCTCTGCTGATAAAGAGAAACTAGCAAAGTAAATACCATCCCTGCTGATAAAGGGAAACTGACAAAAGAAAATCTTCAAAAGATTGCTATCTCTGCTGATAAAGAGAAACTAGCAAAATAAATGCCATCCCTGCTGATAAAGGGAAATGACAAAAGAAAATCTTCAAAATATTGCTATCTCTGCTGATAAAGAGAAACTAGCAAACTAAATGCCATCCCTGCTGATAAAGGGAAACTGACAAAAGAAAATCTTCAAAAGATTGCTATCTCAGCTGATAAAGAGAAACTAGCAAAATAAATGCCATCCCTGCTAATAATGGGAAACTGACAAAAGAAAATCTTCAAAAGATTGCTATCTCTGCTGATAAAGAGACACTAGCAAAATAAATGCCATCCCTGCTGATAAAGGGAAACTGACAAAAGAAAATCTTCAAAAGATTGCTATCTCTGCTGATAAATAGAAACTAGCAAAGTAAATGCCATCCCTGCTGATAAAGGGAAACTGACAAAAGAAAATCTTCAAAATATTGCTATCTCTGCTGATAAAGAGAAACTAGCAAAATAAATGCCATCCCTGCTGATAAAGGGAAACTGACAAAAGAAAATCTTCAAAAGATTTCTATCTCTGCTGATAACGAGAAACTAGCAAAATAAATGCCATCCCTGCTGATAAAGGGAAACTGACAAAAGAAAATCTTCAAAAGATTGTTATCTCTGCTGATAAAGAGAAACTAGCAAAGTAAATGCCATCCCTGCTGATAAAGGGAAACTGACAAAAGAAAATCTTCAAAAGATTGCTATCTCTGCTGATAAAGAGAAACTAGCAAAGTAAATGCCATCCCTGCTGATAAAGGGAAACTGACAAAAGAAAATCTTCAAAAGATTGCTATCTCAACGATAAAGAGAAACTAGCAAAGTAAATGCCATCCCTGCTGATAAAGGGAAACTGACAAAAGAAAATCTTTAAAAGATTGTTATCTCTGCTGATAAAGAGAAACTAGCAAAATAAATGCCATCCCTGCTGATAAAGGGAAACTGACGAAAGAAAATCTTCAAAAGATTGCTATCTCTGCTGATAAAGAGAAACTAGCAAAATAAATGTCATCCCTGCTGATAAAGGGAAACTGACAAAAGGAAATCTTCAAAAGATTGCTATCTCTGCTGATAAAGAGAAACTAGCAAAGTAAATGCCATCCCTGCTGATAAAGGGAAACTGACAAAAGAAAATCTTCAAAAGATTGCTATCTCTGCTGATAAAGATAAACTAGGAAAATAAATGCCATCCATGCTGATAAAGGGAAACTGACAAAAGAAAAACTTCAAAAGATTTCTATCTCTGCTGATAAAGAGAAACTAGCAAAATAAATGCCATCCCTGCTGATAATGGGAAACTGACAAAAGAAAATCTTCAAAAGATTGCTATCTCTGCTGATAAAGAGAAACTAGCAAAATAAATGCCATCCCTGCTGATAAAGGGAAACTGACAAAAGAAAATCTTCAAAAGATTGCTATCTCTGCTGATAAATAGAAACTAGCAAAGTAAATGCCATCCCTGCTGATAAAGGGAAACTGACAAAAGAAAATCTTCAAAAGATTGCTATCTCTGCTGATAAAGAGAAACTAGCAAAATAAATGCCATCCCTGCTGATAAAGGGAAACTGACAAAAGAAAATCTTCAAAAGATTGCTATCTCTGCTGATAAAGAGAAACTAGCAAAGTAAATGCCATCCCTGCTGATAAAGGGAAACTGACAAAAGAAAATCTTCAAAAGATTGCTATCTCAGCTGATAAAGAGAAACTAGCAAAATAAATGCCATCCCTGCTAATAATGGGAAACTGACAAAAGAAAATCTTCAAAAGATTGCTATCTCTGCTGATAAAGAGAAACTAGCAAAATAAATGCCATCCCTGCTGATAAAGGGAAACTGACAAAAGAAAATCTTCAAAAGATTGCTATCTCAACGATAAAGAGAAACTAGCAAAGTAAATGCCATCCCTGCTGATAATGGGAAACTGACAAAAGAAAATCTTCAAAAGATTGCTATCTCTGCTGATAAAGAGAAACTAGCAAAGTAAATGCCATCCCTGCTGATAAAGGGAAACTGACGAAAGAAAATCTTCAAAAGATTGCTATCTCTGCTGATAAAGAGAAACTAGCAAAATAAATGTCATCCCTGCTGATAAAGGGAAACTGACAAAAGAAAATCTTCTAAAGATTGCTATCTCTGCTGATAAAGAGAAACTAGCAAAGTAAATGCCATCCCTGCTGATAAAGGGAAACTGACAAAAGAAAATCTTCAAAAGATTGCTATCTCAACGATAAAGAGAAACTAGCAAAGTAAATGCCATCCCTGCTGATAAAGGGAAACTAACAAAAGAAAATCTTCAAAAGATTGCTATCTCTGCTGATAAAGAGAAACTAGCAAAATAAATGCCATCCCTGCTGATAAAGGGAAACTGACAAAAGGAAATCTTCAAAAGATTGCTATTTCTGCTGATAAAGAGAAACTAGCAAAGTAAATGCCATCCCTGCTGATAAAGGGAAACTGACAAAAGAAAATCTTCAAAAGATTGTTATCTCTGCTGATAAAGATAAACTAGCAAAATAAATGCCATCCATGCTGATAAAGGGAAACTGACAAAAGAAAATCTTCAAAAGATTGCTATCTCTGCTGATAAAGATAAACTAGGAAAATAAATGCCATCCATGCTGATAAAGGGAAACTGACAAAAGAAAAACTTCAAAAGATTTCTATCTCTGCGGATAAAGAGAAACTAGCAAAATAAATGCCATCCCTGCTGATAATGGGAAACTGACAAAAGAAAATCTTCAAAAGATTGCTATCTCTGCTGATAAAGAGAAACTAGCAAAATAAATGCCATCCCTGCTGATAAAGGGAAACTGACAAAAGAAAATCGTCAAAAGATTGCTATCTCTGCAGATAAAGAGAAACTAGCAAAGTAAATGCCATCCCTGCTGATAAAGGGAAACTGACAAAAGAAAATCTTCAAAAGATTGCTATCTCTGCTGATAAAGAGAAACTTGCAAAATAAATGCCATCCCTGCTGATAAAGGGAAACTGACAAAAGAAAATCTTCAAAAGATTGCTATCTCTGCTGATAAATAGAAACTAGCAAAGTAAATGCCATCCCTGCTGATAAAGGGAAACTGACAAAAGAAAATCTTCAAAATATTGCTATCTCTGCTGATAAAGAGAAACTAGCAAAATAAATGCCATCCCTGCTGATAAAGGGAAACTGACAAAAGAAAATCTTCAAGAGATTTCTATCTCTGCTGATAAAGAGAAACTAGCAAAGTAAATGCCATCCCTGCTGATAAAGGGAAACTGACAAAAGAAAATCTTCAAAAGATTGCTATCTCTGCTGATAAAGATAAACTAGCAAAATAAATGCCATCCCTGCTGATAATGGGAAACTGACAAAAGAAAATCTTCAAAAGATTGCTATCTCTGCTGATAAAGAGAAACTAGCAAAGTAAATGCCATCCCTGCTGATAAAGGGAAACTGACAAAAGAAAATCTTCAAAAGATTGCTATCTCTGCTGATAAAGAGAAACTAGCAAAATAAATGCCATCCCTGCTGATAATGTGAAACTGACAAAAGAAAATCTTCAAAAGATTGCTATCTCTGCTGATAAAGAGAAACTAGCAAAATAAATGCCATCCCTGCTGATAAAGGGAAACTGACAAAAGAAAATCTTCAAAAGATTGCTATCTCAACGATAAAGAGAAACTAGCAAAGTAAATGCCATCCCTGCTGATAAAGGGAAACTAACAAAAGAAAATCTTCAAAAGATTGTTATCTCTGCTGATAAAGAGAAACTAGCAAAATAAATGCCATCCCTGCTGATAAAGGGAAACTGACGAAAGAAAATCTTCAAAAGATTGCTATCTCTGCTGATAAAGAGAAACTAGCAAAATAAATGTCATCCCTGCTGATAAAGGGAAACTGACAAAAGAAAATCTTCTAAAGATTGCTATCTCTGCTGATAAAGAGAAACTAGCAAAGTAAATGCCATCCCTGCTGATAAAGGGAAACTGACAAAAGAAAATCTTCAAAAGATTGCTATCTCTGCTGATAAAGATAAACTAGCAAAATAAATGCCATCCATGCTGATAAAGGGAAACTGACAAAAGAAAAACTTCAAAAGATTTCTATCTCTGCGGATAAAGAGAAACTAGCAAAATAAATGCCATCCCTGCTGATAATGGGAAACTGACAAAAGAAAATCTTCAAAAGATTGCTATCTCTGCTGATAAAGAGAAACTAGCAAAATAAATGCCATCCCTGCTGATAAAGGGAAACTGACAAAAGAAAATCTTCAAAAGATTGTTATCTCTGCTGATAAATAGAAACTAGCAAAGTAAATGCCATCCCTGCTGATAAAGGGAAACTGACAAAAGAAAATCTTCAAAAGATTGCTATCTCTGCTGATAAATAGAAACTAGCAAAGTAAATGCCATCCCTGCTGATAAAGGGAAACTGACAAAAGAAAATCTTCAAAATATTGCTATCTCTGCTGATAAAGAGAAACTAGCAAAATAAATGCCATCCCTGCTGATAAAGGGAAACTGACAAAAGAAAATCTTCAAAAGATTTCTATCTCTGCTGATAAAGAGAAACTAGCAAAATAAATGCCATCCCTGCTGATAAAGGGAAACTGACAAAAGAAAATCTTCAAAAGATTGTTATCTCTGCTGATAAAGAGAAACAAGCAAAGTAAATGCCATCCCTGCTGATAAAGGGAAACTGACACAAGAAAATCTTCAAAAGATTGCTATCTCTGCTGATAAAGAGAAACTAGCAAAGTAAATGCCATCCCTGCTGATAAAGGGAAACTGACAAAAGAAAATCTTCAAAAGATTGTTATCTCTGCTGATAAAGAGAAACAAGCAAAGTAAATACCATCCCTGCTGATAAAGGGAAATTGACAAAAGAAAATCTTCAAAAGATTGCTATCTCTGCTGATAAAGAGAAACTAGCAAAATAAATGCCATCCCTGCTGATAAAGGGAAATGACAAAAGAAAATCTTCAAAATATTGCTATCTCTGCTGATAAAGAGAAACTAGCAAACTAAATGCCATCCCTGCTGATAAAGGGAAACTGACAAAAGAAAATCTTCAAAAGATTGCTATCTCAGCTGATAAAGAGAAACTAGCAAAATAAATGCCATCCCTGCTGATAAAGGGAAACTGACAAAAGAAAATCTTCAAAAGATTGCTATCTCTGCTGATAAATAGAAACTAGCAAAGTAAATGCCATCCCTGCTGATAAAGGGAAACTGACAAAAGAAAATCTTCAAAAGATTGCTATCTCTGCTGATAAATAGAAACTAGCAAAGTAAATGCCATCCATGCTGATAAAGGGAAACTGACAAAAGAAAATCTTCAAAATATTGCTATCTCTGCTGATAAATAGAAACTAGCAAAATAAATGCCATCCCTGCTGATAAAGGGAAACTGACAAAAGAAAATCTTCAAAAGATTTCTATCTCTGCTGATAAAGAGAAACTAGCAAAATAAATGCCATCCCTGCTGATAAAGGGAAACTGACAAAAGAAAATCTTCAAAAGATTGTTATCTCTGCTGATAAAGAGAAACTAGCAAAGTAAATGCCATCCCTGCTGATAAAGGGAAACTGACAAAAGAAAATCTTCAAAAGATTGCTATCTCTGCTGATAAAGAGAAACTAGCAAAGTAAATGCCATCCCTGCTGATAAAGGGAAACTGACAAAAGAAAATCTTCAAAAGATTGTTATCTCTGCTGATAAAGAGAAACTAGCAAAGTAAATGCCATCCCTGCTGATAAAGGGAAACTGACACAAGAAAATCTTCAAAAGATTGCTATCTCTGCTGATAAAGAGAAACTAGCAAAGTAAATGCCATCCCTGCTGATAAAGGGAAACTGACAAAAGAAAATATTCAAAAGATTGTTATCTCTGCTGATAAAGAGAAACTAGCAAAGTAAATACCATCCCTGCTGATAAAGGGAAACTGACAAAAGAAAATCTTCAAAAGATTGCTATCTCTGCTGATAAAGAGAAACTAGCAAAATAAATGCCATCCCTGCTGATAAAGGGAAATGACAAAAGAAAATCTTCAAAATATTGCTATCTCTGCTGATAAAGAGAAACTAGCAAACTAAATGCCATCCCTGCTGATAAAGGGAAACTGACAAAAGAAAATCTTCAAAAGATTGCTATCTCAGCTGATAAAGAGAAACTAGCAAAATAAATGCCATCCCTGCTAATAATGGGAAACTGACAAAAGAAAATCTTCAAAAGATTGCTATCTCTGCTGATAAAGAGACACTAGCAAAATAAATGCCATCCCTGCTGATAAAGGGAAACTGACAAAAGAAAATCTTCAAAAGATTGCTATCTCTGCTGATAAATAGAAACTAGCAAAGTAAATGCCATCCCTGCTGATAAAGGGAAACTGACAAAAGAAAATCTTCAAAATATTGCTATCTCTGCTGATAAAGAGAAACTAGCAAAATAAATGCCATCCCTGCTGATAAAGGGAAACTGACAAAAGAAAATCTTCAAAAGATTTCTATCTCTGCTGATAACGAGAAACTAGCAAAATAAATGCCATCCCTGCTGATAAAGGGAAACTGACAAAAGAAAATCTTCAAAAGATTGTTATCTCTGCTGATAAAGAGAAACTAGCAAAGTAAATGCCATCCCTGCTGATAAAGGGAAACTGACAAAAGAAAATCTTCAAAAGATTGCTATCTCTGCTGATAAAGAGAAACTAGCAAAGTAAATGCCATCCCTGCTGATAAAGGGAAACTGACAAAAGAAAATCTTCAAAAGATTGCTATCTCAACGATAAAGAGAAACTAGCAAAGTAAATGCCATCCCTGCTGATAAAGGGAAACTGACAAAAGAAAATCTTCAAAAGATTGTTATCTCTGCTGATAAAGAGAAACTAGCAAAATAAATGCCATCCCTGCTGATAAAGGGAAACTGACGAAAGAAAATCTTCAAAAGATTGCTATCTCTGCTGATAAAGAGAAACTAGCAAAATAAATGTCATCCCTGCTGATAAAGGGAAACTGACAAAAGGAAATCTTCAAAAGATTGCTATCTCTGCTGATAAAGAGAAACTAGCAAAGTAAATGCCATCCCTGCTGATAAAGGGAAACTGACAAAAGAAAATCTTCAAAAGATTGCTATCTCTGCTGATAAAGATAAACTAGGAAAATAAATGCCATCCATGCTGATAAAGGGAAACTGACAAAAGAAAAACTTCAAAAGATTTCTATCTCTGCTGATAAAGAGAAACTAGCAAAATAAATGCCATCCCTGCTGATAATGGGAAACTGACAAAAGAAAATCTTCAAAAGATTGCTATCTCTGCTGATAAAGAGAAACTAGCAAAATAAATGCCATCCCTGCTGATAAAGGGAAACTGACAAAAGAAAATCTTCAAAAGATTGCTATCTCTGCTGATAAATAGAAACTAGCAAAGTAAATGCCATCCCTGCTGATAAAGGGAAACTGACAAAAGAAAATCTTCAAAAGATTGCTATCTCTGCTGATAAAGAGAAACTAGCAAAATAAATGCCATCCCTGCTGATAAAGGGAAACTGACAAAAGAAAATCTTCAAAAGATTGCTATCTCTGCTGATAAAGAGAAACTAGCAAAGTAAATGCCATCCCTGCTGATAAAGGGAAACTGACAAAAGAAAATCTTCAAAAGATTGCTATCTCAGCTGATAAAGAGAAACTAGCAAAATAAATGCCATCCCTGCTAATAATGGGAAACTGACAAAAGAAAATCTTCAAAAGATTGCTATCTCTGCTGATAAAGAGAAACTAGCAAAATAAATGCCATCCCTGCTGATAAAGGGAAACTGACAAAAGAAAATCTTCAAAAGATTGCTATCTCAACGATAAAGAGAAACTAGCAAAGTAAATGCCATCCCTGCTGATAAAGGGAAACTGACAAAAGAAAATCTTCAAAAGATTGTTATCTCTGCTGATAAAGAGAAACTAGCAAAATAAATGCCATCCCTGCTGATAAAGGGAAACTGACGAAAGAAAATCTTCAAAAGATTGCTATCTCTGCTGATAAAGAGAAACTAGCAAAATAAATGTCATCCCTGCTGATAAAGGGAAACTGACAAAAGAAAATCTTCAAAAGATTGCTATCTCTGCTGATAAAGAGAAACTAGCAAAGTAAATGCCATCCCTGCTGATAAAGGGAAACTGACAAAAGAAAATCTTCAAAAGATTGCTATCTCTGCTGATAAAGATAAACTAGGAAAATAAATGCCATCCATGCTGATAAAGGGAAACTGACAAAAGAAAAACTTCAAAAGATTTCTATCTCTGCTGATAAAGAGAAACTAGCAAAATAAATGCCATCCCTGCTGATAATGGGAAACTGACAAAAGAAAATCTTCAAAAGATTGTTATCTCTGCTGATAAAGAGAAACTAGCAAAATAAATGCCATCCCTGCTGATAAAGGGAAACTGACAAAAGAAAATCTTCAAAAGATTGCTATCTCTGCTGATAAATAGAAACTAGCAAAGTAAATGCCATCCCTGCTGATAAAGGGAAACTGACAAAAGAAAATCTTCAAAAGATTGCTATCTCTGCTGATAAAGAGAAACTAGCAAAATAAATGTCATCCCTGCTGATAAAGGGAAACTGACAAAAGAAAATCTTCAAAAGATTGCTATCTCTGCTGATAAAGAGAAACTAGCAAAGTAAATGCCATCCCTGCTGATAAAGGGAAACTGACAAAAGAAAATCTTCAAAAGATTGTTATCTCTGCTGATAAAGAGAAACTAGCAAAGTAAATACCATCCCTGCTGATAAAGGGAAACTGACAAAAGAAAATCTTCAAAAGATTGCTATCTCTGCTGATAAAGAGAAACTAGCAAAATAAATGCCATCCCTGCTGATAAAGGGAAACTGACGAAAGAAAATCTTCAAAAGATTGCTATCTCTGCTGATAAAGAGAAACTAGCAAAATAAATGTCATCCCTGCTGATAAAGGGAAACTGACAAAAGAAAATCTTCAAAAGATTGCTATCTCTGCTGATAAAGAGAAACTAGCAAAGTATATGCCATCCCTGCTGATAAAGGGAAACTGACAAAAGAAAATCTTCAAAAGATTGTTATCTCTGCTGATAAAGAGAAACTAGCAAAGTAAATACCATCCCTGCTGATAAAGGGAAACTGACAAAAGAAAATCTTCAAAAGATTGCTATCTCTGCTGATAAAGAGAAACTAGCAAAATAAATGCCATCCCTGCTGATAAAGGGAAATGACAAAAGAAAATCTTCAAAAGATTGCTATCTCTGCTGATAAAGAGAAACTAGCAAAATAAATGTCATCCCTGCTGATAAAGGGAAACTGACAAAAGAAAATCTTCAAAAGATTGCTATCTCTGCTGATAAAGAGAAACTAGCAAAATAAATGCCATCCCTGCTGATAAAGGGAAATGACAAAAGAAAATCTTCAAAATATTGCTATCTCTGCTGATAAAGAGAAACTAGCAAACTAAATGCCATCCCTGCTGATAAAGGGAAACTGACAAAAGAAAATCTTCAAAAGATTGCTATCTCAGCTGATAAAGAGAAACTAGCAAAATAAATGCCATCCCTGCTAATAATGGGAAACTGACAAAAGAAAATCTTCAAAAGATTGCTATCTCTGCTGATAAAGAGACACTAGCAAAATAAATGCCATCCCTGCTGATAAAGGGAAACTGACAAAAGAAAATCTTCAAAAGATTGCTATCTCTGCTGATAAATAGAAACTAGCAAAGTAAATGCCATCCCTGCTGATAAAGGGAAACTGACAAAAGAAAATCTTCAAAATATTGCTATCTCTGCTGATAAAGAGAAACTAGCAAAATAAATGCCATCCCTGCTGATAAAGGGAAACTGACAAAAGAAAATCTTCAAAAGATTTCTATCTCTGCTGACAACGAGAAACTAGCAAAATAAATGCCATCCCTGCTGATAAAGGGAAACTGACAAAAGAAAATCTTCAAAAGATTGTTATCTCTGCTGATAAAGAGAAACTAGCAAAGTAAATGCCATCCCTGCTGATAAAGGGAAACTGACAAAAGAAAATCTTCAAAAGATTGCTATCTCTGCTGATAAAGAGAAACTAGCAAAATAAATGCCATCCCTGCTGATAAAGGGAAATGACAAAAGAAAATCTTCAAAATATTGCTATCTCTGCTGATAAAGAGAAACTAGCAAACTAAATGCCATCCCTGCTGATAAAGGGAAACTGACAAAAGAAAATCTTCAAAAGATTGCTATCTCAGCTGATAAAGAGAAACTAGCAAAATAAATGCCATCCCTGCTAATAATGGGAAACTGACAAAAGAAAATCTTCAAAAGATTGCTATCTCTGCTGATAAAGAGACACTAGCAAAATAAATGCCATCCCTGCTGATAAAGGGAAACTGACAAAAGAAAATCTTCAAAAGATTGCTATCTCTGCTGATAAATAGAAACTAGCAAAGTAAATGCCATCCCTGCTGATAAAGGGAAACTGACAAAAGAAAATCTTCAAAATATTGCTATCTCTGCTGATAAAGAGAAACTAGCAAAATAAATGCCATCCCTGCTGATAAAGGGAAACTGACAAAAGAAAATCTTCAAAAGATTTCTATCTCTGCTGATAACGAGAAACTAGCAAAATAAATGCCATCCCTGCTGATAAAGGGAAACTGACAAAAGAAAATCTTCAAAAGATTGTTATCTCTGCTGATAAAGAGAAACTAGCAAAGTAAATGCCATCCCTGCTGATAAAGGGAAACTGACAAAAGAAAATCTTCAAAAGATTGCTATCTCTGCTGATAAAGAGAAACTAGCAAAGTAAATGCCATCCCTGCTGATAAAGGGAAACTGACAAAAGAAAATCTTCAAAAGATTGCTATCTCAACGATAAAGAGAAACTAGCAAAGTAAATGCCATCCCTGCTGATAAAGGGAAACTGACAAAAGAAAATCTTCAAAAGATTGTTATCTCTGCTGATAAAGAGAAACTAGCAAAATAAATGCCATCCCTGCTGATAAAGGGAAACTGACGAAAGAAAATCTTCAAAAGATTGCTATCTCTGCTGATAAAGAGAAACTAGCAAAATAAATGTCATCCCTGCTGATAAAGGGAAACTGACAAAAGGAAATCTTCAAAAGATTGCTATCTCTGCTGATAAAGAGAAACTAGCAAAGTAAATGCCATCCCTGCTGATAAAGGGAAACTGACAAAAGAAAATCTTCAAAAGATTGCTATCTCTGCTGATAAAGATAAACTAGGAAAATAAATGCCATCCATGCTGATAAAGGGAAACTGACAAAAGAAAAACTTCAAAAGATTTCTATCTCTGCTGATAAAGAGAAACTAGCAAAATAAATGCCATCCCTGCTGATAATGGGAAACTGACAAAAGAAAATCTTCAAAAGATTGCTATCTCTGCTGATAAAGAGAAACTAGCAAAATAAATGCCATCCCTGCTGATAAAGGGAAACTGACAAAAGAAAATCTTCAAAAGATTGCTATCTCTGCTGATAAATAGAAACTAGCAAAGTAAATGCCATCCCTGCTGATAAAGGGAAACTGACAAAAGAAAATCTTCAAAAGATTGCTATCTCTGCTGATAAAGAGAAACTAGCAAAATAAATGCCATCCCTGCTGATAAAGGGAAACTGACAAAAGAAAATCTTCAAAAGATTGCTATCTCTGCTGATAAAGAGAAACTAGCAAAGTAAATGCCATCCCTGCTGATAAAGGGAAACTGACAAAAGAAAATCTTCAAAAGATTGCTATCTCAGCTGATAAAGAGAAACTAGCAAAATAAATGCCATCCCTGCTAATAATGGGAAACTGACAAAAGAAAATCTTCAAAAGATTGCTATCTCTGCTGATAAAGAGAAACTAGCAAAATAAATGCCATCCCTGCTGATAAAGGGAAACTGACAAAAGAAAATCTTCAAAAGATTGCTATCTCAACGATAAAGAGAAACTAGCAAAGTAAATGCCATCCCTGCTGATAAAGGGAAACTGACAAAAGAAAATCTTCAAAAGATTGTTATCTCTGCTGATAAAGAGAAACTAGCAAAATAAATGCCATCCCTGCTGATAAAGGGAAACTGACGAAAGAAAATCTTCAAAAGATTGCTATCTCTGCTGATAAAGAGAAACTAGCAAAATAAATGTCATCCCTGCTGATAAAGGGAAACTGACAAAAGAAAATCTTCAAAAGATTGCTATCTCTGCTGATAAAGAGAAACTAGCAAAGTAAATGCCATCCCTGCTGATAAAGGGAAACTGACAAAAGAAAATCTTCAAAAGATTGCTATCTCTGCTGATAAAGATAAACTAGGAAAATAAATGCCATCCATGCTGATAAAGGGAAACTGACAAAAGAAAAACTTCAAAAGATTTCTATCTCTGCTGATAAAGAGAAACTAGCAAAATAAATGCCATCCCTGCTGATAATGGGAAACTGACAAAAGAAAATCTTCAAAAGATTGTTATCTCTGCTGATAAAGAGAAACTAGCAAAATAAATGCCATCCCTGCTGATAAAGGGAAACTGACAAAAGAAAATCTTCAAAAGATTGCTATCTCTGCTGATAAATAGAAACTAGCAAAGTAAATGCCATCCCTGCTGATAAAGGGAAACTGACAAAAGAAAATCTTCAAAAGATTGCTATCTCTGCTGATAAAGAGAAACTAGCAAAATAAATGTCATCCCTGCTGATAAAGGGAAACTGACAAAAGAAAATCTTCAAAAGATTGCTATCTCTGCTGATAAAGAGAAACTAGCAAAGTAAATGCCATCCCTGCTGATAAAGGGAAACTGACAAAAGAAAATCTTCAAAAGATTGTTATCTCTGCTGATAAAGAGAAACTAGCAAAGTAAATACCATCCCTGCTGATAAAGGGAAACTGACAAAAGAAAATCTTCAAAAGATTGCTATCTCTGCTGATAAAGAGAAACTAGCAAAATAAATGCCATCCCTGCTGATAAAGGGAAACTGACGAAAGAAAATCTTCAAAAGATTGCTATCTCTGCTGATAAAGAGAAACTAGCAAAATAAATGTCATCCCTGCTGATAAAGGGAAACTGACAAAAGAAAATCTTCAAAAGATTGCTATCTCTGCTGATAAAGAGAAACTAGCAAAGTATATGCCATCCCTGCTGATAAAGGGAAACTGACAAAAGAAAATCTTCAAAAGATTGTTATCTCTGCTGATAAAGAGAAACTAGCAAAGTAAATACCATCCCTGCTGATAAAGGGAAACTGACAAAAGAAAATCTTCAAAAGATTGCTATCTCTGCTGATAAAGAGAAACTAGCAAAATAAATGCCATCCCTGCTGATAAAGGGAAATGACAAAAGAAAATCTTCAAAAGATTGCTATCTCTGCTGATAAAGAGAAACTAGCAAAATAAATGTCATCCCTGCTGATAAAGGGAAACTGACAAAAGAAAATCTTCAAAAGATTGCTATCTCTGCTGATAAAGAGAAACTAGCAAAGTAAATGCCATCCCTGCTGATAAAGGGAAACTGACAAAAGAAAATCTTCAAAAGATTGCTATCTCTGCTGATAAAGATAAACTAGGAAAATAAATGCCATCCATGCTGATAAAGGGAAACTGACAAAAGAAAAACTTCAAAAGATTTCTATCTCTGCTGATAAAGAGAAACTAGCAAAATAAATGCCATCCCTGCTGATAATGGGAAACTGACAAAAGAAAATCTTCAAAAGATTGCTATCTCTGCTGATAAAGAGAAACTAGCAAAATAAATGCCATCCCTGCTGATAAAGGGAAACTGACAAAAGAAAATCTTCAAAAGATTGCTATCTCTGCTGATAAATAGAAACTAGCAAAGTAAATGCCATCCCTGCTGATAAAGGGAAACTGACAAAAGAAAATCTTCAAAAGATTGCTATCTCTGCTGATAAAGAGAAACTAGCAAAATAAATGTCATCCCTGCTGATAAAGGGAAACTGACAAAAGAAAATCTTCAAAAGATTGCTATCTCTGCTGATAAAGAGAAACTAGCAAAGTAAATGCCATCCCTGCTGATAAAGGGAAACTGACAAAAGAAAATCTTCAAAAGATTGTTATCTCTGCTGATAAAGAGAAACTAGCAAAGTAAATACCATCCCTGCTGATAAAGGGAAACTGACAAAAGAAAATCTTCAAAAGATTGCTATCTCTGCTGATAAAGAGAAACTAGCAAAATAAATGCCATCCCTGCTGATAAAGGGAAACTGACGAAAGAAAATCTTCAAAAGATTGCTATCTCTGCTGATAAAGAGAAACTAGCAAAATAAATGTCATCCCTGCTGATAAAGGGAAACTGACAAAAGAAAATCTTCAAAAGATTGCTATCTCTGCTGATAAAGAGAAACTAGCAAAGTAAATGCCATCCCTGCTGATAAAGGGAAACTGACAAAAGAAAATCTTCAAAAGATTGTTATCTCTGCTGATAAAGAGAAACAAGCAAAGTAAATACCATCCCTGCTGATAAAGGGAAACTGACAAAAGAAAATCTTCAAAAGATTGCTATCTCTGCTGATAAAGAGAAACTAGCAAAATAAATGCCATCCCTGCTGATAAAGGGAAATGACAAAAGAAAATCTTCAAAATATTGCTATCTCTGCTGATAAAGAGAAACTAGCAAACTAAATGCCATCCCTGCTGATAAAGGGAAACTGACAAAAGAAAATCTTCAAAAGATTGCTATCTCAGCTGATAAAGAGAAACTAGCAAAATAAATGCCATCCCTGCTGATAAAGGGAAACTGACAAAAGAAAATCTTCAAAAGATTGCTATCTCTGCTGATAAATAGAAACTAGCAAAGTAAATGCCATCCCTGCTGATAAAGGGAAACTGACAAAAGAAAATCTTCAAAAGATTGCTATCTCTGCTGATAAATAGAAACTAGCAAAGTAAATGCCATCCATGCTGATAAAGGGAAACTGACAAAAGAAAATCTTCAAAATATTGCTATCTCTGCTGATAAATAGAAACTAGCAAAATAAATGCCATCCCTGCTGATAAAGGGAAACTGACAAAAGAAAATCTTCAAAAGATTTCTATCTCTGCTGATAAAGAGAAACTAGCAAAATAAATGCCATCCCTGCTGATAAAGGGAAACTGACAAAAGAAAATCTTCAAAAGATTGTTATCTCTGCTGATAAAGAGAAACTAGCAAAGTAAATACCATCCCTGCTGATAAAGGGAAACTGACAAAAGAAAATCTTCAAAAGATTGCTATCTCTACTGATAAAGAGAAACTAGCAAAATAAATGCCATCCCTGCTGATAAAGGGAAATGACAAAAGAAAATCTTCAAAAGATTGCTATCTCTGCTGATAAAGAGAAACTAGCAAAATAAATGTCATCCCTGCTGATAAAGGGAAACTGACAAAAGAAAATCTTCAAAAGATTGCTATCTCTGCTGATAAAGAGAAACTAGCAAAGTAAATGCCATCCCTGCTGATAAAGGGAAACTGACAAAAGAAAATCTTCAAAAGATTGCTATCTCTGCTGATAAAGATAAACTAGGAAAATAAATGCCATCCATGCTGATAAAGGGAAACTGACAAAAGAAAAACTTCAAAAGATTTCTATCTCTGCTGATAAAGAGAAACTAGCAAAATAAATGCCATCCCTGCTGATAATGGGAAACTGACAAAAGAAAATCTTCAAAAGATTGCTATCTCTGCTGATAAAGAGAAACTAGCAAAATAAATGCCATCCCTGCTGATAAAGGGAAACTGACAAAAGAAAATCTTCAAAAGATTGCTATCTCTGCTGATAAATAGAAAATAGCAAAGTAAATGCCATCCCTGCTGATAAAGGGAAACTGACAAAAGAAAATCTTCAAAAGATTGCTATCTCTGCTGATAAAGAGAAACTAGCAAAATAAATGTCATCCCTGCTGATAAAGGGAAACTGACAAAAGAAAATCTTCAAAAGATTGCTATCTCTGCTGATAAAGAGAAACTAGCAAAGTAAATGCCATCCCTGCTGATAAAGGGAAACTGACAAAAGAAAATCTTCAAAAGATTGTTATCTCTGCTGATAAAGAGAAACTAGCAAAGTAAATACCATCCCTGCTGATAAAGGGAAACTGACAAAAGAAAATCTTCAAAAGATTGCTATCTCTGCTGATAAAGAGAAACTAGCAAAATAAATGCCATCCCTGCTGATAAAGGGAAACTGACGAAAGAAAATCTTCAAAAGATTGCTATCTCTGCTGATAAAGAGAAACTAGCAAAATAAATGTCATCCCTGCTGATAAAGGGAAACTGACAAAAGAAAATCTTCAAAAGATTGCTATCTCTGCTGATAAAGAGAAACTAGCAAAGTAAATGCCATCCCTGCTGATAAAGGGAAACTGACAAAAGAAAATCTTCAAAAGATTGTTATCTCTGCTGATAAAGAGAAACAAGCAAAGTAAATACCATCCCTGCTGATAAAGGGAAACTGACAAAAGAAAATCTTCAAAAGATTGCTATCTCTGCTGATAAAGAGAAACTAGCAAAATAAATGCCATCCCTGCTGATAAAGGGAAATGACAAAAGAAAATCTTCAAAATATTGCTATCTCTGCTGATAAAGAGAAACTAGCAAACTAAATGCCATCCCTGCTGATAAAGGGAAACTGACAAAAGAAAATCTTCAAAAGATTGCTATCTCAGCTGATAAAGAGAAACTAGCAAAATAAATGCCATCCCTGCTGATAAAGGGAAACTGACAAAAGAAAATCTTCAAAAGATTGTTATCTCTGCTGATAAATAGAAACTAGCAAAGTAAATGCCATCCCTGCTGATAAAGGGAAACTGACAAAAGAAAATCTTCAAAAGATTGCTATCTCTGCTGATAAATAGAAACTAGCAAAGTAAATGCCATCCATGCTGATAAAGGGAAACTGACAAAAGAAAATCTTCAAAATATTGCTATCTCTGCTGATAAATAGAAACTAGCAAAATAAATGCCATCCCTGCTGATAAAGGGAAACTGACAAAAGAAAATCTTCAAAAGATTTCTATCTCTGCTGATAAAGAGAAACTAGCAAAATAAATGCCATCCCTGCTGATAAAGGGAAACTGACAAAAGAAAATCTTCAAAAGATTGTTATCTCTGCTGATAAAGAGAAACTAGCAAAGTAAATGCCATCCCTGCTGATAAAGGGAAACTGACAAAAGAAAATCTTCAAAAGATTGCTATCTCTGCTGATAAAGAGAAACTAGCAAAGTAAATGCCATCCCTGCTGATAAAGGGAAACTGACAAAAGAAAATCTTCAAAAGATTGTTATCTCTGCTGATAAAGAGAAACTAGCAAAGTAAATGCCATCCCTGCTGATAAAGGGAAACTGACACAAGAAAATCTTCAAAAGATTGCTATCTCTGCTGATAAAGAGAAACTAGCAAAGTAAATGCCATCCCTGCTGATAAAGGGAAACTGACAAAAGAAAATCTTCAAAAGATTGTTATCTCTGCTGATAAAGAGAAACTAGCAAAGTAAATACCATCCCTGCTGATAAAGGGAAACTGACAAAAGAAAATCTTCAAAAGATTGCTATCTCTGCTGATAAAGAGAAACTAGCAAAATAAATGCCATCCCTGCTGATAAAGGGAAATGACAAAAGAAAATCTTCAAAATATTGCTATCTCTGCTGATAAAGAGAAACTAGCAAACTAAATGCCATCCCTGCTGATAAAGGGAAACTGACAAAAGAAAATCTTCAAAAGATTGCTATCTCAGCTGATAAAGAGAAACTAGCAAAATAAATGCCATCCCTGCTAATAATGGGAAACTGACAAAAGAAAATCTTCAAAAGATTGCTATCTCTGCTGATAAAGAGACACTAGCAAAATAAATGCCATCCCTGCTGATAAAGGGAAACTGACAAAAGAAAATCTTCAAAAGATTGCTATCTCTGCTGATAAATAGAAACTAGCAAAGTAAATGCCATCCCTGCTGATAAAGGGAAACTGACAAAAGAAAATCTTCAAAATATTGCTATCTCTGCTGATAAAGAGAAACTAGCAAAATAAATGCCATCCCTGCTGATAAAGGGAAACTGACAAAAGAAAATCTTCAAAAGATTTCTATCTCTGCTGATAAAGAGAAACTAGCAAAATAAATGCCATCCCTGCTGATAAAGGGAAACTGACAAAAGAAAATCTTCAAAAGATTGTTATCTCTGCTGATAAAGAGAAACTAGCAAAGTAAATGCCATCCCTGCTGATAAAGGGAAACTGACAAAAGAAAATCTTCAAAAGATTGCTATCTCTGCTGATAAAGAGAAACTAGCAAAGTAAATGCCATCCCTGCTGATAAAGGGAAACTGACAAAAGAAAATCTTCAAAAGATTGCTATCTCAGCTGATAAAGAGAAACTAGCAAAATAAATGCCATCCCTGCTAATAATGGGAAACTGACAAAAGAAAATCTTCAAAAGATTGCTATCTCTGCTGATAAAGAGAAACTAGCAAAATAAATGCCATCCCTGCTGATAAAGGGAAACTGACAAAAGAAAATCTTCAAAAGATTGCTATCTCAACGATAAAGAGAAACTAGCAAAGTAAATGCCATCCCTGCTGATAAAGGGAAACTGACAAAAGAAAATCTTCAAAAGATTGTTATCTCTGCTGATAAAGAGAAACTAGCAAAATAAATGCCATCCCTGCTGATAAAGGGAAACTGACGAAAGAAAATCTTCAAAAGATTGCTATCTCTGCTGATAAAGAGAAACTAGCAAAATAAATGTCATCCCTGCTGATAAAGGGAAACTGACAAAAGGAAATCTTCAAAAGATTGCTATCTCTGCTGA
This sequence comes from Lathyrus tuberosus, assembly GCA_022829125.1. Classification (NCBI taxonomy): domain Eukaryota; kingdom Viridiplantae; phylum Streptophyta; class Magnoliopsida; order Fabales; family Fabaceae; genus Lathyrus; species Lathyrus tuberosus. Next base: position 529,182 of record JALAZF010000833.1, read on the forward strand.
TAAAGAGAAACTAGCAAAGTAAATGCCATCCCTGCTGATAAAGGGAAACTGACAAAAGAAAATCTTCAAAAGATTGCTATCTCTGCTGATAAAGATAAACTAGGAAAATAAATGCCATCCATGCTGATAAAGGGAAACTGACAAAAGAAAAACATCAAAAGATTTCTATCTCTGCTGATAAAGAGAAACTAGCAAAATAAATGCCATCCCTGCTGATAATGGGAAACTGACAAAAGAAAATCTTCAAAAGATTGCTATCTCTGCTGATAAAGAGAAACTAGCAAAATAAATGCCATCCCTGCTGATAAAGGGAAACTGACAAAAGAAAATCTTCAAAAGATTGCTATCTCTGCTGATAAATAGAAACTAGCAAAGTAAATGCCATCCCTGCTGATAAAGGGAAACTGACAAAAGAAAATCTTCAAAAGATTGCTATCTCTGCTGATAAAGAGAAACTAGCAAAATAAATGCCATCCCTGCTGATAAAGGGAAACTGACAAAAGAAAATCTTCAAAAGATTGCTATCTCTGCTGATAAAGAGAAACTAGCAAAGTAAATGCCATCCCTGCTGATAAAGGGAAACTGACAAAAGAAAATCTTCAAAAGATTGCTATCTCAGCTGATAAAGAGAAACTAGCAAAATAAATGCCATCCCTGCTAATAATGGGAAACTGACAAAAGAAAATCTTCAAAAGATTGCTATCTCTGCTGATAAAGAGAAACTAGCAAAATAAATGCCATCCCTGCTGATAAAGGGAAACTGACAAAAGAAAATCTTCAAAAGATTGCTATCTCAACGATAAAGAGAAACTAGCAAAGTAAATGCCATCCCTGCTGATAAAGGGAAACTGACAAAAGAAAATCTTCAAAAGATTGTTATCTCTGCTGATAAAGAGAAACTAGCAAAATAAATGCCATCCCTGCTGATAAAGGGAAACTGACGAAAGAAAATCTTCAAAAGATTGCTATCTCTGCTGATAAAGAGAAACTAGCAAAATAAATGTCATCCCTGCTGATAAAGGGAAACTGACAAAAGAAAATCTTCAAAAGATTGCTATCTCTGCTGATAAAGAGAAACTAGCAAAGTAAATGCCATCCTTGCTGATAAAGGGAAACTGACAAAAGAAAATCTTCAAAAGATTGCTATCTCTGCTGATAAAGATAAACTAGGAAAATAAATGCCATCCATGCTGATAAAGGGAAACTGACAAAAGAAAAACTTCAAAAGATTTCTATCTCTGCTGATAAAGAGAAACTAGCAAAATAAATGCCATCCCTGCTGATAATGGGAAACTGACAAAAGAAAATCTTCAAAAGATTGTTATCTCTGCTGATAAAGAGAAACTAGCAAAATAAATGCCATCCCTGCTGATAAAGGGAAACTGACAAAAGAAAATCTTCAAAAGATTGCTATCTCTGCTGATAAATAGAAACTAGCAAAGTAAATGCCATCCCTGCTGATAAAGGGAAACTGACAAAAGAAAATCTTCAAAAGATTGCTATCTCTGCTGATAAAGAGAAACTAGCAAAATAAATGTCATCCCTGCTGATAAAGGGAAACTGACAAAAGAAAATCTTCAAAAGATTGCTATCTCTGCTGATAAAGAGAAACTAGCAAAGTAAATGCCATCCCTGCTGATAAAGGGAAACTGACAAAAGAAAATCTTCAAAAGATTGTTATCTCTGCTGATAAAGAGAAACTAGCAAAGTAAATACCATCCCTGCTGATAAAGGGAAACTGACAAAAGAAAATCTTCAAAAGATTGCTATCTCTGCTGATAAAGAGAAACTAGCAAAATAAATGCCATCCCTGCTGATAAAGGGAAACTGACGAAAGAAAATCTTCAAAAGATTGCTATCTCTGCTGATAAAGAGAAACTAGCAAAATAAATGTCATCCCTGCTGATAAAGGGAAACTGACAAAAGAAAATCTTCAAAAGATTGCTATCTCTGCTGATAAAGAGAAACTAGCAAAGTAAATGCCATCCCTGCTGATAAAGGGAAACTGACAAAAGAAAATCTTCAAAAGATTGTTATCTCTGCTGATAAAGAGAAACTAGCAAAGTAAATACCATCCCTGCTGATAAAGGGAAACTGACAAAAGAAAATCTTCAAAAGATTGCTATCTCTGCTGATAAAGAGAAACTAGCAAAATAAATGCCATCCCTGCTGATAAAGGGAAATGACAAAAGAAAATCTTCAAAAGATTGCTATCTCTGCTGATAAAGAGAAACTAGCAAAATAAATGTCATCCCTGCTGATAAAGGGAAACTGACAAAAGAAAATCTTCAAAAGATTGCTATCTCTGCTGATAAAGAGAAACTAGCAAAGTAAATGCCATCCCTGCTGATAAAGGGAAACTGACAAAAGAAAATCTTCAAAAGATTGCTATCTCTGCTGATAAAGATAAACTAGGAAAATAAATGCCATCCATGCTGATAAAGGGAAACTGACAAAAGAAAAACTTCAAAAGATTTCTATCTCTGCTGATAAAGAGAAACTAGCAAAATAAATGCCATCCCTGCTGATAATGGGAAACTGACAAAAGAAAATCTTCAAAAGATTGCTATCTCTGCTGATAAAGAGAAACTAGCAAAATAAATGCCATCCCTGCTGATAAAGGGAAACTGACAAAAGAAAATCTTCAAAAGATTGCTATCTCTGCTGATAAAGAGAAACTAGCAAAATAAATGTCATCCCTGCTGATAAAGGGAAACTGACAAAAGAAAATCTTCAAAAGATTGCTATCTCTGCTGATAAAGAGAAACTAGCAAAGTAAATGCCATCCCTGCTGATAAAGGGAAACTGACAAAAGAAAATCTTCAAAAGATTGTTATCTCTGCTGATAAAGAGAAACTAGCAAAGTAAATACCATCCCTGCTGATAAAGGGAAACTGACAAAAGAAAATCTTCAAAAGATTGCTATCTCTGCTGATAAAGAGAAACTAGCAAAATAAATGCCATCCCTGCTGATAAAGGGAAACTGACGAAAGAAAATCTTCAAAAGATTGCTATCTCTGCTGATAAAGAGAAACTAGCAAAATAAATGTCATCCCTGCTGATAAAGGGAAACTGACAAAAGAAAATCTTCAAAAGATTGCTATCTCTGCTGATAAAGAGAAACTAGCAAAGTAAATGCCATCCCTGCTGATAAAGGGAAACTGACAAAAGAAAATCTTCAAAAGATTGTTATCTCTGCTGATAAAGAGAAACTAGCAAAGTAAATACCATCCCTGCTGATAAAGGGAAACTGACAAAAGAAAATCTTCAAAAGATTGCTATCTCTGCTGATAAAGAGAAACTAGCAAAATAAATGCCATCCCTGCTGATAAAGGGAAATGACAAAAGAAAATCTTCAAAATATTGCTATCTTTGCTGATAAAGAGAAACTAGCAAACTAAATGCCATCCCTGCTGATAAAGGGAAACTGACAAAAGAAAATCTTCAAAAGATTGCTATCTCAGCTGATAAAGAGAAACTAGCAAAATAAATGCCATCCCTGCTAATAATGGGAAACTGACAAAAGAAAATCTTCAAAAGATTGCTATCTCTGCTGATAAAGAGACACTAGCAAAATAAATGCCATCCCTGCTGATAAAGGGAAACTGACAAAAGAAAATCTTCAAAAGATTGCTATCTCTGCTGATAAATAGAAACTAGCAAAGTAAATGCCATCCCTGCTGATAAAGGGAAACTGACAAAAGAAAATCTTCAAAATATTGCTATCTCTACTGATAAAGAGAAACTAGCAAAATAAATGCCATCCCTGCTGATAAAGGGAAACTGACAAAAGAAAATCTTCAAAAGATTTCTATCTCTGCTGATAAAGAGAAACTAGCAAAATAAATGCCATCCCTGCTGATAAAGGGAAACTGACAAAAGAAAATCTTCAAAAGATTGTTATCTCTGCTGATAAAGAGAAACTAGCAAAGTAAATGCCATCCCTGCTGATAAAGGGAAACTGACAAAAGAAAATCTTCAAAAGATTGCTATCTCTGCTGATAAAGAGAAACTAGCAAAGTAAATGCCATCCCTGCTGATAAAGGGAAACTGACAAAAGAAAATCTTCAAAAGATTGCTATCTCAGCTGATAAAGAGAAACTAGCAAAATAAATGCCATCCCTGCTAATAATGGGAAACTGACAAAAGAAAATCTTCAAAAGATTGCTATCTCTGCTGATAAAGAGAAACTAGCAAAATAAATGCCATCCCTGCTGATAAAGGGAAACTGACAAAAGAAAATCTTCAAAAGATTGCTATCTCAACGATAAAGAGAAACTAGCAAAGTAAATGCCATCCCTGCTCATAAAGGGAAACTGACAAAAGAAAATCTTCAAAAGATTGTTATCTCTGCTGATAAAGAGAAACTAGCAAAATAAATGCCATCCCTGCTGATAAAGGGAAACTGACGAAAGAAAATCTTCAAAAGATTGCTATCTCTGCTGATAAAGAGAAACTAGCAAAATAAATGTCATCCCTGCTGATAAAGGGAAACTGACAAAAGAAAATCTTCAAAAGATTGCTATCTCTGCTGATAAAGAGAAACTAGCAAAGTAAATGCCATCCCTGCTGATAAAGGGAAACTGACAAAAGAAAATCTTCAAAAGATTGCTATCTCTGCTGATAAAGATAAACTAGGAAAATAAATGCCATCCATGCTGATAAAGGGAAACTGACAAAAGAAAAACTTCAAAAGATTTCTATCTCTGCTGATAAAGAGAAACTAGCAAAATAAATGCCATCCCTGCTGATAATGGGAAACTGACAAAAGAAAATCTTCAAAAGATTGCTATCTCTGCTGATAAAGAGAAACTAGCAAAATAAATGCCATCCCTGCTGATAAAGGGAAACTGACAAAAGAAAATCTTCAAAAGATTGCTATCTCTGCTGATAAATAGAAACTAGCAAAGTAAATGCCATCCCTGCTGATAAAGGGAAACTGACAAAAGAAAATCTTCAAAAGATTGTTATCTCTGCTGATAAAGAGAAACTAGCAAAGTAAATGCCATCCCTGCTGATAAAGGGAAACTGACAAAAGAAAATCTTCAAAAGATTGCTATCTCTGCTGATAAAGAGAAACTAGCAAAGTAAATGCCATCCCTGCTGATAAAGGGAAACTGACAAAAGAAAATCTTCAAAAGATTGTTATCTCTGCTGATAAAGAGAAACTAGCAAAATAAATGCCATCCCTGCTGATAAAGGGAAACTGACGAAAGAAAATCTTCAAAAGATTGTTATCTCTGCTGATAAAGAGAAACTAGCAAAATAAATGTCATCCCTGCTGATAAAGGGAAACTGACAAAAGAAAATCTTCAAAAGATTGCTATCTCTGCTGATAAAGAGAAACTAGCAAAGTAAATGCCATCCCTGCTGATAAAGGGAAACTGACAAAAGAAAATCTTCAAAAGAATGCTATCTCTGCTGATAAAGATAAACTAGCAAAATAAATGCCATCCATGCTGATAAAGGGAAACTGACAAAAGAAAAACTTCAAAAGATTTCTATCTCTGCTGATAAAGAGAAACTAGCAAAATAAATGCCATCCCTGCTGATAATGGGAAACTGACAAAAGAAAATCTTCAAAAGATTGTTATCTCTGCTGATAAAGAGAAACTAGCAAAATAAATGCCATCCCTGCTGATAAAGGGAAACTGACAAAAGAAAATCTTCAAAAGATTGCTATCTCTGCTGATAAATAGAAACTAGCAAAGTAAATGCAATCCCTGCTGATAAAGGCAAACTGACAAAAGAAAATCTTCAAAATATTGCTATCTCTGCTGATAAAGAGAAACTAGCAAAATAAATGCCATCCCTGCTGATAAAGGGAAACTGACAAAAGAAAATCTTCAAAAGATTTCTATCTCTGCTGATAAAGAGAAACTAGCAAAATAAATGCCATCCCTGCTGATAAAGGGAAACTGACAAAAGAAAATCTTCAAAAGATTGTTATCTCTGCTGATAAAGAGAAACTAGCAAAGTAAATTCCATCCCTGCTGATAAAGGGAAACTGACAAAAGAAAATCTTCAAAAGATTGCTATCTCTGCTGATAAAGAGAAACTAGCAAAGTAAATGCCATCCCTGCTGATAAAGGGAAACTGACAAAAGAAAATCTTCAAAAGATTGCTATCTCTGCTGATAAAGAGAAACTAGCAAAATAAATGCCATCCCTGCTGATAATGGGAAACTGACAAAAGAAAATCTTCAAAAGATTGCTATCTCTGCTGATAAAGAGAAACTAGCAAAATAAATGCCATCCCTGCTGATAAAGGGAAACTGACAAAAGAAAATCTTCAAAAGATTGCTATCTCAACGATAAAGAGAAACTAGCAAAGTAAATGCCATCCCTGCTGATAAAGGGAAACTAACAAAAGAAAATCTTCAAAAGATTGTTATCTCTGCTGATAAAGAGAAACTAGCAAAATAAATGCCATCCCTGCTGATAAAGGGAAACTGACGAAAGAAAATCTTCAAAAGATTGCTATCTCTGCTGATAAAGAGAAACTAGCAAAATAAATGTCATCCCTGCTGATAAAGGGAAACTGACAAAAGAAAATCTTCTAAAGATTGCTATCTCTGCTGATAAAGAGAAACTAGCAAAGTAAATGCCATCCCTGCTGATAAAGGGAAACTGACAAAAGAAAATCTTCAAAAGATTGCTATCTCTGCTGATAAAGATAAACTAGCAAAATAAATGCCATCCATGCTGATAAAGGGAAACTGACAAAAGAAAAACTTCAAAAGATTTCTATCTCTGCGGATAAAGAGAAACTAGCAAAATAAATGCCATCCCTGCTGATAATGGGAAACTGACAAAAGAAAATCTTCAAAAGATTGCTATCTCTGCTGATAAAGAGAAACTAGCAAAATAAATGCCATCCCTGCTGATAAAGGGAAACTGACAAAAGAAAATCTTCAAAAGATTGCTATCTCTGCTGATAAATAGAAACTAGCAAAGTAAATGCCATCCCTGCTGATAAAGGGAAACTGACAAAAGAAAATCTTCAAAAGATTGCTATCTCTGCTGATAAATAGAAACTAGCAAAGTAAATGCCATCCCTGCTGATAAAGGGAAACTGATAAAAAGAAAATCTTCAAAATATTGCTATCTCTGCTGATAAAGAGAAACTAGCAAAATAAATGCCATCCCTGCTGATAAAGGGAAACTGACAAAAGAAAATCTTCAAAAGATTTCTATCTCTGCTGATAAAGAGAAACTAGCAAAATAAATGCCATCGCTGCTGATAAAGGGAAACTGACAAAAGAAAATCTTCAAAAGATTGTTATCTCTGCTGATAAAGAGAAACTAGCAAAGTAAATGCCATCCCTGCTGATAAAGGGAAACTGACACAAGAAAATCTTCAAAAGATTGCTATCTCTGCTGATAAAGAGAAACTAGCAAAGTAAATGCCATCCCTGCTGATAAAGGGAAACTGACAAAAGAAAATCTTCAAAAGATTGCTATCTCTGCTGATAAAGATAAACTAGCAAAATAAATGCCATCCATGCTGATAAAGGGAAACTGACAAAAGAAAATCTTCAAAAGATTTCTATCTCTGCGGATAAAGAGAAACTAGCAAAATAAATGCCATCCCTGCTGATAATGGGAAACTGACAAAAGAAAATCTTCAAAAGATTGCTATCTCTGCTGATAAAGAGAAACTAGCAAAGTAAATTCCATCCCTGCTGATAAAGGGAAACTGACAAAAGAAAATCTTCAAAAGATTGCTATCTCTGCTGATAAAGAGAAACTAGCAAAGTAAATGCCATCCCTGCTGATAAAGGGAAACTGACAAAAGAAAATCTTCAAAAGATTGCTATCTCTGCTGATAAAGAGAAACTAGCAAAATAAATGCCATCCCTGCTGATAATGGGAAACTGACAAAAGAAAATCTTCAAAAGATTGCTATCTCTGCTGATAAAGAGAAACTAGCAAAATAAATGCCATCCCTGCTGATAAAGGGAAACTGACAAAAGAAAATCTTCAAAAGATTGATATCTCAACGATAAAGAGAAACTAGCAAAGTAAATGCCATCCCTGCTGATAAAGGGAAACTAACAAAAGAAAATCTTCAAAAGATTGTTATCTCTGCTGATAAAGAGAAACTAGCAAAATAAATGCCATCCCTGCTGATAAAGGGAAACTGACGAAAGAAAATCTTCAAAAGATTGCTATCTCTGCTGATAAAGAGAAACTAGCAAAATAAATGTCATCCCTGCTGATAAAGGGAAACTGACAAAAGAAAATCTTCTAAAGATTGCTATCTCTGCTGATAAAGAGAAACTAGCAAAGTAAATGCCATCCCTGCTGATAAAGGGAAACTGACAAAAGAAAATCTTCAAAAGATTGCTATCTCTGCTGATAAAGATAAACTAGCAAAATAAATGCCATCCATGCTGATAAAGGGAAACTGACAAAAGAAAAACTTCAAAAGATTTCTATCTCTGCGGATAAAGAGAAACTAGCAAAATAAATGCCATCCCTGCTGATAATGGGAAACTGACAAAAGAAAATCTTCAAAAGATTGCTATCTCTGCTGATAAAGAGAAACTAGCAAAATAAATGCCATCCCTGCTGATAAAGGGAAACTGACAAAAGAAAATCTTCAAAAGATTGCTATCTCTGCTGATAAATAGAAACTAGCAAAGTAAATGCCATCCCTGCTGATAAAGGGAAACTGACAAAAGAAAATCTTCAAAAGATTGCTATCTCTGCTGATAAATAGAAACTAGCAAAGTAAATGCCATCCCTGCTGATAAAGGGAAACTGACAAAAGAAAATCTTCAAAATATTGCTATCTCTGCTGATAAAGAGAAACTAGCAAAATAAATGCCATCCCTGCTGATAAAGGGAAACTGACAAAAGAAAATCTTCAAAAGATTTCTATCTCTGCTGATAAAGAGAAACTAGCAAAATAAATGCCATCGCTGCTGATAAAGGGAAACTGACAAAAGAAAATCTTCAAAAGATTGTTATCTCTGCTGATAAAGAGAAACTAGCAAAGTAAATGCCATCCCTCATGATAAAGGGAAACTGACACAAGAAAATCTTCAAAAGATTGCTATCTCTGCTGATAAAGAGAAACTAGCAAAGTAAATGCCATCCCTGCTGATAAAGGGAAACTGACAAAAGAAAATCTTCAAAAGATTGCTATCTCTGCTGATAAAGATAAACTAGCAAAATAAATGCCATCCATGCTGATAAAGGGAAACTGACAAAAGAAAATCTTCAAAAGATTTCTATCTCTGCGGATAAAGAGAAACTAGCAAAATAAATGCCATCCCTGCTGATAATGGGAAACTGACAAAAGAAAATCTTCAAAAGATTGCTATCTCTGCTGATAAAGAGAAACTAGCAAAATAAATGCCATCCCTGCTGATAAAGGGAAACTGACAAAAGAAAATCTTCAAAAGATTGCTATCTCTGCTGATAAATAGAAACTAGCAAAGTAAATGCCATCCCTGCTGATAAAGGGAAACTGACAAAAGAAAATCTTCAAAAGATTGCTATCTCTGCTGATAAATAGAAACTAGCAAAGTAAATGCCATCCCTGCTGATAAAGGGAAACTGACAAAAGAAAATCTTCAAAATATTGCTATCTCTGCTGATAAAGAGAAACTAGCAAAATAAATGCCATCCCTGCTGATAAAGGGGAACTGACAAAAGAAAATCTTCAAAAGATTTCTATCTCTGCTGATAAAGAGAAACTAGCAAAATAAATGCCATCCCTGCTGATAAAGGGAAACTGACAAAAGAAAATCTTCAAAAGATTGTTATCTCTGCTGATAAAGAGAAACTAGCAAAGTAAATGCCATCCCTGCTGATAAAGGGAAACTGACACAAGAAAATCTTCAAAAGATTGCTATCTCTGCTGATAAAGAGAAACTAGCAAAGTAAATGCCATCCCTGCTGATAAAGGGAAACTGACAAAAGAAAATCTTCAAAAGATTGTTATCTCTGCTGATAAAGAGAAACTAGCAAAGTAAATGCCATCCCTGCTGATAAAGGGAAACTGACAAAAGAAAATCTTCAAAAGATTGCTATCTCTGCTGATAAAGAGAAACTAGCAAAATAAATGCCATCCCTGCTGATAAAGGGAAATGACAAAAGAAAATCTTCAAAATATTGCTATCTCTGCTGATAAAGAGAAACTAGCAAACTAAATGCCATCCCTGCTGATAAAGGGAAACTGACAAAAGAAAATCTTCAAAAGATTGCTATCTCAGCTGATAAAGAGAAACTAGCAAAATAAATGCCATCCCTGCTAATAATGGGAAACTGACAAAAGAAAATCTTCAAAAGATTGCTATCTCTGCTGATAAAGAGACACTAGCAAAATAAATGCCATCCCTGCTGATAAAGGGAAACTGACAAAAGAAAATCTTCAAAAGATTGCTATCTCTGCTGATAAATAGAAACTAGCAAAGTAAATGCCATCCCTGCTGATAAAGGGAAACTGACAAAAGAAAATCTTCAAAATATTGCTATCTCTGCTGATAAAGAGAAACTAGCAAAATAAATGCCATCCCTGCTGATAAAGGGAAACTGACAAAAGAAAATCTTCAAAAGATTTCTATCTCTGCTGATAAAGAGAAACTAGCAAAATAAATGCCATCCCTGCTGATAAAGGGAAACTGACAAAAGAAAATCTTCAAAAGATTGTTATCTCTGCTGTTAAAGAGAAACTAGCAAAGTAAATGCCATCCCTGCTGATAAAGGGAAACTGACAAAAGAAAATCTTCAAAAGATTGCTATCTCTGCTGATAAAGAGAAACTAGCAAAGTAAATGCCATCCCTGCTGATAAAGGGAAACTGACAAAAGAAAATCTTCAAAAGATTGCTATCTCAGCTGATAAAGAGAAACTAGCAAAATAAATGCCATCCCTGCTAATAATGGGAAACTGACAAAAGAAAATCTTCAAAAGATTGCTATCTCTGCTAATAAAGAGAAACTAGCAAAATAAATGCCATCCCTGCTGATAAAGGGAAACTGACAAAAGAAAATCTTCAAAAGATTGCTATCTCAACGATAAAGAGAAACTAGCAAAGTAAATGCCATCCCTGCTGATAAAGGGAAACTGACAAAAGAAAATCTTCAAAAGATTGTTATCTCTGCTGATAAAGAGAAACTAGCAAAGTAAATACCATCCCTGCTGATAAAGGGAAACTGACAAAAGAAAATCTTCAAAAGATTGTTATCTCTGCTGATAAAGAGAAACTAGCAAAGTAAATACCATCCCTGCTGATAAAGGGAAACTGACAAAAGAAAATCTTCAAAAGATTGCTATCTCTGCTGATAAAGAGAAACTAGCAAAATAAATGCCATCCCTGCTGATAAAGGGAAATGACAAAAGAAAATCTTCAAAATATTGCTATCTCTGCTGATAAAGAGAAACTAGCAAACTAAATGCCATCCCTGCTGATAAAGGGAAACTGACAAAAGAAAATCTTCAAAAGATTGCTATCTCAGCTGATAAAGAGAAACTAGCAAAATAAATGCCATCCCTGCTAATAATGGGAAACTGACAAAAGAAAATCTTCAAAAGATTGCTATCTCTGCTGATAAAGAGACACTAGCAAAATAAATGCCATCCCTGCTGATAAAGGGAAACTGACAAAAGAAAATCTTCAAAAGATTGCTATCTCTGCTGATAAATAGAAACTAGCAAAGTAAATGCCATCCCTGCTGATAAAGGGAAACTGACAAAAGAAAATCTTCAAAATATTGCTATCTCTGCTGATAAAGAGAAACTAGCAAAATAAATGCCATCCCTGCTGATAAAGGGAAACTGACAAAAGAAAATCTTCAAAAGATTTCTATCTCTGCTGATAAAGAGAAACTAGCAAAATAAATGCCATCCCTGCTGATAAAGGGAAACTGACAAAAGAAAATCTTCAAAAGATTGTTATCTCTGCTGATAAAGAGAAACTAGCAAAGTAAATGCCATCCCTGCTGATAAAGGGAAACTGACAAAAGAAAATCTTCAAAAGATTGCTATCTCTGCTGATAAAGAGAAACTAGCAAAGTAAATGCCATCCCTGCTGATAAAGGGAAACTGACAAAAGAAAATCTTCAAAAGATTGCTATCTCAGCTGATAAAGAGAAACTAGCAAAATAAATGCCATCCCTGCTAATAATGGGAAACTGACAAAAGAAAATCTTCAAAAGATTGCTATCTCTGCTGATAAAGAGAAACTAGCAAAATAAATGCCATCCCTGCTGATAAAGGGAAACTGACAAAAGAAAATCTTCAAAAGATTGCTATCTCAACGATAAAGAGAAACTAGCAAAGTAAATGCCATCCCTGCTGATAAAGGGAAACTGACAAAAGAAAATCTTCAAAAGATTGTTATCTCTGCTGATAAAGAGAAACTAGCAAAATAAATGCCATCCCTGCTGATAAAGGGAAACTGACGAAAGAAAATCTTCAAAAGATTGCTATCTCTGCTGATAAAGAGAAACTAGCAAAATAAATGCCATCCCTGCTGATAAAGGGAAACTGACAAAAGAAAATCTTCAAAAGATTGCTATCTCTGCTGATAAAGAGAAACTAGCAAAGTAAATGCCATCCCTGCTGATAAAGGGAAACTGACAAAAGAAAATCTTCAAAAGATTGTTATCTCTGCTGATAAAGATAAACTAGGAAAATAAATGCCATCCATGCTGATAAAGGGAAACTGACAAAAGAAAAACTTCAAAAGATTTCTATCTCTGCTGATAAAGAGAAACTAGCAAAATAAATGCCATCCCTGCTGATAATGGGAAACTGACAAAAGAAAATCTTCAAAAGATTGCTATCTCTGCTGATAAAGAGAAACTAGCAAAATAAATGCCATCCCTGCTGATAAAGGGAAACTGACAAAAGAAAATCTTCAAAAGATTGCTATCTCTGCTGATAAATAGAAACTAGCAAAGTAAATGCCATCCCTGCTGATAAAGGGAAACTGACAAAAGAAAATCTTCAAAAGATTGTTATCTCTGCTGATAAAGAGAAACTAGCAAAGTAAATGCCATCCCTGCTGATAAAGGGAAACTGACAAAAGAAAATCTTCAAAAGATTGCTATCTCTGCTGATAAAGAGAAACTAGCAAAGTAAATGCCATCCCTGCTGATAAAGGGAAACTGACAAAAGAAAATCTTCAAAAGATTGTTATCTCTGCTGATAAAGAGAAACTAGCAAAATAAATGCCATCCCTGCTGATAAAGGGAAACTGACGAAAGAAAATCTTCAAAAGATTGTTATCTCTGCTGATAAAGAGAAACTAGCAAAATAAATGTCATCCCTGCTGATAAAGGGAAACTGACAAAAGAAAATCTTCAAAAGATTGCTATCTCTGCTGATAAAGAGAAACTAGCAAAGTAAATGCCATCCCTGCTGATAAAGGGAAACTGACAAAAGAAAATCTTCAAAAGAATGCTATCTCTGCTGATAAAGATAAACTAGCAAAATAAATGCCATCCATGCTGATAAAGGGAAACTGACAAAAGAAAAACTTCAAAAGATTTCTATCTCTGCTGATAAAGAGAAACTAGCAAAATAAATGCCATCCCTGCTGATAATGGGAAACTGACAAAAGAAAATCTTCAAAAGATTGTTATCTCTGCTGATAAAGAGAAACTAGCAAAATAAATGCCATCCCTGCTGATAAAGGGAAACTGACAAAAGAAAATCTTCAAAAGATTGCTATCTCTGCTGATAAATAGAAACTAGCAAAGTAAATGCAATCCCTGCTGATAAAGGGAAACTGACAAAAGAAAATCTTCAAAATATTGCTATCTCTGCTGATAAAGAGAAACTAGCAAAATAAATGCCATCCCTGCTGATAATGGGAAACTGACAAAAGAAAATCTTCAAAAGATTGCTATCTCTGCTGATAAAGAGAAACTAGCAAAATAAATGCCATCCCTGCTGATAAAGGGAAACTGACAAAAGAAAATCTTCAAAATATTGCTATCTCTGCTGATAAAGAGAAACTAGCAAAATAAATACCATCCCTGCTGATAATGGGAAACTGACAAAAGAAAATCTTCAAAAGATTGCTATCTCTGCTGATAAAGAGAAACTAGCAAAATAAATGCCATCCCTGCTGATAAAGGGAAACTGACAAAAGAAAATCTTCAAAATATTGCTATCTCTGCTGATAAAGAGAAACTAGCAAACTAAATGCCATCCCTGCTGATAAAGGGAAATTGACAAAAGAAAATCTTCAAAAGATTGCTATCTCTGCTGATAAAGAGAAACTTGGAAAATAAATTTCATCCCTGCTGATAAAGGGAAACTGACCAAAGAAAATCTTCAAAAGATTGCTATCTCTGCTGATAAAGAGAAACTAGCAAAATAAATGCCATCCCTGCTGATAAAGGGAAACTGGCAAAAGAAAATCTTCAAAAGATTGCTATCTCTGCTGATAAAGAGAAACTAGCAAAATAAATGCCATCCCTGCTGATAAAGGGAAACTGACAAAAGAAAATCTTCAAAAGATTGCTATCTCTGCTGATAAATAGAAACTAGCAAAGTAAATGCCATCCCTGCTGATAAAGGGAAACTGACAAAAGAAAATCTTCAAAATATTGCTATCTCTGCTGATAAAGAGAAACTAGCAAAATAAATGCCATCCCTGCTGATAAAGGGAAACTGACAAAAGAAAATCTTCAAAAGATTTCTATCTCTGCTGATAAAGAGAAACTAGCAAAATAAATGCCATCCCTGCTGATAAAGGGAAACTGACAAAAGAAAATCTTCAAAAGATTGTTATCTCTGCTGATAAAGAGAAACTAGCAAAATAAATGCCATCCCTGCTGATAAAGGGAAACTGACGAAAGAAAATCTTCAAAAGATTGTTATCTCTGCTGATAAAGAGAAACTAGCAAAATAAATGCCATCCCTGCTGATAAAGGGAAACTGACGAAAGAAAATCTTCAAAAGATTGCTATCTCTGCTGATAAAGAGAAACTAGCAAAATAAATGCCATCCCTGCTGATAAAGGGAAACTGACAAAAGAAAATCTTCAAAAGATTGCTATCTCTGCTGATAAAGAGAAACTAGCAAAGTAAATGCCATCCCTGCTGATAAAGGGAAACTGACAAAAGAAAATCTTCAAAAGATTGCTATCTCTGCTGATAAAGATAAACTAGGAAAATAAATGCCATCCATGCTGATAAAGGGAAACTGACAAAAGAAAAACTTCAAAAGATTTCTATCTCTGCTGATAAAGAGAAACTAGCAAAATAAATGCCATCCCTGCTGATAATGGGAAACTGACAAAAGAAAATCTTCAAAAGATTGCTATCTCTGCTGATAAAGAGAAACTAGCAAAATAAATGCCATCCCTGCAGATAAAGGGAAACTGACAAAAGAAAATCTTCAAAAGATTGCTATCTCTGCTGATAAATAGAAACTAGCAAAGTAAATGCCATCCCTGCTGATAAAGGGAAACTGACAAAAGAAAATCTTCAAAAGATTGTTATCTCTGCTGATAAAGAGAAACTAGCAAAGTAAATGCCATCCCTGCTGATAAAGGGAAACTGACAAAAGAAAATCTTCAAAAGATTGCTATCTCTGCTGATAAAGAGAAACTAGCAAAGTAAATGCCATCCCTGCTGATAAAGGGAAACTGACAAAAGAAAATCTTCAAAAGATTGTTATCTCTGCTGATAAAGAGAAACTAGCAAAATAAATGCCATCCCTGCTGATAAAGGGAAACTGACGAAAGAAAATCTTCAAAAGATTGTTATCTCTGCTGATAAAGAGAAACTAGCAAAATAAATGTCATCCCTGCTGATAAAGGGAAACTGACAAAAGAAAATCTTCAAAAGATTGCTATCTCTGCTGATAAAGAGAAACTAGCAAAGTAAATGCCATCCCTGCTGATAAAGGGAAACTGACAAAAGAAAAACTTCAAAAGATTTCTATCTCTGCTGATAAAGATAAACTAGCAAAATAAATGCCATCCATGCTGATAAAGGGAAACTGACAAAAGAAAAACTTCAAAAGATTTCTATCTCTGCTGATAAAGAGAAACTAGCAAAATAAATGCCATCCATGCTGATAAAGGGAAACTGACAAAAGAAAAACTTCAAAAGATTGTTATCTCTGCTGATAAAGAGAAACTAGCAAAATAAATGCCATCCCTGCTGATAAAGGGAAACTGACAAAAGAAAATCTTCAAAAGATTGCTATCTCTGCTGATAAATAGAAACTAGCAAAGTAAATGCAATCCCTGCTGATAAAGGGAAACTGACAAAAGAAAATCTTCAAAATATTGCTATCTCTGCTGATAAAGAGAAACTAGCAAAATAAATGCCATCCCTGCTGATAATGGGAAACTGACAAAAGAAAATCTTCAAAAGATTGCTATCTCTGCTGATAAAGAGAAACTAGCAAAATAAATGCCATCCCTGCTGATAAAGGGAAACTGACAAAAGAAAATCTTCAAAATATTGCTATCTCTGCTGATAAAGAGAAACTAGCAAAATAAATGCCATCCCTGCTGATAATGGGAAACTGACAAAAGAAAATCTTCAAAAGATTGCTATCTCTGCTGATAAAGAGAAACTAGCAAAATAAATGCCATCCCTGCTGATAAAGGGAAACTGACAAAAGAAAATCTTCAAAATATTGCTATCTCTGCTGATAAAGAGAAACTAGCAAACTAAATGCCATCCCTGCTGATAAAGGGAAATTGACAAAAGAAAATCTTCAAAAGATTGCTATCTCTGCTGATAAAGAGAAACTTGGAAAATAAATTTCATCCCTGCTGATAAAGGGAAACTGACCAAAGAAAATCTTCAAAAGATTGCTATCTCTGCTGATAAAGAGAAACTAGCAAAATAAATGCCATCCCTGCTGATAAAGGGAAACTGGCAAAAGAAAATCTTCAAAAGATTGCTATCTCTGCTGATAAAGAGAAACTAGCAAAATAAATGCCATCCCTGCTGATAAAGGGAAACTGACAAAAGAAAATCTTCAAAAGATTGCTATCTCTGCTGATAAATAGAAACTAGCAAAGTAAATGCCATCCCTGCTGATAAAGGGAAACTGACAAAAGAAAATCTTCAAAATATTGCTATCTCTGCTGATAAAGAGAAACTAGCAAAATAAATGCCATCCCTGCTGATAAAGGGAAACTGACAAAAGAAAATCTTCAAAAGATTTCTATCTCTGCTGATAAAGAGAAACTAGCAAAATAAATGCCATCCCTGCTGATAAAGGGAAACTGACAAAAGAAAATCTTCAAAAGATTGCTATCTCTGCTGATAAAGAGAAACTAGCAAAGTAAATGCCATCCCTGCTGATAAAGGGAAACTGACAAAAGAAAATCTTCAAAAGATTGCTATCTCAGCTGATAAAGAGAAACTAGCAAAATAAATGCCATCCCTGCTAATAATGGGAAACTGACAAAAGAAAATCTTCAAAAGATTGCTATCTCTGCTGATAAAGAGAAACTAGCAAAATAAATGCCATCCCTGCTGATAAAGGGAAACTGACAAAAGAAAATCTTCAAAAGATTGCTATCTCAACGATAAAGAGAAACTAGCAAAGTAAATGCCATCCCTGCTGATAAATGGAAACTGACAAAAGAAAATCTTCAAAAGATTGTTATCTCTGCTGATAAAGAGAAACTAGCAAAATAAATGCCATCCATGCTGATAAAGGGAAACTGACGAAAGAAAATCTTCAAAAGATTGCTATCTCTGCTGATAAAGAGAAACTAGCAAAATAAATGCCATCCCTGCTGATAAAGGGAAACTGACAAAAGAAAATCTTCAAAAGATTGCTATCTCTGCTGATAAAGATAAACTAGGAAAATAAATGCCATCCATGCTGATAAAGGGAAACTGACAAAAGAAAAACTTCAAAAGATTTCTATCTCTGCTGATAAAGAGAAACTAGCAAAGTAAATGCCATCCCTGCTGATAAAGGGAAACGGACAAAAGAAAATCTTCAAAAGAATGCTATCTCTGCTGATAAAGATAAACTAGCAAAATAAATGCCATCCATGCTGATAAAGGGAAACTGACAAAAGAAAAACTTCAAAAGATTTCTATCTCTGCTGATAAAGAGAAACTAGCAAAATAAATGCCATCCCTGCTGATAATGAGAAACTGACAAAAGAAAATCTTCAAAAGATTGTTATCTCTGCTGATAAAGAGAAACTAGCAAAATAAATGCCATCCCTGCTGATAAAGGGAAACTGACAAAAGAAAATCTTCAAAAGATTGCTATCTCTGCAGATAAATAGAAACTAGCAAAGTAAATGCCATCCCTGCTGATAATGGGAAACTGACAAAAGAAAATCTTCAAAAGATTGCTATCTCTGCTGATAAAGAGAAACTAGCAAAATAAATGCCATCCCTGCTGATAAAGGGAAACTGACGAAAGAAAATCTTCAAAAGATTGTTATCTCTGCTGATAAAGAGAAACTAGCAAAATAAATGTCATCCCTGCTGATAAAGGGAAACTGACAAAAGAAAATCTTCAAAAGATTGTTATCTCTGCTGATAAAGAGAAACTAGCAAAGTAAATGCCATCCCTGCTGATAAAGGGAAACTGACAAAAGAAAATCTTCAAAAGAATGCTATCTCTGCTGATAAAGATAAACTAGCAAAATAAATGCCATCCATGCTGATAAAGCGAAACTGACAAAAGAAAAACTTCAAAAGATTTCTATCTCTGCTGATAAAGAGAAACTAGCAAAATAAATGCCATCCCTGCTGATAATGGGAAACTGACAAAAGAAAATCTTCAAAAGATTGTTATCTCTGCTGATAAAGAGAAACTAGCAAAATAAATGCCATCCCTGCTGATAAAGGGAAACTGACAAAAGAAAATCTTCAAAAGATTGCTATCTCTGCTGATAAATAGAAACTAGCAAAGTAAATGCAATCCCTGCTGATAAAGGGAAACTGACAAAAGAAAATCTTCAAAATATTGCTATCTCTGCTGATAAAGAGAAACTAGCAAAATAAATGCCATCCCTGCTGATAATGGGAAACTGACAAAAGAAAATCTTCAAAAGATTGCTATCTCTGCTGATAAAGAGAAACTAGCAAAATAAATGCCATCCCTGCTGATAAAGGGAAACTGACAAAAGAAAATCTTCAAAAGATTGCTATCTCTGCTGATAAATAGAAACTAGCAAAGTAAATGCCATCCCTGCTGATAAAGGGAAACTGACAAAAGAAAATCTTCAAAATATTGCTATCTCTGCTGATAAAGAGAAACTAGCAAAATAAATGCCATCCCTGCTGATAAAGGGAAACTGACAAAAGAAAATCTTCAAAAGATTTCTATCTCTGCTGATAAAGAGAAACTAGCAAAATAAATGCCATCCCTGCTGATAAAGGGAAACTGACAAAAGAAAATCTTCAAAAGATTGCTATCTCTGCTGATAAAGAGAAACTAGCAAAGTAAATGCCATCCCTGCTGATAAAGGGAAACTGACAAAAGAAAATCTTCAAAAGATTGCTATCTCAGCTGATAAAGAGAAACTAGCAAAATAAATGCCATCCCTGCTAATAATGGGAAACTGACAAAAGAAAATCTTCAAAAGATTGCTATCTCTGCTGATAAAGAGAAACTAGCAAAATAAATGCCATCCCTGCTGATAAAGGGAAACTGACAAAAGAAAATCTTCAAAAGATTGCTATCTCAACGATAAAGAGAAACTAGCAAAGTAAATGCCATCCCTGCTGATAAATGGAAACTGACAAAAGAAAATCTTCAAAAGATTGTTATCTCTGCTGATAAAGAGAAACTAGCAAAATAAATGCCATCCATGCTGATAAAGGGAAACTGACGAAAGAAAATCTTCAAAAGATTGCTATCTCTGCTGATAAAGAGAAACTAGCAAAATAAATGCCATCCCTGCTGATAAAGGGAAACTGACAAAAGAAAATCTTCAAAAGATTGCTATCTCTGCTGATAAAGATAAACTAGGAAAATAAATGCCATCCATGCTGATAAAGGGAAACTGACAAAAGAAAAACTTCAAAAGATTTCTATCTCTGCTGATAAAGAGAAACTAGCAAAGTAAATGCCATCCCTGCTGATAAAGGGAAACGGACAAAAGAAAATCTTCAAAAGAATGCTATCTCTGCTGATAAAGATAAACTAGCAAAATAAATGCCATCCATGCTGATAAAGGGAAACTGACAAAAGAAAAACTTCAAAAGATTTCTATCTCTGCTGATAAAGAGAAACTAGCAAAATAAATGCCATCCCTGCTGATAATGAGAAACTGACAAAAGAAAATCTTCAAAAGATTGTTATCTCTGCTGATAAAGAGAAACTAGCAAAATAAATGCCATCCCTGCTGATAAAGGGAAACTGACAAAAGAAAATCTTCAAAAGATTGCTATCTCTGCAGATAAATAGAAACTAGCAAAGTAAATGCCATCCCTGCTGATAATGGGAAACTGACAAAAGAAAATCTTCAAAAGATTGCTATCTCTGCTGATAAAGAGAAACTAGCAAAATAAATGCCATCCCTGCTGATAAAGGGAAACTGACGAAAGAAAATCTTCAAAAGATTGTTATCTCTGCTGATAAAGAGAAACTAGCAAAATAAATGTCATCCCTGCTGATAAAGGGAAACTGACAAAAGAAAATCTTCAAAAGATTGTTATCTCTGCTGATAAAGAGAAACTAGCAAAGTAAATGCCATCCCTGCTGATAAAGGGAAACTGACAAAAGAAAATCTTCAAAAGAATGCTATCTCTGCTGATAAAGATAAACTAGCAAAATAAATGCCATCCATGCTGATAAAGCGAAACTGACAAAAGAAAAACTTCAAAAGATTTCTATCTCTGCTGATAAAGAGAAACTAGCAAAATAAATGCCATCCCTGCTGATAATGGGAAACTGACAAAAGAAAATCTTCAAAAGATTGTTATCTCTGCTGATAAAGAGAAACTAGCAAAATAAATGCCATCCCTGCTGATAAAGGGAAACTGACAAAAGAAAATCTTCAAAAGATTGCTATCTCTGCTGATAAATAGAAACTAGCAAAGTAAATGCAATCCCTGCTGATAAAGGGAAACTGACAAAAGAAAATCTTCAAAATATTGCTATCTCTGCTGATAAAGAGAAACTAGCAAAATAAATGCCATCCCTGCTGATAATGGGAAACTGACAAAAGAAAATCTTCAAAAGATTGCTATCTCTGCTGATAAAGAGAAACTAGCAAAATAAATGCCATCCCTGCTGATAAAGGGAAACTGACAAAAAAAAATCTTCAAAATATTGCTATCTCTGCTGATAAAGAGAAACTAGCAAAATAAATGCCATCCCTGCTGATAATGGGAAACTGACAAAAGAAAATCTTCAAAAGATTGTTATCTCTGCTGATAAAGAGAAACTAGCAAAATAAATGCCATCCCTGCTGATAAAGGGAAACTGACAAAAGAAAATCTTCAAAATATTGCTATCTCTGCTGATAAAGAGAAACTAGCAAACTAAATGCCATCCCTGCTGATAAATGGAAATTGACAAAAGAAAATCTTCAAAAGATTGCTATCTCTGCTGATAAAGAGAAACTTGGAAAATAAATTTCATCCCTGCTGATAAAGGAAAACTGACCAAAGAAAATCTTCAAAAGATTGCTATCTCTGCTGATAAAGAGAAACTAGCAAAATAAATGCCATCCCTGCTGATAAAGGGAAACTGGCAAAAGAAAATCTTCAAAAGATTGCTATCTCTGCTGATAAAGAGAAACTAGCAAAATAAATGCCATCCCTGCTGATAAAGGGAAACTGACAAAAGAAAATCTTCAAAAGATTGCTATCTCTGCTGATAAATAGAAACTAGCAAAGTAAATGCCATCCCTGCTGATAAAGGGAAACTGACAAAAGAAAATCTTCAAAATATTGCTATCTCTGCTGATAAAGAGAAACTAGCAAAATAAATGCCATCCCTGCTGATAAAGGGAAACTGACAAAAGAAAATCTTCAAAAGATTTCTATCTCTGCTGATAAAGAGAAACTAGCAAAATAAATGCCATCCCTGCTGATAAAGGGAAACTGACAAAAGAAAATCTTCAAAAGATTGCTATCTCTGCTGATAAAGAGAAACTAGCAAAGTAAATGCCATCCCTGCTGATAAAGGGAAACTGACAAAAGAAAATCTTCAAAAGATTGCTATCTCAGCTGATAAAGAGAAACTAGCAAAATAAATGCCATCCCTGCTAATAATGGGAAACTGACAAAAGAAAATCTTCAAAAGATTGCTATCTCTGCTGATAAAGAGAAACTAGCAAAATAAATGCCATCCCTGCTGATAAAGGGAAACTGACAAAAGAAAATCTTCAAAAGATTGCTATCTCAACGATAAAGAGAAACTAGCAAAGTAAATGCCATCCCTGCTGATAAAGGGAAACTGACAAAAGAAAATCTTCAAAAGATTGTTATCTCTGCTGATAAAGAGAAACTAGCAAAATAAATGCCATCCCTGCTGATAAAGGGAAACTGACAAAAGAAAATCTTCAAAAGATTGCTATCTCTGCTGATAAATAGAAACTAGCAAAGTAAATGCAATCCCTGCTGATAAAGGGAAACTGACAAAAGAAAATCTTCAAAATATTGCTATATCTGCTGATAAAGAGAAACTAGCAAAATAAATGCCATCCCTGCTGATAATGGGAAACTGACAAAAGAAAATCTTCAAAAGATTGCTATCTCTGCTGATAAAGAGAAACTAGCAAAATAAATGCCATCCCTGCTGATAAAGGGAAACTGACAAAAAAAAATCTTCAAAATATTGCTATCTCTGCTGATAAAGAGAAACTAGCAAAATAAATGCCATCCCTGCTGATAATGGGAAACTGACAAAAGAAAATCTTCAAAAGATTGCTATCTCTGCTGATAAAGAGAAACTAGCAAAATAAATGCCATCCCTGCTGATAAAGGGAAACTGACAAAAGAAAATCTTCAAAATATTGCTATCTCTGCTGATAAAGAGAAACTAGCAAACTAAATGCCATCCCTGCTGATAAAGGGAAATTGACAAAAGAAAATCTTCAAAAGATTGCTATCTCTGCTGATAAAGAGAAACTTGGAAAATAAATTTCATCCCTGCTGATAAAGGGAAACTGACCAAAGAAAATCTTCAAAAGATTGCTATCTCTGCTGATAAAGAGAAACTAGCAAAATAAATGCCATCCCTGCTGATAAAGGGAAACTGGCAAAAGAAAATCTTCAAAAGATTGCTATCTCTGCTGATAAAGAGAAACTAGCAAAATAAATGCCATCCCTGCTGATAAAGGGAAACTGACAAAAGAAAATCTTCAAAAGATTGCTATCTTTGCTGATAAATAGAAACTAGCAAAGTAAATGCCATCCCTGCTGATAAAGGGAAACTGACAAAAGAAAATCTTCAAAATATTGCTATCTCTGCTGATAAAGAGAAACTAGCAAAATAAATGCCATCCCTGCTGATAAAGGGAAACTGACAAAAGAAAATCTTCAAAAGATTTCTATCTCTGCTGATAAAGAGAAACTAGCAAAATAAATGCCATCCCTGCTGATAAAGGGAAACTGACAAAAGAAAATCTTCAAAAGATTGCTATCTCTGCTGATAAAGAGAAACTAGCAAAGTAAATGCCATCCCTGCTGATAAAGGGAAACTGACAAAAGAAAATCTTCAAAAGATTGCTATCTCAGCTGATAAAGAGAAACTAGCAAAATAAATGCCATCCCTGCTAATAATGGGAAACTGACAAAAGAAAATCTTCAAAAGATTGCTATCTCTGCTGATAAAGAGAAACTAGCAAAATAAATGCCATCCCTGCTGATAAAGGGAAACTGACAAAAGAAAATCTTCAAAAGATTGCTATCTCAACGATAAAGAGAAACTAGCAAAGTAAATGCCATCCCTGCTGATAAAGGGAAACTGACAAAAGAAAATCTTCAAAAGATTGTTATCTCTGCTGATAAAGAGAAACTAGCAAAATAAATGCCATCCCTGCTGATAAAGGGAAACTGACGAAAGAAAATCTTCAAAATATTGCTATCTCTGCTGATAAAGAGAAACTAGCAAAATAAATGCCATCCCTGCTGATAATGGGAAACTGACAAAAGAAAATCTTCAAAAGATTGCTATCTCTGCTGATAAAGAGAAACTAGCAAAATAAATGCCATCCCTGCTGATAAAGGGAAACTGACAAAAGAAAATCTTCAAAATATTGCTATCTCTGCTGATAAAGAGAAACTAGCAAACTAAATGCCATCCCTGCTGATAAAGGGAAATTGACAAAAGAAAATCTTCAAAAGATTGCTATCTCTGCTGATAAAGAGAAACTTGGAAAATAAATTTCATCCCTGCTGATAAAGGGAAACTGACCAAAGAAAATCTTCAAAAGATTGCTATCTCTGCTGATAAAGAGAAACTAGCAAAATAAATGCCGTCCCTGCTGATAAAGGGAAACTGGCAAAAGAAAATCTTCAAAAGATTGCTATCTCTGCTGATAAAGAGAAACTAGCAAAATAAATGCCATCCCTGCTGATAAAGGGAAACTAACAAAAGAAAATCTTCAAAAGATTGCTATCTCTGCTGATAAATAGAAACTAGCAAAGTAAATGCCATCCCTGCTGATAAAGGGAAACTGACAAAAGAAAATCTTCAAAATATTGCTATCTCTGCTGATAAAGAGAAACTAGCAAAATAAATGCCATCCCTGCTGATAAAGGGAAACTGACAAAAGAAAATCTTCAAAAGATTTCTATCTCTGCTGATAAAGAGAAACTAGCAAAATAAATGCCATCCCTGCTGATAAAGGGAAACTGACAAAAGAAAATCTTCAAAAGATTGCTATCTCTGCTGATAAAGAGAAACTAGCAAAGTAAATGCCATCCCTGCTGATAAAGGGAAACTGACAAAAGAAAATCTTCAAAAGATTGCTATCTCAGCTGATAAAGAGAAACTAGCAAAATAAATGCCATCCCTGCTAATAATGGGAAACTGACAAAAGAAAATCTTCAAAAGATTGCTATCTCTGCTGATAAAGAGAAACTAGCAAAATAAATGCCATCCCTGCTGATAAAGGGAAACTGACAAAAGAAAATCTTCAAAAGATTGCTATCTCAACGATAAAGAGAAACTAGCAAAGTAAATGCCATCCCTGCTGATAAAGGGAAACTGACAAAAGAAAATCTTCAAAAGATTGTTATCTCTGCTGATAAAGAGAAACTAGCAAAATAAATGCCATCCCTGCTGATAAAGGGAAACTGACGAAAGAAAATCTTCAAAAGATTGCTATCTCTGCTGATAAAGAGAAACTAGCAAAATAAATGCCATCCCTGCTGATAAAGGGAAACTGACAAAAGAAAATCTTCAAAAGATTGCTATCTCTGCTGATAAAGAGAAACTAGCAAAGTAAATGCCATCCCTGCTGATAAAGGGAAACTGACAAAAGAAAATCTTCAAAAGATTGCTATCTCTGCTGATAAAGATAAACTAGGAAAATAAATGCCATCCATGCTGATAAAGGGAAACTGACAAAAGAAAAACTTCAAAAGATTTCTATCTCTGCTGATAAAGAGAAACTAGCAAAATAAATGCCATCCCTGCTGATAATGGGAAACTGACAAAAGAAAATCTTCAAAAGATTGCTATCTCTGCTGATAAAGAGAAACTAGCAAAATAAATGCCATCCCTGCTGATAAAGGGAAACTGACAAAAGAAAATCTTCAAAAGATTGCTATCTCTGCTGATTAATAGAAACTAGCAAAGTAAATGCCATCCCTGCTGATAAAGGGAAACTGACAAAAGAAAATCTTCAAAAGATTGTTATCTCTGCTGATAAAGAGAAACTAGCAAAGTAAATGCCATCCCTGCTGATAAAGGGAAACTGACAAAAGAAAATCTTCAAAAGATTGCTATCTCTGCTGATAAAGAGAAACTAGCAAAGTAAATGCCATCCCTGCTGATAAAGGGAAACTGACAAAAGAAAATCTTCAAAAGATTGTTATCTCTGCTGATAAAGAGAAACTAGCAAAATAAATGCCATCCCTGCTGATAAAGGGAAACTGACGAAAGAAAATCTTCAAAAGATTGTTATCTCTGCTGATAAAGAGAAACTAGCAAAATAAATGTCATCCCTGCTGATAAAGGGAAACTGACAAAAGAAAATCTTCAAAAGATTGCTATCTCTGCTGATAAAGAGAAACTAGCAAAGTAAATGCCATCCCTGCTGATAAAGGGAAACTGACAAAAGAAAATCTTCAAAAGAATGCTATCTCTGCTGATAAAGATAAACTAGCAAAATAAATGCCATCCATGCTGATAAAGGGAAACTGACAAAAGAAAAACTTCAAAAGATTTCTATCTCTGCTGATAAAGAGAAACTAGCAAAATAAATGCCATCCCTGCTGATAATGGGAAACTGACAAAAGAAAATCTTCAAAAGATTGTTATCTCTGCTGATAAAGAGAAACTAGCAAAATAAATGCCATCCCTGCTGATAAAGGGAAACTGACAAAAGAAAATCTTCAAAAGATTGCTATCTCTGCTGATAAATAGAAATTAGCAAAGTAAATGCAATCCCTGCTGATAAAGGGAAACTGACAAAAGAAAATCTTCAAAATATTGCTATCTCTGCTGATAAAGAGAAACTAGCAAAGTAAATGCTATCCCTGCTGATAAAGGGAAACTGACAAAAGAAAATCTTCAAAAGATTGTTATCTCTGCTGATAAAGAGAAACTAGCAAAATAAATGCCATCCCTGCTGATAAAGGGAAACTGACGAAAGAAAATCTTCAAAAGATTGTTATCTCTGCTGATAAAGAGAAACTAGCAAAATAAATGTCATCCCTGCTGATAAAGGGAAACTGACAAAAGAAAATCTTCAAAAGATTGCTATCTCTGCTGATAAAGAGAAACTAGCAAAGTAAATGCCATCCCTGCTGATAAAGGGAAACTGACAAAAGAAAATCTTCAAAAGAATTCTATCTCTGCTGATAAAGATAAACTAGCAAAATAAATGCCATCCATGCTGATAAAGGGAAACTGACAAAAGAAAAACTTCAAAAGATTTCTATCTCTGCTGATAAAGAGAAACTAGCAAAATAAATGCCATCCCTGCTGATAATGGGAAACTGACAAAAGAAAATCTTCAAAAGATTGCTATCTCTGCTGATAAAGAGAAACTAGCAAAATAAATGCCATCCCTGCTGATAAAGGGAAACTGACAAAAGAAAATCTTCAAAAGATTGCTATCTCTGCTGATAAATAGAAACTAGCAAAGTAAATGCAATCCCTGCTGATAAAGGGAAACTGACAAAAGAAAATCTTCAAAATATTGCTATCTCTGCTGATAAAGAGAAACTAGCAAAATAAATGCCATCCCTGCTGATAATGGGAAACTGACAAAAGAAAATCTTCAAAAGATTGCTATCTCTGCTGATAAAGAGAAACTAGCAAAATAAATGCCATCCCTGCTGATAAAGGGAAACTGACAAAAGAAAATCTTCAAAATATTGCTATCTCTGCTGATAAAGAGAAACTAGCAAAATAAATGCCATCCCTGCTGATAATGGGAAACTGACAAAAGAAAATCTTCAAAAGATTGCTATCTCTGCTGATAAAGAGAAACTAGCAAAATAAATGCCATCCCTGCTGATAAAGGGAAACTGACAAAAGAAAATCTTCAAAATATTGCTATCTCTGCTGATAAAGAGAAACTAGCAAACTAAATGCCATCCCTGCTGATAAAGGGAAATTGACAAAAGAAAATCTTCAAAAGATTGCTATCTCTGCTGATAAAGAGAAACTTGGAAAATAAATTTCATCCCTGCTGATAAAGGGAAACTGACCAAAGAAAATCTTCAAAAGATTGCTATCTCTGCTGATAAAGAGAAACTAGCAAAATAAATGCCATCCCTGCTGATAAAGGGAAACTGGCAAAAGAAAATCTTCAAAAGATTGCTATCTCTGCTGATAAAGAGAAACTAGGAAAATAAATGCCATCCCTGCTGATAAAGGGAAACTGACAAAAGAAAATCTTCAAAAGATTGCTATCTCTGCTGATAAATAGAAACTAGCAAAGTAAATGCCATCCCTGCTGATAAAGGGAAACTGACAAAAGAAAATCTTCAAAATATTGCTATCTCTGCTGATAAAGAGAAACTAGCAAAATAAATGCCATCCCTACTGATAAAGGGAAACTGACAAAAGAAAATCTTCAAAAGATTTCTATCTCTGCTGATAAAGAGAAACTAGCAAAATAAATGCCATCCCTGCTGATAAAGGGAAACTGACAAAAGAAAATCTTCAAAAGATTGTTATCTCTGCTGATAAAGAGAAACTAGCAAAATAAATGCCATCCCTGCTGATAAAGGGAAACTGACGAAAGAAAATCTTCAAAAGATTGTTATCTCTGCTGATAAAGAGAAACTAGCAAAATAAATGCCATCCCTGCTGATAAAGGGAAACTGACGAAAGAAAATCTTCAAAAGATTGCTATCTCTGCTGATAAAGAGAAACTAGCAAAATAAATGCCATCCCTGCTGATAAAGGGAAACTGACAAAAGAAAATCTTCAAAAGATTGCTATCTCTGCTGATAAAGAGAAACTAGCAAAGTAAATGCCATCCCTGCTGATAAAGGGAAACTGACAAAAGAAAATCTTCAAAAGATTGCTATCTCTGCTGATAAAGATAAACTAGGAAAATAAATGCCATCCATGCTGATAAAGGGAAACTGACAAAAGAAAAACTTCAAAAGATTTCTATCTCTGCTGATAAAGAGAAACTAGCAAAATAAATGCCATCCCTGCTGATAATGGGAAACTGACAAAAGAAAATCTTCAAAAGATTGCTATCTCTGCTGATAAAGAGAAACTAGCAAAATAAATGCCATCCCTGCTGATAAAGGGAAACTGACAAAAGAAAATCTTCAAAAGATTGCTATCTCTGCTGATAAATAGAAACTAGCAAAGTAAATGCCATCCCTGCTGATAAAGGGAAACTGACAAAAGAAAATCTTCAAAAGATTGCTATCTCTGCTGATAAAGAGAAACTAGCAAAATAAATGCCATCCCTGCTGATATAGGGAAACTGACAAAAGAAAATCTTCAAAAGATTGCTATCTCTGCTGATAAATAGAAACTAGCAAAATAAATGCCATCCCTGCTGATAAAGGGAAACTGGCAAAAGAAAATCTTCAAAAGATTGTTATCTCTGCTGATAAAGAGAAACTAGCAAAGTAAATGCCATCCCTGCTGATAAAGGGAAACTGACAAAAGAAAATCTTCAATAGATTGCTATCTCTGCTGATAAAGAGAAACTTGGAAAATAAATTTCATCCCTGCTGATAAAGGGAAACTGACCAAAGAAAATCTTCAAAAGATTGCTATCTCTGCTGATAAAGAGAAACTAGCAAAATAAATGCCATCCCTGCTGATAAAGGGAAACTGGCAAAAGAAAATCTTCAAAAGATTGCTATCTCTGCTGATAAAGAGAAACTAGCAAAATAAATGCCATCCCTGCTGATAAAGGGAAACTGACAAAAGAAAATCTTCAAAAGATTGCTATCTCTGCTGATAAATAGAAACTAGCAAAGTAAATGCCATCCCTACTGATAAAGGGAAACTGACAAAAGAAAATCTTCAAAAGATTGTTATCTCTGCTGATAAAGAGAAACTAGCAAAGTAAATGCCATCCCTGCTGATAAAGGGAAACTGACAAAAGAAAATCTTCAAAAGATTGCTATCTCTGCTGATAAAGAGAAACTAGCAAAGTAAATGCCATCCCTGCTGATAAAGGGAAACTGACAAAAGAAAATCTTCAAAAGATTGTTATCTCTGCTGATAAAGAGAAACTAGCAAAATAAATGCCATCCCTGCTGATAAAGGGAAACTGACGAAAGAAAATCTTCAAAAGATTGTTATCTCTGCTGATAAAGAGAAACTAGCAAAATAAATGTCATCCCTGCTGATAAAGGGAAACTGACAAAAGAAAATCTTCAAAAGATTGCTATCTCTGCTGATAAAGAGAAACTAGCAAAGTAAATGCCATCCCTGCTGATAAAGGGAAACTGACAAAAGAAAATCTTCAAAAGAATGCTATCTCTGCTGATAAAGATAAACTAGCAAAATAAATGCCATCCATGCTGATAAAGGGAAACTGACAAAAGAAAAACTTCAAAAGATTTCTATCTCTGCTGATAAAGAGAAACTAGCAAAATAAATGCCATCCCTGCTGATAATGGGAAACTGACAAAAGAAAATCTTCAAAAGATTGTTATCTCTGCTGATAAAGAGAAATAGCAAAATAAATGCCATCCCTGCTGATAAAGGGAAACTGACAAAAGAAAATCTTCAAAAGATTGCTATCTCTGCTGATAAATAGAAACTAGCAAAGTAAATGCAATCCCTGCTGATAAAGGGAAACTGACAAAAGAAAATCTTCAAAATATTGCTATCTCTGCTGATAAAGAGAAACTAGCAAAGTAAATGCCATCCCTGCTGATAAAGGGAAACTGACAAAAGAAAATCTTCAAAAGATTGTTATCTCTGCTGATAAAGAGAAACTAGCAAAATAAATGCCATCCCTGCTGATAAAGGGAAACTGACGAAAGAAAATCTTCAAAAGATTGTTATCTCTGCTGATAAAGAGAAACTAGCAAAATAAATGTCATCCCTGCTGATAAAGGGAAACTGACAAAAGAAAATCTTCAAAAGATTGCTATCTCTGCTGATAAAGAGAAACTAGCAAAGTAAATGCCATCCCTGCTGATAAAGGGAAACTGACAAAAGAAAATCTTCAAAAGAATTCTATCTCTGCTGATAAAGATAAACTAGCAAAATAAATGCCATCCATGCTGATAAAGGGAAACTGACAAAAGAAAAACTTCAAAAGATTTCTATCTCTGCTGATAAAGAGAAACTAGCAAAATAAATGCCATCCCTGCTGATAATGGGAAACTGACAAAAGAAAATCTTCAAAAGATTGCTATCTCTGCTGATAAAGAGAAACTAGCAAAATAAATGCCATCCCTGCTGATAAAGGGAAACTGACAAAAGAAAATCTTCAAAAGATTGCTATCTCTGCTGATAAATAGAAACTAGCAAAGTAAATGCAATCCCTGCTGATAAAGGGAAACTGACAAAAGAAAATCTTCAAAATATTGCTATCTCTGCTGATAAAGAGAAACTAGCAAAATAAATGCCATCCCTGCTGATAATGGGAAACTGACAAAAGAAAATCTTCAAAAGATTGCTATCTCTGCTGATAAAGAGAAACTAGCAAAATAAATGCCATCCCTGCTGATAAAGGGAAACTGACAAAAGAAAATCTTCAAAATATTGCTATCTCTGCTGATAAAGAGAAACTAGCAAAATAAATGCCATCCCTGCTGATAATGGGAAACTGACAAAAGAAAATCTTCAAAAGATTGCTATCTCTGCTGATAAAGAGAAACTAGCAAAATAAATGCCATCCCTGCTGATAAAGGGAAACTGACAAAAGAAAATCTTCAAAATATTGCTATCTCTGCTGATAAAGAGAAACTAGCAAACTAAATGCCATCCCTGCTGATAAAGGGAAATTGACAAAAGAAAATCTTCAAAAGATTGCTATCTCTGCTGATAAAGAGAAACTTGGAAAATAAATTTCATCCCTGCTGATAAAGGGAAACTGACCAAAGAAAATCTTCAAAAGATTGCTATCTCTGCTGATAAAGAGAAACTAGCAAAATAAATGCCATCCCTGCTGATAAAGGGAAACTGGCAAAAGAAAATCTTCAAAAGATTGCTATCTCTGCTGATAAAGAGAAACTAGCAAAATAAATGCCATCCCTGCTGATAAAGGGAAACTGACAAAAGAAAATCTTCAAAAGATTGCTATCTCTGCTGATAAATAGAAACTAGCAAAGTAAATGCCATCCCTGCTGATAAAGGGAAACTGACAAAAGAAAATCTTCAAAATATTGCTATCTCTGCTGATAAAGAGAAACTAGCAAAATAAATGCCATCCCTGCTGATAAAGGGAAACTGACAAAAGAAAATCTTCAAAAGATTTCTATCTCTGCTGATAAAGAGAAACTAGCAAAATAAATGCCATCCCTGCTGATAAAGGGAAACTGACAAAAGAAAATCTTCAAAAGATTGTTATCTCTGCTGATAAAGAGAAACTAGCAAAATAAATGCCATCCCTGCTGATAAAGGGAAACTGACGAAAGAAAATCTTCAAAAGATTGTTATCTCTGCTGATAAAGAGAAACTAGCAAAATAAATGCCATCCCTGCTGATAAAGGGAAACTGACGAAAGAAAATCTTCAAAAGATTGCTATCTCTGCTGATAAAGAGAAACTAGCAAAATAAATGCCATCCCTGCTGATAAAGGGAAACTGACAAAAGAAAATCTTCAAAAGATTGCTATCTCTGCTGATAAAGAGAAACTAGCAAAGTAAATGCCATCCCTGCTGATAAAGGGAAACTGACAAAAGAAAATCTTCAAAAGATTGCTATCTCTGCTGATAAAGATAAACTAGGAAAATAAATGCCATCCATGCTGATAAAGGGAAACTGACAAAAGAAAAACTTCAAAAGATTTCTATCTCTGCTGATAAAGAGAAACTAGCAAAATAAATGCCATCCCTGCTGATAATGGGAAACTGACAAAAGAAAATCTTCAAAAGATTGCTATCTCTGCTGATAAAGAGAAACTAGCAAAATAAATGCCATCCCTGCTGATAAAGGGAAACTGACAAAAGAAAATCTTCAAAAGATTGCTATCTCTGCTGATAAATAGAAACTAGCAAAATAAATGCCATCCCTGCTGATAAAGGGAAACTGGCAAAAGAAAATCTTCAAAAGATTGCTATCTCTGCTGATAAAGAGAAACTAGCAAAATAAATTTCATCCCTGCTGATAAAGGGAAACTGACAAAAGAAAATCTTCAAAAGATTGCTATCTCTGCTGATAAAGAGAAACTAGCAAAATAAATGCCATCCCTGCTGATAAAGGGAAACTGGCAAAAGAAAATCTTCAAAAGATTGCTATCTCTGCTGATAAAGAGAAACTAGGAAAATAAATGCCATCCCTGCTGATAAAGGGAAACTGACAAAAGAAAATCTTCAAAAGATTGCTATCTCTGCTGATAAATAGAAACTAGCAAAGTAAATGCCATCCCTGCTGATAAAGGGAAACTGACAAAAGAAAATCTTCAAAATATTGTTATCTCTGCTGATAAAGAGAAACTAGCAAAATAAATGCCATCCCTGCTGATAAAGGGAAACTGACAAAAGAAAATCTTCAAAAGATTTCTATCTCTGCTGATAAAGAGAAACTAGCAAAATAAATGCCATCCCTGCTGATAAAGGGAAACTGACAAAAGAAAATCTTCAAAAGATTGTTATCTCTGCTGATAAAGAGAAACTAGCAAAATAAATGCCATCCCTGCTGATAAAGGGAAACTGACGAAAGAAAATCTTCAAAAGATTGTTATCTCTGCTGATAAAGAGAAACTAGCAAAATAAATGCCATCCCTGCTGATAAAGGGAAACTGACGAAAGAAAATCTTCAAAAGATTGCTATCTCTGCTGATAAAGAGAAACTAGCAAAATAAATGCCATCCCTGCTGATAAAGGGAAACTGACAAAAGAAAATCTTCAAAAGATTGCTATCTCTGCTGATAAAGAGAAACTAGCAAAGTAAATGCCATCCCTGCTGATAAAGGGAAACTGACAAAAGAAAATCTTCAAAAGATTGCTATCTCTGCTGATAAAGATAAACTAGGAAAATAAATGCCATCCATGCTGATAAAGGGAAACTGACAAAAGAAAAACTTCAAAAGATTTCTATCTCTGCTGATAAAGAGAAACTAGCAAAATAAATGCCATCCCTGCTGATAATGGGAAACTGACAAAAGAAAATCTTCAAAAGATTGCTATCTCTGCTGATAAAGAGAAACTAGCAAAATAAATGCCATCCCTGCTGATAAAGGGAAACTGACAAAAGAAAATCTTCAAAAGATTGCTATCTCTGCTGATAAATAGAAACTAGCAAAGTAAATGCCATCCCTGCTGATAAAGGGAAACTGACAAAAGAAAATCTTCAAAAGATTGCTATCTCTGCTGATAAAGAGAAACTAGCAAAATAAATGCCATCCCTGCTGATAAAGGGAAACTGACAAAAGAAAATCTTCAAAAGATTGCTATCTCTGCTGATAAATAGAAACTAGCAAAATAAATGCCATCCCTGCTGATAAAGGGAAACTGGCAAAAGAAAATCTTCAAAAGATTGTTATCTCTGCTGATAAAGAGAAACTAGCAAAGTAAATGCCATCCCTGCTGATAAAGGGAAACTGACAAAAGAAAATCTTCAAAAGATTGCTATCTCTGCTGATAAAGAGAAACTTGGAAAATAAATTTCATCCCTGCTGATAAAGGGAAACTGACCAAAGAAAATCTTCAAAAGATTGCTATCTCTGCTGATAAAGAGAAACTAGCAAAATAAATGCCATCCCTGCTGATAAAGGGAAACTGGCAAAAGAAAATCTTCAAAAGATTGCTATCTCTGCTGATAAAGAGAAACTAGCAAAATAAATGCCATCCCTGCTGATAAAGGGAAACTGACAAAAGAAAATCTTCAAAAGATTGCTATCTCTGCTGATAAATAGAAACTAGCAAAGTAAATGCCATCCCTGCTGATAAAGGGAAACTGACAAAAGAAAATCTTCAAAATATTGCTATCTCTGCTGATAAAGAGAAACTAGCAAAATAAATGCCATCCCTGCTGATAAAAGGAAACTGACAAAAGAAAATCTTCAAAAGATTTCTATCTCTGCTGATAAAGAGAAACTAGCAAAATAAATGCCATCCCTGCTGATAAAGGGAAACTGACAAAAGAAAATCTTCAAAAGATTGTTATCTCTGCTGATAAAGAGAAACTAGCAAAGTAAATGCCATCCCTGCTGATAAAGGGAAACTGACAAAAGAAAATCTTCAATAGATTGCTATCTCTGCTGATAAAGAGAAACTAGCAAAGTAAATGCCATCCCTGCTGATAAAGGGAAACTGACAAAAGAAAATCCTCAAAAGATTGCTATCTCTGCTGATAAAGAGAAACTAGCAAAATAAATGCCATCCCTGCTGATAATGGGAAACTGACAAAAGAAAATCTTCAAAAGATTGCTATCTCTGCTGATAAAGAGAAACTAGCAAAATAAATGCCATCCCTGCTGATAAAGGGAAACTAACAAAAGAAAATCTTCAAAAGATTGCTATCTCAACGATAAAGAGAAACTAGCAAAGTAAATGCCATCCCTGCTGATAAAGGGAAACTAACAAAAGAAAATCTTCAAAAGATTGTTATCTCTGCTGATAAAGAGAAACTAGCGAAATAAATGCCATCCCTGCTGATAAAGGGAAACTGACGAAAGAAAATCTTCAAAAGATTGCTATCTCTGCTGATAAAGAGAAACTAGCAAAATAAATGTCATCCCTGCTGATAAAGGGAAACTGACAAAAGAAAATCTTCAAAAGATTGCTATCTCTGCTGATAAAGAGAAACTAGCAAAGTAAATGCCATCCCTGCTGATAAAGGGAAACTGACAAAAGAAAATCTTCAAAAGATTGCTATCTCTGCTGATAAAGATAAACTAGCAAAATAAATGCCATCCATGCTGATAAAGGGAAACTGACAAAAGAAAAACTTCAAAAGATTTCTATCTCTGCTGATAAAGAGAAACTAGCAAAATAAATGCCATCCCTGCTGATAATGGGAAACTGACAAAAGAAAATCTTCAAAAGATTGATATCTCTGCTGATAAAGAGAAACTAGCAAAATAAATGCCATCCCTGCTGATAAAGGGAAACTGACAAAAGAAAATCTTCAAAAGATTGCTATCTCTGCTGATAAATAGAAACTAGCAAAGTAAATGCCATCCCTGCTGATAAAGGGAAACTGACAAAAGAAAATCTTCAAAATATTGTTATCTCTGCTGATAAAGAGAAACTAGCAAACTAAATGCCATCCCTGCTGATAAAGGGAAATTGACAAAAGAAAATCTTCAAAAGATTGCTATCTCTGCTGATAAAGAGAAACTTGGAAAATAAATTTCATCCCTGCTGATAAAGGGAAACTGACCAAAGAAAATCTTCAAAAGATTGCTATCTCTGCTGATAAAGAGAAACTAGCAAAGTAAATGCCATCCCTGCTGATAAAGGGAAACTGACAAAAGAAAATCTTCAATAGATTGCTATCTCTGCTGATAAAGAGAAACTAGCAAAGTAAATGCCATCCCTGCTGATAAAGGGAAACTGACAAAAGAAAATCTTCAAAAGATTGCTATCTCTGCTGATAAAGAGAAACTAGCAAAATAAATGCCATCCCTGCTGATAATGGGAAACTGACAAAAGAAAATCTTCAAAAGATTGCTATCTCTGCTGATAAAGAGAAACTAGCAAAATAAATGCCATCCCTGCTGATAAAGGGAAACTGATAAAAGAAAATCTTCAAAAGATTGCAATCTCAACGATAAAGAGAAACTAGCAAAGTAAATGCCATCCCTGCTGATAAAGGGAAACTAACAAAAGAAAATCTTCAAAAGATTGCTATCTCTGCTGATAAATAGAAACTAGCAAAGTAAATGCCATCCCTGCTGATAAAGGGAAACTGACAAAAGAAAATCTTCAAAATATTGCTATCTCTGCTGATAAAGAGAAACTAGCAAAATAAATGCCATCCCTGCTGATAAAGGGAAACTGACAAAAGAAAATCTTCAAAAGATTTCTATCTCTGCTGATAAAGAGAAACTAGCAAAATAAATGCCATCCCTGCTGATAAAGGGAAACTGACAAAAGAAAATCTTCAAAAGATTGTTATCTCTGCTGATAAAGAGAAACTAGCAAAGTAAATGCCATCCCTGCTGATAAAGGGAAACTGACAAAAGAAAATCTTCAATAGATTTCTATCTCTGCTGATAAAGAGAAACTAGCAAAGTAAATGCCATCCCTGCTGATAAAGGGAAACTGACAAAAGAAAATCTTCAAAAGATTGTTATCTCTGCTGATAAAGAGAAACTAGCAAAATAAATGCCATCCCTGCTGATAATGGGAAACTGACAAAAGAAAATCTTCAAAAGATTGCTATCTCTGCTGATAAAGAGAAACTAGCAAAATAAATGCCATCCCTGCTGATAAAGGGAAACTGACAAAAGAAAATCTTCAAAAGATTGCTATCTCAACGATAAAGAGAAACTAGCAAAGTAAATGCCATCCCTGCTGATAAAGGGAAACTAACAAAAGAAAATCTTCAAAAGATTGTTATCTCTGCTGATAAAGAGAAACTAGTGAAATAAATGCCATCCCTGCTGATAAAGGGAAACTGACGAAAGAAAATCTTCAAAAGATTGCTATCTCTGCTGATAAAGAGAAACTAGCAAAATAAATGTCATCCCTGCTGATAAAGGGAAACTGACAAAAGAAAATCTTCAAAAGATTGCTATCTCTACTGATAAAGAGAAACTAGCAAAATAAATGCCATCCCTGCTGATAAAGGGAAACTGACAAAAGAAAATCTTCAAAAGATTGTTATCTCTGCTGATAAAGAGAAACTAGCAAAGTAAATGCCATCCCTGCTGATAAAGGGAAACTGACAAAAGAAAATCTTCAAAAGATTGCTATCTCTGCTGATAAAGAGAAACTAGCAAAATAAATGCCATCCCTGCTGATAATGGGAAACTGACAAAAGAAAATCTTGAAAAGATTGCTATCTCTGCTGATAAAGAGAAACTAGCGAAATAAATGCCATCCCTGCTGATAAAGGGAAACTGACAAAAGAAAATCTTCAAAATATTGCTATCTCTGCTGATAAAGAGAAACTAGCAAAATAAATGTCATCCCTGCTGATAAAGGGAAACTGACAAAAGAAAATCTTCAAAAGATTGCTATCTCTGCTGATAAAGAGAAACTAGCAAAGTAAATGCCATCCCTGCTGATAAAGGGAAACTGACAAAAGAAAATCTTCAAAAGATTGCTATCTCCGCTGATAAAGATAAACTTGCAAAATAAATGCCATCCATGCTGATAAAGGGAAACTGACAAAAGAAAAACTTCAAAAGATTTCTATCTCTGCTGATAAAGAGAAACTAGCAAAATAAATGCCATCCTTGCTGTTAAAGGGAACTGACAAAAGAAAGTCTTCAAAAGACTGCTATCTCTGCTGATAAAGAGAAACTAGCAAACTAAATGCCATCCCTGCTGATAAAGGGAAACTGACAAAAGAAATCTTCAAAAGATTTCTATCTCTGATGATAAAGAGAACTAGCAATACCAATGCCATCCCTGCTGATAAAGGGAAATTGACAAAAGAAAATCATCAAAAGATTGCTATCTCTGCTGATAAAGAGAAACTAGCAAAATAAATGCCATCCCTGCTAATAAAAGGAAACTGACAAAAGAAAATCTTCAAAAGATTGCTATCTCTGCTGATAAAGAGAAACTAGCAAAATAAATGCCATCCCCGCTGATAAAGGGAAACTGACAAAAGAAAATCTTCAAAGGATTGCTATCTCTGCTGATAAAGAGAAACTAGCAAAATAAATGCCATCCCTGCTGATAAAGGGAAACTGACAAAAGAAAATCTTCAATAGATTGCTATCTCTGCTGATAAAGAGAAACTAGCAAAATAAATGCCATCCCTGCTGATAAAGGGAAACTGACAAAAGAAAATCTTTAAAAGATTGTTATCTCTGCTGATAAAGAGAAACTAGCAAAATAAATGCCATCCCTACTGATAAAGGGAAACTGACAAAAGAAAATCTTCAAAAGATTGCTATCTCTGCTGATAAAGAGAAACTAGCAAAGTAAATGCCAAACCTGCTGATAAAGGGAAATTGACAAAAGAAAATCTTCAAAAGATTGCTATCTCTGCTGATAAAGATAAACTAGCAAAATAAATGCCATCCATGCTGATAAAGGGAAACTGACAAAAGAAAAACTTCAAAAGATTTCTATCTCTGCTGATAAAGAGAAACTAGCAAAATAAATGCCATCCCTGCTGTTAAAGGGAACTGACAAAAGAAAGTCTTCAAAAGACTGCTATCTCTGCTGATAAAGAGAAACTAGCAAACTAAATGCCATCCCTGCTGATAAAGGGAAACTGACAAAAGAAATCTTCAAAATATTTCTATCTCTGATGATAAAGAGAACTTGTAATACCAATGCCATCCCTGCTAATAAAGGGAAACTGACAAAAGAAAATCATCAAAAGATTGCTATCTCTGCTGATAAAGAGAAACTAGCAAAATAAATGCCATCCCTGCTAATAAAAGGAAACTGACAAAAGAAAATCTTCAAAAGATTGCTATCTCTGCTGATAAAGAGAAACTAGCAAAATAAATGCCATCCCCGCTGATAAAGGGAAACTGACAAAAGAAAATCTTCAAAGGATTGCTATCTCTGCTGATAAAGAGAAACTAGCAAAATAAATGCCATCCCTGCTGATAAAGGGAAACTGACAAAAGAAAATCTTCAAAAGATTGCTATCTCTGCTGATAAAGAGAAACTAGCAAAATAAATGCCATCCCTGCTGATAAAGGGAAACTGACAAAAGAAAATCTTTAAAAGATTGTTATCTCTGCTGATAAAGAGAAACTAGCAAAATAAATGTCATCCCTGCTGATAAAGGGAAACTGACAAACGAAAATCTTCAAAAGATTGCTATCTCTGCTGATAAAGAGAAACTAGCAAAATGAATGCCATCCCTGCTGATAAAAGGAAATTGACAAAAGAAAATCTTCAAAAGATTGTTATCTCTGCTGATAAAGGGAACTAGCAAAACAAAGGCCATCCCTGCTGATAAAGGGAACCGACAAAAGAAAATCTTCAAAAGATTGCTATCTCTGCTGATAAAGAGAAACTAGCTAAATAAATGCCATCCCTGCTGATAAAGGGAAACTGACAAAAGAAAATCTTCAAAAGATTGCTATCTCTGCTGATAAAGAGAAACTAGCAAAATAAATGCCATCCCTGCTGATAAAGGGAAACTGACAAAAGAAAATCTTCAAAAGATTGCTATCTCTGGTGATAAAGAGAAACTAGCAAAATAAATGCCATCCCTGCTGATAAAGGGAAACTGACAAAAGAAAATCTTCAAAAGATTGCTATCTCTGGTGATAAAGAGAAACTAGAAAAATAAATGCCATCCCTGCTGATAAAGGGAAACTGACAAAAGAAAAACTTCAAAAGATTGCTATCTCTGCTGATAAAGAGAAACTAGCAAAATAAATGCCATCCCTGCTGATAAAGGGAAACTGACAAAAGAAAATCTTCAAAAGATTGCTATCTCTGCTGATAAAGAGAAACTAGCAAAATAAATGCCATCCCTGCTGATAAAGGGAAACTCACAAAAGAAAATCTTCAAAAGATTGCTATCTTTTCTGATAAAGAGAAACTAGCAAAATAAATGTCATCCCCGCTGATAAAGGGAAACTGACAAAAGAAAATCTTCAAAAGATTGCTATCTCTGCAGATAAAGAGAAACTAGCAAAATAAATGCCATCCCCGCTGATAAAGGGAAACTGACAAAAGAAAATCTTCAAAAGATTGCTATCTCTGCTGATAAAGAGAAACTTGCAAAATAAATGCCATCCCCGCTGATATAGGGAAACTGACAAAAGAAAATCTTCAAAAGATTGCTATCTCTGCTGATAAAGAGAAACTAGCAAAATAAATGCCATCCCTGCTGATAAAGGGAAACTGACAAAAGAAAATCTTCAAAAGATTGCTATCTCTGCTGATAAAGAGAAACTAGCAAAATAAATGCCATCCCTACTGATAAAGGGAAACTGACAAAAGAAAACTTCAAAAGATTGCTATCTCTACTGATAAAGAGAAACTAGCAAAATAAATGCCATCCCCGCTGATAAAGGGAAACTGACAAAAGAAAATCTTCAAAAGATTGCTATCTCTGCAGATAAAGAGAAACTAGCAAAATAAATGCCATCCCCGCTGATAAAGTTAAACTGACAAAAGAAAATCTTCAAAAGATTGCTATCTCTGCTGATAAAGAGAAACTTGCAAAATAAATGCCATCCCCGCTGATATAGGGAAACTGACAAAAGAAAATCTTCAAAAGATTGCTATCTCTGCTGATAAAGAGAAACTAGCAAAATAAATGCCATCCCTGCTGATAAAGGGAAACTAACAAAAGATAATCTTCAAAAGATTGCTATCTCTGCTGATAAAGAGAAACTAGCAAAATAAATGCCATCCCTACTGATAAAGGGAAACTGACAAAAGAAAATCTTCAAAAGATTGCTATCTTTGCTGATAAAGAGAAACTAGCAAAATAAATGCCATCCCCGCTGATAAAGGGAAACTGACAAAAGAAAATCGTCAAAAGATTGCTATCTCTGCAGATAAAGAGAAACTAGCAAAATAAATGCCATCCCCGCTGATAAAGGGAAACTGACAAAAGAAAATCTTCAAAAGATTGCTATCTCTGCTGATAAAGAGAAACTTGCAAAATAAATGCCATCCCTGCTGATAAAGGGAAACTGACAAAAGAAAATCTTCAAAAGATTGCTATCTCTGCTGATAAAGAGAAACTAGCAAAATAAATGCCATCCCTGCTGATAAAGGGAAACTGACAAAAGAAAATCTTCAAAAGATTGCTATCTCTGCTGATAAAGAGAAACTAGCAAAATAAATGCCATCCCTACTGATAAAGGGAAACTGACAAAAGAAAATCTTCAAAAGATTGCTATCTCTGCTGATAAAGAGAAACTAGCAAAATAAATGCCATCCCTGCTGATAAAAGGAAATCTTCAAAAGATTGCTATCTCTGGTGATAAAGAGAAACTAGCAAAATAAATGCCATCCCTGCTGATAAAGGGAAACTGACAAAAGAAAATCTTCAAAAGATTGCTATCTCTGCTGATAAAGAGAAACTAGCAAAATAAATGCCATCCCTGCTGATAAAGGGAAACTGACAAAAGAAAATCTTCAAAAGATTGCTATCTCTGCTGATAAAGAGAAACTAGCAAAGTAAATGCCATCCCTACTGATAAAGGGAAACTGACAAAAGAAAATCTTCAAAAGATTGCTATCTCTGCTGATAAAGAGAAACTAGCAAAATAAATGCCATCGCCGCTGATAAAGGGAAACTGACAAAAGAAAATCTTCAAAAGATTGCTATCTCTGCTGATAAAGAGAAACTAGCAAAATAAATGCCATCCCCGCTGATAAAGGGAAACTGACAAAAGAAAATCTTCAAAAGATTGCTATCTCTGCTGATAAAGAGAAACTTGCAAAATAAATGCCATCCCTGCTGATAAAGGGAAATTGACAAAAGAAAATCTTCAAAAGATTGCTATCTCTGCTGATAAAGAGAAACTAGCAAAATAAATGCCATCCCTGCTGATAAAGGGAAACTAACAAAAGAAAATCTTCCAAAGATTGCTATCTCTGCTGATAAAGAGAAACTAGCAAAATAAATGGCGACTTCACTAGGGATAACGTGAAACAAAACTTCTGGTTTAAACCATCTCTGGCAAACAAAATATGTCAAGCGAGAACGGGATTTCACAAAAGAGAAAGGCCAAACAAACTTCCAACGGACCCATGATCCACAGATAAGATGACTCCGCCGGGGAAAGGAGAAGTCTAAATAAAAGACTCTGCCGGGGAGCACAATTATGAGGA
Organism: Lathyrus tuberosus; assembly: GCA_022829125.1. Classification (NCBI taxonomy): domain Eukaryota; kingdom Viridiplantae; phylum Streptophyta; class Magnoliopsida; order Fabales; family Fabaceae; genus Lathyrus; species Lathyrus tuberosus. The sequence goes on from JALAZF010000833.1 coordinate 571,824, forward strand.
ACGCATCCCTCCAAAATCTCCTGAGTTATGCCATCTCTGCTGGGAAAGAGAACTGGCAAAGAAAGTACCAAACCTGGCTTATGCTTCGAATGCAAATGTTTGAATTTTGGCTTAATGCTCCATACGAAATGGAAATGCTACGCGTTTGAGGATGCAATGCGAATGCTTATGATATGCAAAAGGGGTCCCTCCAGCAAAATAAATGTCGGAGAGAAAAGACTAAATCAGCTGGGGATGACAAAAATAAATTGTCCTCTGAATCCAGGAACTCTGCTGAGAAGGGTCATACTGATCGACTCTTTGGATCAATAACTTCTGCTGGGGATGAAATCCCGAAAGAACTACCGGGGGCCACACCTGTCTTTTATCTAAAACCTGAGATTTCTTCTCTGCTGGGGGAGTTGAGAATGAACGCCAATAACGGAACCGGAAGTCTGTTACTGAAGATTGTTAATATCCAATTGGGCTCAGGACCTGCTGGGGGATGCCAGCCCATAATACCATCCTGCTTGGGGAAAATAATCCATAATACCATCCCGCTTGGGGATACTGCTGAACTTAACCTGCTGATGGGGAGAATGACTTTACTCCTGCCTTGTTGGGGATTAGAATATGACATCATTGGTGAAAGCACGCTCCCTGACTGGATAGGGAAAGTGACCACCCTGATTCTGTGGGGAAATAACTTCTTGATCCGGAGAAAATACTTCCCAAGCCCCCTGCTGGGGGAGGTCTGCTCTGCTGAGGAAAGGTGCAATCTCAATGCTGGGGAGAGCCAACTGCTGGGGAAGTACAATCCCGTTGCCTTGCAACCTGACTTGTCTTTATGGTCATAAGCGGCTCTTTGAACTTCTCACTTGCCCCAGACCACCCGGTCTAATGGAAGAAATCATCTCAAGAGGATTTTATAGAAGATCGGACGCTCGCACTGCCCCAGGGTCTTCAAACTCTTGGAGAGATTTATCATATCTCGAAATGACTGCCCCAGTCTTCATAATCCATGACGCACATTACCTCGAAAGGGATTGTAATGACTTGAAAATACTCTTCTTTAGTACCTTGAACCTTGAGGAGGTGTTTTCAATTAATCATTTTCAGAAGTGGGCAACCTCTGACGCTACAGAGGTGGCCTGCCCCAATATGAGCTTTGAAATGACTTTGCCCCTGATCTTAGAATGAATGCCCCAGACTAACTAAATTTCGGAGAGATTTCTCGACGTGACTGCCCCAGATTGGCTACATCTTAACACGACTTACTAGGGAGAGCCCACTCTACACTAAGTCTCTTGGCAGCATGCCCCTTGATATGATTGTCCTTCAGAATTTCCAAGCATCCCAACTTGGCAGGATCAAGCTTCTTGACCGACTTTCACTGTGTAAGCTGCATTGATGCTTAGGCACATATATGCAAACAGAAAATGTTTATTATGAGAATGACAATTCTAATGCAACACTCATGTTAACCTTGAAGTTTTATTGAAAATGCATCGCCCGACCTTGTGAACGAATCATTAGCCGGGATGCGACCTCGATTTTCGAATGGAAAAACAATGTGCACATGCAATACCAACAAATCTTATTAGCACAACTCATAGGAGTCAGGAACGCCATCTGGTTGGAGTACGCTTTCAGAATGAACCCTGTTTCAATTAGGACTTTTAAGGGTTGTAACGTGGTCTGGTTCACGGTTTCAGAAAAAGGATTTATGGCTCAAAATTTATCGGTGCCCACCCACTCTTCGTGATGTTCTCCAGTCCTATGTTCAGTTAATCTGACCCAAACGCTCATCTCTCAAAATATTTATGATTTTCAAGGAACCTATGCCACTAATGGTTTGGCACCTAAGGGGGTTTTGGAATGACAGTCACCCCTTTTAATCTTTTGTGTCTGTAATCACACGAATTTGTTCTTATCGGGGATTTTCTTTTGCAACGCTTTTCGCTTTTTTTTCTTTTGCTTTTTTGATCCCTAATTTTTTCCTGGACTGACTCTTTTGAGCTTTTCGATTTTGAAGTCCAGCGGGATGCCCTAACTTTTGCCTAAGTCACTTGTTTTCAAGTTCCGACTTAGCGGGCTTTCTTTTTTATTCCCTTTTTTCGAACAAAGCGTGTGACACTGATTGTCTTACTTGCTTGAAAGGGTTGTGACTGCCTCACTCCTTGATTGTTGATGGATAACCATTGTGGTTTCATATCTCTTGACCTCTTGACGGTGGGGTTGAAGGTAATGGTTCCTCAGATGCACACTCTCCTTGAAATTTGAACGCTCGGTCAAACTAACCGACGCCTACCCTGCCCCTGGGATAAGTATGAGGGTTTTTTCGTACGAAAAAAACTCCTACTTCAAGGCTCAAAGGGGTTAACGAGGGTCTATCTCCCTTATATCTCCAGTGTTTAGGGGTTTGAAACAATGCCTGTACATCCTCAACAGGGTTCTATCCTTGAACATACGACCAGAGATTCTGCGTTTTTGTCTCATCATCCTCCCTCAAGAGTTCTAAATAAGAGAATTGGTATTGCAGTGCATATAAACATTTAAGAGTGAAAACGAATGGATTACTTCAAGAAAAACATACTCATTGCATTAATATCATCATAAAAAACAATCAAGTCTTACATGCATACGATGCTTTAACAAGAAACGAAAAACTACAAATGAAAAGTAAAGAAGCTGAAGATTGCCACTGCTGAGGAAGCTTAATTCTGCTTGAACGTACTTGCAGACTGAGTGTTCATTTGAGAAAGGAGGCTTCCATTGATGTACATATCATCTTCAGTGAATACAATGATCTCTGAGTCTACCAGATCTTGCACCTTGTGCTGGAATGCATTACACTCATCAATTGTATGCCCAAACGTTCCCGAGTGGAACTCGCACCTAGCAGTCATGTCATAATCCGTAGGAATAGGGTATGGTACCGGTGCGGTACCCCTCGTTTGAATCAGAGAGTTCTTGAGCAGACGAGGAAACAGCTGACTATAAGTGATAGGAATAGGATCAAATATCCTCTTGGGCCCTCTTGGTCTCGGTTGCCCCTGTTGCTGATAATTCTGCCATCGGTGCTGATTCGGGCGCCTTACCTGCACTTGCACTTTCCTTTCCACATTCGGCTGAGGCACAAACAAAGGTTGCTGACGTAGAGCTTCTGTAGCGAAAGGTTGTGGAGAAAGTCCATGACCTGAGGTGGATCCTGCAAAGAGGGGAGGAGTCTCTACTTCTTTTGCAACCATTGGGGTAACATCACCTTGTATATTCACGCCGCCCGACTTGAACTTAATTGCCCCTGCCTCAATCAAATCCTGGACTCGGTGTTGAAAGGCCTTACATTCCTCCACAGTATGCCCTGGTGCCCCAGAATGGAAATCACAATGGGCTCTTGCATCATAGCCTGGTGGGGGATTACCGGTGAGAGGAGCCAAAGTCCTTTTCTGTACCAGTTGCCACTGAAGGAGATGCTGCAACAGTTGAGAATATGGCATAGGGAGCGGATGAAAAACTCTTTCAGACTTCTTCTGTCCCTGTGTACACTTTTTGCCCTTGGGTTTCTCTTGGGAGCCAAGACCTAGCTACTGTTGGGAAAGTTCTGGAACTTCCGCTTGTGGAAGAGATTCACGAGGTAATCCACGATTTAAATCAAATTTCAAAGAGATGGGAGGATTAAGGATCTCTGTTGTGGAAGCGGGCATAGGACTGTCTTCCTTCTTCAACGTTGTTTTCAAAATTTCCATGACCAAGCACATCTGAGTCTTCATCTGATTGACCTCATCCCTCAGCATCTTCTGGTCTTGCATGAGAGTTTGCATATTCCCCATAAGCTGCCCCATCTGGCCTCGCATTTCCCTCAACTCAGCTTGAACTTGCTCCATGATCAACTCTTGAATGGCCTAAGGATTTAAGTCTGCAATTCTGAGATCGGAACAAGATAAGAATACCGGAGATAAACACCTGTTATGCAAAATGATCATGCAAAATGATTATGAATATGCAAATGCAAATGGACATGCTTGAAAATTCACAGGGCGATCCACCCCTTGATTCCAGTTTAACAAAAATATAGAATGGAACTTCTGCTCATATATTAAGAAAACCAGAGGAAAACCAAATGTCAACAATCGCAAATCCAAGATAACAAGTCTGAACATAATAATCAAAGATCCCAACCAACAAGCCTGGCAGTGGTCCAAATAACAATGAAAGAGAAATAGGAAACTACGGCATGTCATCAAAGTCCACAAGTGTCAATCCCCCCCATCCATTATGCTTTCTGCTCCAATCTTGAATCTCCTTGAACAGCTTTCTGGTGTCGGGATGCTTCGGCCTCTGAATTAGCTCTTGAATGAGGATGTCTCTCCTATGCATGATCCCTTCCAAGTATCGGCAATGTAACTCCCAAGCGTCTTCTCCGGAAACACCATCCATGCTAGGTCCCTCATGTCTAGATCTCTTCACTTCAGCTTGGACCTTCAGTTCCTCTATGGAGGCTATGGCTTCATTGAGTCGACCCTCGACTGCTTGTCTCTTGAATACCCCTGACAGGATCTCAGCGTCTTTTTTCTTGAGCGTCAGCTTCAACTGATCAATCTGAGCTAGATAACCGTCTTCCTTTCTCTTATTCTCAGCCATTGCAGTTTCTCGGTGATCATCGAACCTATGGATTTTCAACAAAGCCTTGTCTAATTCCTCCTTCTTAGACTCGAGAACCTTATTGATACCATCCAAAGCTTCTTTCATCCTTTTTCTGGATGTGACCATGTCAGCTAGATCTTTTTCTGCCTTAGCAAGAAGCTCTGTCTTCAACTTGGCGGTATGAACAGCTTCACCCCGCTCATGCTTCAACTGATAAATCTCTCTTTTTAGCTCACTATTTTCTTCCCGCAGTCTTTCCTTTTCAGCCCACAACTTGCTAAACTTCTCTATCTCAACTGTGGTAGGAGGCTCGATCGTCAAAGGATACAAAGGTAGCTCCACTGGGAAGGGAAGAAGCTCCTCTTCTGCTCTCTTCTTAATCCACTCTTTATAGGAAGGGAAGGCCCGGTTGTTACATTTCCCGAATGAAGTTTTACACTTCTTGGTCACCTGTTTCCAAGCATTCACAATCTTCCTTATCATCTCTTGATCCTCAGTACCATTGAAGAATAAGGACTCTCTGACATCTCGCTCTTCAGGTGGACCTTTCAAAGGATAACCAAACTGCCTGATAACAAGGGAAGGATTATAATTAATTCCACCTCTTCTTCCTATCAAGGGTACATTAGGGAATTCTCCGCACTTGCAAATAATCTCCATTCCTAGCAAATCATGGTTGAACCAGACAATGTTGTCAGCAGTCAAGCCCATTACCCTCTTTGACCACTTGAGAGAATCCTTCGTATCAATAAAGGCGCCAGTTTCAGGGAGATGGCTCAGAAACCAAGTAGATAAGAGCGGTGCACAACAACTCACAGTTTTCCCCGCCTATTTTCATTCTTGTAGTGAACTGAATGGTACACATCACCTAGCAAGGTAGGTATAGGATTCTTCGAAATAAAGATTCTGACAACATGCATATCCACCAGATCAGGAACATTGGGAAACAGGACAATCCCATAGATGCACATAGCCAGAATAGCTTGGAAAGCAGTCCAATTCTTCTCTTTAACATGTATGCAAGCTTGATCAAACAAGAACTTCAATAAGAAATCCTTAGCTCCTTGTTTTTCCTCAATATTACTGTTCAGAACGGATTCACTAATATGAAGAGCAGCAGCCATTTCTTTTACCCCGGGGCGTTCTTCAGAAAAGAATACTATGTCATGCCTGATGGGGATTCCCAAAATAAATGAGAACTCCTCCAATGTTGGGGCCAAGATGTAGTCTGGGAAGGTGAAGCAACGCAAAGACGGATCGTAAAACTGAAGAAGTGTATGAATGGCATCCTTCTCATACTTGGAGATATTATAAATAAACTTCAGAAGTCTCCCATACACTCCACTGAACTCTGTACGAACTCCGGGACCAGCCATATTAATCAACTTGTGAATCAATGTCAAGGTCGGCTCTGGGAACGAATAGGCAACAGTCTTCTTTCTCTGGACATCCATGCTAAGGTAACCTCAAAAAACCGGAATCAAGAGTAAGATGCAAGCCCTGAAAAATGTCAAACATGTCAGAATGCAAGATAAATGATATGCTCATGCAAACATGGGGTCAAGGCAACACTGCTGGATGTGCTGTGCTGTTAACTGAACGAGAACCACAACCCAGAAAACCAGAATTCCGAACCACTGAGATAACCAGGAACCCAAATAATCGGACATTGATGAGAAATCCAGAAAACCGGGTAGGTTGAAAGTTTCGGTTACCTGCAAACCTGCAAACACCCATCCCCTTCTCACGTGTGGGTACTAGGATGTTCAGTATCCCGGGCTCTCAAGTCGAGAAATGATGATACGTTCACCATTTTTGGTTTGACATCATCATTAATCGAGGAGGCCTCAACTGATTCTCCAAAGCGGAAGGTCCTCAGCTTTGGCACTAAGGTCGAGAAACAATAGTACATTCATCCCTCGGGGTACAGTACTATCGTCAATCGAGGAGTGCCTCCGCTGATTCTCTTCAAAAGATAGGGGCCATCCTATGCGAGTTCCAAAGTGGGCCCTCGGGTGCGAATGGGTTTGCCACAGGATGTGGTCTGCCACTGTCACCACTAAAGAGGGATGTTTCCACTAAGGTCCTCGATGATCGGTCACCAGAGTCGACAGCTCTCTAGATCAACACCCCAACATGCGCAAGACACACACGTTAGAATGCGTCCCAAGATAGCCTCGTCTGGTTGTGAATTTCGTGAACACACAAACGTACCAAGCGGGCATGTAGGTCCCACTACTTTCCACTCTAGTCCTAGGGTGTACTCAAGCCTGGGCATTGGGCTTTTCTCTCAAAACAACCCAACCTGCAAAATAGAAATAGCCAGCACAAAACAGCAGCATCCAGCATGACGGTAATAAAAATGCAATGCAGAAAATGCGGTAAAAATAAAATACAACAAATAAAGCAAAGCAAAGACACCGAAAGAGAACAAAGACAAGCAAGCGCTAGGATTGACTCGCTTAGGGATGGACCAGCATAGGTCAACCAGAATCCTCCCCAGCAGAGTCGCCAGCTGTCGCTCCCAGGATTTTCATCCAGGTACAAACGCGAGAGTGGCGCGGAAAAACAGAGTCGCCAGCCGTGTAAATTTATCCCAAGGGAGGGAAAGGGAACATCACATAAACCTGAGGAAGAGGGAAAGGAATGGTCATCGTAACCATAGCCTGGGTTTGGGAGTCGGTTACGCGAGGGGAATGTGCTAGCACCCCACGCGTCCATCGTACTCGATGGGATCCACGCTTGTTGTCTAATCTAAGGGTGAGTTATCCTATCATCTATGGCTGTACTAAGACGGGGGGAAACAAAGACAGATTCGGTAGGACGTCGATGTCCTAGGCCTACGTACCCCCTTTGTGCAATGGGGAATTCAGAGTCAACGTAGTTCGGACCAAGTCCTTTTTGTGTTTTTTATGAGCGACGTTAAGTTCGCGTCCGGCAGTTAGGGTCGATGCCTGTTTGCGACTCAGACGGAAGGTAACGTGCCCTTTTTGAAAATAGCCTTTAGGTTGACGATCCCGAAGGATAAAAAGGTTTGAAGTTTGTTTGTATTTTTTAGGACAGAAGTGGCTTAAGTTAGTTCATAAGTTGCATTGCACCAAAGTCTAGGGCACAGGGGCGAATACTTAACGCATCGTCCCAAGACAGGACGCTCGCTAAGCACTCTAGAAAGATGAGAGGAAGCCCCTCATTTCTCATTCCCCACGCTTAAGGCTCGTGCGCAATACGCTTTATACTTATTAAGTGTTCTCAAGAAGTTTGAGATGAGAAGAGAGAAGACACAAAGGAAACTCTATGGGGACTAAGAGTCCTAAAGTTATCATGCATGGGTGACCTACGGTTAGTGAGGTTTGAAGACAACCTAAGCCTAAAGGAAAAAAGATGAGAGAAGGAAAGAGTAAGGGTGAACATGGATGACTATACACACCTTCAAAGAAATTACCTCAACCCCTGCGTAAAAGGTTAGTACCAAACGGACATAAATAATGTCAAAGCAAATGAAAACCAAACAATGGCGTATAATAGTGATAACAATCAAAACATGCATTAAGAAGTCAAATAAACAACCCCAAAGCAATGGCACAAGAGCCTTTTCAAACAGATAACCAGACAAGGTCAAGGAAACGCATACAAGAAAATCTCACACAAAGAGCCATTAAACAAAATAGTAAAACAACTTCTAAAATCACCAAATTAAATATCAAAGTTACCCAACCAGAAAAAAAGCAAATACCAAAAACTCCTGCAAAAAAATCAAGATGTTAGTCACTTAAACAATTAGGCAAAGCTCAGGTGGGAAGTAGGGTTCAATGTGCCAAAAAGGAAGATTAAAATGCAATATGAAATAGTTTTAAAAATGAAAGAAAAAATATTTTAATGCACTTCAGTGTGTTGGTGAATGAATGCAAAGGAATGGATTGAAAATATTTTATGGATGCAGAGAAATAAAATAAACAATTTAGATATGCACGATATGGATAATTCAAAAAGAAAATAAACAAATATTAAATTTAGATGATAAAAAATAAAATAAAAATAAAAAATAAAATTTGAAAATTTTTATAAAATTATAAAAAGTATGCATGAATTTTCTTGGGATTTTTCAAATGCATATAGCTATTTTTAATAATTGAAAATGAGATATAATAATTAAAATAAAAATAAAATGAAATAAAAATGCAAGGGGGTGCAATGAGTAAATAATCACATTGAAAAAGGTAATTGGGCTAAAAAGGGGGGGTGTCATTAGCGAGCCCAATCTTAAACCCAATCAGAAAAAATAAAAAGTAAAAAAAACAGTCCACGTGTGGACTCTAGTCAACCAGTTGACTGACGGCTTACCGTTAGATGCATCCAACGTTCATAACTGGTCAACCAAAATAAAAATTAAACATGATGAGGGGCCTAGATTAAATACACACCATAATAACGGTGCATGCCCCTGCATGCAATTGGTCAGAAATAAAATAAAAAACGCGTGCATAATATGTTCCCTCATTAATGTGTTGGCTCAATGACAGCCACCAGATTCATCCAATGCTCAGGGTTAGTCAACCAAGAAATAAAAGTAATTAAAATGGAATATTATGACTGGTGGAACATGGTAGCACGCGTGGGGTAATGTACACCAGATCATAAAGTAAAAATCAGAAAAAAAATAAAAGAAGAAAAACGTGGCAAGCTTCTGGCCGTTGGATCGTGACCATGAACGGTCACGATTTCGTCTTCCTCGTTCAAACCTTCACCGACCGGAAATTCCCCGGGTCGCCGGAGTCCTAGCTCCGGCCGCCGCCCACGGTGCCTGCAATTCAAAAAGTACCCAGAAAACGCAAAGGCATATACCATTTTGACCAGATTTTCGCAAGGATTACGAATATCCAATCCAAATTTGTAAACAACCAAAGCATAATAAAAAACGAACGAAACAAGTTAAGATTCACAAACTTTAAATGCACCATATGCACATAATACACATCCACATTCGAAACAAATTTTACCAGCATGATCCATGGATGCCACACATCAATATGCACACTTAAAAATTGAGTTTTATGATGGTCAAAAGAATGGCTAACCTGAGATGGTGCCACACGTGTCCTTGCTTTTGGCTTCAAAGGGTGATTGGTTCGTGCTCTAGAGATCACAAGGGTTCTGTTGGTGAAAGAATTTCTTGAAAACTCCTTGTAGATTGAGAGATATGGATGTGAGATGCTTTAGGGTTCAAGTTCTTGTTCTCCACAAATGCACGTGTATCTGACCTAACCAGTGCATGGATGAGTTTAAATATATTAGGGTTTCTCACTGATAATGGTTTGGGCTTGGGCAATTCTTTGTTTAGTGAGTTTTGGACAAATTTGGAATTTTACATTATGTGAGATACACCTCCTCCCATGTATAGATATCCAAGTATTTCATGATGGGTCACCCATGTTTGAATTGCTAATTACACCCACATTGAAATTGGGCCTTGAAACAATTTGATTCATGAGTTTTCAATGACTTGGCAATTTTGAATAATGGAGAATAAGTGATAAATACACCATGAAACCACTTGATTTAAAGGCCTACAATGCTTCTTAGGGATTGCTCTTGGATGTTGGAACATGTCTTGAAGCAATGGAATTAATTATAGGTCCATATGCCCCAAAACGCAAAAGTTGTGAAAATAAAACCCTAAAAACCACTTTGCCTTATTTTGACCAATAGTTGAGTTTCACAAATGATATGGAGACCCACTAGTACTTGTTGGAAAGAGGAGAAAAAGATCTTCAACTTTCATGTTGGAGAAAAATTCATTTGAAGCTTTCTTGATGATGAAAAGTCAAGTTGAATGCAGTGCAGGAATTTGCCCAAAAAGGAAACTTTCAAAATATAGGTCATTTCCATATTTAGTAACTTTTGCACCAACTCCTGATTCTTGATAAATGGCATGAAACTTGACTCTTGATGACCATATGAGGATGTGAGACTTTTAAAACCTTGGAGAGAACCTCAAAATTCCACAGTTGACTTCCCCTCTCACTGTTGACTTTTACCCACTTCACCTGATTCCCAATCCATTGGCCAATTGAACTTCTCCTGAACCAAACTGATGGACAATCTTCCATTCCTAGATGCTTAGGGACCCAAGGAATACCACAGAATCAAGTCTTGCCCGAAAAATCAGAAATAAACTGACTTTATAGCAAACCCTAATATTGGTACCCTCAGTCTAGGAGGAAATAACACAGTCTCCAAATCCAAATTCCTCTGAATATGATGTGTATCCTCTCCAACAAAGATAAGATATGCCATTTGGTGATGATAAACACCCAAGGAGCTTGCCCATTGGATCAATAAACCCAAGAATCTCAAAACCCTAATTCCTGCACTGGTTAGGAGAAAGTGATCCACTTGAACTCTCTTGCTTGACCCCTTTGAAGAACATCTTCTCCTATTGAACATGCCTCAGGAACCTTGACCCCATGCTAAGAACCAATGATATGCACACATGATAATGCAAAATGCAATGAAACATAAGCCAGTTAGTACTAAAGTAAGGAGGGCAAATTTTGGGGTGCAACAGCTGCTGCCATTTCTGTTTTGATGTATGTTTTCGCGAAATGAAATAGATGGTTTTGAGTGGATCCTTAAGAAATCAACAGTTTTTTCTGTTAAATCTGGTTATAAAGTTTTGAATTCTAGTTCTGCAGATGTCGTGTCCCAGCTTTGTTTGTGATAAATTAGAAAATATTAGGAATAATGGATTAATACTTTCACTATACTTGTGAAAATTCATATGTGAAATCAGGCGTAATATTTTCACTATACTTAGATTCCAACTAAATCTACTAGACAGATATTTTCAAGATATATCAAAACTAATCATTTCTACCGAATCTAGATGTAATATTCCTAATTGTGATAATTATTATGCTTCAAAAATATCATAGTACCTGTAAGCTTTGCTAATTAACAAGCCTTATGTTGTAACCAACGAGATATCATATGAATTTGTATGGCAGAGTCAGAGAGCCAAAATATCACCGAAACGACCACTTTGGGGTGTTGTCTCGTCATAATAGATTATGGCCAAAAACTTGCAATATCTATTGAATTTTGAAATTTATTAAAGTGATTACAACTTACCCTCATGTTTTTGAACAAATAGCTAATGAAATTCACATGTAAAATAATTTTAAAAAAATACATCAATTCTACATGAAGTTAATTGTTAATTGAATTTGAATTGATGATTCTTTGTTGGATAGAACTTTGAAGTTAATTGAACTTAAGTGTTGAAGTTGTTTTTTTACTTACTTGAGTTGATTCTTTGCTGACTTCTCTACAGGTAATTAGTTGTTCTTTTTTTTGTTTAGCTTACTTAGTAAAACCATGGATAAAAAATGGATGTCTTCCAATCTATTGTCAAAAGAGTACAAGAATGGGGTATCCGAATTCATTAAGTTTGCTGTTGAACTCGCCAAAGACCCCATTCGAATCACATGTCTTTGCTTAGGTTGCTGTTATGGGCGTCAGATTGACGCAGTTGAGTTGGAATCGCATTTAATGAGGCATGGAGTTGATCGAAGTTATACATGTTGGATATTACATGGCGAGATAAGTAATGAGAATGTTGAACTGGGGGATAATAGGAACTATGCTCTAAACGACAATGGCACAAATACATACGATTGTGATCGAGTCGAAGAGATTGCAAAGGGACTTGAAGAAGATCTTCAGGATTGTCCCAAAATGTTTGAGAGTTTGGTAATCTATGTAGAGAAACCGTTGTATAAAGGTTGCACTAAATTCACAAGATTGTCTGCGGTATTAAAGTTGTACAACTTAAAGGCGGGTAATGGAAGTGTCATACCCCAAATCTTGACCACCAAGATTTTCCATCATTGTCCAAATCATTACCACAATATGGATGTACCATCATGCCTCATCAATCTCCTCAAGGATTGTTGAGCATTCACTATAATCAAGAAACAAGGTTTTTGAGCCCTCTCAAAACAATTAGACAAAGGATCAATCAAGAAATAACATGATATTCAACTTGTCTAACCTCTTAAGATATCCATAAAGGATCAAGAGGACTCCCACATCAAGAATCAAGCACAAAGTTACCACATTCCAAGTGGTTTGAGCCTCGAAACACCCGATGTCGCCAAATTAGGGTTTTGGACGACTGAGACCTCCAGAGTGAGATTTTCACAAGGGGATGAGCCAAGACTTCAACATGTGACTCAAAATGCTCAAAATAACCCTAAGAATCCATTTGCAAAGTTAAATTACCCTCAGAGGATGTATTCCCCAAAAGTCGAGAATTAGAGTTTTTACGCGTCGAACCGCTCCGGAGCCAAAAGTCAAAACATGATTTCTTTTGGAAAAAATGATCCTTATGACTCATATTTTCATAAAATATGATTTATAATGTCATTTGAGCAAGAGTTGATCAAGAAAACAAGATAACTTGTAAAAGGGGTAATCTTGAAAAATTGAAAATTTTTCTAAGTTACTAAATTTGAATGATTTTAGTACTAACTTCCAAGGATCATAACTTGTGAACCAAGCACCCATTTTGAGTGATCCAAAGCCTGATTTGTAGGTCTTCCTACATTTTACAAAAGCTTCAACTACCTAAATCTCCAATTCTTCATGGATTTTAAGTTATAGAGTGATCAAAATGACAAAAATGAAGAAAATTACATTTTTCAACACTTAGTAAAAATCTGCCTAAGTTACCAGCCCTGAACATCAATGTTCATGAGGATTTTTCAATGGAATCCAAATAGTTTCAAGACAAACTATGATCATAAATGGATAGTACCATATGAGGGCTCTTTAAAAAGTACAAGAGCCTCCCATAACTCAACCTGAGCAAGGAGATATGATCCATTGAAAATGGCATTTTCCACTGATTTTTGCAAGGCAGATTTGTGCATTGTTGCTCGAATTTATCAATTTGTGCAATAACAAGCATGGTTATCCATCTGCGCACCTCAAGGGGGAACAACCAAGGGATAAACACTGATCCACCAGCCTCACAAGTCCATGGATCTATGTTTAGGCATGACACTCATAAAATTCAAGATGCTTCAAATGGTCAATTTTGTTTCCAAGCATTTAACTGCTGCATAGAGGTGGAATTCATCAAGACAATGTTATCCAAGTTCAGTCAAGCCTTATCTCTGAATCAGAGAACCCCTAGCCTGTGCTTTAACCTCAAGTCAATGGCTAGAGGAATCTTGAGATTCCATTTGATCACAATGTGCCACAGACCTGCTGTAGTTGCCATTCACTATTGCTGCTAAAACAAACTTGCTCAACTATAAATAGAGCTCATTTGTGATCAGTTTGAGTACACCAAAGCACCCAAACTGATGCTTTACTCAAAATCACTTCTTCACTCCAATTTTTTCTTCTAACTCAAGTCACTATCGGATTTTGAGATTGAGAGTGATTCCAACCAAACCAATGATGCACACACCTCATAAACATCGTATATGAGTGATCCATAACACAAGATCACATCTGGAACATCAAATTCACAAAATCACCAGCCAATTGCTCAAGTTCTTGACATAGTTGCAGTTGAGGTACCACAACCAGTTCCAGCTCATTTCAATCCACTCCAAGCGTTCAAACACACTCCTTGGCACCTAAGGAGGCTGTCCAGATCATTGGAACCTAGCTGCAACACCTCCATCATCAAACTCGATCACCAGCTGCAAGAGGTAGGCCTGAACCCTTCAAACTCTATGATCCATGCATCATGAATGAATTTTTGAGTTACCATCTTGTTTATGTATGTATGTAGAGTAATAATCCTCAATCAATTGCCATGAATCAATCGTGTATGGAATTTCATTGTGTTCATGCTGAAATTAGGGTTCTTGAGGTTTTCTGTTGATTTCTTCCTCCATACTTAATATAAATGCAATTAAACTATATGGTTGTGATCATTGTTAAAAAACGAACAAGATTGGTACTTGAATCATGCAAAACCATTGAGAAATCACGGAGAAAAGTGAGAAAATGCAAATCTGCAGAAACAGAGCACGCGGGCAAGAACTTAGTGTTCTTGGCGCCCTTTTTCAAATTTTGGAATTTTTGAATATTTTGATATTTTTGTTAATTGATTCAAAAATTAATTTCTTTCTGAATATTTGTGTTTTTGAATTGATTCTTTTTCTCAAAATTCAAAAAAATATTTAAATATTTTATTTTACAAAAAATATCCAATTTATATTATTTTTTAATATAGTTAGAATTTTTGTAATTAATTTCATTTTATTTGTATTTAAACATTTTAAAATGAAATTCCCATTTTGATCTTTCATTTCAAATGAATTTCAAATTTTCATGTAATTGAACATGATTTTTCAAAATATTTTTCAAAGTATACAATTTGTTTTTTTGAATATATTTGATTTTTTTATCATTTATTATTTAAATTTCCTTTGAAAAATGACATTTTAATTTAAAATTAGGGTTTCCTCTTGATTTTAAAATTTTCAAACACTTTGGGCCTCTAATAGAGTGTAAGACCCAACCCCCTTTGTACATAAACATTTTTGGGCCTCAGTCATTGTATAAGTCACAGTACAATAAAATATCGGCGTGATCGCCAATTTTTAAAACAATTTTCAACTGGGCCTCCCCTCGTGTTGTAAGTCCCATTCTCTTTTCTTTTTAACAACTTTTGGGCCTCTAATAGAGTGTAAGACCCAACCCTCTTTTGTATATAAATAATTTGGGCCTCAGTCATTGTATAAGTCCTAGTTTAATTTTCAAAACAACGGTGCGATCACTGTTATTTCTGGGCCTCTCCTTGAGTTGTAAGCCCCATCTCTTGTACAAAAATAATCTTTTGGGCCTCTAATAGAGTGTAAGACCCAACCTATTTGTAAATATAATAATTTGGGCCTCAGTCATTGTATAAGCCCCGATACAATTTTTCAGATCAACGGTACGATTACTGTTTTTCATCTGGGCCTCTCCTTGAGTATAAGCCCCATTCTTCTTTTCAAAACAACTTTCCCTTTTGATTTAGGTTCAAACTCATAGTTATTATCAAAACTTTCTTTAATTTCTTGAACAATTAACCATATAGCTGTTACAATGGAAGCTTGCTCACCTGTAAGTTTTATCAGCTTTCTTTTACATACTTGCACACACACACACACACATACATATATATATATATATATATATATATATATATATATATATATATATATATATATATATATATTTGTTTGTGCTGGAAGTTTGCTCACCTGTAAGTCCTCCTACCGTCTTTTACATACAATATATATTTCATCTGTATATATATGTGTATATATATATATATATATATATATATATATATATATATATATATATATATATATATATGCTTGTATATATCTGCTTAGAGTTTTCCCCGACAATTAGGTCTAGAATTAGATAAAGCCAGCGGTCACTCTTTCAACATAGTCAAAACTAGTTCCCCATAGGAATTTCCAGATACAGTCTTGCCTCCTCTTGGGCTTATACAATATGGAACAAAGAGAAAGGAATTATTCCCGGCGAAACTTTTCTCAGACTGTCACTATTAGAAAATTGTCAAAGAAATTCACTTCCCCAGAGAGGATTAATTCCCGGTGAAACCTCTCTTGAATTTCTTCAAACCCTAGAATTGTTTATTAAAGAAAAGATTATTCCCGGTGAAACTTTTCTTGAACTTTTCTTAAGTTTGGACCCACAGGCTTCCTAAAAGCATCCCCAGCCTCCTCTTGGGCTTTGTACAAGGACCCTACGGCTTCTTAGAAGTTCTCATGCCTTCTCTTGGGCTTAATACAAGGACCCTGAAGACCTCTTAAAGGTATATGACAAAACTTAGTCATCCTTTGTTAGAGCAGTCTTTCCGAAGAGTCAAAACCTCAGACCAATTTAAGGGTTGATTCTCATCCCTTAAAGCACCAGCCTCCTCTTGGGCATCATACAAAGACAAACTCTCCCATACCAGTAGACTTGGACAGTCTAATCTCCTCTTGGATCTCAAAGACATTCTCAAGTTCCCTACAAATAAAGAAAAAAACCCTGGTCATTTAACCAATCTCCAGTAGAGTTAAAACCCTCACAGGATCTAAAACTCAGTCTTTCATCCTAAATTTCCCCAGCTAGGTTCAACTTATCATCAGTATAACACTATCCCAATTCAGAACCTCAAAGCATCTGATACCTCAACTCTTCTGTAAATCCTCAGCAAGAGTTTATTCCCCATTTTGGACCTGCCTCTAGATATCAATAATCCTCAGCGGAAGCCAGCCTCCTCTTAGGCTTTGTATAATGATTTTCCTCAGCAGAGTTAGCTTCAAAAGCACTCTCTTGTTGAGTCAATCACCTTTTCAGCACTCTCTTGTTGAGTAATCACCTTTTCAACACTCTCTTGTTGAGTCAATCTTCCAAAATCACTCTCTTGTTGAGTCAATCCCCTAAAAACACTCTCTTGTTGAGTCAGTTCTTTCAGCCTCAATCTTGGCCTTTGTACAAGACACCCGAAATATCCTCAGTTGAGTCAGTCATCTCTTTTTTAGCCTCAATCTTGGGCTTTGTACAAGACATATATAAACTTTCTTCAGCAAAGTCAAAATCTTAATAACCTTCTCTTAAGCTCTGGATAAATATCTTCCCAGCGGAGTCAATTCCTCCCAGCCTTCTTTTAGGCTTTGGGAGTTAATCTCCCTAAGCAGAGTCAATCCTCTTTTCAGCCTCAATCTTAGGCTTTGTACAAGACAAATCATACTCACCCGCAGAGTCAAATTCCTTTTATGCCTCAATCTTGAGCTTTGTACAAGACAGATAAAACCTCTCACCAGTAGAAAAAATCCCTTTCAGCCTCAATCTTGGGCTTTGTACAAGACAGACAAAATATTTCCCCGGAAAAGTCAACTTTTAGCCTCCTCTTAGGCTTTGTATAATGATATCCCCAAAGGAGTCAATTCTCTTTTAGCCTCAATCTTGGGCTTTGTACAAGACAGATAAACACTCTCTTGTTGAGTCAGTCTTTTCCAGCCTCCTCTTAGGCTTTGTATAAGGACCTCCCTAGTGGAGTCAATCAATCTTTTAGCTTCAACCTTGGGCTTTGATCAAGGCACACAAAAATCAACATCCCCTCAGAGTAAATCAAAATCTCTCTGTAGGAAGACACTTCTCTGTACAATCACACATCAAAACAAACATTCAAAACAAACCCTAATTCTAGAAAACTGTTGTAAGTGGCACACTTGTTGATTCAAAAATCCAAGCTGTCGTCCATCTTTTATCCTGGTAAATCCTCTCTTTCATCTAATTGCTGTAAGTGGCAAGCCTCTAGATTATTTGCATCCACGCCACTGTCCCTCTCTTAGCATGAAAAATTCATAAGGAAAAATGACATTGCTCTATACTGAGTTAAAGTTTTCTCCTTTAGGACAAATCCCTCATAAAGAAAATTATGGCATTGCTGGATTCACATATCCCAGTTAAAATAATTCTCCTTTATAATCAGTCACCCAATAGTTATGATAAACAGACGAGATGCCTCCCTTTAGAGATGACAAATTCTCTCTTAGTCAAACCTTTAGCTTTAATCTTGGGCTTTGAACAAGACACAAATAACCTTTTAGCTCAATCATGGGCTTTAAACAAGACATCAAACATTTTTTTCCTCCTATTCTACCATAAAATAGGAGGAACTACGATTGCTCTGATTTCCCTGTTTTCTTTAACGGGAATACGTAGGCATAAGATTGTGAAATCTTAGCGAGCACACCAATCAAAAACTTTAGGTCCAGTACCTTCACTAATCAAAACCCTTGGAAAACCCGAAATCAACAAAAACTCTCTCTCTCAAACATTCCCAAAGAAGAAACTTTCCCAATTAATAGATAAACACCAGTAAGTAGAAAGCAGTAAGGAAAATTGCTAACAACATGTGGATAACCATGTATAGGATGGGTAATCGACAACTCCCCATTGTATAACCTGACCCCGAACTCCCCGGTCTCTTTAAGCATTTGTTCAGTTAAACATTTGCGTGCAAGGTTAGTTTTAGATAACTTCCCTTTCCTTTCCAGATTCACAGGATAAATAAGAAATCAGAAAGTAACACCCCACTCCTACCATTGCGGTGAGGAGAAACCCATCGCGATAAGGTGGTCGCGTCACCGGCAAAAATCGCACGCTACAGTAAAATGGCGACTCTGCTAGGGGTCTTCTGTCTAATATATATATATATATATATATATATATATATATATATATACTGCTTTTCCTACTTGATATCCGTGTTTATTTTTCTGTCAATGGGAATGCGATTGATACACATCTGGAAAGTTTGAGAGAAACCTAAGATATGGGGTGGCATAGATGGGGGGTCTTATAGGGAGTGAATCCCGAATAAGCGAACCTGGTAGACCACCAAATCAGGCGAGGGCCCGTAGGATTCAGCCTGCGAAACACAATCGTTGTGAAAGCAGAGTTTTCCTAATGCGGCGCCTTGAGGATTTAGTAGGCATTAACCTTATGACCACTTGGTAGTGCGGTGACTATCGCGAATAGTTGATACGCGATACTACACTCAAATGAGATTACCCTAGGATGCTACAGCTCGCTCGGGTGAACTAGCTCGCTGTTGTTATCTCTAGGGGGGTCAATGATTTTGGGAACCTTAGGATCCGTTCTACAGGTACAAAAATTGACCAGAATACAACCTTTGGGAATGGGTAGAGCCATGACTTCATGCTCGTGACGTTGAACCCTTAAACCCATGTTTTTTCAATGTTTTTGTGTGCTGCATTCATGCATTCATTTAAAAAACTCTTAAACAAAGAAAAAAATCTTCTTTTCTCCTCTCTCTTTTTTCAAATTAAACCGAAACAATGATTACAAATATCAGAGAGAAATATTGCGTTATGGATTTCGGTAGAAGAAAGACGTGTTATACCCCAAATTTTACCCCTTAGATGTCATAACATCTTTTGCATGAGCATCATAGGTCAACTATTGCATAACTAACCATTTTATCAGTTTTTATTTGTTTTGTTTCATTTGTGAATCAGGTTTTATTTCAAGAGACCTCAAGGGTTGATCAACCAAAGTTTTGGATAGATCACCAGCCAATCAAGTTCTCGTACCCTCAATAATCCAATTTGATTTGTCTTCATCACAAGTTTTTCCTCAAGGACCAGACAAGGTCATCAGGACAAGGGTTTGTGTGGTATGGTTTGAGATTCAATGGAAATTTGACCTAATCCGGGTCAAACAAGTGGTTTGTTATCAGTGTCAGGTTATTAGGCCGTGGCAGAGATTTTGAATCAGGGTTTTGGTCCTCATCCAATCATTTGTTTCATAAGTGTGCACTCAAGGCACGAGGATTAGGGTTTCTCACCCTTGGAGTTTATGGTTGACAAATATCGTTCAGTTGAGTCACCTAAGGTTAGCTGGTTCATGGTGTGTGCATTACTGTTTCAGTTAAATTGAGGTTGTAGAGCCATCAAAGAGATTAGAGTAGTTGGTACATTTCAAGGTGTGTGCAAATGTTTGGTCATGTAATTCAGGATTTGTGGCAGTCAAGTGCAGTTGTTAAGGTATAGGTGTTGTTCAAGCGTGGAAGTGCATATTCATTCCCGTCGCCGTCTTTTATCCACCTTTCATTCCATATCCAATTTTCAAAACTATATCCATTTCATTTACACTTATTTTCTTTCTTTTCAATTCCATTTTTATCCATTCTTTTTTCCATTATCTAAACCTATTTTCCAATATCCATCTTAATCCAATTTCATGTCCATTCATAATAAAAGTCCATTTTTTTTATCCACATTTTCTTTGTCCAATTTCCAATTTCAATTATCCATTTTAAAATCCACTTCATTGTATCCATTTCCATTTCTCAATCCAATCCACCATCCCGTTTCAAATATAATCATTTTTTCTAACACTTTTTTTTAACCAAACATTATTTAAATTCATCATATCCATAGTCTTTTTATCCATATCCACCCATTTTTTTCTATATCCATATTTTCCATATCAACTATCCATTTGACCACATTTCCTTTATATCCATTTTATTTCAACCCATTTTCCATTTTTATTTCATTACTTAGGTAAAAATCCATTTTTTTTTTAATTCAAAATGATTACACAAAAAAAGTTCATTCACCAAATGTTGTCAATACTTCTCAATCACAAGAAAGGGCAAAGAGATAACAATTTCCTTGGCATCACGTTGAAACCATGCACAAGTAAGGGCAAAATTAGAAAAAGGGAGTTACAAGTACAAAAGGAAAAGTCAACAAAGGATGCCTTTGGTCAACAAGCTCCAAAACACCATGCTGCAACAATGACCAAGCACATGACTTTTTCTCATAGCACAACGCAACGCAACACGCCAAACTTGTCGTAGCAATTGCCAAAACCTGTTGTACCATAGTCGGGATTACTCCATACCATCAAAATTCCTTGCCAAACCATACAACTTACAAAAGCACCACTCTGCTATGCATCAGCCAAAAACCCGCCACGAGAACCAACACAACAGCGACTTCACGAGCCTCTGCATAAATCCAATGCTGCTACCCTGCAACTCCCCACAACAACAGCTACAATTCGATGCCAAAGTCTGCAAATAGAAAAGGACATGTCAAGATAAGTCACAGGCTAAGTTTGATTTTATCAAAGAGGAGAAAAAGATTAAAAACTCGGAAAAATGAACCTGATAATCATTCAAAAGGGGACCTTTGATCATAATTTGAAGGGGGGGGGCACAACAAGGTTGACGGAATCAAAACTCTCTCCCCAAAGAATCCAAACCGATCCACCTTAAATCTCCTTCAGACTACCTTTCTCCAGGACCCTTCAAAAACAAAACCAAACCCAAAAAAAAAACCTCACCGTCGAACCTCATCTTCTTCAACTTATTTCAACCTCTCTTTCTCGTTAAATCTCCCTTCATCAAGTCAAACAGCGACTCCCTTTGAACCAAAACACAACCAAAATCTCTCTTTTTCCTCCAACCGAATCACAAACCCATATTCATCATTCACCTTCTTCAAAACCCACAATAAACAACTACACAGAACAAATAAAAAACACAACCTCTATCAAAAACCAAACAACCTCCATCAAATCACAAAACCGATTGTCATCGCTCCACCGCCAAATCCAATCAACATCCATCTTCAGAAATAAAAAACCAGAACTCAATCCAAACCAGATCGGAGATGAAATAGAAGAAGAAGGGTGATTCAAAATAAAACAAAATCGATGTGAACCTGAACGAAGGTAGAACTGAGCTGAACGAATGAGATTGAATCGAAGGGTAGGCCGCGAAATGATTCATCATGATGTTGCCGCCCTGTTTCTCTCTTTTGTGATGACGTTAATTCACATGTTTTTCTAAGATATTCACGTTGGATCTGGTATTAAGGCTGGTGTTCTTTTATTAACAAGTCTGGCTTTCTTTGGGTTTGTCATGAAGCCCATGATTGGATCTTCAGCGCACCACCAATTTTCATAACCGCACACTCCTTTCCTTTTATGCTTATCTCATTTGTTTTATTGAATAAAAAGGCCATTGTTGTCTTGTTGGTTTTTAAGGAAAATGATGAAGCGCGTTTGGCTTCTGATTCACTTGTGCTCATTGACTTTCATTTTGGAAAAAATGAGTGTATTGAGGACCATTTTTATTCATTTGTTTATTATTTTAAAACTTGATATTACTATGCTGTTTTTGGTTTTGAAACCTAGCCCCATTTCTTGCACCGCCCTTTAACCGTGTCTCGGTTGGGCCTGTAAGCCCATTCCTTTTTATTTACACCCTTCAGGAGCCATGCGCCCCCTCCTCTCTTTTAACTAATTTTCATCTTTTTAGTTAATTTTTTTTATAACAAGTCTTGAACTTTTAATCTTTATTCTTCTTATGTTTTTCATTAATTTTATGCAAGTTAATCAATTCAGTTTAGTAGTTCATTGCATTTCGTTCTATTTTTGGGCCAATGATATAAAAAACATCATAACTTTGTTGATTATTTCAAATCAATAGATTTTGATTATATGAGGCCATCTTCATTTTACTTTTGTTGGTCAATGAAAGTTAAATATCGAGATTATCGATTTCTCGATTAAATCTTGATTTAGACGAGACCGACTTCATTTTTCACTTCAATTCCATTTTCTTTATTTTGGCCGGTGACATTACACAAATCTTGACTTTGATTATTTCAAATCAATAAAGTCTTGATAAATATGAGGCCACTTTTTTACTTATCTTTATTGGTCGATGAAAGTCAAAAATCTAAGATTATCGATTTATCGATTTAAATCTTGATTAAGACGAGACCAACCTGATTTTTCATTTCGATTTCATTATCTTTATTTTGGTCGATGACATAACAAACTTCATGGTTTGGTTGACTTCATTGAATCGACAAAACCTTGATCGATATGAGACCACTTTCTCTTTATTTCAGTTTTATTCACCTTTTAGTCGATGAAGGTCAAGAATCATTGATTATTGTTTTCTCGATTAAATCATGATTAAGACGAGACTATTTCTATTTCATTTCAATTTTTAATTTCATTACTAACTCTTCATTTCCCCCTTTGGTGAGACCTGTACATATTTCCTGTTATGTTTGTGGTTGCCTGTTTCATTTGACACATCCCCATTCCAAAGGAAAGTCCTCCTAAGTTGACTCATAAGTCAATAAACCAATCATCCCACCTTGGCCTCATAAGAGCCTTTCCCTTTTCTTGGCCTCATAAGAGCCATTGAATCATAACTTAGTAATAGGATAGAGTTTATAAGCTCTATGTGATTCTCATCATCATGAGAACTCACTTTCCCCGTCATAATTTAGATTTAGAGAGTTTCTTAAAACCCTAAAATGAGCTCACACTTATTTCCCCTTGGAACTTTGGCCATAGTCAATGGTTCCTCTTTCACCCTTTGTTAGGTGAACTACGGTTGCTCTGATTCTTTAGTCAGATACGTAGGCACAAGATGCGACGTCTTGGCGAGCAAACTTAGTGTACATACCTAGGTCTTTACCTTACCTTTAGCAGATATCTTAGCAAGCAAACATAACATAACACAAACTAAACAAGAGGTTGCTGTAGAGTACTACAGATACTTAGGGTGCGAATACCTTCCCTTAGTATAACCAACCCCCGAACCTTAGATCTCCCCCCTTTAGTTTTTCTCGATCTTGAACCTTTCCTTTGGATAAATCAAAGTCTGTTGTGAACTTCAAAGTTTTGCGATGCAAGTTAATTAATAGCTTGTTATCCGATTCTCATCGCAACAGAAATGGCGACTTCACTGGGGATGCATTTATGCTTGAGGGTTAAACCCACTTTGTTTTTGTTTGTTTTATTTAAGCTTGTTTGCTATATTTATGTATATCTGTTTGATTACCTGTATATATGATTTGCTTGGTTATCTTTTGTTGGCTTGGTTCTTGAGTGGTGAGATAAATCCTATACCCGGATTTGAGTGCAATTAGGATAGGACGATGGTATTCAAGGAGGCTTTGAGGGAATCGAATCCTGAAAAGTTGAATTGAGACACCATCACTCAGTTGAGGCCCTCTCGAGAGTCTAGTTATGTTGAACGAATCTATTCGTGAAAACGTGCTACTCTCGACCTAGGAACCCATGATATTGAGAACCGTAGTTACCAAACCCCACTTGGCCTTTTAGGATGTAGTGCGGTGACCATGATGGAGTCTATTTTTGAATTGGTTGTCACGCGATACTACACTTAGACGAGATCCTCTTGAGAATTTTATTGATTACCGAATTATTTGGGAAGTCGATAAAATCCGAAAGATGGATTGTCGACTCTGGGAACTTTTTAGAACCCTGTTCTGCAGATGAAAACCCATAGTACACACCTTTTGGGATGGGTAGACCATGGCTCCATGCTCGTGATCTTCAAACCTAGGCCTTCATTTTGTTTCCCTGTACATATGTGTGAATATGTGAATATTTGTATATGTGTGTTTGTGCACACATTCGTCCATTCATGACAGCCTTTCGGTTTCAAGGAATTCAAGTGCCTTTTCCTTTGTAAAAACCAATAAAGATCATGGATTTTGAAACAAAACCCAGTTTTTCCACAAAATTTTTTTTACAGCTTTCCTTTGAGTTTCTCGAAACCACTTGTCTTGCATTACATTTCATGTGCATTCGCATCTCATTTGCATTTCTCAGTCTTGAGTCTCTTCCTCTATGTCTGAAGGATACCTAGCACCTATTCAAGACAATGGCAGCAATGAATAAAATTCTGAAGAACCAGGAAGACCTGAAGGAGGAAGTCAGAATCCTCAGATGCCAGATGAATTGGGTTTTGGAAACTTTGCAAGCTCTGATGAAAAAAGAAGAGCATGCTCCCCTTGTCACTCCCAGAGAGGTTGTCAGTTCATCGCCTCTTGTGGATCCTCCGACTCAAGAACCTCCTCAGTATCAAGGGTCAGATCATCGTCAACCGCGTCAGCATGCTCGACAAAGGCCTAGAAAGCCAAAGAGGAATTTCACACCATTGCCAATACCATACAGTCAGTTCTTACCAGATTTAATCAAAGGTGGATTGATAGTACCAGAGGAGATAGATCCAGTGCCTCTCCCGTACCTGACAGGCCATGACACCGACGCCCGTTGTGACTACCATGCTGGGGCACAGAGGTATTCAACTGAAGATTATAGCGTATTCAGAGACAAGGTTCAGGCTCTGCTTGACTCCAATATGTTCTCATTCACACCTCAAGGAATTCAAATCAACAATCATTTGCCATCTCCTATGGTTCTCCCATGTCGAGTATCTACCTTTGAGGAAACTTCGTACCAACCAGTATCTGATCTTGGTCTTACACCAGGATATCATGATCGTCGGGTATCTACCAAAAGGGCATTTCAGCCTCCTACAGTTGTTTCTGCTCGAGGTTCTCCGGACCAAAACAAGAGAAAGTACCCTGTCAACTGCCAGCCCATTCCGGTGCCATTGAGCAAACTCTTCCCGCTGTTGATGCAGAACAAGTTGGTAACTCCTCGACTTCTCAACCCTGTGCCAGGACCTTGGTACAATCCAAACCTGACTTGTGAATTCCATAAGGGAGCCGAAGGGCATGACTTGGATGGTTGCCGAGCCTTAGAATCTATTGTGCGAAGGTTGATCTATGACGAAGAGCTGATCCTTGAAGAAGATCATCTGGAGATTGAATACCAATTCCACACTGGTACCATGGGGAACCCCATTAAAGAGTGCAAGGAGTTCGAAACAAAATTGCTAAGCTTGCTAAAAACGCTGAAACCTCAAGAAGGTGAGTCAGATGCCAATGCCTTGATTTCTGATGCAAAAGGCAAAACACTTGCAAGGCCTCTCAAGATCCTGTATCACAAGGAACTAGTGATTAGTGGCAAAGGCGTTCCCCCGCATGGGCCCGGAAACTGAAGTCTTCCAAAATCAATTCACCGAAGCTAGCTGTATTTTGTTCATTTCAATATTTTCAATTGTATTTCCTTTGCGTTGAATTTGTGTTTGCTTATAAGCTTTGTTGTACTTTCAAATTGGCAAGATTAATGAAATGTTTGTGCACCTTTAGATTAAGTCCATTCGTTTCACTCATTTGCTTTTATGTTCGTGAAAAAAACAAAAAAAAAATCTTTATCTTGTTTCTTTCCCTTTATCAAACTGTTTATTTAAGCAAAGATTGGGGAGGATGACGAAAACATTACATCCCTAATAATTGTGGTATGCTTTCGATTAAACCTTGCCGAGGATGTAAGGCATTGTTTCAATCCCTAAACACTGGAGAAATAAGGAAGATAATCCCTCGTTAACCCTTCGAGCCAAGAAGTAGGAGTTTTCTTGCCTTACACAAAAAACCCTTAAATCTCAACCTTGGGGTGGGTAGTTCTCAGTTTTACTTGGTTATGCATTATAATGCAAGCGCTTCATGCAAGACACCAGTCAGCACTCTCAAATCAAGTGAATAAGCGTTGTACAAGTTGTTCCCGAAGCGACAAATAAGGAAGGATCATCGAGAAATCCTTAAACGAAGAATAAGCCGAGTCCCTTTCAAGGCAAAAGCCAAGAAAGATGGGAAGCCCAAAACTTCGCCTTATACAAGAAGGTTCGTACAACAATCGAGAAAAGAAAAAGATCTCATAACCTCAATCAAGCAAAGAGGAGGTCTCATAAAGATAAAGAAGAGGTCTCAAAACCTCAAACAAAAGCAAAGAAGAGGTCTCATAACCTCAAACAAAGACAAGAAGAGGTCTCAAAACCTCAGTAAAGACAAGAAGAGGTCTCAAAACCTCAGTAATAAAGGATAACCAAATGTTGTAAGGGAGTATTGACTACCAAAGGTGTCTGAATCATCAATTATCATCAGCTCAATTCCTAGCCTATGGGAATCTGAATGTATAGCCTGAGTTAACTGAGCTTAGGATCGGAGTTCATCACGAAGAGTGGGCGGGTACAAATAAACTTTGAGCCTTTATCCTTTGTTTCATAAACCGTGAACCAGGCCATGTTACAACCCTTAAAAGACCTAACTGAGGTAAGGTTATTTTGAAAGCATACTACAGCAAGGTTGATTAACCTGACTCCTAATAATCTTCGCTAATTGCATGTGTTGATCACTTCATCTATCATTCTGTAAATGACTAGATCCACTTTGTTTTTTATTTAATCATTCCACCGTGTGTGTGTTTCATCAATAAAACTTTGATTTCAAAAGCTTGCATGAATTTTGCATTGTAATTGCCAATTTTTAATGAACAATACTTGTTTAAAAATACAATTAAATGTCAAAGAAATCCCAACAAATGCAGCCAGCTAGGGAATTCGATTTGATAAAGAACGCTCAGTCAGGGGCAGCCAAGCAGAAGGATCAGCCAATCCACCATTCCAAGAGCTATTGAATCAGGGGCGGAACTCTTTAAAGGTTCAGAATATTGGGGCAAGCCTTCTTGAGGTAATCTTATGACAAGTTTAAGGTGTGAACTCCAGTGACCCATCAGCAGGGGCAAGTTTGTTCCCCAAATGTTTCTACTACAGTCTAAAGGACTTGATATTTCGAATACAGTTGAACTGGGGCAATTATGTCCAGGTTCATTTCTTTTCAAAAGTTTGAAGACATTGGAGCATTTCGTATGCCAATTCTTCTGTAAAATCCTTTTGATGACTTATCCTCATAGATCAGTTAATCAGGGGCAGTCAAGTCGAGATTCAACAAATCTCTAAAGGGCCAATCAGTCTGGGGCATCTCTTTCACAGATCAACCAGTCTGAAGAACAAGTTCAAAGACTTTGTTGTGCAAATGCAGTTAATCTGGGGCAATTACGCCAAGATTTATGAATCTAAGAGTTTGAAGATATTGAGGCATTTCGTATGCCAATTCTTCTGTAAAATCCTCTTGATATTTTCTCCCAACATACCATGTAATCTGGGGCAGAGAAGATTTGAAGATTACATGTTGCAAGAGCTGCTGTTTATTATGGTGATCATCATACAAGTCAGGATGCAGAA